>OZ018323.1:83454831-84054831 GCA_963969495.1 Ceratothoa steindachneri
TACTGCCACCCAAACAGACTCAGAGAGTCTCCCTCATGAAGATAACATTGCTACCTCTTCTACTCCTAAGTTGGAAGTTATTAATCCCCCTAAAAATAACAATAACGACCCTTCTACAAGTAATGTTTCAGGAACTACAGGAAGTAGTTTCCAGCCCTCGTCCATTGGTACCCAAGTAAACCAACAAGACACTTCCCCTCCCTTATTTTCGCCACACACTGCTAGGAGAACCTCTTGCTTCAAAACGAAATAATGTTCCCCCAAACCAACTTAATGTTACTACTGACACGGCAATAGAAATCCTCCCTTATACCCGTACCCGCTTGGGGGGTCTTATATCCTCATCTGTTGTCCCTATCCCTAATTATGTTACTTTAATTAACCGTGCTACCCCACTGAGCATTGGATCCTCATTGAACAATCAATCAGTCACTCCTACGAGAATAAATATGTCCCCATTAACTATCTTAATGCTAATGACCACAAGGTGCTTTTCCTCCCTGGAGACATCATCGCTCAGGCAAAGGTACTTCCCGTTTTTGCCTCTTCGGAGGAAACCAACAAAATCTCTCCTGTACGCTCCCAAGATGCCCCCCTAACCCCTCAACCCGAATTTTGGGTAATAAAGAGGACAAATCTCTTCTTAAAGAAAGGCTTCTCGAGAATATTCAAAAGAGTATCGACTCTTTCCCTTACCTAAAGGATCAAAACACTGAATGCTTTACTTTCCTTTTTTATAAAACACCGGGACGTCTTATCTTTACCCGGAGACGCCTTAGGTCAAACAGATCTTCTCCCCTTCATCATTAAACTTCGCCCAGGTACTAAACCTATCTATCAAGCCCCATACCGTATTCCCCACTCACAACAAATTTTCGTAGAACTTGTGAGCGAGTTGTTAAAACAAAACCTCGTATCCCCCTTTATATCGGAGTTTAACTCCCTGCTTCTTCTTGCAGACAAGGAAGGAGGCAAAGGCCCCGCTTAGTCATAGATTATAGGGAATTTAATGCCATTACAGTACCAGACAAGTTCCCACTCCCCAATATAGAGGAGATACTTTCACATATAGGACAAGCTACTATCTTCACTTCCTTAGATTTGCTTAGCAGCGATCAGCAGGTATAAGTTCATCCTGATTCCCGGCCTACCCCTGACACCGGAGTGCGCTTCCTTCTTACCTTTTTGGTTTGTTTTTTTAATTTTTTTTAGCCTGTCATTTTTTATTGTTGTTATTTGTTATTTACATATTGTTATTTGTTTTTTGTTACTTGTTTTTGAATATAGCCTACTAATAGGCTGGGTCGAGTACGGCGACCTATGCCCAAGTAGGCAGTCGCCAGATGGGCTCGTAAAATAAAAAAAAAAATATCCCCTTTCACTTTAACACCGTCGGAGCCAGCCTCGGGTAGATCCAAAGTAGAAAAGTACGTTTCTCTCCCCCCTCCTGTGCTTTCGTGGGAGACCCCCCAAACTTCTCTGACCGGAGAGGAGGCTTACTCCTTCCCTATTCCTTTGGGTGCATGGGATTCCCAATCATGTCCTTCTCTGGAGTCGCCATGAGCAACTCCCTTTCTCCAGCGGCAGTCCCCTTTCTACATTCTAAGGGGACTGCTCCTCCCTTAGGAGAGCAAGGGATATCAGGGCCCTTCGACCCGTGCCCCTTAATGTCCTGCGTGCCTGCGCAATCAGATTGCAGGAGGTCATTATACCTGCCCCCTTCTCTTCTCCGACTGATGCCGGTTCGCTGGCCCAAGACAAGAGAAAAGGTTCCTCGAATTTAATCAGTGAGGTCTTGGTGGGGATGGCCACATGGAGGCCTTCCCAGAGATGGACTTGGTCCCTGATGTTATTCAGCCCCTTATGGTAGGACATTCCATGAGATCGAACCTGGTCCCGGAAACTCGTCCCCTGTACTTGGGAGGGATTCGTGCACACAGACTTGTAGACTATACGACTTTTTGGAGGAGGCTGACCTCTTCCACTTTATTCGAGGGTTTTTTTGTGTGTGTGTGTTTTTTTTTTGTAGGTCACCTGTTCCTGCCCCGAGGGGAGGTGGGCCTAACTCCGAGGCCGGAGCGCGCTTCCTTCTTGCCTTTTTTTATCGTCCTTTTTTAACGTTTTATTTGATATTTACATATTATTTGTTGTCGTTTTTTTATTTGTTTAGTAACATAGCATAGTAGTAGGCTGTGTTGTGTACGGTGAATTATGCCCAAGTAGTCAGTCGCCAGATGGGCTCCCAAAATTAAAAATAATATAAAGAGACGCAAACTGAGGGCACCGCTGTCATTCCTGCGAACTTGGTACGGTTACCATTGACAGAAACTTGATCAAGTTTCAAGACATGTGGTGACTAGGGCGTCCCTAGGGTGCTATATGGAGCGGGTGGTATTATTCTGTGCCATACATAATATATATATATATATATATATATATATATATATATATATATATATATATATATATATATATATATATTATATTTATAATATATATATATATATATATATATATATATATATATATATATATATATATATATATATTTTTTCTCTCTCCTTCTCTCTTTCGTTCTTTCTTTCTTTCTTTCTTGTATAATACGGAGTTGGTCCTCCTTTTGCTCTCTGAACAGCGTCAATGTGTCTTGGAATTGATTCATACAGCTTCCTGACTTCATTGAGAGGAAACTTGAGCCATTCTTCTTGCAATACCTGCTTCAGCCTTTCAGACACGGCAGTGGAAGGTGACGACTTCTAACTTTTCGCTCCAAGACGCACCACAAATGCTCATTAATATTAAGATCTGGAAATTGCGGGGGCCACTTCATGTGTTGTAGCTCACTCCTATGCTCTTTATACCAATTCTTAACCACATGCAAGGTGTGTATTGGGGCATTGTCATCTTGGAAAAAATACTCACCATCAGGGATAAGTGTCTGGACAATGGGATGAACTTGATCTTTCAAAATATTCAGATATTCGTTGCTGTTGATCCTACCATGCAGGGCAACGATAGGACCAAGAGAATTCTAACATATGCCTGCCCAAACCATCACTGACCCTCTTCCGTGCTTCACTGTAGGAATAAGGCAGACAGGATTAAAAGCTTTCCCGGGTTGCCTCCACACATAATCTCTCTCTGCAGTGTGGAAAAGAGAAAAACTGGACATGAACTCCAATATCAGAATTCTACTCCCCTCCAGCCTTCCAAATGTCTTTTATCGAGAAGGTCGATAGCTGGGTTAACCCTTCCTTCCAGCCTATTAAAATAGACCCGAAGGATGGTTTCTACTACCTTGGCAGAAACCATGAAGGCATTAACGTGCAAGACCTCTCTTCCGCATTTCCATTGCTGGAAGGAAGTTCCGATTCTGCAGAATGCACATTGGGTTCCCAGGAACACCTTACATCATACAACACACAGTTTCATCGGTCATCAACGAGTGGGCTCGCCAGTGTGGTTGCTTGGCGTTTACGTATCTGGACGACATTCTCCTAGTGGGTCCCCTCCGACGAATAAGAAAATGTGCATCGTTAGTATTATCCAGTTCCCTTAATATAAATGCTAATAAAAGTGTGCTCACCCCAGTGCGTCACCTTACTTATCTGGGCATTATAATCAACCTCAAGTCCAAATGTACGGTCCTTACCAGTGAATTAGCCAATAAAGTAAGTAGAATAGTGAAATATCTCAGTGAATTTAGTGCACCAGAGAAAACCTGGCTAAGAATGGCAGTTCTAATCAATTTTCTGCTACCTACAATTAAATTACCCTTTATTTGGGTTCAGTTGTCTTTCAAGCAAATAAGTGATCCAGACCTTTAGATTTCGTTCCCCTTCTTCCATTGATTCATACTAAATGGGTCAAATGGCGCCGTAAAAAGGCAACCCCGTTAATAACTTATTGTGACGCTTCGGATCATGGCATGGGTGTTTCCACCATGGGTACTTCTATTGGCTATTTTTTGCGGTACTGCGCTTTATATTTCCGTTCACAAAAAGTATATATATATATATTATATAAAAAAAAGAAAGTTACTTCCCCATTATATATATATATATATATATATATATATATATATATATATATATATATATATATATATATATATATATATATATAATAAAAAACTCACAAAGTGGCACGTGAAGAAAGCAAAAATATATATGTAACGGTAGGCGCCAGCAATAGCCTAATGAAGCCAGAGTTCTACGAAGAATCCAAGTTCCGTTATGATTTAAGGTCGCCAAATATAATGGTACTTGCTGGAGGGTTAACCTTACCCTGGGGGTAAACTTTCCGTCTCGGGACTCTCGAGACAATTCTTATTGATTGGGTTTAGACTTACCTTAATATAATTATTAAACTAATTAATTATTAATATTATAAAAATAGCGATAGTTATTCTTTTTCTATGTTATTTTAATGCTTCTAGTGTTTTTTTTAAAAAAAACCCGGGTTTTATTGGGCTTTTTCAAAATTGGGGGAGGGGCTGCCAACCCTGCCTGTTTGAACCAATCATAAGCGCTTGATCATGTTTGGACCAATCACATGCATCCTTTCATACCCGATAGACAATTCTTTTGTCCTTCCCGCTTTCCCGCCTGAGAGAGGGCGTCAATTTATTAAATTATTCATCATTGTCCTAGACTCCTAGCGTGCTGCCACACCATTACTGGACCGAATTGTCTATCAGGCATGAAAGGATGCATATGATTGGTCCAAACATGATGAAGCGCTTATGATTGGTTCAAACAGGCAGGGTTGGCAAAACCCCCCACTTTTGAAAAAGCTCAATAAAACCCGGTTTTTAAAAAAACAAACAAACACTAAATGCATTAAAGTAAAATAGAAAAAGAATAGCTATCCCTATTTTTATAAATTAATAATTAATTAGTTTAATAATTATATTAAGGTAAGATCGACAATTGTGGGAACCCATGATAGCTATGACCTGTAGAAGGAAAGATGAATTATGAGTCAGTATCAGAGAAATAATCTTAATTTGATACATATTTGTTGAAATTCTAATCATAAATATGCATTTTGAATAAAATAATCATAAGTAGCGTTCATTTGTTGGAAAAAAAGTGTAATTTCGAAAAAAACCCGCACAAAACCCGGGTTTCATTCTGGGGGTTTTCGAATCTCTTTTTTTTTTCAAAAAACAAATACTACAAGCATAAATAGAATAGCATAGGAAAAGAATAGCTATCTCTTTTTATAATATTAATCATTAATTAGTTTAATAATTATATTATAGTAAGAAAAGATCACTGATCGAGAATTATAGTACCCATGATAGCCAAAACCTGTAAAAGGAGAGATGGATTATGAGTCAGTATCAGAGAAATAATCTTAATTTGATACATATTTGTTGAAATTCTAATCATAAATATGAATTTTGAATAAAATAATGATAAGTAGCGTTCATTTCTTGACAAAAAAAGTGTAATTTCGAAAAAAAAACTAGGGTTTTTTTCAAATTTCACTTTAAAAAGCCCCCCCAAACCCGTTTTTTTTATTTGCCAATCCTGCAAACCAGAGTACACGGTTTTATTTGGTCATTGAGTGACTTTTGCTTTTACGTCTGTGATTGACCAAAATTAACAGAAGTAACGAATACTTCTATGCTTTTCAAATGTAATGATGTAAAAGTAACATAAAAAACGCAAGTAGAAGTGAAAGTACTCAAATATTGATTACTTTTTCGGGAGTAAAAGTATAACCAAGTGCCTTGAGTAGAGTATTTCGTTACTTCAAAACTCTGGATGTGGCGGGATTTGGCAACTATTAACGGGATGTTTCTTAAATGTCAAAAACTAACCAAGCAAATAATTCAAATGCTATCAAAGAACAACTTATATAATAAATTTTTTTTATTACCAGTAAAATTAATATAGGTAAGGGAAATCAACGGATATACGTTTAATTAGAGTACGAAAAGCTGCGTTCAAATCGATTAAACTCTGTAATTATAATCAAACTTAATAAAGGAAAATCTAATGAAGCCAACTTTGTTAAAATGCTTGTATATAATTAAATAATAATAAGATTCTATAATAATGTAAAAAAAATGGAAAAAAATAAAGGAAGTAGAATCTACAAATTTAATGTCATTTGAAACTCATGTTGAATGTACAAAATTATTTTCATTTTGTAACTTATGTTTGCCGTAAGGTACGAGTATGAGGCCCTGAGGTATAATAGATGAATTGGAAAGTGCCTCAGGATGGAGATAGCAATATCTGATATCTTTTCAAGTTCCTCCCGAATAAAGAATACTGAATCCAGCGCCGAAGATTTCTTTAACCTTAAAGAATTCCTGATCACTTTTACTCAGCTTGGAATCAAGAAGAAAAAGAACTCTACCACATAGAGTCATTGAAATAAATTCATGCTTTGTGAAGTTCTGCATATATATTTATTAATGTTTCGCCTATCTTCATTAGCCAAACCAGTGTCACAAACATTGGGCAAAATCAGCAAAGCTCATTTGAGGAATTCGGCTGAATTCCAAGATAAATCATGTGAGGTAAGTTTCAGGGGAAAGAAACTCGTTAGCTTCGATTTGAAGGCGTTATTTACCGATGTCCCAGTAAATGGTGCTTTAGAGGCAGTGAAGGCAGTAGCACACTTTAATGACTCTGATCTACCTATTAATAAGAGGGATTATATCGGCTGAATATCTTTATTGGAAGATTTGGTGATTTTATCTTTGAGGGGAGGGAATATAGGCAGCACAGGGGACTAGCAATGTGATTGCCTCTTAGTGCTGTTATGGCATGCTTGCTTATGGAAATTTTAGAGACGGAGAAATTTATGAGAGTTATGGAGTGATTCACTTAGGTGGAGGAACGTAGACGATGCTCTGGTTGTAATTCAGGCGGATATTGACGAGGTGGATGAAGAGGACAATAAAATTCCTTTCCTAATCACTATGGCCCACAAAGATTCTTAGTATATAAGAAACTCACAAACAAGGACGACTCTATTCATTTTCTATTGGGAAAAAGAATTCTATTTATCATAGCTGAAAAGCCGCCAGCTGTCTCGGTTTAATTCCATTTCCAGACGAGAAATGTTCGTTTTATTACTCTGCGCCAAATTTTAATTGATATCTGACTTCTCGGCTTCCCGTTTTAATTCCTGACCAGTTTACACACACACACACACACACATATATATATATATATATATATATATATATATATATATATATATATATATATATATATATATATATATATATATATATATATATATATATATATATATATATATATATATATATATATATATATATATATATATATATATATATATATATATATATATATATATATCCGCGAGGAACTTGTT
The DNA here is from genome assembly GCA_963969495.1 of Ceratothoa steindachneri. Classification (NCBI taxonomy): domain Eukaryota; kingdom Metazoa; phylum Arthropoda; class Malacostraca; order Isopoda; family Cymothoidae; genus Ceratothoa; species Ceratothoa steindachneri. The sequence goes on from OZ018323.1 coordinate 83,462,197, forward strand.
GCAATTCTTCCTATTCCTGCGAGGCACTTTGCTGGTGCAATTTTAGTGACAGGGATATGCCTCCACTTAGTAATTGGATTTTATTTAAGCGCCATTCGCATTTGTAGTGAAAGCCTGTAGTGCCCAAATTGAAAGATTGAATGAGACAATCAAAGATACCTAAAATTGAGCACTTAAAAGTTTTATAAAATCTTAACATGGTTTCATGTTAAACCAAATATAAAATTAGAAGGGAAATCCGAATGATAAGTGCTTAGTCATATTTCTCCAAATTATTGTGATTCTCTCAATCACTTCCTTATTTTGACCACTAACTAAATAATCTTTCTTTCCGTTATTAGAAGAAACTTTAAACGATCTTCAAAAAAGGAAAGAAAGACGGTAATATAATAATTTTACTTTAGTAAATATAAAATTTGTGTAAAAGCCTATAGGTAATAATTACAATCTCGTTTCTTCAATGTATTTACTATAAATCGAGTTTAATTGACTAAATAAAGGGTATTTGTTCTAGAACGTTGAAATAAGAGAAATATTGACATTTGGCAACCATACAAGGGATGAGCTGGATGACTTATATGGAAACAATTAATATAATGTATTTGTTTTGCGTCTGTAAGATGAGATGTTTGATTAAAATAGGAACAATTTTGCTCTAAATTAATCTCCAAGACTTCTATATTTAACTATAAAAACACTCTATATTTAGCCCACCTCTATCTAAGGAATTTGTTAGAGCAATCTACAGAATCTTATTGAATTGCTTATGATCAATAATCCAACAATTCAAATATTCGATAAGTATGTAAAATGAATTAAATTAGGTAAAGTGAGAAAATGTATTATTATGTTGAATTCATATTGAATATATTTGGCGGTCTAATATGAAATCAGTTTGTTTATTTAAGTTCCCTAAAGAGTAATTCATTCTTTCGTTTTAATATTAAAGAAAGTGTTGTATTAATTATTTATATATATAGCAATTGTAAGACTTGATAATTGTGTAAGAATTGGTAAAATAAGTTAATGCAAGCAGAGAGAATAGATTGAATATTATGTGAACTAATTAAATATATATATTAATTATAAGTGAATGTTAAAATACCGCATGCATCTGTAGCGTACGAGAAGTGCAGGCGAGCAGCGGCTTAAAGCGGGCCGTTGATGGAAAAGAGGAGCTTGAAGGCGCTTAAGGATGAATTCTCTTATCGAGAGAAGGCATTATGAAGACCTTCCAAGCTCCCGCAAGAATAAATAATATTGAATCCAGCTCCAAGATTCATTTTACTTTTGAGGAAATCTCTGATCACGCTTACACAGCCAACAATCAAGAAGAGCGCTTTCTACTCTTTTGGAGTCAGTGCCTTGTGAATACCAGGCAGTCAAACTAGAATCAAACAGGCAGCCGCCAAGCCGAATCAAGAAAACCATTTGGCTGCTCCCTCCAAGAGTGGTACAAAACTCGGTGGCAAATCACCCTTGGTACTCACGCCACTCTCTAAATACTCAACCTATGAGCCTTTTGATGATGAATTTGAATACATTAAAAAAGCCTCCATGGAACTGAAATATCTAGATGGTCTTTTAATTAAATTACGCCAGAAAAAAAATAGCGGACAAAACTCGGGAGGCGAGGCTCCCGATAAGGAATTAGAAGGGATCATGAACCTGTCCGATCCGCACTCAATGATACAGAGATTAAACAGGTCTCTTAGGAAAGCAAGTACATATATTAATAGCGAGCTCTGCGGTAACCAAAGTTGGGGAAATGGTAAAACATAGTGTCGTAGGATAAGGTATTCCTTCTTGACCTTGGCTACCCTCCTTAGACATGGGGAGGGAGGTGAAAAACAAATATAGGGACTGTCTCCTTTTTAAGTACGTGAGGATTAAAGACTAGTGCAAATTCTAATATTGGCCGACTTGGATACTATTTCAACAGGCTTCGGGTGGTTATAGGATATAAACAAGTGAAACAAAATAAACTTTAATACTAGACAAACAACAAATGAGATTAACAAGAATGATACACTTTAACTATTACGTTAATCGTCCTGCAAATGAAAATTGAGATGAATTTACAAATAATGATAATGTCTGAGTCGTACGAAGACCAATAATTACTCGAGAGGGGTCGGGAGGAGACTACGAAGTGAGCCTTGAGGTCGGAGAGAGTCACGCCTCTTTGACGATGAAAAATAAAATGTAATGGCTTACGATTTTCTGGAGACCACGAGTAGCTATGCGCGTTATTCTTAACTGAGTCCTTCGTCCTTGACCTCCGTCGTTCCGAATAATGGTTTCTGCCTGCAAATCCTAAGGGTGCCGGTTGTCGCTCGAGAATTGTGTGTCGTTTTTGGATGATTCCAATGACTTCTCTAGATGCTGCGTGAGTACTTTGGGACTACTGCGTGAATCTCGCTTGCGTGAAAGCGGCGTGGATACAGCTCGCGTCACGATTTACTCATTTGATCATTCCCGGGATGGGGAATATATACGACCCCGCCGGAAGCTCTTTTGTTTCCCGATGAAAGCGATTCCGACACTGTCCCCAAAGACAGGGCGGTGATGGTTTTAGCGCCATATCGCTAAATGGTGTCCTGGTTCCAGTCTGACTTCGATATCGCTCCGGAAGTTTACCAAAAGGTTCCGATGGAATGTTCTTCGTCCGTGAGATACTCCTTTTCTCTTTCTGCGCGACTAGCTTTCTCTTCCCCCTCTGACACATAGAAATTCGCCAGACAAAGATGACAAAGGTATTATTTATCAAATACCCTGTGACGGGTGCGATCGAAGTTATTACAGTAAATCGGGACGAGATATTAATACTAGAATCAATGAGCATAAAAGGGATATTAGAACACATTTAATATCAAACGCAACGCAATAGTAGTAAATGTCGATAACTAGCGGCGTACATTATTTCTAACAGGTCAACCAATCACCGGGATGGATTCTTCCAGCTGGCCAATGGTGCAGTTAGGGTTAAAGCAAATGACGCGGAAAGAGAAGAGTCCAATCACATCAACTGACGAACTCGAAAAGAATCCGACCGAGGACGGGCAAAAATGGCCTGGGATGATATATGCTTATACAGGGATCGGACAAAATAATTGGACTAGTAGAAATTTAACACCAATGTTTCAATGAGCCATTGTAATACGAATATCCATCCAAATTTCATTGTGAGTGTTTTTTTTTAATTCTAAATACATAGTTTTATTTATCACTTTAATGATTATTTGTATTTCTTTTTCAGATCGTGATATAGATGATAAGATGCGTGACTTCACTGAGATCACAAGGAATGGTCGACATACCAAGGGAAGCAAGTAATATTCTCCGACGAGTCCACTTTTTCTCTAGTCCACACTACAGGGAGAGTTTATGTGTGGAGGCAGCCCGGGAAAGCTTTTAATCCTATCTGTCTTATTCCTACAGTGAAGCACGGAAGAGGGTCAATGATGGTTTGGGCAGCCATATGTTAGAATTCTCTTGGTCCTATCGTTGCCCTGCATGGTAGGATCAACAGCAACGAATATCTGAATATTTTGGAAGATCAAGTCTATATCATGATCCAGATATCTTTCCCTGATGGTGAGTGCTTTTTCCAAGATGACAATGCCCCGATACACACCTCGCATGTGGTTAAAAATTGGTATAAAGAGCATAGGAGTGAGCTACAACACATGGAGTGGCCCCCACAATTTCCAGATCTTAATATTAATGAGCATTTGTGGTGCGTCTTGGAGCGAAAGGTTAGAAGTCGTCACCTTCAACTGCCGTGTCTGAAAGGCTGAAGCAGGTATTGCAAGAAGAATGGCTCAAGTTTCCTCTCAATGAAGTCAGGAAGCTGTATGAATCAATTCCAAGACACATTGACACTGTTCAGAGAGCAAAAGGAGGACCAACTTCGTATTATATAAGAAAGAAAGAAAGAAAGAACGAAAGAGAGAGAGAGAGAGAAATAAAGAGAGAGGGAGTGAGAAAGATAGGGGAAAGAGAAAGAGGGAGGGAGAGGGAAAGAGAGAGGAAAAGAGAGGGAGAGAAAAAGATATATATATATATATAAATATATATATATATATATATATATATATATATATATATATATATATATATATATATATATATATATATATATATATATATATATTATATATATAATATATATATATATATATATATATATGTATATATATATATATATATATATATATATATATATATATATATATATATATATATATATATATATATATATATATATATATATATATATTATATATATATATATATATATATATATATATATATATATATATATATATATATATATATATATATATATATATATATATATATATATATATATATATATATATATATATATATATATATATATATATATATATATATATATATATATATATATATATATATATATATATATATATATATATATATATATATATATATATATATATATATATATATATATATATATATATATATATATATATATATATATATATATATATATATATATATATATATATATATATATATATATATATATATATATATATATATATATATATATATATATATATATATATATATATATATATATATATATATATATATATATATATATATATATATATATATATATATATATATATATATATATATATATATATATATATATATATATATATATATATATATATATATATATATATATATATATATATATATATATATATATATATATATATATATATATATATATATATATATATATATTATGTAGGGCACAGAATAATACTGCCCGCTCCATATAGCACCCTAGGGACGCCCTAGTCACTACATGTCTTAAAATCTGATCAAGTTTCTGTCCCTGGTATCCGTACCAAGTTCGCAGGAATGACAGCGGTGCCCTCAGTTTGCGTCTCTTTATATTATTTTTAATTTTGGGAGCCCATCTGGCGACTGACTACTTGGGCATAATTCACCGTACACAACACAGCCTACTACTATGCTATGTTACTAAGCAAATAACCCAAATAAACAACAAATAATCTGTAAATATCAAATAAAACGATAAAAGAAGACAGCAGCTAAAAAAATAACAGAAAAACAGATAAAAGGCAAGAAGGAAGCGTGCTCTGGCCTCGGACTTAGGCCCGCCTCCCCCCGGAGCAGGAACAGGCGACCTACAAAAAAATAACACACACACACACACAAAAACCCCTCGAATAAAGTGGAAGAGGTCAGCCTCCTCCAAAAAGTCGTATAGTCTACAAGTCTGTGTGCACGAATCCCTCCCAAGTACAGGGGACGAGTTTCCGGGACCAGGTTCGATCTCATGGAATGTCCTACCATAAGGGGCTGAATAACATCAGGGACCAAGTCCATCTCTGGGAAGGCCTCCATGTGGCCATCCCCACCAAGACCTCACTGATTAAATTCGAGGAACCTTTTCTCTTGTCTTGGGCCAGCGAACCGGCATCAGTCGGAGAAGAGAAGGGGGCAGGTATAATGACCTCCTGCAATCTGATTGCGCAGGCACGCAGGACATTAAGGGGCACGGGTCGAAGGGCCCTGATATCCCTTGCTCTCCTAAGGGAGGAGCAGTCCCCTTAGAATGTAGAAAGGGGACTGCCGCTGGAGAAAGGGAGTTGCTCATGGCGACTCCAGAGAAGGACATGATTGGGAATCCCATGCACCCAAAGGAATAGGGAAGGAGTAAGCCTCCTCTCCGGTCAGAGAAGTTTGGGGGGTCCCCCACGAAAGCACAGGGGGGGGGAGAGAAACGTACTTTTCTACTTTGGATCTACCCGAGGCTGGCTCCGACGGTGTTAAAGTGAAAGGGGATATTTTTTTTTTTATTTTACGAGCCCATCTGGCGACTGCCTACTTGGGCATAGGTCGCCGTACTCGACCCATCCTATTAGTTGGCTATATTGGAAAACAAGTAACAAAAAACAAATAACAATATGTAAATAACAAATAACAACGATAAAAAATGACAGGCTAAAAAAAAATATAAAAACAAACCAAAAAGGTAAGAAGGAAGCGCGCTCCGGCGTCGGGGGTAAGCCCAACTCCCCTCCACGCAGGAACATGCTACCCACAACAAACAGTCAAATAAAGTGGAGGAGGAGTCCAGCCTCCTTTAAAAAGTCGTAAAGTCCACAAGTTAGTGCGCACAAACCCGTCCCGAGTAAAAGGGGAAAACGGTAGCGACCCCGCTCGTCCCTGCACCGGGACAGGTAACGTGCGCGAAGATCACCCAGACTGGGACATTCAAAAGAAGGTGCCGAACAGTATGGGGGAGAACGCAGTCTTCACAATAAGGCAGAGGTGAGTGTTCCATGAAATGGCGGTGCGTGCCGCGAGTGTATCTAATTCGGAGACCACAGAAAGAACCTGAAACCGCCACATTGTGGGATGGTCCATGGAAACAGTCGCGGCGATATGGCACTCAACCTGAAGTTCCCCTCGACCGTCTACCATCTTCTTTGCCAAGCAGCTCGGAGAGTCGCGCTTATTCCTGCCAAGCAATCGGTATGCGGAGAAGCGAAACGCTGGTCTAGTCGCCTAGTCATTTCGAAATCTTTGGCGAGCTCATTCCCAGCTATTACTACATGTCCAGGAACCCAAAAGAAAATTTCTACATCCGCCAGGCTCGCCAAGACCATGGCGTCACGGATATCACAAACCAAGGGATGCGGAGATCCAATGGCCCGAGAGCACTTACGGCGCTTTGTGAATCGCTATAAATCACAATCCAGTCGCGTTGTCCCGTACTGTCCGGTGTATTGCAACCAGCTCGGCGGTGAAGACAGACGCAGCGCCTGGCAAAGCCCCGCTAACTTCAAACAAACGGGATACAGGGCTGTAGAAGCTTTGTGAGCAGAGGCTTAGCGATAAATAATCAAAGGTGGTACCCTCCAGGGTGGTGTCCTGGACAGAACCAGGGGCGCCACCGGCCCAAGAGCTATACCTAGCTCTCAAAGTAGTTTCCTAGCCATAAATCCAAAGGGCTTTGGGTATGACTGGCGTCTCTCACAGGCATAGGCACCGTCGAGATCAGCTGACGATGCAGTGAGAGCTGTTGGCGAATGAAAGAGGGTGGGGCTCGCGTGCACAGGCGAATAATGCACTGTGTACGGCGCAGAGCGAGTTAGATCTCCCCAGGATCGACATGTAGGTTCTCAGTGGGGGACATGCGGAAGGCACCGGTCGCCAGGCAAAGGCCGATGTGGTAGATCGAGTCCACCTTCAGCAATACACGCTCGACTGCGGATGCATAAAAATGGCCTCTGTAGTCGAGCTTCGAACGAACAAAGGATCGTCACGGAACGAAGAATATCCATGGAGCGGGTATAGGAGACTCTAAGGCTGCGAATATGAGGCTTGTGGGTGAAGCGTCGGTCAAATACAAGACCAAGGAAACGGTGCGAGTCCACCACTTTCAGGCGCATCCCATTGAGAAATAACTCTGGGTCAGGATGAAGCCGTGGATGTGGGCAGAAGTGCATCACTTTAGTCTTGGCTAAGGAAAACCGAAGCCTGCGCACTTTGGCATCGTGAGAGATGCAGTTCAATGCCTTTTGAAGTCGACGCTCTAGAGTTGGCATCTGGGCCGCGCCAAAAGAGATCGAATGATTGTCCACGTAGAGCGTAGCGAGAACACCTTCCGGTAGCGCCGAAAGGATGCCGTTGATGCTCAGGGCAAAGAGTGTGCCACTGGGGACACTTGCCTGCGGGACACCCTCTCCATGCTCCATTGGGCCGAAAATGGCTTCCCCCACCCGTACGCGGAATCGACGATCTCAGAATAATTCAGATATAAAGATTGAGAGGCGTCCCCTCGCCCCCCATTGCGTGATGAGTCTCCATGTTATCGTATCGCTATGCGGTATCAGAGGCCTTCTCTAGATGGAAAAACACCGTGGCGTAGTGCTGTCTACGAAGCAAGGCCTCGCAGATGGCATTTTCCAGTTGGAGCAGAGCACCCGACGTGGAGTAGAACTTGTGCAAGCCGCACTGTGCAGAAGACAGATGGCCTCCACTGTCCAGAAATTAGGCTAATCTAACATTTACTAATTTCTCCATCAACTTGCACACGCGGGAGTTTAGAGAGATTGGGCGGAAACCGGCCGGGGTAGAGTGATTTCTCCCCGGGTTGCGAAAAGCTTGCACAGAAGTTATTCGTCAGGAATCTGGGCGGATACCCTCTACCTAGATCCTGTTGAATAAATCTAAAAGAAAGGCCATGCCTCGCTCAGCCAGGTGTCGAAGCATGGTGTACAGGACTTCGTCTGCACCATGGGCAGTGACCGCGCACGATGCAAGAGCGGAACGCAACTCACTCAGAGTAAATCTGTCGTTGAAGGGGTTTCCGCCTATGGAGGTCAAGTCCAATGGGTGGCCTTCCGTGACATCACGACGCGCATTGAATGCTGGAGGAGCAACATCCCGGCTAGAGAATGTGGTCGGGAAGGATTCAGCCACGGATGCGGCGTCCTAGATTGCGGTGGCATTCTCCTGGAGAACGGGAGCGGGGCCCTGCGAGAACTTGACCCGAATCTTTTTGACTCTCGTACACACCTCTGCTAGAGGGGTCTTCCCGTTAAGTGAAGGCACCTATGCCCGCCAAGTAGAGAGTCGGGCGTACTTCGAAATATACCGGAACCAAGCCCTAGCCCGACGAAGTTCACCGACAGTGAAGTACTTTGGGCGGCGCTTATAGGCCTAACGCTTCTGTTTGAGGACAGTCTCACACTCGGCTGATCATCAACGAAACTGTCGGTGTAAAACACGGATAGACATTCTATGAATAGCTGTTAGCCCCACGCCGATGAGGTTGCCTGAAAAGAACTCAACGGCCTCATCTATTGACCTAAACTCCTCGAATGAGACAGAAAAATCAGTCATTTCCTTAAATGTGGATCACCACGCCCTCAAAAAGCACCACCTGGGTGGTCTCTTGGGCCGCAACGGCCCAGAAAATGATATTTGGATTGGAAAGTGATCACTACCATGGAGATTATCGATCACCCACCATCCAAAATCAGGCTGTGTATCCAGAGAGCACAAAGATAGATCGATATAGGAAAATGAAGCAGTTCTCGGGCAGTGATGCCTAAACTCATCCACAATTAGGACATCTATCTCCAGCTCGGCAAAGACCTGATCTCTAGGATTAATCGTGTAGTCTCCCCAGAGAGGCTGTCTACCGTTGAAATCTCCGATCATTAGAAAGCGCATCGGCAACCGTGACACGCCACGGCGGGATTACCCCGCGTCGAAATCGGCTAACGGTGAAATGTACGTAGAAATAATAGTATACCTCCTATCCAGGGTGCAGCTGCACAGCTACTGCCTGAAAGGAGGTATCTAAAGTGAAGAGAAGAACGGAGTTATCATGCCGGGTGTGAATCACGCATCCTCCCGCCCGACCCCCAGCGCGTGGTGGTGTTGGTTAAACCCTTATACCTTGGGATTGTGGTCAGGGGGCACGCACCCAGCATGGTCTACTGCAAAAAGATGGCCAAGGAGGAGCAGGAGGAGACGGGCCTCCGCAGCTCTTTCCAGTTGGCCCGGAGTCCGCGGCAATTCCATTGAAGGAATATGCAATTCAGGCCTAGCTCGGAGGAGACGCAGGGGGCCTCTTCAAAGTACGGGAATGGCCGTACGTTTTCCGGAGGCAAAACTCCATGCGCTGTTGGCCGGACAATGCAATGAAGGCGCTGTCGCCTTCCAGGATGTATCGGGGGAGGTTTGTTTCGCAATACGAGTTGTCGTGGTATTGCAAGGACCGAGTAGTGGTGTACGTACGTATAGGTTTGTTACGTACTTAAAAATTCCTTGATTACGTTTTATCTAAGAGTGCTATATTACTATTATTATTCCGTTTTTTTCATCTTTGCAGATTTCTAGTGCCATGCTCAGCGTTTCGAGGATTGAATTAAATACTTCTGAGAAAATAGATCTTTAATTACCCCATGAAAAAAAGTAAAAAAGTAAAATCTGACAAAACAAACTATACAGCTATGAATTAAAAGAGTTTAAGTGAGTCTTACTAATTTAAACAAATGAATATAAAGTAATGGTTGACCCAAAGCTCACTTTAATATTGAACGCTAATTGTCCTTCAAAAAAACGAATGGAACTTATTTACCTTTAAAACAACCACACGTGATCCCGGCTGGGGACTGACCTTGGCCTCAATTTTTATGTGGACGCGTTCACAGACACTCCAGATGTTTGACTGGCACATGGGCAGGCTTGAAGAAACAGGTGATTTCGGTGTGGGCGATGGATGGCGTTAAGCACGTTGTCTTAGTCAGATGATTTCAACAACGGGACCGGGAAAGTATGCTTCTTCCAATCTTCTGGTCAATCTTGGAATGATTCCCAGTGACAAGCGATGAGCAAACGAGTGAATCCTTTGACGAATGGAGAGTGTTTGAGGAAGTTCACTTTGGGGTATTCCGCAATGGTGAGGACTATCTCGAGGTTTTTTGTAAACCAGGATAGACGTTTTTTTCTGACGAGTGATGATTGAGCTTGTTTCTCAATACAAGCTAAACTAAATTCCTGTGAGATCACCACGAACTAGCTCAGCATGAGCTTCTCTGTCCCTTTCTTTGGGTTGCCGGGCACTCTAGCAGGACTTCGTCGTCTTGATGACTAACTCGATCTTCCTGAGACAAGATGCTAATTTTCGGTGTAACCACCAAGAACTGGCTCAGGATGAGCTTCTTCTATGTCCCTTTCCTTGGTTGCCGGGCACTCTAGCTGGACTTTGTCGTCTCGATCACTAACTCGATCTTCTCTTCTTCTACAGTTATCCACCTATATACTTCACGACCCCACTGGAGGGAGGGGGTAGGAGAACGAAGGGATGAGGATGAGGTCTGAGGAATTCAGCCTCCTCCTCTAACGGCTCTTCGCCGAAAGTCTTTCACTTAGCCCTAAAGGCATCTTCTGGCTTTTGGTCGACGCTCCTCTAATTTCGTCTATAAGGTGAAATTAAATACCAACTCTTAGGGGAAATATTGACAGTTTAACCAATGTTAGGCTCGCCGGATTCGATATCTAATGATTAGTGCATATCGCGGTTGTGCGTAGGCCTTTTGGGTGGTCCTCGAGGCCAGGAGAGAGAGAGAGGGGAGGGGTTAAGTAATTGGTTTACGCTGCCCAAATGCCAGGACGTTGCGATTACAGAACATGAGCTCTGTTTTTAAGGTGAGATATCGATTTCCATACACGAGACTTTTCCTCCCTCCGCGGCTTTGGAGGCGGGGTTCTCGCTTTTGGAGGATCCAACGTCTCCGAGCCACCCGTCTTGCCACTGGGTGTGGGCGAAGGAACCGAAGCTCCTTTAGTGCTAGCCTCCTTTTGTGGGGCAGCTTTAGGAGCCCCGGAAGATGGTATCAGGACCAACTTCAGGGCTGTCGCTTCCTGTGAGTCCAATGACTCGATGGAGGCGCGCGGCCGTTTCGCCTTGCGGGAAACGGTCACGCTGAGGGAAGGAAGGGGAATCAGGTTTAGCCGGGGGTGGATGTGAACCTTTAATGCCGCCAGCTCTACCAAGGAAGCGCCCAAGGTGGTTAGAACACGTTGAAGTGTTCTGAATGGGCACGGAAACGATCGTGCTTGTAGGCCTTGATCAGATGGTGTCTTTCTTGACATTGAAGTATAGGACGTCCCAGGCAGCGTGGGGCGGGTCATGACCAAGTCCTTAGCATCGCGAAATGTAAGATGATCCTGGGCCTGAAAGGCTAAGATTTCATTATAAAGGAGATACGTACCACGATGATTCCAAGAAGCGGGGTGCGGCTCTCCGCAATTTACACAGTTAGCCACATACGACTTGGATTTGTCGTGTGCGGCCTTGGAGCAACTTACAGGCTTCTGGTAACCATGACTTTGCACGTCTACTTGAACGATTTGTAAGGCAGAATTGTTGGCAGTAGTAGGACCTCCGCGGCAGTGGCACGAATGCCTTCACGCGATAGCGATACCAACCGGCACGCAACGACTCACGGAGCTTGCCACAGTCGAACGTGACGAAGAGTGCAGATATGTGTCTCGAAGCCGCTCCCTGTTTGGACAGCTCTAAGGGGGTCTTATATAGAGTAGTCCACGAGTTCCCTCGCATAAACTGCTCCTTTCGCGAAGTTCATGGTAGAGTGCGGCGTCACACTCACCGGCGTGCCTTCAAGTATCCGAAGGCACTAATCATAGCCGCCTTGGAGATTAGACGCATTCACCAGAAGGCTAACGTCCCAGAAGATGGTCACCTTTGGTTCTCTACCAATCACGCTAGTTAAAGCTCTCCTCTGAAGGATAAAGTTGCCCTTAGCCAACATACTACCGTCAGTCGAGCGAATAACGAGGAAGCGTTTGAAGCCAGCGGGATCGAAAACGCCAGGTAACCTCTGAATGAGGGGCCGCGACGTAATAGAGGCTCCGCTCTGCGCACTTGCACTTTTGGTCTTGATCAACGACTCATCGTCTGGGGCTAGACGTGTCTATCTTCGCTTGGTCGCTTCCTAAAACGGCATCGGTCCAGTCCGTCCCCGCAGCAGGAGAGCGAGGTGATCGGTTTATGTAATAGGCAGGCTACTGGCACCAAGTTGCAGGATTCAATAAGCCCAGCATTAAACTCCCCAAAATGGACGCGTGATAGTCTCATTAAATCCTAACGTGCGGGAAATACAAAAAGGGCGAACGCGAGAAGAGGGATAAAAGGTCAAGATAGCTAAGTCAACGAGAGGAAACGAATAAACAAACAATTCACATCTCGGAATAAAATTATCAGAAGACGGAAGTCTACAGAACACAAAGTCCAACAAAAGGGAATTATAACAGTTCTGTAAAATCGGGTCATAGAATAGCTAGATTAGCTAGAGTATGTAAGCACATTGTGATACACGGCAGTGCAAAACTCCGTCCGAATATGAGGCGTCGGTCAAATACAAGACCAAGGAAACGGTGCGAGTCCACCACTTTCCGACGACAGATTTGTAGCAGAGTCAAATCTAGGTCACGCCCCCCTGGAAATAAAACTATATATATATATATATATATATATATATATATATATATATATATATATATATATATATAGACGAGCAATGAGAGGAATAGGAAGTTGAGAATTAGGCATTATAATTTTTATAACCGTGTTAGCTTTACGGAACCCCATTTAAATTTACCAAGTCTTGTCACTCCAGAATTTAATACTTCGCGTTGAGTATATATAGACTGCTAGTCGCCCGCAAAGTAACTTCGTTACGGGGCGTTTGCCCCGTTATATGCCAATATTAGAATATAATATATAATTTGCAACGTCCTTCTTTACCCCAATTACCCTAAACCTTCGGCAAGCCAAGCCAAATTAAGAACATTGGGAAGAATTCATCTTTGGATTCAGATAGATAATTCACCTGCACCATATACTGGTCACCGCTATAAACTTTTATCTCCTCAGAGGAACCTTTAGTTTTTTTAGTCTTGCGGGGCTTTTTTCTCTTTAGGAGAGGGGGTCGGGTGATGCACCCCGCTTCGCTCCTCTGCCGTATGGACCGGACCTCAGCAAGATCCTTCTCCGAGATGGAGAATGTCCTTGCTGTCACAGGGCCAGGAGACGGGGAAGGAGGTCCCTCCTTCCTTGTGAGGCCTCGGGGATCCGAGCTGTCTGAAGAGGAGCTTGCACACGGGCGGACTGGGGTTCCACCCCATGGAAGATCCTACCATCTGGGGCTGGGTTACCTCAGGGACCATGTCCATTTCAAAGGAGGCCTCCGTGTGGCCATCCCCACCCAACACATCACCGATCCCATTCGAGGTACCTTTGGTCGTATCATCTTGGGCCGCCATCCGTCGGGTAAGAGAGGAGGGCACGTATAGTGACCCCCTGTAATCTAGATATTCGCGCCGGCAAGACTTTGGAGGTAACGGGGCCATGGGCCCTGTCATCCTTCGCCCCCTAAGGGGTTTGGCCCTATCGAGCCGCTCCCACCGAGAGTGGTCAATTATGGGCCACCTGCCTGCTTTCTTGGCAGTCCCCTTAGAAAGCAAAGTAGGGACTACCGCTGGAAAAAACAAGTTGCCCAAGGACACTCCAGAGAAGGGGGGTGAGGGGGACTCACATGCACCCATATGGAAAGGAGAGGAGTAAACCTCCTCTCCGGTAGAAGAGTTTTGGAGGGTCCCCTGAGAGAGCACATGGGCGGGGGGACTCCATTTTATCGGTGGAGCTACCCGAGGGCGGCTCCGACAATGTTTACAGGCGAAGGTAGAGGGAGAGTATGTTTAATTTTTTTAACTCATCATTGTGCATGATGCCCCTATTTATGCCAGGGGATGCATACGCTATTCACCCCACGCAGTAGCCAGCTATGCGAGGGGTGAGTAGGAAGGGGGCTGGCAGAACCAGCTGCCACCATTGGAGGCAATTCCTCCAGCCTCGTGACCTGGCGTCTCTACCTTAGGTACGGTGTAAAATCTATATACTTTGAAAGGAGAAAGAAAGGGGATGTGAGGAAGGTGTGGGTGGGGATGAAGTAGGTTGTTAAAAACCAACCACCTCAGACCGGAGCTCAGGAGTCAGGGAAAGTTGTCCCCTCCCCTCTCAACCCCGATCAAGGATAGTTAGGCGAGAGGAAGCTGGTCGGAGTCTAATCTGTGAAATTATAAGCTAACCATAGAAAGTTATGGGAGTGGTTATATGGAAAGTGAGGGAGTAAGGTAAAAACAGAGGCTGTCAGAAAGGAGAAGAGGCTAAGCTGGGGCTGGACGGCGCGCTGAGTCCCGTCAGCACTGCGACCAGGAAGGCAAATCGTTGCGCCCCTCACCGGAGCAAGGTTGTGTATCGCCATTTTTGTTTAATATCATTATTAATGAAACACAGAGTTAAGTAGGGGAATGAGGTTAAGGTGTGAGATGAGTTCTATCTATGTTGGTATCTGCTGATGACCTGTTTTTGGTGACAAGGTAAGAAGGAGTTGGAAATGTTGAGTGTAGGTAGCTTTTGACAGGCTGTTAAAGGATCTAAAAGTGAATTCAGAAAAGCGTATGACAAAGGCATTTTGATGTGAGAATGGGGGTGAGGTGTGATATACAAGAACGTGGTGTCAACATGGAACAAGTGTTAAGTTTTAAGTATCTAGGGTGTATCGTAATTGAGTGGTGCAGAAAGAGCAGATTATGACCACAAGGTTTAAAATGGTAAGATAGTCGTCTATGGGGGTGATTAGAGCGCTAGCGAATGATAAGAGGGTGGAATGTACCAGGAAACTTCATGAGTATGATGGTGCCAGCGATGGTGTATTGAAGCGAGATCATAGTATGAAAGGAGAAGGAAGGACCTCAAGTAAGAGGGGGTGCAGATGGAACCTTGAGGAATGTTTGGTGTGCGAGAAGTAGAGTGAGCAACGTCTGGTTAAGATGTTTATGGTATGAATGAGGCTATGACAAAGTGCTCTGAGGTGGTGTGGTGATCTAAGAAAACTGAATAGAAATATTTAAGAGAATAATTATGGGGGTGAATATCAGGGTGTGGGTTGATGTGAATGAATGTTTAAGAGAGAGAGCTGACCGAAGAGGAAGTGGATGACAGGTGTGCAGGGAGGGCGTGCTTGGGGCCTTTTGATTCAGGATGAAACACGACTGGAAATTCTACAGCACGTAGCACCCTATCTCTATGGAGCGGCAATTTTGCGTATAAAATAAGTGAACGGTCTTGTGCTCAATAGGGCATAAATAGGGTGGCTAATTTTTAGTGGCATTGAAGCGGCTAAAATCCACTTTTTGTAGTAAACTGATAGATGTTTACGTCTTTAATTCAGCAAAGGAAGGCGAGGAGATATAGATTTGGGTATCATCGGCATAGAAATAAAATGCTAAGACTAAGTCGTCGCATAAAATTACCATAATTTACATCCATTGGAAGAGGATGTGCTCTAGAAACAACCAGATACTTAGTACCCACTGGGACGAATACCATAGCCCCCCAAGTTTAAGCGTACCCTGCAAGTGGGTATCAGATGTAGCGTGTCGCTGCAGGATTGTTTGCCCTCCCAGGCCCCCTAACCGACAGATATGTGGTTATATTCCTTCACCACTTTATCTACAGATCTCTCGCTATAAACTTTCCTGCCCTCATTGGTTATTGCTTTAAATTTAATAAAAAAATACCCGTATCCGGTTCGTGCTTACCAGTTACTCACGTAGTTTCATCATGAGAAGTTTGGGGCCATAAAAGACTATGCAAGAGCAATGCAGGTTGGTAGTTAGGGGTCGTTAGTGAAAGTAATCGACACTGGACTCGAACCCAGGACCTTTTGTTTTAAAATCCAGCCCGCTAACCACGTGGTACTTATCTGATATCTAACCAGAACTCGCTAGGTACTTCTTGCCCGCCTGGTACTCTCTTGTACAACTGTTTATAGACTAGGCTCATCACCTTCTCTCTTGGTATCGCGTAGCATTTTTTTTAGTAGCGCCCATCCGGCGACCGCAACCAAGGGGATTATTATTATTATTTGGAGCAGGGTGTCCGCCGCAGCGCAGCTAAAATCTAAAAAGATTATGGAACAGCAGAACATAAAAGGGCACGAGGCCCTAAAGTACAAAACGTGGTAAGATTAAAACAAAAACAAGAAAAGGATTAAAATAATAAAAAGGGGGCACCAGGGAAATATTTTATTTTTTTTATTTTTTACAGAGCCCATCTGGCAACTGCCCACTTGGGCATAAGTCGCCGAAAAACACGACAGCCTAGAACTAGGCTACTTTAAAATAAAAATATGGAAACGTAACAATGATATAAATTCGAAAAACTCAACATCCAGGAAGCAATCTCCGGCAGCGGGGGAAGGTCCCCCTCACCCCGGTGCAGGAGTGCAACCTACAAAACAACAACAACAAAAAACAACAAAAATAACCTTAAATAAAGGGGAAGAAGCCCGGCCTCCCCCAAAAGGTCAACAAGTCCAGAAGTCAATGTGCACGAATCCGTCCCGAGTACAAGGGACAGGTGGTAGCGACCCCGCCCCTTCCGGTACCGAGACAGGTATCGTGCGCGAAGATCACCCAGACTGGGACATTCGACAAGAATGTGCCGAACAGTCTGGGGGACGACGCAGTCGTTGCAATAGGGCGAAGGCGAGTGCTCCATCAAATAGCCCGATTCGGAGACGACAGAAAGCAACCTGAAGCCGCCGCGGCATTGGGGTATAGGTCCATGGGAACAGTCGCGGCGCAATGGCACGCAACTTTAAGTTCCCTTCGACCGTCTCCCATCTTCTTTGCCAAGCAGTCTGAAGAGCTGCCCGTATTCCTGCCATGTAGTCGGTGTGAGGAAGAACGAAACGCTGGTCCGGTCGCAGAGTCCTCGCGGACACTTTGGCGCCCTCATTCCCCGCAATTCCTACATGTCCAGGAACCCAGCAGAAGATAATCTCGACATTTGCCTGGCTCGCCAAAACCATGGCGTCACGGATATCGCGAACCAGGGGATGCGGAGATTCCAATGCCCCGAGAGCACTCAGAACGCTTTTCTGAGTCGCTATAGATCACAATCCGGTCTCCGAATCGGGCACGTCGCGTAATCTCCCGTACCGAGTGGTGTATTGCCACCAGCTCGGCCGTGAAGACAGACGCAGCACCTGGTGCAGCCCCGCTGACTTCAAACAGAGGGGATACGGCGTGGAAGCCGACCCCCTCTTGGGACTTGGAGCCATCCGTATACACTGGCACGGTTCCAGCGTGACACGATGTGTGCTCCAAAAAGGTCGAACGCAATACTCCCGGGGCAGTACAAGCTTTGGGAGCAGAGGAGTGGCGACAAATAGCCAAATGTGGTACCCTCGAGGGTGGCGCCCTGGGCAGAACCAGGGGCGCCACCGGCCCGAGAGCTATATCTACCTCTCGAAGGAGTTTCCTGCCCTAAATCCAAAGGGCTTAGGGTATGACTGGCGTCTCTCGGCGGCATAGGTACCATCGAGATCAGCTGCGGATGCAGTGAGAGCTGTTGGCGACTGAGGGAGGCGCCGGGCTCGCGCGTACAGGCGAGTAATGCACTGCAAGTGGCGCAGAGCGAGTGGCATCTCCCCAGAATACCCCAACAGGCTCTCAATGAGGGAAGTGCGGAATGCATCGGTCGCAAGGCGAAGGCCAGTCTGGTGGATCGAATCCACCTTCCGCAATAAACGCTCGGCTGCGGATGCATAAAACTCGCATCCGTAGTCGAGCTTCAAACGAACAAAGGATCGATAAAAAAGTAGGGCAGTAGTCCTATCAGCGCCCCAAGCGCTGAACGTCACGGAACAGAGAATGTCCATGGTTCGGGTACCAGAGACCCTAAGGCTGCGAATATGAGCCTCCCAGGTGAGGCGTCGGTCGAATACAAGACCAAGGAAACGGCACGACTCAACCACATCCAGGCGCACCCCATTAAGAAACAAATCTGGGTCGGGGTGAAGCCGTGGATGGCGGCAGAAGTGCACCACCTTAGTCTTGGCCATAGAAAACCGAAACCTGTGTGCTTCGGCATAGCGAGAGAGGCGGTTCAATGCCTGTTGGAGTCGACGCTCCAGAGTTGGCATCTAGGCCGCGCTAAAAGAGATCGAAAGGCCGTCCACGTAGAGCGTAGCGAGAACATCTTCCGGCAGCACTAAGGTGATGCCGTTGATGCTCAGGGCAAAGAGTGTGACACTGAGGACACTACCCTGCGGGACACCCTCTTCCTGCTCCTTTGGGCCGGAGAGGGCTCCCCCCACCCGTACGCGGAATCGACGATCTCGCAAAAATTCAGATATAAACATTGGGAGGCGTCCCCTCGCTTTCATCGTGTGGAGAGTCTCCATGATACCATATAGCCATGCGTTATCATAAGCCTTCTTCAGATCGAAAAACACCATGGCGTAGTGCTGTCTACGAAAGAAAGCCTCGCAGGCGGCATTTTCCAGTCGGAGCAGAGCATCCAACGTGGAGTGGAACTTGCGGAAGCCGCACTGTGCAGAAGACAGATGGCCTCCGCTGTCCAGGAAATAGGCTAATCTAACATTTACCAATTTCTCCATCAACTTAAACACGCAAGAGGTTAGAGAGATTGGGCGGAAACCGGTCGGAGTAGAGTGATCTCTCCCCGGTTTGCGAAAGGCGAGCACAGTAGCGATTCGCCAGGAGTCTGGGAGAAGACCTTCCACCAGATCCTGTTGAACAAATCTAACAGAAAGGCCATGCCTCGCTCACCCAGGTGTCCAAGCATTGCGTACAGGACATCGTCCGGACCATGGGCGGTGTCCGCGCACGAAGCGAGAGCGGAACGCAACTCAGTTACAGTAAACTTGTCGTTGAAGGGTTCTCCACCTCTGGAGGTAAAGTCCAGCCGGCGGCCTTCCGCGACATCACGACGTGCATTGAATGCTGGCGGAGCAGCATCACGGCTAGAGAATGCAAAAAAAGCGGTCGCTAAGGATTCCGCCACGGACGCGGGGTCCGAGATTGCGGTCACATTCTCCTGGAGAACGGGAGGGGGGTTCCTTTTGACTCGCTTCCACACCTCAGCTAAAGGTGTCTTCCCGTTAAGTGAAGACACGTATGCCCGCCAAGAAGAGCAGTGCGCGTGCTTTGAAATATACCGGAACCTAGCCCGACGAAATTCAGCGACAGTGAAATCGTTCGGGCGGTGCTTATAGCGCATATAGGCATAACGCTTCTGTTTGAGGGCCGTCTCACACTCGGCCGACCACCATGGGAGTAGTCGGCGTGCAAAACGGCCAGACGTCCTAGGAATAGTAGTCAGGCCCACGGCGATGAGGTTGCCAGAGAAGAACTCAACGGCCTCATCTACAGACCTAACCTCCTCAACTGAGATAGAGAATTCAGTCATTTCCTGAAATGCAGGCCACCGCGCCCGCGCCAAGCACCACCGAGGTGGTCTCTCAGGCGGCAGTTGCCCTGAAAATGATATTTGAATGGGAAAGTGATCACTACCATGAAGGTCATCGAACACCCCCCAATCAAAATCGGGCTGTGCATCCGATGAGCACAAAGATAGGCCAAGGCAAGAAAATGAAGCGATTCTCGGACAGTAATGCGTAAACTCATCCACGTTTAGGACACCCATCTCAAGCTCTTCGATCAGATCGGCAAGGACTTGTCCCCTAGGATTTATGGAGTAATCTACCCAGAGAGGATGCCTGCCGTTCAGATCTCGAAGCAAGAGATCGGGCCTCGGCAACCGTGCCACGAGGCGGAGGAAGTCCCCCGCGTCGAAGTCAGCTGACGGTGGAATGTACGCAGAAATGATAGTATACCTCCTATCCAGGTGCAGATTCACAGCCACTGCCTGAAAGGAGGTATCTAAAGAGAAAAGAAGAACGGAGACATCATGCCGGGTGTAAACCGCGCATCCCCCAGCCCGGCCATCCCGCGGTGGTGGGGTCGCAAGACCCTTATAACCCGGGAGGGCGGGCAGGGGGCACGCGCCTAGCATGGTCTCCTGCAAAAAGATAGCGAACGGGGAACGGGACGAGACGAGCCTCCGCAGCTCCTCCCAGTTGGCCCGGAGTCCACGGCAATTCCATTGAAGGAATATGCCCTCCAGGCCTAGCTCGGAGACGCGGGGGCCCTCCTCGAACTGAAGAACCTCACGGGAATGGCCGTACGCTTCCCGGGGGCAGAACCCCGGGCGCTGTTGGCCGGACAAAGCGCTGTCGCCTTCGAAAACTTATTGGGGGAGGTTGGGCTCGCCATGCGAGTCTTTTCCTCCCTCCGCCTCGAAACCTTAGGCGGGCGTTGCGGCTTTGGAGGCGGGGGGCCCTCTTTTCGAGGAACCACCGTCTCCGAGCCACTCGCTCCACCTCGGGGCGTGGGCGAAGGAGCCGAAGCTCCTTTGTTGCTGTCCTCCTTTCGGGGGACAGCTTTAGGAACGCCCGAAGATAGCCTAGCGACCATCTTCAGGGGTGTTGCCTCCTGTGAGTCTAACGACTCGGTGGAGGCGCGTGGCCGTTTCGCCTTTCGGGAAACTGTCACGCCGGGGCTGGGTATGAACCCTTTTTGCCCCCAGCTTTACCAGGGAAGCGCCCGGGTTGGGTAGAGCCCACAAAAAGGCTCCAAATGGGCGCGGAAACAACCGTGCTCGTTGGCTTGGATGGGACAGGAGCAGAGGGTGCCTTTCTAACTATTTAGGCATATGACCTCCCAGGCAGAGCCAAGCGCGCAGGACCAAGTCCTTAGCCTCGCGGAATGAGAGTCTATCCTGGGCCTGAATGGCCAGGATTTCTTTCTCAAGGTTATATGCACCACATTGCTTCGAAGAAGCAGGGTGCGGCTCTCCGCAATTGACACACTTGGCCACACACAGACTTCGGGTGACCCCGACTTTGCACGTCTAAATGAGCGATTCGTATGGCCGAAGCGGTGACAGTAATAGCACCGCCGCGGCAGTGGCACGAATGCCTTCCCGCGGTAGCGGTACCAACCGGCACGCACCGACTCAGGGAGCTTGTCACAGTCGAACGTGTCGAAGAGTGTAGGGGTGGGTCTCGAGGCCCCTTCCTGTTTTCTCATCACACGTTCGACCTTGACTGCCCCATGGTCGGCCAGCTCTAGGGTGATGTCCTCAATGGAGTAGTCAACGAGTTCCCTCGCCTAAACTACTCCTTTCACAAAGTTCATGGTAGAGTGCGGCGTCACACTCACGTGGGTGCCATGAAGTGTCCGGAGAGCACTTATCTTGGCTGCCTCGGCGGGATTCGCCGCATTCGCCAGAAGGCTCCCGTCCGAGAAACGGGTCACCTTCGGCTCTCTACCAATTGCACTAGCTAATCCTCTCCTCTGATGGATCATGTTGCCCTTGGACAACATGGTGCCATTAGTGGAGCGAATAACGAGGAAGCACTTGAAGCCAGCGGGCTCAAAAACGCCAGGTAACCTCTGAATGAGGGGCCGCGATGTCATCGAGGCTCCACCCAGTCCACTCTTGGTCTTAGTCAGGGGCTCCGCACCACGGGGGGATAGAGGGGCCGGATGTGCCGATCTTGGCTTGGTCGCCTACCAAAGTGGCAGCAGACCCATCCGTTTCCGCAGCCCCCGCGGATGGAGAGAAGCCCCGAGTCTTCTTTGTCTTTCTTGTCTTTTTATTCTTCTTTTTAGGAGAGTAGGGCGGGGAATGTACCCGCTTCTCACCTCCACCGGCAGAAGCCCCCATGCCAAATGGACCGGCCTCAACCAGGTCCCTCTCCGTAATGGAGAAGGTCCTGGTAGTCGTGGGGGCACCTGTCGGAGGAGATCCCTTCCCTCCTTGTACTGCCTCGGAGCCCTCAGCCGTTTGAGGAGGACCTTGCATAGGGGCGGATTCGGGTTAGGTGCCCTGCGCCGAGCCCGGATTCCGCCCCATGGAAGGCCCTACCGTCTGAGGCTGGGGCTCCTCAAGGACCATGTGTGTCACAGGAGGGGCCTCCAGTTGGCCATCCCCTCCCAAGACATCACAGGTCCCGTTGGCAGTATTGTCACTAGTCTTTTGTGGGGAGGCACAGGCCTTAACCCCGGCAAGGTTCAATATCCTTGCCAGCAGGTCCTTTGAGGGAAGCGACCGAAGGGGCCTGGCTTCCCTCTCCCCCCTAAGGGAGTTTGCCCTACCGAGCCGCTTCGATGGGGAGCGGCTGGCTAAGGGCTACCTGATGGCTTCCTTAGCAGTCCACTTGGAAAAAAAGAGGGGACTGCCGCTGGAAAAAGGGATGCACCCGAAAGCACCTGCAGAGAAGGGGGTGAGGGGGAGTCCTCTGAACCCGTAGGCGAAGGAGAGGAGTAAGCCTCCTCTCCGGTTAGAGAAATATGGAGGGTCCCCTGCGCAAGCACAGGGGGGGACGGACCTCCATTTTTTTTGCTGGAGCTGCCCGAGGGTGGCTCCGTCGCTGTTTCAGGGAAAGTAGAGGGTTGTTGTTTTTTTTTGTTGTACATACATGGGCATGGTGACCCTCTTTTTTTATACGGGACGCAATCGCACATCACCTCTCACAGTAGCCTGCACTGCGAGAGGTGCTTACGAGCCCGGCGCCGCCATTTGGGGCCACCCCTCCCGCCTGGTGGCCTGGCAGTCCATCGGCATGGCGGCTCCACCTTAGACACGGCGTAAAACAGATAGAATGTGAAGAGGAGAGGAAAAGGGATGTGAGGAAGGTATGGGTGGGGATGAAGCAGGTTGTTAAAAACCAACCACCCCAGACCGGAACTCAGGGGTTAGGGAACATTGTCCCCTCCCCCCTCAGCCCCGATCCGGGACGGTTGGCTGAGAAGAAGGTCAGCATCTACCCTGTGAAATTAGAGGCTGACCAGAGAAAGTTGTGGGAGAGGTTGTATGAAAAGAGACGAAACAAGTGTTTTGAAGGAAGGAAGAGAGGCTAAGCTGGGGCCGGACGGGGTGCCGAGTCCCATCAGCACGGCGGCCAGGATGGCAAATCGCCACGCCCCTTACGGGGCACCAGGGAAATAAACAAATGACGCGGGTTTACTAATATTTACATTTCTAGTTAATCAAAAAGGTGTATTTAAAAACTATAAAAGAGAGCAAAAATCAGATTGTAATAAAAATTGGACAAGGGAATTGGTGCTAAAAGAGGGGACCTCGGCCAAGAGGAAGCGCAGCCTGTCGTTACGTGGGACGCGTAAAATAGATGGGAAGCATTCCATACGTAAGACAGACAGACAGTCGACCAACAGATGGCGTACTGATATGGGGGACGAACAGAAGAGAGCGATATGAGGCCTATCGCTACTCATTAAATGCCCATGTGTGAGGCGTGTGTGGCTGACTCGCAGTCGAAAAAAAGACCACCTCACAGCTCCAACGAGGTTGATAAGAGCTAGCCCACGGTAAAACTGACGCCGGGAGAGATGAATTTCTCCTGGACTAATCGAAGGGCTTCCCACACATTCACCTTAGCAGAATCACTGACAGCTAAGACCTCTTCTTCAAATAGAAATATGAGACACATCGTATAATAAGGGACTGTCGAGGTATACCTGTATAGACTAGCTCGGCGCTCAGAGTCTTACACAAGTACGGGCAGACAGCTGGGCACAGGCCGCTTGAGTTATGTCTGGGCGATAAATAAAGAGTACGAATTACGGTTGACCGGGTTTAGATTAATGGCTTGCCAAGTTGCAGTTCAAAGGATATATAAAGACAATACACTCAAATATAATTTTAATATATATAAAAAAGGGGGAAATTTATGTGTATATATATATATATATATATATATATATATATATATATATATAAGGGGAATAAAATTACTTATGGTAGTTAAATGAATTAAGTGAAGATTAACGAGGTAATCTGGGAAATACCATACACGATCGCTTTACCTTCAAGCGCGGGCGAATTGGATGGGGATGGAAGACAACGGCGCAGGTCTTCAAGAAGATACTTCGGGTAGTCTTGACTCGGAGGACTTGAAGAATGGGTTGGATTACTTCGTGATGAAGAATTAGATTTCCTCTGCTCCAAAGAGACGTAATCTCAGCTCGAGACGATTCTGCTGATCAACAGGGAGTCTCAGTCTCGAAAGACGGGAATCTTGAAGGGATGAAGATGAGAGGGCCGCACAACTCTCCGGGAAGAAGGGGTCTCGATAGCTTTCCTCTGAACAGGGGCCAAAGCTTAATGAGGTATGACGACGAGTTACGGGGTGTCACGGGAAACAGCCAGCAGTCTGGACTGAGTGAATGGCGGGCTTTCAATATCCTCGAGATGGTGAGCTTCGGGTTAAATACCCGGGTGGCTGCTCTGATAGACGCCTCAGGGCCTTGCAGTCCCCAAGGGATTATTGGCGCGCTTGTCTAAGCAAACACAATTCATGATAATGCGTCGTTCCAGACAATCAAACTTGCCTCGCGATATGGGGGTAGGGTTAATATGGCCGCGCACGGCGTTATCGCAAGGAAAGGGGGCATGATTAGCGTCTGAACGCAAACACTACTGGGACGGATGATTAAGCGAGTGACGGATTCTTCCTCGACTTTCTAAAATTCTCACGCTGGCTCACGTGGTCTTGAAATAATAGAGGGGTATTTCCAAGGGCTTCCTCTCACGATGGTCCTTCGAGGGCATTCCCTCACATGGGCTCTCCACAGTTTGAACAGCGACGGGGGTGGGGGCAGGCAGTGCTTACATGACCGAACATATGGTAATTAAAAGCATCGTCTCGGATTAGATGTATAGGGTTTGATTGAAATTAGTAGGTAACCTGTCTTAATATGCGTTGAGAGATCCCGACGATCAAACGCTATGAACATCGTTGGTGTGTTCACCCGGATCCCACCAACAGTTCGCTGTGGTCTATCAATATCAATAATCCGCTGGCTAGCCAGCTTTGACTGAAGCATCTTGAGGTCGTAGTTCATTAGAACGGATAACACCCTTCACTGTGTTGAAGGTTGGGTGGGATGAGACGGCAATCTCAGAGCAATCAAAGGTCTTGAGGGCTTGTACTGAATCATGTGGCGGGAAGCTACCTCTACTACTAGGGGTATATCATTACGTGACCACATGCGGCGTGGTTCTCCGCACCGTTTATCGAAGTCCTCACTGACATAAAAAAATATTAAGTTTTGATAGGGTAATGTCAGATTTCGTTCTAAGGACCGAAAAGCGATGGTAGTCCAACTCAGGGTCTACCTCTGAGGAAAACGGATCTGCCGCGAGAAAAACTGGAACGAGATCCAAGAGCACGAGGAGCAGCAGAAGTCGAAAACTTCTGCGAAGTAATTTTTGGTTTAATTTTCTCCATGTACTATTATTAGTTAATTAGGGGGGGGGGAATCTTGCCCAGAGCGGAACCCACCTACACAGCCATCTCACCCGATGCGCACCCTCAAAAGGAGGGAGGGACCGGTGCATTCCCCAACCACCACCGTCGTTTTATAAACGGGTGGCTGCCTTCGGGATTTTCCCTACAAAGGCACAAAAACCATCGCGCTAGGCAGCCGCGGTCCTTCATTCAGTCATACACTACAACCGACCACAAAGATACGCTCAGGAGCAATCAATCACACACAAAGTACAACGGGGAACAAGAGACAATGAATAACATAAAAATGATACCATAAACAAAGGTCGAAGAGGGAGGAGAGAGGTTTGGTAAAACTCCACTTCGCAGCCGGCTTCAATGAGCATGCAGGAGCCCTCTCACGGCGAGGCTCTGGAAACACCGCGAGCGTGGAGGAGGTTACCAAGAAGTCGTGCTCATTAATGTAAGCCTATTTAGGCTACATTAAAAAACAACTGCAGTCAAATAAAAAGGACGAGGCGCGTGGCCTTTAAAAAGGTAGGTTCATAGGGCATCGCGTTTCTATTTGAGCTTAGTATCTTTGAAGGCACGCGCCTTAAGATAGTACGAGTCAGTCACTGGCCTTTTGAGACCCGTGGCGTTTTTTATTAAGTCCAACTCTCTCAAAGGGGTATGAAACGGATTCGTGTGACTTTGATTACTTTATTATTGACTCGGTTGTATATTTTCTGGTAAGGTAATCTACAAAAAGGAGGCAGGTATACTAGAAAAATCAAGACCTTTTAATTACAATTACTACCAATTACCAGAAAATGTTGCCGATTAAACACTGTACAAGTTCTTATAGTTAAAGGTGCAGCCTTAAAATCTATAGAGTGCAAAAATAGAAGACATTTACAAAGAATAAGAACAACACCTAGGTCACAATGACTAAACATAAGTCATTATTTCACAGGATTCTCTTGCAAACCTTAGAAATTGTTCCCAATCGGTTGCTCTTGTTCATTTCATGGCACAATGTTTATACAAATATTTAATAAATATATCAAAGCAGAGGTTTTAATGACCCCGATACAAATATTATACAATCCAGGCAATGGCTTCGCCACTCCCCCCTACGGGGGAAGCTTGCTTTTCGCTACTACGATTAAAATTTCAAATCTTAAAAAAAGCAGCCATGGTTAGATTTTTATAAATTTTCTGAACTTCAACAATTATAATTATTTTAAAAAGGAAATCTAAACTAAATTTCCCTAAATTTCGATACTTATATTTATTTCTGAACTTCACCATTTTGTTTTTTGATATTATAAAAGTATTAGAAATAGATTTGATAAAAAAACCTAAGTCATAACCAAACTAAGATGAAATTATTATTCAAATACTCAAATATGATGACAACCAATATTCAATGGAAATATTATATATAAATAACTAGAATCATCACAGTTTTCTTCCGTCGGTAAATTTTCTAGGAATCTTATGAGTTCGAGACCTCGACTTTAACCATCTTCCCACAAAGTTGGGTTGGTG
This sequence comes from Ceratothoa steindachneri, assembly GCA_963969495.1. Taxonomy (NCBI): domain Eukaryota; kingdom Metazoa; phylum Arthropoda; class Malacostraca; order Isopoda; family Cymothoidae; genus Ceratothoa; species Ceratothoa steindachneri. The sequence continues at coordinate 83,489,562 of OZ018323.1, forward strand.
CGCGTCAACGCGACTAAAAACTACCTGCCCATCCAATGACCTAGTAAGCACAAGGCCATCAATGATTTTCCCCATAAAATTGTCCCTTTACGGTGATGGGGTTTCTATGCGCTCTACTAGTATTTCGTCCATTCAAGGTTCATCCCTGGGCGAAGAGCCCTACCTAGCACGCCCCTTCACAAAGCCTCTCCATGCACACAATTTCATTAACTTCATCCAAAAGTCGGTATTTTCTCTCTCAAACTCTTTTAACACCATGACAGTCTTATATTATCTTTGCAAGTCTATTTCTATCCATTCTCCCAATAGGCCCATACCACCTCAGAACACTTTCCAGTCATAATCCAACACAAACGCCTCTTAATCAATCTACTTTTCGCACACTAAGCATCTCATGTTTTCCATTTGCACTGCTCCCACTCGAGATGTTTCCTTCTCCTTCCATACCAGTCTCATTACCATAGAGTAACGTTGACACCAGCAATCTCTCCTGCATTTTGCCGGTACATTCCTTAATCAAACCCTTATCATTTACTAATGCTCTAATTGCCCCAGACTTCAGACCATTTAACCCCTTGTAGTCACAACTCACTATCTGCTTCATCTGTAACAGTATTGATTACAATGCGGCCTAGATACTTAAGACTTCGCACTCGTTAAGAGGTGACACCACGTTCTCGGATATCACACACCACCCCCATTCTCACTCCCAAATACCAGTACCTTACTCTTTCTGCATTCACTTTTAGACCACTCTTCTCACACACCCTATCAAAAGCTACAATCAACATCCGAAATCTCTAGTCTCAGCCACCAAAGACCAGATCATCAGCAAACATCGACATAAAGCTGACCCCTCATTCTCATATGTACTTATCTCAGTACGTCATCTACGGCGACATCACACAATCTTGTCTTACACCCCCCACCCCAAGTATGCCAGACCATTCACTTCGACTATCGTACACTCTAACGCATCCCTTACTATCAACCTACTCAACATCCAACAGCTTACTACTCACTATACATTATTAACACTATCATAATGTTTATAAACAGGATCATAAGCCCATAAAAGGCGACTTATATTTAATCTGGTTACATAGCGCGAGGCTTCCACGATACTGGGGGTAGTGAGCTGAATTGCAGCTGCAGACTCGCGATTCAACCACGGCACTGATGACCTCCGGCTTACAGGAGGCCGCCATCCTAATCATCTTTCGTAAATCACAGTGCATGGGACGAGATAGCAGAGGCCCAGGTTTAAAAAAAAAATATAGAAATGGTCACTTACATGTAGGCATCTCGAATGGACCAGTGGAAGTGAGAAAATGATAAAATTTGTCATTGTGTTCCTCAGACACAGTGACTGAGTATCCGAATGGCATGATAGGAAGCAAAATCACCAGTTAAAAATAGATAGAAGATGATAGTTTGCATTTTTTTTCTGATGAGGACTATGACGTAATATCGTAGGACCTTCGTTCGATTATTTTGAGGCTGACGTCATCCTAAAATTTCTAGAATTTTCGTTCGCCTTGATCGGCCAGTTCCCTCCTAGTTATTTAATTTAATATTAAAGTTGGATTAAGAATTATTGCAATTTTGTTATGAAAGAAAGTTATTTGATATCTAGATTTAAGAATTTTCATTATATATTGATATAGCATTGGGGTTTTAAACGATCCATATTTATTTTGTTCCATGGAATTCGATGTCGAGGCCTTCATGCTTCACAGAAGACAAACCATTTTTTTGTGCTTGGAGAAGAAAGTTGTGTTCGAGAGTAGAGTGGATTTCATGCCCTTATTTTCCGGTTTCGTGCATCTCGAAAGGCTATTGTGATTTATTGACTTGGTGTAAGACAACTGGCAGAGTTGTACCCCTTTATTGTATTTTAGTGCGGGATTAGCGCGAGTGTTGTACCTCTCGTGCATTCAACCATGTGTGGCGTCTTTGTTTTGAGTGGTCCATACGAGGCCTGATTTTGGTGGTCGTGAGTGACCCTTATTTTTGGTATATGCCTTCATATCTATATATATATATATATATATATATTCGGTAAATGCGCGTTGGTGCATTGTGGTCACGTTACCGGAGAGTGCTTCCCTTTGCCTTTTGTGGCTTAACCTTCTTTCTCCATGGTCTCATATAGATAGGAATATTATATGTGCATGTATATATAATAGATATCATTTTGGGGTTTGCGATAAATCTGTAAGTATTCATTTATTAGTTTGAGGGAAGGATATACGAATATTTGGAATCATAATAGGTAATTGTCGTAGCTGCCCGTCAGATTTAAGTTAACAATTTAGTCCGTAAATTTCCTTATTTTGGGCAATACTATTTCCTTCAGGAGCGAAACTCAACCTAGGACGTAAATAAAGTTTTGTTTTAAGTCGGCGCGTCTTCTATCCTTGGCTATAAACTTTTTGGTTTATAGAATCTGGGCATGTCACCTGATCCCAGTTTGTGACACAGTGCATGGGACGAGATAGCAGAGGCACAAGTTTTAAAAAAAATGTAGAAATGGTCACTTACATGTAGGAATATCAAATGGACCAATGGAGGTGAGAAAATTGATAAAATTTGTCATCGTGTTCCTCAGACACAGTAGCTGAGTTCCGAATGGCCTGATAGGAAGCAAAATCACCACTTAAAAATACATAGAAGATGAGAGAGGGGAAAATAGATCCGACGAAAATGCGACCTTTAACATTAAAAACGTCTTGCCCAAACAGATGACTTACTTTGAAATCTCTTAACAATAAGAATGGAGATGGTAATTAACTCAAAAGTTCTACTAAATCAGTTTTGTTCATAACCAGGTTTGGAGGAAGGTACGAGTAAGAGCAAAACGAAAATAGTTGTAGTGGTTCTTACCACCGATCTCTAATCATAAGATGCCTTTTATTTATCCGTGGGGGGCCCAACTGATTAACGTGTGATCTGAACCACGGGTATCAACAGCGTATGACAGCAGCCGAGAAGTCACCCGAATCGGACGGAACGCCAGTCGCTGCCTGACCGCATAGAGAATAAACTTTTAAGAGTTTGGATAAGAAGAGTGAACAGTTTGGAAGCTGGGTGGAATAGTGGAACGTTGCTACTCAGATTGACACCCCACCATTTTACACGGATAGCACTTCAAACTGAGCAGCAAAACTACCCACCATCCGCCGATATTCACAAATCCGAAAACACTATAGATCGCTGAACCTGTGATCAGAACCTAAACCCTCCCTATTAAATCCCGACACCACACTACAACAATCCCCGCTGCAACCCCCAGCAACCTGAAAACACGCCCCCCTCCATCTCAGAACCCCTTTCAATTTAATTTTTCTAGGATACCTCTGGAAAAGTTAGGTGCTCTGCCATCCACCCTGAGCGGTGTCGGGTTCAAATGAAGAGAACCCAAAGAGAAAAAAGGGTAAGCCACTAATCAAATGCACAGGAAGATGGGTATCACAATCACTGTCAAGCCCGTGGACATCAGTCATCTTATCATTGGGAGGGGGGAGAAGGGGCAGGACAAACTGTATAGTACGATTTGAAACAAGGCCAAGCATGGGACTTTTTCTGCCTTAACAGTATATTGCACGCGTCTCTTATGTCCATACGTGATTCGTCGGCATCCAATGTGGAATAATTATCATCCCCTATTTGTGAAACGTTATACGATGACCCATCGCTTTGGAAACGTCAGTCGGAATTTATAATTCAATAGAATTCATTTTTTTTTTTTTGGGGGGGGGGGTGGCATACATGCATGCCAATTTGTCAGGTTATTCCTATGAGCTACACCTTCCATTATACAATTACATCAACAGCGCAAAACTATACTCCATGGGGAAAACTTAGCTGATCCTTTAAGTATAGTGTACAGCAAAATAAAATTTTAAACGAGGGTTAGATGCTTGGATAGATAAGGGATAAACGGTGGGCCTCTATTTAAATTTGAAATATGCATCTGACTCTGACTAGTCTTTGAAAATGGTTCGCTATCCTATCCATAGGCCCTCTGCAGGACCCGTCTGGGTCGCGAAAAGGATGAGTTTCGGAGAGTTATGCAGACTCCGGGTCAAAGGCCCAAACTTCATATCCTTAAAATGTATAAAACAAATGCTTCTAAAATTTGTATTAATCAATTTTGACACAAGTTGTCCATCATAATCCGTAAGAGCATTAATCGTTGTTTACGTCTCCGCGAAAACCTTTAGGTAAGAGCCTACTGCGTTTCTCCTCTTAGAGGGATGGCATACAGTTGAGTCGCTCGAAAGCGGTTTTCTCCAGCGATTCCCGGTGGTCTGGATGCGCGATTCGTATAAGTTCATATGCCCTCTGACGAAGGTTCTTACCGAATAGATATGCAATACCGTGTTCAGTCACGACGTAGTGGACATGAGCTCGCGTGGTCACTACCCCGGCACCTGTAAAGAAGTAATTGTGACTAAGACGAATAAGAATACAAACTGTTTGGCATGTAGGGAAAGAGAACCTATGGAAGGAGAAAATGGGCGGAGACGAAAGGGTACATCGATGACAATAAACGTTAGTAAAAAGCTGTGGGGGAAGGGAGGGTCCGGAAAAAGAACAAAAACACTAGTGTGGGACACCAACTCATCTCTACAACCAGGAGATAAAGAAAAATTGGTAAAAATTTGCCTCGCAAAGAACACACTAATAGAAATGATCTTGGAGCCCTCTCACACGGTCCCCGATGAAGCTTACTATGGCTCAGTATGAAAACTCACCTTGCTTTAGAAAAGGAACGATCTTGGATTCGCCTTTGCTGGTAGTAGAAGGCATTGCGAGGATTGGGCGGCCGAGCCCATCCCGCCCTACAGCTGCTCCTCGAATGAAATCCACTTGTCCGCCCACACCTGCACAGGGATAAAAGTATCAGGGAGATGCGCGCGTGATGCAGAGAAGAAAATTAGAGGGGGGGGGAGGAAAGGTCTACACAAATATTTCTTGAAAGGGCAAATATGTTCTATTCCACATTTAGTAAGTGTATTCATTAATACAGTTACTTTATTTTATGACGGCGTAAAAAAGTGGGATCGGTGCGCATCAACGCAACAAAAAATATAATCCTTCCCACACAACCTTTTAGGGCCTATCAAGCAAAATGCCGCCAATCATTTTTTTCTCTGAAAAATTGATCCTTCATTTAATACGAAAACAAAACACCAACCCCAAGCAAAAAAAGAAGCAGGAAAAAAACGAGAATGAGGCCCACCTCACCTCGGCACCGGAGGAGGACTCCAAACACCAGTGAAATAAAAACGAGGCTAGCCTGGGACAAGTGCGACTCTGCTCCTCCCGGTACTGAGACAAATAACGTGCGCATAGATCCTCCAGACTGAGAAATTCAACAAGAATGTGCCCAACAGCCTGGCGGATAAAGCACGTCGCAGTAAGAAGAAAGAGCGCGTTCCATCAAATGGCGGTGCGTACCGCGAGTGTGCCCAGTTCAAAGACGACAGAAAGCGACGTGAAACAGCCGAGGCAATGGGTGTAGGTCAACGAGAACTATCGCAGGGCGATGCCACGCAACTAAGTATACATCGGTCGTCTCCCATCTTCTTTGCCAGACAACCTGATTCCTGGTCGCTCAGTCGTCGCCCTTACCAGCGCGCTCATTCCCTGCAATCCCTATATGTCCAGGAACTCAGTAGAAGCTAATCGTGACTTCCGCCCGGCTCGCAGCAACGGTTACCTCGAACCAAGAGGTGCGGTGAATCCAATGGTTCGAGAGCACTGAGCGCTTTAGATCTCGATCCGGTCTCCGAATCGGACAACGCGTTATATCGCTCACCTAGAGGTGTATCGCAACCAGCTCGACTGTGAACAAAGACGCAGGGTCTGGTATAGCCCAGCTGACTTCAAACTGAGGGGAAACCAACTCCCTCCTGGGACTTGGAGACATCTGTGTACACTGGCAGAGATCCTGCCTGACACGAAATGTACGCCAAAAAAGTCAACTCGCTGGGATGCGGAAGCTTTGGGAGGAGAGGCGTGGCGGAGTTTTCTACCCCTAAACCTAAATGGCTTAGGGTATGACTGGCATTTCTCGGCGACATTGGCAGCGCATACAATGAGAGTTGGAGACTGATGGAGACTCCGGGCCTGCTAGTACAACTGCATAATGCAGTGTGCAGTATGCATGACGAAGGGCCAGTGGCACATCACTTGCATCGACAAGTAGGCTCTTAATAGGGGACGTGCTTAAAACTCTCATACCGATTAAAGCTTTGAGCGAACAAATAAACGACAACACAGAAGAGCGGTAGCTTCAGCAGCCCATGGGCTAAACGTCACGGAACGAAGAATGTCCATTGCGCGGTTACAAGAGACACTAAGGCTGCGAATATGGGCCTCCCAGGTGAGACGTTGGTCAAAAAGAAGACAAATGAAACTGTACGAGTCAGTCACTTCCAGGCTAACCCCATTTAGGAAAACTCCTAATCGGGTGAAACCGTCGGTGGCAACAGAAGTACACTACCTAAGTCTAGGCCGCAAAATAAAAGTCTATTCGCTTCAGCATAGCGAGAGATGCGGTTCAATGCCCGTTTGAGTTGGCTTCTAGGCCGCACTAAGAGAGAGAGCAAGGAAATCTTTCGACAACACCAATGTGATACAATTAATGATGAGGGTGAAGTGCGTCACACTGAGGACACTTTCCTGATGGACGCCCTCTTCCTGCCTTATTGGGCCGGAGATCAATCTCCCCCCCCCCCTCCCATAAACACAGACCACATACTCTGAATCGACGTAGAAATTCATGATACTATATCGCTATTATGACCATGCGGTATCGTAGGCATTTTGCAAATCTAAAAATGCAGTCTTAAGGCTGTCTACTAAGGAAAGCCTCGCAGATAGTATTTTCCAACCGGAGCAATCATCCGATTTGGAGTGGAACTTGCGGAAGCCGCGCGGTGCAGAAGAAAGATGGCCTCTGCTTTCTAGGAAACAAAAACTCTTTACTAATTTTTCCAACAACTTGCATACGCAAAAGATTAAGAGATTGGGCGGAAACCAGCCGGGATAGAGTGATGTCTTCTCGGTTTGTAAAAAACGAGCAAGGTAGCCATTCGCTAAGAGTCTGGGAGATATTTATTCCCTGTTCAGATCCGGTTGAACAAATCGACCAAAAATGGCATGGCGAACGCAACTCACTGAGCGTAAACCTGTAGTTGAAAGGTTCTCCGCCTGTAGAGGTAAAATTCAGTGCCGTCCTTCTAACGAGTCTCCAATGACGTTGTCATGACTACTTTCGAGTCTAAGGATTTTGTGGAGGCGCCGCAGCCGTTTCGCCGAAGGGGAAACAATCACACGTGTGTGTGTGTGTGTGTGTTAGATTTCGGCGCGGTAAGGGTGTGAGGCTTTTGAGCCGACAGATCTACCAGTGGAGCGCCAGGAGGGACATATCACTCGTCCAGCCTATCCCATCTCGGGCTTTCGGACTTTTCAGGTCTCCATCTTGGGAGCGTAATGAGTAGTGTTCGCACCTGTGCATCGACGCACGCCGACCAGAAGTTATCTAGTAGACCCCAGCTCCCAAATGAGGAGCCAGAGAGGAAAAGCAAGAGGGTGGATTTCCTTCCTAGGTCGTACTAAGCGTCGACAGGACGGCTATGATCCGGATCTGTTTTGGCAGACCGAGACTTTTCATTGGCCTGGAAGACAACGAGGCAGTAAAGCCCGTCCGCCATAAGCAGTACAGCCGAAAACGGCCACAATGAAGTGGTCAGCCAATTCCACACAGGGAAGAGGTTATGGGGCAAACGCCGATCTTTCCATTAATCGCGCCTCAACGGCCAAAACCCCCTCAAGTCCTGGTCTCTTCCGACGCAGGGGGTATAGGGCGTTGTTTATAGAGGTTCTAAAGCCTCTCTTTTGACACGGCATGAGGTAGCTGGTCAGGTCCTTAAGCCAAGATAAATGGTGGAGGGAATAATCGTTGAAAACAAACAAGTAGCGCTGAGAGGGAGAGAGGAAGCGCACCAACTTCCCTAGGTTCCGTCAGAGTTCAATTCAACCTAGTGAGTTCTTCCTTATCCCTAATTTGCACTCGGTCCGGGAGAGAAGGGCTCTGCCCGGTACCAAGTGTCGGTAGACAAAAGGTTTCGGGATTAGTCATAGCGTGTTCAAGTGAACCCGGTGACGGGGCTTCCCCGATTTGCAGTTAGGCCGAGAGGACGTGCATTTCCCCCAGGGAGCAAGTAACAGGCTGCATAGGGTACCACCCCTGCGGGGTTAACTTCTCAAACCTGGCGTTTCTATTCAACTAGCTCGTACTCTTTTTTAGGTCTGCCAAATTAATTTTAGGCAAAAGGAGAAAGGAATTTGGGAGTGAACTTCACGACGGTAACCGCTTACGAGGGGCAAGAGAGATGATGATAACGGACAAAAGAAAGGACGAGGAGTGTTCATGGATCAGGAATGACAAGGACGATCAGGAAAACACCGAACCCTTGCGTCGCGAGCAGGATAACGACCTGACCTGTACTCCTTGCGATCCAACCTCCAGAGTATTTCCTAAATAATCGTAACTAAAAACTCTCCATAAACCTAAAAAACGAAATGAAACCTCAAGGGATCTTGAAAGTACGAACCCAGAAAGGGGTTTACCTGAATACATCTTGGTGCCGATGGAGTCCGAGACGACTTGGCCGGTTAGGTCAACCTCGATGCACGAGTTGATGGCGGTGACTCGAGGATTAGCGGCAATAACCGGGATGCTGTTGACGAAGGCCACGTCGCACATCACTGCAAGAGACGCAATTCAGAACGGGGCAGTGATGCACCCACAAGCGCTCGCAATGAGAGCCCCGAAAGGGGGCGCCCCGTGTACATTGCTACGCCAAGAGGAGGGGCGCGCCCTCACGGCCATTTCCCCCGGTAGTCTCAAACTAGATTGAAACTAACTGCGTTTTATTAATTTTAGAGGTTTCTATTTTAACTCGTTTTCGCCACTTTATTCACAAGCCTCTTCTCACCTTTTGCACGGTGGCTAGTCGCCGACCAGCATTTGTCCACTCATCCATGGTTAAGTTGTGCCCCCCCCCCTCCTCCCTCTTGGCTCCGGTAGGGAGGGGAGGGTAACGCCTCCACTTCTCCTTCTGCTCCCCCACCACCATCTTTCTTTTCCTTATCACTTTACGCACCCGAAAGCGGATGTCAGGTATATTATGGGAAACCTTGCTGCGGTTGACATCTGGAAGATTGTGTGGCCTACTGGCCAAAAAGCCTGCAAGGGGGAAGTGCGCCTATATATCTCTCTCACATTTTCCTTTCTCCTCCCTCACCACTTTCTTTCAGAATCTCCTCTTAGAAACTTTCGCGAGAGAGACCTTCGTTGCTATTGCGCATTAAATTCAATGGATAAAATCGCAGGGAACGTTGCAATTACTGCAGCAGGTTACCCATACCACACCTGGACACCCCTAGGGCCATAGGGGAGGGGGTAACAATGAGCGAATAGAGAACGAAATAAAATAATGGAAAAACAATAAAAGGAGAAAAAGAAAAGTAAAAAAGATACAAGAAAAATGAGAAACTAAAAAAATAAAGGGCAACAAATGAAAAAAAAGAGAGAAAAAAGAATCAATATGAGCAAATACATATGTGGGTCAACCCTTGGCACTGGTATCGAAACTCTGTTCTTCGAGGGCGACGATAAACTCGAAACCACCTACCGAGTTCGATCCCCTTGGACCGGCCGAAGTACAAACAAACACCGATGGACTCACCCACAAACGGGTTATTGTCGACGAAGTCGAAGAGCCTCCGGGTGCCAACCAGGAAGCTGCCGGTAATCTTGCCGGGGTGGTTGCTCTTGAAGGTGTTGGTCACGCAACCCGCCTCCACCAACTCCACCACCCCGTCGCTGAACATCTCCGAGTGAATGCCCAGGTTCTTGTGCCCCTTCAGGCAAGCCAATACCGCGTCTGGGATATTCCCAATCCCTGGCGATGGACGAACATGAGCGCGCCATTAGTAGAGCAGACATCGAACCAGGGCACTTTTAGGTCCCTCCTCCTACTCGTTGGTGTTCAGATCCCACTGGATCGATCGATGTCTTGGATGATGATTGAAATCCATCCATCACCACTTTATTCTCCTCGAGCCACCATCTAAAGTTAATGTACGAAAGCAACGGCCGTGTTTCTCCGGCATTGTTCATGCCATCCATTAAAAGGTTGCTCGCTAGTTATTTGCTCTCCACTTCTTACCTCCACCCCCTGGGCCAACACAACTCACCAGGTTGAAACACATTTTCCCACGTCGTTGAGGGAGGCCAACACACATTGGGTATGACCTTTCTTCGGATACGGATAATAGATCGAGTCGGATTGACACTGCGTTATAATGGGTCGTAGCGATCCGTGGTTTGGGTCCCATGTTAAATTGAAGCTACCAACCGAGATGAGCACCAGAAGGTGCTGGCATTTTTTAGTGAGCCTCAAATTAGTTCCCACCCATTTAGAACTCTTTCCCTACACACGACATACCAACACCCATACACGGAATTACGTACAGGACTTTACGCATGTGCCTGTCTAAATACAAGCGTGGGTTACCCATCTGGAGCGTGGCGCCGTCATCGACGAGGTTCTCCGCGATCAATTTCCCGATTTGGTCTTCGACCTGAGACCTCGCCTTGGGTTTGTGCTCCGGCAGGTACATCATGCTGTCCACCATCGCATCGAAGTGACTCTTGTGGATCACCCCGTCGCCGAAAGTCCTCGGCATGCACGGGTTCACCTGAAGGAGCCCCCCCTCATTACAATTTACATAGAAGTAAATTTTCACTAAGTCACTCGGAGTGTAGAGATATTGGCAATAAAGGGGTAAGACCAGCAATAAACGCACCTGCCCAATAATGTACCTGGCGTGCTGAACCGCTGCCCTCGCGCAATCCACGCTGGTCCCAAGGGAACAGAAGCCATGTTTATCCGGGGGAGATACCTGGTTGGGGTAGGGAGCACTATTTAATGAGAGAACAGGCACTCTCGCCTCGAAGGAGGTTTAAGTTTGGAACCTTGAGTCTATTTGTTGGTAATAAAAACTATAAAAACAGGTGAATTTAGATTCGTTTAGAAGAAAGCGAGAACCAACGAGTACATCGACGCTTGGAAGTTTAGAAAGTGAAGTTAGGGAAGTGAAAATGTGAAAGCTTCCATCTCAAGTCGATTATTCAGGGATTTTTTTTAGAGCCCATCCGACGACTGCCTAGTAGGCATAAGTCGCGGTATTCATCTTACAGCCTAATGCTAGTCTAGATAAAATAAAACGTATGCAAAAAACAAAAACAAACCCAAAGGCAATCAATCCTTTCCCCTCACAAAAATCAAAGAAAAAGAAAGCACGCTCTGGCGTCGGGGAGGTGTCCCGAGGGAAAAGCGGGAACGAGCCCGCTCGCCCCAATACTGGGACAAGTAACGTGTGCGAAGATCACTCAGACTGGTACATCCCAGAAGAATGTGCCGAACAATCCGGTGGACAAATAAGTTGTCGCAGAAGTTGCAAGGGAGGGTTCCCTCAAATGGCGTTGCGTCCCGCGAGTGTTCCCAATTCGAAGACAACAGAAAGCGACCTGAAGTTGTGGCGGCATTGGGGAGTAGGGCCATGGGAACAGTCGAGGCGCAATGGTACGCAAATTCAGGTTACGCTCGGCAGTCTCCCATCTTTGCTAAGCAGCCCTCCGGCTGCTAAGCAAAGATCCTTTCGACTGTCTTCCACATTTCTGCAAGAAGGTCTTCCAGTTAAGTAAAGACACGTATGCCCGCCAGGAAGAACGGCGGGCGTGCCTAGAAACATACTGGAGAACCTAGCCTTACCTCAACGAAATTCACCAACAGTAAATAATTCGGGCAGCGCTTATAGCTCATATAGACCTAACGCTTCTGTTTGAGGGCAGTCTTACACTCGGCTGACCATCAGGGTGGCGGTCGGCGTGCTAAACGGCCAGACGTTCTAGGAATAGTAGTTAGGCCTGGGGCGATTAAGTTGAGGGTGGTCTTTCTGGCGGCAGAGGTCCAGGAAATGATACTTGAATGGGAAGGTGATCACTACCATGCAGCTCATCGACCACCTCCGTCCAAAAATCAGGCTATCCATCCGGAGAGCGCACGGATAGTTCAAGGCAGGAATATTAAGCAGTTCTCGGGCAATGATGCATAAACTCATCACATTTAGGACACCTTCGTATCTCCACCTCATCGATCAGGTCAGCAAGTACTTGGCCCCTGGGATTAATCAAGTAGTCTCTCCTAAGGGGGTATCTACTGTTCAAATCCCCGAGCAGTAGAAAGGGCCTGGGCAACCGGGCCACGATGCGGCGTAAATCCCTCGCATCGAAGTCGGCTGACTGTGGAATGTACTCAGAAATAACTTATACCTCCTATCCAGGTGAGGTGCACAGCTACTCCCTGAGAAGTATATATCTATAGGAAATAGAAGAACGGAGAGATCACGCCGGGTGTAAATAGCGCATCATCATGCCCGGCCCACATCGCGCGGTGGTGGGGTCACAATCATTATACCCTTGGAGGGTGGGCAGGGGGCAGACGCCAGGGTTTGTCTCATAGAAAACAAGAGCTGAGGGGGAAGTGGAGAAGACGAGCGTCAGCAGCTCAGCCCAGTTGGCCCATTCAGCCGCAATTCCATTGAAGGAATATGACCTCCAGGCCTAGCTCGGAGGAGATGCGGATGCAGGGGCCATCTTCGAAGAGAGACCCTCACGGAAATGGCCGTACGCTTCCTGTGGGTATAACTCCGGGCGCTGAAGGGGTTGTAGCTTTCGAGGACTTATCGGGGGAGGTTTGGCTCACTATGCGAGGCTTTTCCTCCCTGCGCCTCGAAACCTTTAGGCGGGCGGGGTTCCCTCCTTGGGAGATTCCATGGTGTCCTCCAAGCCACCCATTCCAGATGTGGGTGGGGGCATAAGAGCCGAAGTTCCTTTGGTGTGGTCCTTTCGGGGAGGGGGAGCTTTAGAAACTCTGGAAGAAGGCCTCACGAACACCCTCAGGGGTGTCGCCTCCGGTGAGTCTAACGGCTTGATGGAGGCGCGCGGCCTGTTTCGCCTTAAGGGAAAGAAAGGGATCACGCTGGGAAAGGGGAGGGAGCCCTGGTTTTAGCATAGGCTGAGATTGAAGCCTTTGTGCCGCCAACTCTATCAGTGGAGTGGGGGGGGTAGAAGCTGCAAGAAAGTTCCGAATGGGCGCGGAAACGACCACGCTGGTAGGCGTGGAGGGGCCAGGAGCGGATGGGGCCTTTTTTTTAATTCAGGCATAAGACGTCCTAGATAGCGCCAGGCGCACCCGGCCCAAATACTTAGTCTCGCCAAATGAGAGACAACCTTAGCCTGAATGGCCAGGATTTCCATCTCCAGGAGATACGCACCGCATTACTTCAAAGAAGAGGGATGCGGTTCTCCGTAATTGAAACACTTGGCCAACACAATAGAGACCTATCGTGTACGGCCTTGGAGTAACTTACACAGACTTGGGGTAAACCTGAATTTGCATGTCTACACCAGCGATTCGTATAGCCGAAGTGGTGGCAGTAGTTGCACATTCGCAGCAGTGGCACGAATACCTTCACGCGGTAGCGATACCAACCGACACGCATCGACTCAGGGAGCCTGTCACGGCCAAACGTGAGGAAGAGTGTAGGACTGGGTCTCGAAGCCCCTCCCTGTTTTATATCATACGTTCGATCTTGACCGGCCCGTGATTGGCCAGCACTAAGGTTGATGTCTTTTAAGAGTAGTCCACGCTTTGAGAGGCCTTTTGGAAGCCTCTCAAAGCACGCTTAGGTCTTCCAACCAGGGAGAAATCTGAATGGGCGAAATGATACCGCGCATATCGCCAGATGGGTCGTCTTGGTTTGAAAGGGCGCCAAGGAGGGGAGAAAGCTACTTTTGATAGCGTTGATGCACGCTGATCCCTCTATGTGGAAATATAAAGTAGGCGCTTGAGATTTTGTTATTGAATGCAAGGTCTTTGGTTAGTGTATAGAGACAGAAAGGCATTAATAAGTGGTTAGAATAACTGTAAGAGTTGTCTAGGAGGCAGGACATATAATGGGGAAATGAATCATACAAGTGAAGAGGTTATCTAGGGTTTAAGGTAAGTTACCAGTGGGTTGCTGACCAATCCAAGTGGATTCTATATGACAGCTAAGGTGAAACGAGACAAATCATCTATAAAAGGTGGAGACCACTTTGTGACAAAAATTTAAAAAACGACGGGTTAAAAGATTCCTCAGCCAATATGAATCGAAGAAGGGTGTGTTGAGGAATAGTTAAAAGGGTCGGGAAACAGGACAACCGGAGAATGGCGAAATGGCTACAATCCAATAAAAGGTGGGCAACCGATTTGTCCCCACCGCAAAAACGACAGCGAGGGCTGATATGAATATCACCCGAAACAAGATGGCCGTGAGTAAGTCTCGTGTGGCCAATACGAACTCGGCAAAGGGCCACCTCCAACGACCGCATTCTATGACGACTCGAGGGCCAAGAGCGAATAGAATTTTTAATTTTGTATAGTTTGGATGTTGAACAATCATCTCATACATTCTGCCACAGTTGAAAAATATACTCTCTTATTGAAGGAAAGTAGCCCCTAAAAGGCAGAGCCGAGTTCTCAGGGGACACAGAATGTGCTGAGCGGGCCAGCCGATCAGCCTTCTCGTTGCCCAGGACCCCCACATGCCCAGGACCCCCACATGCCCAGGGACCCAGCAAAAAATAATTCTATATCGGATGCATTTTGGATCAGCCAGTTGCAAATTTCTGTGACTAGGGGATGGGACGCATTAAAAGATCTAATTGACTGTAAGACACTCCTTGAGTCGGAAAAAAATGACAAAATCACTAAAAGGTAAAATTTGGATGAGTCTAAAGGCTAAAAGGATTGCTGAAAGTTCAGCGGTAAAAAATGAATGCTGCTGGCGGCAAAGATAGAGTTAGGAATTCTCCTCTTGGGTAGATGGCTGCGGCACCCACGCCACCGTCCGACTTAGAGCCATCCATGCATAGTGGGCAGCATTGTTTGTGTGAGGTTGAATGCTCTAAGAACAGGCTCTTAATGATGCGAGGGTCCATGGAGGACTTCTCCAGGCTCCACATGTTGGTACATACTGTGGGGAGAGGAGCACGCCAACTAGGGGTCAGTAAGGATGGGAGGGTAAGGACCCTTGGAGCACCCAGGTTAGAGAGATGATCTATGCGAAGGTTCAAAGGGCGGGGTAAAGATAGCACTTATCATATACCGCCGTTGATTCGGCAGCGTACAGGCATCTGTAGACCTCTGATACAGGGGCTTGCTGTACTTGGCAGAGGTATCGCATGCAGATTTGAAGTCTATGGTAGGGCAAAGGGAGTACCCCACTCTCGCAGTAAAGGCTGTTGACAGAAGTACGGAAGGCTCCACTAGAAAGGCGAACTCCGAGGTTTCGAATGGGGTTCAGCATTTTAAGGGCTGAAGGGAAAGCGGATGAATAAATTTGACAGCCATAATCCAATTTGGATTGGACGAGGGCTGTGTATAATGTCCACAATGTTTGTCGGTCACTGCCCCACGAAGTGTGTGAGAGGACTTTCAAAATGTCTAGAGCCCGCAGACAGCCTGTTCGAAGTCGGCGTAGGTGTGGTAACCAGGATAACTTTGGATCGAGAGTTACGCCAAGGAATCGAATCTCAGAAACAAACTCTATATCTTCGCCTTGTAGGGAGATAGATGGCGGAACAAGAACCCCTCTGCCTCAGTGGAAATAGATTGCTTTGGTTTTGTTCGTGGAAAAGCAGAATCCCTTAAGTTGTGCTCTTTTGGATACAGCATCGACCGCCAGTTGTAGCCGACGCGCTGCTGATGGAAGGCGAGATGAGGAACAGTATAGTGCTAAATCATCGACAAACAGAGTTGCCGATACACCCTCTGGGAGAGACGAAATAATATCATTGATGGCAATTATAAAACATAAGACACTTAAAACACTGCCCTGAGGAACTCCCTCCTCTTGGGGTTGCAGGTCAGAGTATGCGTCTCCAACACGTACCTTGAAGGATCGAGATGCTAAAATCTTTGAATAAGTCAAGGTAAAAGGCCTCTCATCCCCCAGACGTATAGCTGCTTCAAGATGCCGTATCTCCATGTTGTGTCGTAGGCTTTCTCAATATCGAAAAATATAGCCAGGACTCGGTGCTTTAATGAGAAAGCTTTCCGGACCGATCCCTCGAAATGTACTAGTAGGTCAAGGGTACTATGACCTTTGCGGAAGCCACATTGAAATGGAGAGAGAAGGTGATTGGTTTCTAGGAACCAGTTTAGGCGCTCCAATATCATTTTTTCCAGCAACTTATTCAAACAGCTGGTGAGAGCTATAGGGCGGTAGTGATCTGCATCCAACCCGTCCCTGCCCGGTTTGACAAAGGGAAGGATGATCCCAATGCGCCATGACGGGTAAAAACCCTTCACCCATATAAGGTTGTACAAATCAAGTAAGGAGAGTAGAATGTGTATGTAGGTGCCGAATCATATCAAAATGGATCTCATCAAGGCCAGGGGAAGTAGATCTGCAAAGGGACAAAGCGCTTTGCAGCTCATGGATGCTGAATAGAGCGTTATATGGAAGGTTAGATTTCGTTGTGAAGTTGAGAGAATGAGATTCTTCCTTTGATTTGTAGGATTGAAAAGCCTTATCGTAACGGCTGACACTGCTGACGGCGCGGAAATGGTCAGCAAAAGAATTGCTGACCGCCAGGCCGTCATTCTCCAAGGAACAGTCTAAGTTGAGTGTGGGGGTATGATGATTAGCATAACGGCTCCTGATCTTATTAATCCTCTTCCAGGTCTTAGCAGTGGGTGTCATAGAGGAAATTGATGAAACATAACGGCGCCATGAATTGCGGCGAGCCTGACGAAGGGTTCTTTGGCGAAGCGCACGAGCTCAGTTTCGGTCGACCTAGTTGCACAAAGTTGGGTTCTTTCGAAATCGGGCATGGGCTAACTTGTAATTTTTGATAGCTATTGCACACGTCGAGGTCCACCAGGGCACGGTTGAGCGGCCCATGGCAGGTCGCCTCCGTGGGATAGTCTGTGTTGATGCATTGTAGATAGTCGATGTAAAGTATTCTACTGCTGCGTCCACTCCATTGAAGATCCCCAAGGATGCATTTGTGAAGGACGCCTCTTGGAAACCTTCCCAATCTGCATGACCTAAGTCCCACTTAAGGGACATGGTTGTATGAGGGCTAACTTGAAGGGCCGACAAGACAATAGGGAAGTGGTCACTCCCATGGAGATCGTCAAGAATTGACCATCGAAATTCCGTGAAGCAATCAGGAAAACAAACAGACATGTCAACACAGCTAAAAGAGTCCGTCTGGACATCATACGAGGTAAAATCGCCAGTATTTAAAACTCAAAGAAAGTCAGATAATAAAAGAGACCATGATTGCCCCCCCCCCTCATGAGAGGGACTTCCAGCAGGAGCAATAGAAAGTGAGAAAGCCGGGTACCGGCGGAAAGGGCCGTATACACAGTTTATTCTCCTGAAGACAAATAACAGCGGGGTGGATAGTCGTCAAAAGAATTTTGAGTTCTTCCCACTTTGGAAGAACTCCTTGACAATTCCATTGTAAAATGGATGATATTATGTGGGACGATTAGATACCAATGTGGATATCTTTTTCTCTTTTGAGGCCGATATTGTATTTGAGGTTCGTCCCAAAGAGCTTGGGAGACGGAGAGCTGATTTTGAGGAGCCTGCTTTTGCAGGGGGAGAGATCCTAGATGGAGCAGTAACTGGGTTTTTTTTTCGTGGGTTTTGGAGAACCGACCGAGGCCCTTGATTGTAATTCGGGCTCGCAACCTGGCGGAAAAGGAAGATCAACAAGGGATTTTCGGCCGGTAGATTCGGATTCATGGGTCGAGGGTATTTTCGGTGTCTGAGGAGTTGGTCCAACCACCGCAATTGGTGATGTTGGAGTATCAACTGCTTCCTTCGGATCTTGGGTTGAAGGGTGAGCGGAACGAACAGGTGATCTGAGCGAGGTGTGTGGAGCTGGGTGTATATCTGCCATCGTTTGGATCAGGATGGGGCCTAAGTCCTGTGAAGGGCGGGACGGACTTAAGGGCATAGAATGTTCAGCCATAGGGGAGGAGTCCATTGAAGCTTCCCGGGGCTCGGCCGAGTCAGCTCCAGAGACTGCCCGCTTATTCGTGGTCGATGACCCAGGTGAGGAATACTTCCTCTTACCATTGGGCTTTGGGTCTCGGGGCCGGGTGGATCAACCTTCACTGATCGATTTTGAGGATTCTTTCAAATAGCGTCTGATGTCTTCGTGTCTCACCCTGAGCGTCTCTCCCAGCTAGAGCGACTGGGGAGAGGAGGGCTACATTGGTTATCTCGGTGTGAGAGCGATGCTTCGACTGCATATTCTGAATGTTTTCGACGCTGGGAGTAGATCTAAGGTGAAGTGCTTCAGGCTGGTCGGAACTCACGCGTGATGTTCGGTTTCGTCCAGCATCACGTAAAACGTCAGAGAAGAGCCGACCTAGTGGCGAGGTTTGTGCTCGGGCACGCTGGCGGGCCTCTCTTAAATCTAGACGTAGGGAGTCGCGCAAAGCGAGAACTTCCTTTTCATATAAAAATATAGAGAAGAGTTTTGATGCAGCCCTGTGGGTACCTCCGCAGTTGACACAGCGGGGTGTTTTGGTGCATTCGGGGCCATGGTAGTCAGAGCTACAATTCACGCAGGAGCGAGGGTGCCGACAGGCACGCACGGCCAACATGTCCAAATTGATTGCAATTGAAGTAGCGTCTGGGTAGTTCGATGTAGGGACTTACCGGGACACGAAGGTACCCAGCTTTAATATACTGCGGCAGTTCTTGTCATTCAAATGTTAAAATCAGTGTGGCGGTTGGGACTTTAGTGGAGCCTAATGTTTTAGTTACCCTGTGTACGTGTGTGAACCGATGGGTACTGAGCTTACTCTGAAGGCGGGTGGGGTCGTAGTCCTTTAGTTCGTTTGAACGGACGACACCTTTGACGAAATTCAGACACGGATGGGGCGAGACAGTTATTGGAATTTCAGCTATCGAAGATAGATTTCGCACAAGGTTGTGTTGAGAGTGGGATGACACCTCGACTACATCACCACTTCTTCTTGACCACATCCGGCGGGATTCACCACAGCGGGACTCAAAAGATTCATTGACGTCAAACACATCGACTTTTGCAAGTGGGATGTCGGATGATGAATTCATGACAAGAAAGCGAGGATAATCAAGACCTGGGTCTACTTCGTTGGAATAGGGGTCCAACGAGCGAGAGAAGGTTGAAAGGGGAGCTAAGGAACGTTTGGCACGAGAACCCTTACGAGAAGGGGAGGTTTTTGGTTTATGGCTAGCCATTGCAAAAAGAAAAAAACTTCGCATTCTCCCTCGGGGCTCCCCACCATGGAGGCCTACAAGGGCCCGACACTACTGCAACTATACAATCAGTTACGTCCGGTATGTCCTCTTGGAGAATGGATACGGATCCACCACACCATCTTTATAACCCTAAGAGGCTGCCCGAGTTCTCCTACGCACGGAGAAAAGGGGCCAACGATGGGTTTCTCCTTGGGCATTCGGTAGACGAAGGCGGTGGAGATGCCCAGCCTCTTTCACCTTCATGAAAGAACAATTCTGAATCAGTCCATTAAACGAGCAGAGGCCGGGTATCGATAAGGACCACTAGATAGGTGAAGGAAGAGGGGGAAATAAAGGGCAGTGGAAGAGCGTAATAGAGGAGGAAAGAAAGAGGGGCATGTTAAAAGTCTTGTTGACAGCACTATGGGTCCCCTAAGGGGCCCAGGGCTGACCCCCTTCGCCACGAGAAGGCCAGAGCCTCTCTGGGAACAACCCCTGAAGAAAAGATCCCAGAGAGGGAGGGGGAGAGGTTAACTAAATTACAAGATTATACCATATTGAAGAGTCTAAGATCTAGAAAAGCAAAGCTATGAAACTCATTCCCGGAATTTGGCTACGGTTAAATCGTTCGAAACACCGTTTCCTATTACAGTGAAGTTAAGCCACATCGAGTGCGATAGGTCGTCGGATGGAGTCCGATTCAGCTCTATTTTATGGCGGCTGTCGTATGATGTAGACTGGTGGTTCAGATTCCACGTTAATCAGTAGGCCCCTATTGAGAAATAAATGCATCTTAAATGATTAGAGTGAGGGGGTAAAACCACTACCAATTTCATTCTTTTTCGTGGAAAATGTGGACATAGGGATGGCAGGTTGTATAGGCGTTCAATTTAAATGCTTGGGAAAGGGGTCGGTTCAGACATTTAGAATACTTTCTGGATTGGGTGACACATTCATACTACCTTCACCTCAAGATACTTGAACACACTACCCCAAAACAACATAATAAACGACCACCCCCCTTAATAAACTAGGTCAGGCCACTCCACTCCAAAAATACAAACACAGAATAAACCTTGCTTCCACACAACATGCCTCAGATGCAACCAAAGCCCAGGCAAGATCACACACCTACTCAAGGACTGCCCAAACCTCGTACAGCATCTCTCTTAGGGACCTGTGGAACCACCCAGGAATTTTTTTTTTAATTTTAGGACCCTATCTGGCGACTACCCACTTGGGCATAAGTCGCCGCAATCATGACAGCCTAGCATTAGGCTACTTTAAAATAAGAATATGAAAAACAACAATAAAAAGGGAAAATGGCAACAATTAGGAAGCAAGCTCCGGCCTCGGGGGGAGGTCCGCCTTCCCTCAGCGCAGGAGCGTGCGACCTACAAAGAAAACAACAAAAAAACAAAAAACAAAACCTAGTTAAATAAAGGGGAGAATGCCGGCCTCCCCCCAAAAGTCTATAAGTCCACCAGTCAATGTGCATGAACTCATCCCGAGTACAAGGGACAGGCGGTAGCGACCCCGCCCAGGTAACGTGCGCGGAGATCGCCCAGACTGGGACATTCAACAAGAATGTGCCGAACAGCCTTCACAGTAGGGCGCTGGCGAGCGCTCCATCAAATAGCGATTCGTTCCTCGAGTGTGCCCAATTCGGAGACGACAGAAAGCAACCTGAAGCCTTCGCGGCACTGGGTGGTAGGTCCATGGGAACAGTCGCGGCGCAATGGCACGCAACTTTAAGTTCCCTTCGACCGTCTCCCATCTTCTTTGCCAAGCAGCCCGAAGAGCTGCCTGTATTCCTGCCATGTAGTCGGTGTGAGGAAGAGCGAAACGCTGGTCCGGTCGCAGAGTCCTCGCAACTTTAAGTTCCCTTCGACCGTCTCCCATCTTCTTTGCCAAGCAGCCCGAAGAGCTGCCCGTATTCCTGCCATGTAGTCGATGTGAGGAAGAGCGAAACGCTGGTCCGGTCGCAGAGTCCTCGACGACTCTTTGGCGCGCTCATTCCCCGCAATTCCTACATCTCCAGAACCCAGCAAAAGATAATCTCAACATCCGCCCGGCTTGCCAAAACCGTGGCGTCAGAGATATCGCGAACCAGTGGATGCGGAGATTCAAATGCCCCGAGAGAAGTCAGGGCGCTTTGTGAGTGGCTATAGACCCACCCAGGAAGCGTAGATTTATTGTTGTTTACATCTAAGAAGTTATAAGGCAACGAGGGCATCTCCGCCATAAGGTTTGTAAGAGGAGATCAGTAAAGAAATTAAAAAAGATTAAGGAAGTGAAAATGTGTGAAAGATATGTGGCCGCAAATCCACACACGAGCATTGGCCGCCCTTATTTACTACTCCACTAATTTCCTTCCTTCACCTACACTACGGTAACTTTCCCCGGCCACTCATTAACGCCATTCCATCAGATGGGGAAGAAACAGCCTACACGAGTCACCCTGGCAAGGCTCTGAAGCAGTCACATCCAAATCTAAACTCACGAATACTGTACCACCACCAGACTGACAAACGCGTACTCCCCAACACATTCACAACATACCTAACACTTGTACTCTTCATAAAGACCCTCACAGATACGGGGGAAACTATGGAGGTCGCAGGAAGAAACATTCAGTAGCAATTCGTCAAGGGGCACAGGGTCAAAAGTACATAGTACGCGTGTTGTGAATGGAGGTGGGTATAGGGGTGGGGAGGCGTACTTGAACGAGGGCCACGTCAATCTGGATGATGCCCCGATGGAAGAGAAGAGGGATTTCGGAGAGGAAGATGGGCACGAAATCCCCGCGACCCTCGTTCACAGACTCTCGACAATTGGCGCCGATGAAGAAGGAATTGCTGCGGAAAATCCCTGCGGGGGAAACGGAATCGTATTAAACCCATTTACCACAACGCGTAGGCGGCACGCATCCACGTTACTAAAATACTACTTACCGCTTTATAATAATATCCCATGTATGTTGGAGATTTTTTAAGCGCCCAACTGGCGACTGCCCATAAGAGCACAAGTTGCCGTAATTAAAGTTCTAGGCTATTCTAAAATTCGCACCCTCCCGCAACAAAAAACAAACAAGGAAGCACGTTCCGGCGTCCGAGGGAGGCCCACCTCTCCTCCGAGATCGGCTGCGAATACAATGATAGTCGGCGACTGAGGGAGGCGCTGGGTTGGCCAGTACAGGCGAATAGTACATTGTGCACGGCGCTGAGCGAATGGAATCTCCCCAGCATCGACAATCGATAAGTAGGCTCTCATCAATGGACGACGTGCGGAAGGCACCGGTCGACAGGCGAAGATCGGTGGGGTGGATAGAGTCCAACTTCCGCAATACACGCTCGGCTGCGGATGGATAAAACTGGCATCTGTAGTCAAGATTCGAAAGAACAAAGGATGATAGAAAAGTAAAGCAGTAGCTGCTGAACGTTACGGAACAAAGGATGTCCATGACGCGGGTACAAAAGACCCAGAGGCTGCGAATATGAGCCTCCAAGGTGAGGCGCTGGTCGAAAACAAGACCAAAGAAACGGTGCGAATCCACCACTTCCAGGCGAACCCCGTTTAGGAATAAGTCCGAGTTGGGGAGGGGGGAGCCATGGATGGCAGCAGAAGTGCACCACCTCCATCATTGGGGCAGATAACCCTCCACCCCAACCCATATGCAGAATCGACAATCTCCCAAAAATTCAGAAATAAAGATTGGGAGGCGTCCCCTCGCTCTCATCGCGTGGAGAGTCTCACGCAGTATCATAGACAGAGCCGTAGCAATGTCTAGTCCCCCCCCCCATCAAGATTGTGGGGCCCCCATAACAATATATCATAGATTTACAAGTAGTGCCAGGCACGATAAATACTATTCTCAGCAGTCCCAATGCTGCGGAATACTTACAGAAAATGTGCATTCGAAAATTTTATATTTTCATTAATAAAATAAATATTTTTGGCCACAGTGGGACCCCTTCAAGAGCCGGTGCCCCTCGGCCGGGGATGGGGTCTGTTGCTACGGCTCTGATCATAGGCCCTCTCCAGATCGTAAACACCCTGGCGTAGTGGTGTCTAAGAAGCAGTCCAGTCGGAGCAGAGCATCCGACGTGGAATCGAACTTGCGAAAGCCGCAGTGTGCGGAAGGCATGTGGCCTCCGCTGTCCAAGAAGGTTAGAGAAATTGGGCGGAAACCAGCTGGGGTAGAGTGATCTCTCTCCGGTTTGCGAAAAGCGAGGTCAGTAGCCATTCGCCAGGAGTCTGTATAGACCCTGTGGAACAAATCTAGCAGAAAGGCCATGCCTCACTCACGCAGGTATCGAAGTATGGCATAGGGAACATCGTTCCGAGCAGGGACGGAGCATCTTGGCCGGAGAATGCAGAGAAAGCGGTCGCGAAAGACTCGGCCACGGAAACGGGATGAGAAATTGCGCTCCCATTCTTCTGGAGAAAGGGGGGGAGGGGTCCTGGGAGAACTTGCCCCTAATTCTTTTGACTTGCTTCCACACCTCTGCAAGAAGGGTCTTCCTGTTAAGTGAGGCGTGCTTCGAAACATACAGGAACCAAGCCCTGCCTCGACAAATTCACCGACAGGGAAATCGTTCGAGCGGCGCTTATTACGCATGCAGACATAACGCTTCTGTCTAATGATCATCTCACACTAAACATACAGACTTTATAGTAATATTAGCTTGGCCCAAAGCGATGAGGTTACCAGAGAAGAACTCCACGGCCTCATCCACCGCAAATGACTCATTTGCGGACGACCGTGATCGCCCCGAACACCACCCGGGTGGTCTCTCAGGCGGCAGCGACTCTGAAAATAGTTGGATGGGAAAGTGATCACTATCATGGACGTCATCGAACACCTCTCACCCTAAATCAGGCTAGGCAGCCGGAGGCAACAGGGATAGATCAAAGCAAGAAAATGAAGCAGTTTTCAGACAGTGAAGCGTAAACTCATGCACATTTATGACACCTATCTCCAGCTCGTCTATCAGGTGGGAAGACATCTGACCCTTTGGATTGATCGTGTAGTCCACGCACAGGGGATGCCTACCGTTCAAATTTCTGATCAGAAGAACGGACATCGGCAACCGGGGCACGAGGCGACGGAAAACCCTCGCGTCAAAGTGGGCTGACTGAGCAATTTACAGTATATGTCCTACCCAGGCGTAGCTACACTGCTACTTCCTGAAAGGAGGTACATGTTTATAGCAAATAGAAGTAAAGAGTTATCATGCCGGGTGGAAATCGCGCATCTTCCCGCCTGCTCCCAATCCCGTGGTGGTGGGGTCGCAAAACTCTTATACCCCAGGAGGGAGGTCAGGGGGCACGCGTCCAACATAGTTTCCTGTAAAAAAAATAGCTAACAAAGAACGGTATGAGACTAGCCTCCGCAGGTCCTCCCAGTTGGCCCGGAGTCCACGGCAATTCCATTGAAGGAATAAGTTCTCCAGGCCTAGCTCGGAGAAGATGCGAAATCCCTCTTTGAAGGGAAGACCCTCAACAGAATGGCTTTCGCTTCCCCGAAGCAGAACTCCTGGTGCTGTTGGCCGTACAAGACGCTGTCGCCTTCGAGGACTTATCGGGGAAGGTTGGGATCGCTATGCGAGTCTTTTCCTCCCTCCAGCTCGAAACCTTAGGAGGGTGGGGTGGTTTCGGAGACGAGGGTTCATTTTTCGATGGTCCCGCGCCTCAGAGTCGCCAGGTAGAGCCTTGGGTAGGGGCACTAGATACTAGGCTCTTTTTGGAAGACAGCTTAAAGAATCAGTGATGACGGCGGTCAGGTGGGGTGGGTCTTTTGTAAGTCTAACGACTAAGTGGAGTCGCGCGGCTATTTTGCCTTACAGGAAGCGATCACACTGGGTAAGGGGGAAGGGGATAGGAGCCCTGGTTTTAGCCAAGTTTGGGTGTGAACCTTTTGTTACCCACCTTTAAAAAGGGATCGCCCATGGTGAATCGAACCAGCAAGGCTCCCAAATGGGCACCGAAGCGACCATGCTCTTTGGCCTGGATAGGCTAGGAGCAGAGGGGGCTTTCAATATTGAGCCGTAAGGCGTTCCAGGTAACGACGGATGTGTTATGACCAAGTCTTTAGACTCGCAAAAGGAGAGAGAATCCACAACCGGGATTTCCTTCTCTAGGCTCCGCTCAACGCACTTGGGACTTTGGTCTGTGCCTTCCCGGATAAGGGTGCCTTCAGGCCCGACGCGTCGGTCTTGGCTTGGTCGCTTGCCCAAACGACAGCAGACCCGTCCGTCCCCGGAGCCACTACGGAGCAAGGAAAATCCCTTCTCCACTTTGAGTTCTTCCTCTTGCTTTATTCTTCTTTGTAGAGGAGGGCGGGGAGTGAACCTTTTTTTTCTCCGCCACAGGAAAGGGCCCATGTGCCACTGCAGCCGCGTTACTCGTTTCAATAAACCCAACAGCCCAATATCACATTAAGATCCATCGCGCGATAGGGCGCGAAACTTACCATCACACTCCCTTTTTGTGTAGAGAGCACGTCCTTCCGTGTGAATGTGGCAAACTTGAACGTTCTCTAATTGATTCTTTAGCCCATGCTCGGTAAGGGCATCTACGAGTTTGAGTGGCGTCGCCGCTGCTCCATGAACGAAAACGACATCGCCTGAAACGAAAATTTCGTGTCAGGTTTGCACCCATCAGTGAAGACAGAGCTGCTCCCAAAAGACGGATGAAGAAAGAGTGTCAATTAAACAGGAATATAAGTTCATTCTTTTCAATAGACATGTTTGGGGATTGAATGCATCAATGTTATGGTACAAAAAAAAAATGGAGATGAACCAGAGAACCTTCTGTATGATACGTCATTTAACGCATTCAATTGATTATTATATGCGCAGGTTATTAAAAGCTTATTTTACCTAGGAGCAATGGCACATTTACGCGCTTTCTACGACGCGAAGCATACAGTTGGTACCGTCCCCCCCCAAATCAGAACGCCTTTATTTCTATCACATCATCTATAACTTTTGCCAGAGAAAATTCACGGTTTCCAAAATTGATGTATGATAAATAACCTACAGGTATATATTACGTATGGGGAAAAGATGTGCAAATTTGGATGAATTAAACGAAAGTTATCAGCAGATAAACAATATACTAGAAAAATCTAAATGTCCAAAAAGACCTGAACGACAGCGGAAGCAAAGTTTTATTGGTTTATAACGATTATATTATTTGTGGAAAACATTTTTACACGTTATAAATTTTTATTATTTAGTGTGGCGACCTTTATTCTCGACGATACTTTGACATCTTCCTGCCATAGGAATGAATCAACTGTTGATACTTTCGCAGTAATCTTGTTCATTTATCTTGAAGATTTTCACAGTTCTTGAACTTTAGCCCTCAGTTTTTTTTCCATATATTTTCAAGATTTATCCATTTTCTTACTAGTATTATTAGTATTTATTATCATTAAAATCATTTACAAATACTTCAATACCAAACTCCTCCAACGGAGCAATGCCTGTCAACACAACTAAACTTCAAAGGAAGTTCGAACAAAAATATACTGCTTCAAACATTTACAAGACAGGCTCGTTCAAGAAAATGCTGGAGACCTTTATGCATCAGTTCAAATGCGAGAAGGGTCCCCCACCCCCCTAAAAAAGAGAGCAGAATTCACAACTAGGTAGACCACTTTGAGAAGTATGGAACCGTAAGAACCTCAACGCAGCCAGTGGAAACTGTCCAAGCAACTCAGGACTTCCCAGGAAATGTACAGCCGAGCTGGTCGAGAGCTTGAGAGTGAGAGAGTGAGAGAGGCAGTTCAGCAGAGTCCGAGAGGCTCTGTGCGCAAACGAAGTCAGTCCCTCGGTATATCCCCTGAGACTTGCAGAGGAACTAATAAATGATATAAGGGCTTACCCATACAGAATAAAAACGAAGAAGACCCTTACATCCTTAGACAAACAGCAGAAAGAGGCTACGGCAGTCAGGTTACTGGAGAAGATCCAGGAGACCCCAGATTTCTTTAACCTCCTTTGCACCTCAGATGAAGCCCACTTCCATCTTGAAGGAAAGGTGAACTCAAAGACAAATGTCTTCTGGTGGACCTCCAAACCCAATGAAGTAATCACCAAGTCCCTACCCTCCCCTAAGTGGAGAGTATGGGCTGCAATTTCGGCCAGCGAGATGGAGCAAGCTCTCACACCTCAAACCTATCCCGAGATTGGTTAAACGAGAACTTTGAAGGCCGTGTGATCAGTCTCAATACTGATTTTGAGTGGGCACCTCCTAGCCCGAAGCCCGTCCAGATTTCTTCCTTCGGGGCTATCTCAAGGACCGAATGTACACAGGTAGAGCCAAGACGATCACTTAACTCAAGGAAACTATGAGAAAGGAGATAAGAGCCATTCCTCGGTCTGTTTGTAAGGACGTCTTGGACAACTTTGTGCTGCACTTCAAGAAATGCACGGAGCAAAATAGAGAAGAAATGAAGCAAAATGAAGAAGAAAAGCCCAATAATCATCATGTTTTAATTTGATGTTCTAAATACAATAAACTATTAGTCTTTGCAGCGCAGCGATCATTCCGTTGGAGGATCCGCCATCTCCAAGCAGCCCAGTTCAGCCTTGGGTGGCGGCGTAGGAGCCAAAGCTCCTTTGGTGCTGTCTTCCTTTCAGGGGGCAGCATTAGAAACCCCAGGAAGACGGCTTCACGATCACATTCAGGGGTGCTGCCTCCTGTAAGTCTAACGACTCGGTGGAGGCGTGCGGTCGTTTCGCCTTACTGGGAACGGTAACGCTGGTTGTCTCCGAGGCTGGTTGTGAGCCCTTTGTGCCGCCAGCTCTACCAAGGGAGCGCCCGGGGTGGGTAGAACCCGCAAGTGTTCCGATAGGGCGCGGAAACGACCGTGCTCGTGGACCTTGCAGGCCTACGAGCACGGTCGTTTCCGTGCATAATACATCCCAGGCAGCGCCGGGTGCATCAGGACCAGGCCTTAGCCTCACAAAATGAAAGACGATCAGGAGCCTGAATGGCCATGATTTCCTTCTCCAGGAATTCCGAACCGCATTGCTTCGAAGAAGCCAGGTGCGGCTCTCTGCAATTGACACATTTGCCATACACGATAGGGATTTAATGTGTGCGACCTTGGAGGAACTTGCACAGATTCGGGTAAACCCGACATTGCCCGTCTACAGGAGCGATTCGTATGGTCGAAGCGGTACCATTATTATCACCTCTGCGGCAGTGGCGCGAATACCTTCATGGTAGCGATACCAACCGGCACGCACCCAGTCAGGGAACCTGTCACGGTTGAACGTGACGAGGAATGTAAGGTTGTATTTCGAAGCCCTCCGTTTTATCATCACACGGTCGACCGAGGAGTAAGCCTCCTCTCCGGTAGAAGAAGGTTGGAGGGGCCCTTGAGAAAGCCCAGGGGAGAGGGGATCTCCTTTTTAGAGGTGGAAGTGCCCGAGAGAGGCTCCAAAGATAGCAACGGGAAAGCCCCTTTGCCGCATGGCGATGGTGAGAGGGAAGTCCCTCCACCGGTTGAAGGGGCCCCTCGATTTTTCCCGTCCTCCCCGACACCTAGGAAATCCGAGGCCTCCCAATGACTTTGGAGGTTAAGAGAAGTCTTCATAGGATCAGAAATTCCTGAATATCATCATTTACACATAATCGACCGGTTCGGCACTGATGGGCTTTTCCAATACGGCCCACCTTTTTGGCGAAATTGTGCTGAAACTTTGACCATAAAAGATGGCGCCGGCGGAGCCACCTTATAATATGTGCACTGGAGTAAGGTGGGCAGAGTCGGCGGTCCAACACACCCGGTACCTAATAATTGCCCTAGCTAGTGGTCTTTCGGCCCTCGCGATATAGACTGCCAGTCGACTAAAGCTCTTAAGAGGACGAAAGTACGCAGGGCAACCAGATCCTCTGAGGATAGAAGAGCAAGTGTGGAAAACGGTAGGAGGGTATGTAATAAAGTGGGTCCACTAACGAGTGGGGAGGGCGATCATCTATTATTATCATAGCCTGGTGCTAGGTCATCCCACTCTGGTATGCAGTCCATCAACATGCAAACACTCCTGGTACAAAGTGCAGGTAGAAAAGGTTGAGGGGATGGCCGTGATGAAGATAATAAATAATAATAAAATATTAATAACACTAACCAGGCAATGGCTTCGCCAGGGGAGCTTGCGCTTCGACACTAAGATTAAAATTTAAAATCTAAAAAAAGCAGCCATGGTTAAATTTTTACAAATTTTTTGAACTTCACCAATTATAATAATTTTAAAAAGGAACTCTAAACTAAATTTCCCCCCTTTCAAAATATCACGTTGCTAAAATATAGAATATATATAAAAATAAATTTTCTGAACTTCACCATTTGTAACTCTTTGGGTTTTAAAAAATTCACAAAATTTTGATACTTATATTTATTTGTTAATTTCACCATTTTGTTTTTTGATATTATAAAAAAATTATTAGAAATAACTTTGATAAAAACATAAGTCATAACCAAACTAAGATGAAATTATTATTAAAATACTAAAAAAAATCACCTTTTAAATTATAGATTTAGTGATGATGATGATAATAATAATAAATATTAGTCATACTAAATAATTCTAATACATAATATTTAATAAATACCGATAAATAATATAAAAATCGTACTAATAATAATAAAAAGGTAAAGAAATACTCAGTGGGGTCGAGGGGACAGTGCACCACCACACATGCCCCAATCCAATGACGAGGCTTCCTTGATTTGCACTCAGGCCGGGAGGACGTGCAGGTCCCCCAGGTAACAAGTAGAACAGGCTACCCAGGGTAGTGCCCTGCGTGGTTTCATCCCTCCAAACAACACGAGCGAGCTTCAGCATATTCGAGTCTCGCCTTCTGGTCTTTGTTACTGAGGAGAGCTTTTAAACCAGATGCATTGAGGCGACGGGACACGGAAACGGTTCTTCTTTACCACTATTGGTCTCCATTTTTCGAGAAATTCCTGCAGGATTGTTGAAGGGATCCTTCATAGAGAAAGGCCTAATATCTAAGTCTTCTCGGACGGTGGTTATGCGGGGTCGACAGACATTTGCAGACGTATAAAAGGTTTTGTTTTCAATATATAAGTTCAGAACGCGCGAAATCACACTCTTGGACTTCCCTACCTCTCTTGAAATAGCAGAAAGAGTCCTTGCCAAAGTCTGCAAGCGAACAATTCTCTGGCGGAGCTCAGGAGTCACTTTCATGTGGCGGCATCTCTGCAGAGTACGACAAAAAACGGTAGTTGTAGAATTATTACCCACTGAACAAAATGTTGCCAGATGATTTCAAGAATTTTCTAGAATGCCCCCTCGCAAAATTTTATATATACAAATATTATATATATATATATATATATATATATATATATATATATATATATATATATATATATATATATATATATATATATATATGCAAAAAATCCCACATGAAAATGAAGGGCGGGTTCCAAGTACTTTCGAATTTGTTCAGTTCATTCCTTGAGAATGACAAGTTCGAGAGCCGCCTTTTATTTTTCTATGGGATATTTTCTGCATTTATTCTCTACTCACGCGCTACTTTGTGAATTTCTCATATATATATATATATATATATATATATATATATATATATATACAGGGTGCGTAAGGGAGTTGAGGACATATGTTATTTTTACTATAGCAGCATATTATTTGACTTTATATTTTCTATATTTCAGAATTATCAATTGCGGACCCTATGCTTACACAAGAAATGAAGAGGCCCGCAGGTATCGTGGCTATAAAGGCTGAATATAACAACTTAGAAATAGCACCATTTTTAAAAGTCGCAAGATCATTCGTCTACAAAGTTTGCAAGGAATTAAAGGCCAAGGATGGTTAAATCATGGATCGACAATGTAAGCAACGGAAGACCTTATGTGTTTCAACAAGACTCGGCACAATCACACGAAGGCTCAAGCAACGCTGGAATGGAGGGCGGAAAATTTTCAGGATCACATAACACCTAACATTTGGCCTCCTAGCTCCCCAGATCTCAATCCATTGGACTACTATGTATGTAGCGTAGTTGAGAAAGGTTAATGAGCACCTTCATAATACTAAAGAATCCCTAAAAGCGTTCATAGTCAGAGTAATGTCCAATATGAACAAGAACCACTTGATCCTAGCATGTAGGTGATTCAGATATCGCATACATACAAGCAATTATCGAATCTGTTTCTAAGTCATTTTTTATCTAAGTATAAATCTGTCCTCAAATACTTTACGCCCCCTGTATATATATATATATATATATATATATATATATATATATATATATATATATATATATATATATATATATATATAAATATATATATATATATATATATATATATATATATATATATATATATATATATATATATATATATATATATATATATATATATATATATATATATATATATATATATCTCTCTCAAAGTAGCACGAGAGAATGATGAAAATGAATCCATTAAACCACATTGAAAGAGAAAACATTCTCTTTCAATGTGGTTTAATGGATTCATATATATATATATTTAAAAAAATGTTTTTTAATAAGTGTTTTTTGTTTTTTTTATTAGGCTATTACAATCCCATCATATTGTATTATATATCCCTTTTAAGGTAATTTAGAAATGGGGGGCTTCACTCCCCAAAAATTAAAAAACTCGTTAATATTTCTAATTCGAATCCAAATGGCGATGGCTAAGTGTCATTAGGCCTCTAGTTTTCTGCCGCGTTGCTTGAATTCAGACATATAACCCTCAGCCACGAATGCTATTTAAATTAGTGATGGGACGAGTACTCAGTATCGGTATCGAATATCGGTAGTATCGGCTGTTTTTAGTGGTATCGGGACTTTTATGTCTCATTTCCGATATCAAAATTCGAAACTTGCCCATTAATTTCCAAGACACTGTATGCACCTAATTTATTTACACAAAATTTAACATTTTATAACCCTTTCAAACCCTTAGTTTTTCAGGGAACCAAAAGGAACAAGCACAGGCCAAACTACTAGTTCACCCGTACGTGGAAAATTCACGTAATTGCAAGCAATCAAATGACTTCAGTTAGTTTGGTATAAATAATATTATATTTAAATGTTTTTAACTCAATATTTTTACATTTCGATAATTTTATCCCGTTCAAAAATATTTTGAAAATAATCTACACGTGCTATCATAAATGAGGAAAAACTTTACATTATTTTCATCTCTATTATAATTGGGTAAATCTTGAAAAAAAGATTAGAATTTCTAAAGAGTCACTTCCGTCACAATGAAAATTAATATTACACAAAAAATACATGTAATTAGTGTCGTAAAATGCCCCCCTTTTTGTTCTAAGAGTGCTAATATTGATATCTTAAGAAGAGAGCCGTTGGAAACACGTAAGGATATAGAGAAACGCACAATAATTCCCAAAATAAACTTATATTTTAACTTTAACAATTGAATACACAAAATTTAAACATTACCCACAGCAATACTCGAATATTATCCTAAACAAGAATTAATTCAATTAGTTTGACCCTCTAAAATAGGTTAATCTCGCTACACACAGCAATATATAAGATTTAGGCTTACGGACTCTACTGGAGTTTAAATACCTCAGGAATGTTATTGTCTCACGACGCGTGCCGCCTGGCCAGATGTAGGTGGGCGGGATCACGAGGTCCTTTTGGCGAGGGTAGCAGCTGGGGGGTTCACACGGTATTCAGGGGGTGGGGGTTCTTCAAGGACGAGAACAAATACGGTGCTTTATGCGGCACCAAGGTAGTCGTGGTCTCTCTGGCGAGAGTGAGTAGAACTTGGTTCTTAAACCAAGTTAACTCGGAGTTCGGTGTGACCACCGAGTAACGAGCTCGAGGGGAAGCTTTTCTCCTTCGTTACTTAATTCCTCATGGGCGAGGACTGAACTCGGGGAGGGTCTTCTTCAAGGGCGAGGATCGATGAGGGGGAGTTTCTCTGACGAGAATAAATTACTTAAAGTTCGGTTTGGTAACCAGGAAATAGCTCGAGGATGAGCTTCTTCTTAGTTCCAGTCTTCTTCAAGGGCAAGTATAACGGAGGGGGGTTTCTCTGACCAGAATAAGTTGAACTTGGTTCCTCAACCAAGTTAACTTATGAGTTCGGTGTGGCCACCGAGTAACGGGCTCGAGGGGGAGCCTTTTCCTTCTTTCTTTAATTCCTCAAGGACGAGGAATACCCCTGGTGTTTAAGATGCACCAGGATATGAGGAGTCTCTCTGACGAGAGTAAGTTGAACTTAACAAAGTTAATTTAGCGTTCGGTTTGATAATCAGGGACAAGCTCGAGGATGAGCTGCTTCTTAGCCCCTTAAGGTAGGTAGCCCTGCCTCTCTTGCAGGGTACTTCTTGCTCTGGCGAGCCAAGTAATCTACCTGTCCAGTCTCGGTAGCCCGAGCTCTTAATCCGGGGACTTCGTCACCTGGAGACTGACGTATTCTACCTCGATTTTCCTCAGTGTTCCTTATTTATACGTTGTCACCCCACTGGGGGAGTGGAAAGAGGGGGAGGGGTTTGAGGACGGCCCCAGGAGGGTTCTTATGCCAAACGGTTTTTCTCACCAAGTCTTACATCGGCTCCTCGTTAGCCTTCGAGCTTGGGAGAAACACGTCTCCAATTTCTTACTTGACGTGAAATTGAATCTCACTCTCCTGGGGGAGATCTTGCATTTTAACCTTTAGGTCTTTCATAGCGCCGAGTGGTGCAGCGCTGCGGTTACGCGCTTGACCCGACGGTGCCTGGGGCCGGATGTCTTTGCGGTAATCGCCTCGTGACTCCACCGCGAGAGAACAGGGGAGTGACGATTCCCCTACAATTAGCTTCTAATCAAAGCCGTTCAATATAGTCATATTGTATGTATGCTACCAAAACAATTAATTTTTATTTTTGTTCCATTGTTTTTTCCGACAAAAGTTATTTGGTTTGTTGTTTGTTTTATATTCCTTCGATATTCATATTCAATTTTCACCCATTGCAGAATGAATATGAACAGTTACTTGAAATAAACGGTAGTGTTAGAGAGTAACCATAATGAATATTTTCAAACAGCGTTCATTCAAACGAACAAACACGAAACATGACTCAAAATTTGCTATTGTATTACTATTCTTTCAATCTATAATCAAATACGTAGAATTTTTTTTTTTAATTTAATGAAAAAATATTTAGAATATTGGGTTTGAAGTACGACTAATATTCAAGTTTACACCTATATTGTCTGTCATTTTTATTTGGTTGCTAAAAGGAATTAGTTTTATAATTGGATGCTTAAGTATTCTATTTTGTAATAGCTTGAAGAATTAAACAAAGCCCCATTATTCAGTAGTATTATTCGTTAAACAAACACGTACATATATATATATATATATATATATATATATATATATAAGTACTAGGTATTCGTACTCGGTTCTCGTATCGGAATCGGGAGTATACAGTGGTATCGTACTCTGTATCGGTACTCGCTTAAAAATCTGGTATAGTGCCATCACTAATTTAAATCAATTATATTTTCTTTAAAATCGGTTATTATTACAAGTACTCATTATATTTTAATTCAGAGTAGGCTTTGAACGAGGGCAATTATTGCCGAATCATGTAGGTACACAAATATAGCATCTTAGAAAGGAAATACTTTGAATTATGGACAAAATTATAGCATTTTAATAAAAATATAAAAAACAAACTACATAAACCGCTACGGAACCGATTCTTTTTGATGGATTAAAACAAAATATAACTGGCAAGATGGCGAAATGGCGGCCAATCTAGCATATGCGTATTTTTTTTTAAAAAAGAGAGATATTTATAACAAAGCGCCCACGAAATTCGAGGGTGGGCATAAACTCAAAATGAATATATATATATATATATATATATATATATATATATATATATATATATATATATATATATATATATATATATATATATAATAGTGAAACCACTGTATAAGAGCATAGAATTTATTTATGAAACTAGTTTCAGTATGGAGTTTGCCATACCCCTCTTCAGATATATACTGAGAATGGAATGAACACAAGTTACTAAACACCTCAAAATCCACCCCCTCCCCCCCACCGAGAAAAAGAGTCATTAATCAGGTGGTGTGGTTCTAAGATCATTAACTAAACTGTTTACGATCAGGTTCCGTGAATAGGACCTACATTTAAATTGACCATCCGAAAGATTGAAATTGGGAATTCTCCTATTAGTATTGATTCTACAATTTTTCTTTTAAGGAAATATTTACAATTATATATTATTTGCGACTTTGAATAATCTATTTGGTGGTTGTAATTACTAATGTGGTTAAAAATACTGGATGCTTAGTAACTTGTGTGTTCGTTCCATTCTCAGTATATGACTGAAGAGGGTATGGTAAACTTCATACCGAATCTAGTCTCATAAATAAATTCTATGCTCCTATACAGTTGTTTCACTATCATATACCATAACTTGCTATTGAGTTCTTTCACACACTTATAAATATATATATATATATATATATATATATATATATATATATATATATATATATATATATATATATATATATATATATATATATATATATATATAATATATATATATATATATATATATATATATATATATATATATATATATATATATATATATATATTTTATTTTGTTAGTTTATTTAGTATAATTTCTTGAATATACGAGTACAAAATAGATTAAATGCATGCCTTTAAGTAGCATGGAAATTTAATTTACCTACATCATTTGGACACACTACAACTGACCGATGGCGCGCTAGGCATGCTGTAGTGGCGAATCCTACGTGGTTTCGAGCATGAGAGTTGGGGAATCACCACGCCTGACAGTCAATCTAAGAGAAGCCAAATACCTAGGCCAGGCGGGGCAGTATAATGCCCAATGAAATGGGTAGATATATTAGTGCAAATGGCGCACAAAAGAGCCGGAGAACGCACCAGCTTCACCTAGACCGGGTCTATCCTTGCAACAATGGAGGCCGGTAGGACGCGCTGATCGTCCAAGTACACAAGGTAAGGTAGGCGAGGCGCAGTGGGGGGCGGAAGGTCGTGTTTACCCTCCTAGTTTCAGTTGTATTATGAGGTTTCGCTCCGAGATATGTCATCGCTTTCTTTGAGGTACACAGAAGGTTGAGGGGAGTCCTAGAAAAAAGGATGCTGAGTGGGGAGGAGGAGGAGGAAGCACACCAACTTCCCCAGGCCCCTTTAGAGTGTTTACGTCAACCCAGTGATGGGGTATCCCTAATTTGCACTCGGGCCAGAAGGACTTACAGCTTATCTAGGTACCAAGTAACAGGCTTACCAATCTAAGGGGGTTCGTCCAGTCCATTTGATCGAATTCGAGGCGGGACTATGCGACGCCTATTCAGCATAGGGTTGTTAAGTGTGGCTGAAAGGAAAGGGGGAGGGGGCGTCGCTGTAGAAGAAATAGTCACCCGAAGGGTCTCTGAAAAGAACATTAAGGGAGGAAACGCTCGAACCGTATACAGGAGAAGACATTTGTACTAAAATATCCTTTACCGAATAGAGATCGTATTGAGGGGAACGCCTTCACCGGTCGAAGGTGTGCCATGCTTCTTCCTCGCTCTCTCTAGGGGCGAGGAGGGCGGCCTTAGGAGGGGGGGGGCATGGGAGGGGGGGGCAGTTCTCCTTTAGCTAGCGAGTACAGTAATTCCTGAAGTCTTGGCCATCCATAGTTGAGAAAAAAAGGAACACATGAAAGGATCTTTAATCACTGCAATGAAATTCTCCTACTCCACCTGGGCTTATGACGTCATAGCAGCGGCAAATAATAGCTTTATGCCTAGAAAAATATTACTTTCAAGTACTAACTCGAGAATATCGCATTGCACAGAGAATTAATAACACAATTCAGATATAATAAAATAGCAACCAATAGTACGGCTGGAAATCGGCTTCCAGTAGCAAACACCATAATACATTAGGTAAAACTGAAGTAGTAAAATGACAGTTGGGTGAAACATATTGGGGAAATGGACGAAATATTATGGAAACGCGATCGGGGAAGATCGTGGGGTGTGGTTTAGAGGAATCTGTACAATTACCCACTGCAGAAATCCAGCAAATGCCGAAAAAGTTGAAAAAAATCCCCTCCCCCAAAATTCTATTGGTGGTGGCATAGGATTTCAAAATAGGTAATATAGTCTGAATTAATTATAATAAGGTTTTCAAGGAGAGCGCAGGACGAAATTTTGGCCGGGTTTGGTTTTATTTCAACTTAAGTATATTAAAATTATATAAACTAACCCAAAAAAACGGCAAAATATCGTGCGGCTGTTTCCTTGAAAATTACCATAATAACAATTTCACGGATGACAAAAGTCACAAGGGCCATCAAAGGTCATCCGCATCTGTCAAAACCCACCCACAAAATGCATCCATAGGATTGTGTCAGATCATGCATGTACAATTCGAACCATACACAGGAATGTGTAAAAACAAAGAGCATCATCATCAAGACTGGTCAAAATCCAAATCAGTCATAATATACAATAATAAAAAACTGCATCCACAGGAATGAGTCCAGAATCCACCCCCACCCCCCAAAGTTAACCCTCCCTCCCAATAAAATCATCTAATCTGCGTTTGAATACATTCAAGTTTGGACTGTCTACCGTCTCAGATGGCAAACTATTCCAGTAATCTACCACTCCGTTGGTGAAAAAATATTTTCTAACATCCAACCTGCACCTCTGTTTTATTTATTTTTAAGTGGTGACCCCTAGTCTTATTACTACCTTCCAACTCAAATATCTTGCTAAAATCCAACTTATCCATCCCAAAACAGATTTTAAAAATCTCAATCATATCTCCCCTCACACATCTTTCAAATGAGACATATTTAGTACCCTCAGTCTATCTTCATATTCAAGGTGCTTCAGGGAAGATATTCTTTTTGTTGCCCTCCTTTGTACTGATTCTAGCAGGTTGATGTCATGTCTAAAATGTGGTGACCATGCTTGTATACAGTATCCTAAATGTGGCCTAACATACCAGTTGTAGAGTTTAAGGATAACCTTTTTACTCTTGTAGCTAGCATTCCTCTTAATATATCCTAGCACCCTATTTGCTCTATTTTTTGCCTCAATACACTCCTTTGAAAACTTCAGTGACCTATCTACTAGTACGCCTAAGTCCTTCTCATCCTCAACTGAATTCAGCCAATAACCATCCATTTCCCCATTATACCTTTCCATGCTAAGAACTTTGCATTTTTAAGGTTAAAAGTCATTAGCCACTTGTGAGCCGAAGCTAATAACTTATTTAAGTCACTCTGCACTTTAAAGTTTCCAACTTCTTTGACTAAAGCAAAAATTGACACTGCTATTTACAGCCTCCCCAAGAGGCAGCGAGTATAAGCTTAGTATATTGATGCACTCCCCGGCCCCGAATAATCATTCCAACGGAAATAGATTAACTTACCGGATTTAATAACGGATACAGCTTCCGCAGCAGTTTGCCAACGGGGTTCACGTTTCAGAGGATGGAACGGTTCGTGTGAGTAGGTGTAATAAGATCGATACAAATTAGAATTCACCCTGAACAAAAGATTTCTACAATCGACTATACGGTCGAGTGACTTTATATTTTGCCGCAAGACAGAGAACTTAATATACTTAAGAATGTTATGCATAATTTGTTATCTAAATTGAAAAGCAATGAAAAGCTAAGGTGGCACTGCAAGCAATTCGGTTAAAATGAATGAGAACTGTCGTACAATGAAGGAAGGGCTAAAAAGTTATTACATAATATACAAATATGTAAGTTAAATGGGTTGTTTATTTGATTAAATTTATCTGAATTGAAGGTTTAGGTCAAACTTATACTTAGATCCAGAAATATAAAATTAGTAAGAATTATAATAAAACCCATATACAAAAAGTTTCTACTTGATCAGCCGTGCCGGGCGTAAGATACAGACATGCGCACGAAATATTCAGGCAGCGATGTTGTAAAAGTATACATACATTAAAAATTAATTTTTTTCAGCCAAGTGACACAATATATATATAATGTAGATACTCGTAATTACTTTAAAATTTATATCCACATATAAATTGGCAGGGGCGTGCCTAGCCCATTTTTAGGGTAAAGTGTGTTTTTATTTATTTATTTTAAACATGTACAGACCATATGTAAAATATTACAATTACACGGTAATTAGATCACCCGCCCCATTCTTTGGCAAATAGTTCGATCCATTAAGAGCGCGCTACTTTCATCTCTCCATCCGCACCACCTGCGTCTGCTCTCCTGTGGGTGTGTGGAGCGCTCTCCGTGAGAGGCCTACCTGCGGAAGAGAATAGGCTATGCAGCAGCGCGGTCGGTCAAGTGACAACCATCAAGGCGATCGTCACATTTACTAGGTATTTATACTATTTATTAACCGACTTTGTCTCTCTGAAAGTGAAGAGACGCTGCCGGTGCGACAGACTGAACAATGCAGCTTTTATTTTGCCCACCCAGCTAACGCTAGAAATACAATAGGCGCGGTGTCTGCGTGGTCAGGTATCTAGATAGATTAGTTTTAAAAGCTTGTCATAGATCTCACGTCACTCCGCAGGTAATATAAGCTACTTTTCTCTATGTTTGTCACACACGCAGTCCATATTTTTTTAAGCTATAAAACCACATAAGTAAACACAAAACATTAACCTAGCTAGATCCCAATCTGTGTACCATTATTAATAGATGTTACTCTTTCTGTCACTCGCTTATATCAAGTAGCATACATTAAGATTAGGTCACAAAATGACCGCAAACCATCAATGCACAACCTAATTATAAACATGAAAGTGAATAATATAATTTCATACTGATAAAGTATAAACTATGTATTTTTGCTTGTAAGCAGCAGCAAGAAGATGCATATCAGAGCACTTTTTGTAAACAAAGGGAAAGCTTCAGGTGAGGTTTGTGTACTCTATGGGAAGAGACCTTAAATATGATGAGTCTAAGGGCATTGAGAACAGCAAAGGACAGAAAACGTTTTCTGACCTTTGCTGGTCATTGTCCTTGTTTTTCTGTGATTCCGTCTGTGTTCTGTAATAAACGAAATATCATGTTTGCCATGCGTATTAAGTGTGTCTTTTGGTTGACAGCAGAAGCAGAGTGAGGGAGAGCAGCAGCATCCAGGTAAGATAATAATATCACCCCAAAAAATCAGCAATATCAGAAAATAATACTACAAGGTACAACAACATTGAAAAAACAAGCAAAATGATTGTGATATTTTAACCTTAAGGAATAATTGCAGCTTGAGCTGGCGCAACAACAAGCTCATTGTATTCCTTTGTGCATAATATAGTCATCATGTTC
Organism: Ceratothoa steindachneri; assembly: GCA_963969495.1. NCBI lineage: Eukaryota > Metazoa > Arthropoda > Malacostraca > Isopoda > Cymothoidae > Ceratothoa > Ceratothoa steindachneri. The sequence goes on from OZ018323.1 coordinate 83,530,429, forward strand.
TTTGCTGGTCTCCAAAAAGTTTCAGTCTTCTGAGATAAATGAGATGATTGGAAAAAGAAAACAGATTTTGGTCCAAGAATATGTTGTGTGAGTGCTGGAAATATTTGTGTGCATGATATTCTCACATTAGATGATATTATACCGAAATTTAATGTTGAAGATTGGTTGGTAGTAAACTGTAAGGGAACTGAGCTATATATAATTAACGTAGGTAATCTTTTACCTAGGAGAAGCAGTGGAGCATACAGTGCAAGGAAATGAGGATGAACACTCCAGCCAAACCAGGGAGAGGAAAGAATACAGCAGGCTCTTCAGGAACTGCAAGTGCTTTAGGAGACAGAGACAGTGGTCCAAGACAGTTGGACCTTAACCAATACCTTCATACTCAATTTGGAAAACAAAAACGGGCATTCCATAAAACTTAGTTTAAGACATATAACTGGCTTGAATACTCAAAAAGCAAAAAATGCTGCCTTTTGCTTTGCTTGTAGAGTTTGGGGTAAAAATATTAAAAGGGATGCCTTAGTAAGTGAAGGAGTATCCAGCTGGCAAAAGACGCTGGACATATTTCAGAAACATCAGGACACCCAGACACACAAGAATAGTGTCACTTAATGGTTGCAATACAAGTCGAGTTGTTCTCATGATAATGTTTTGGAACAAGTAGAGGCAGCAAGTTCAATAGAGATTCAAGAGAGACGGAAGTATCTTGAGCGTGTTGTGTCAGTGACATGTTTTTGGGGAAAGCAGGGGCTTGCTTTTCGTAGCCATGACGAAAAATGTGAAAGTCACAATAGGGGAAATTTTCTAGAGTCCATGTCACTGTTGAAGCAGTTTGATCCCTTTTTGCGGAACTATGAACCTCTTGCAAACACGTCCTATCTGGCACCTTCCAGCCAAAATGAAAGGATTGAATGCTGCTTTCGAGAGGTCACAGAAAAAATTATCAATGAGATTAAAGCTTCACAGATGTATGTTATTATAGCGAATGATGCTAGAGATGGTAAAGCCGAACAACTTGCTCTTTTGTGTCAGGTATGTGTCTGTGGAGAGTGTGGTCAGAGAGAGGTTTCTAGTTCCTGCGGAGGTGGCTAATTTTGATGCATCTATAGCTGGTACCATTGAAGGTCAGCTAAAAGGTAAGAGTATCCATGACTTGAAATATATAGCACAAGCGTATGATGGAACAGCTGTGATGAGGGGGGCTGTTGGTGTTCAAACTCTAGTCAAAAATTAACACCCTGAAGCTATTTATGTCCACCATTATGCCCACGACCTAAACCCCATTTTATGTCACACATGCAGAGCAGTATCAGATGCTACATATTTATTTAACACTGGAGAGCTTTTACTCATTTTTCAGTCTCTCACTAGTTCACCACCACAAGTTCATGGGCACACAAAAACAACTAGAACTGCAACCAAGTGGGCTTGTGCTACTATCAAACATACGCTGGGCATGTCAGCTCAATTCGGTTACCGCAGTTCTAAAGTGTTTCTCCGCCATTATTGAATGTCTGAGCACAATCGGGACACCTATTGCTGTGGGATTAAAGACAAAACTAACAAAGTTTTCAGCTGTGTATTTGCTTTTAGTTTTTGAGGCTCTACTATCAGCCACAACACGGTGGCATAGGTATCTGCAAAAGGAGAATGTTGACCTAGCTCAGGCTTTAGCATACAAGGATGCTGTTATTGATTCCCTTAAAGACAAACGGAGTGATGTCACGGCTGCAGACATTTACTCACGAGCAAAGACACTTTGTGAGGCAAATGAAATTCCAGAACTCTCCTTAGGGAAACAAGCAAAAGCAAGGAGATTAGAGGATTTTGTTGTGGAATCTGCATGTGGGGCAAGGAAGGAAGCTGATGGTTCCTCAGAATTGGTGGAGTTTAAAAGGAAACTTTTTTTTCCTTGTTTAGATCGAATGCTGGCTGAATTTGAAAAGCGAGTTTCTGGTGTTAGTCAGGAGTTGCTTCAAGGCATTCAGGCATGCATTCCTACATCTGCAATTTTCTTGTCTGAGCATCACTTGTCTACACTAGCCTAGCATTATCACATTGATCTTAAGACAGAAGAAGGGTTGGTAGCTAAAAACTACCTTAAGCGCAAGATTGAGGTAATGCCAATACAAGACATACTCTCAGTGTGCAACCTCTTAGACAATGACATGTTCTCTTCCCTAAAACCATTGTTGCAAGTTGCATTAACCATTCCTGTGAGCAGCTGTGGCTGTGAGAGGTTATTTAGTACATTGCATAGGTTGCACACTTGGCTGAGAAGGACCTCTAGTCAAAGTAGGACACACACTATGGCGGTGATGTCAATTGAGAAGAAAGTGCTTGACAAGATTGAACATCAGCAAGTCATTGATAGATTTGCTAGATTAAGAGTGAGACGTCACAGATTAACTTTAAGGATCTGTCTGTCTAACCTGCAGCATACTGTTTTCGTTTTCTGCTACATTTTCAATGCACAGAAGGTTTCAGATGTTTTATCACAAGTTATTGTGAGATGTTTAAAAGTTGTTATCTGAGAATGCTACGTTTTGGACACAATAATACATTTTGTATTTTATTGTTTAATTTGATTTAATTATTCTTCATCTTGATTTTCTTCTAATATCCAAGGAAAGTTAATTGATGCTGTATATTATTTTGATATAGGCTTATTTTTACATCTTTTTCTATCTTTTTTAGTTGCATTTTTCTTGCAATCCGGAGCATCTCAAATGCGAGAAGTTACAGGATATTACATCCGTTTTGTTCAAAATTTCCTGGGAGAGGACATCTTCCCCGTCAAACCCTAACCTCCCCCTTCCCCCACCCCATCCCTGGGGCTAATCACCCTTAAACCTGAAAGTCTAAAAATCGCCCTTGGAAATTGATATATATTTTACCCCGTGTATTCACTCTCATTAGTTCTAGTTAAGTTTGCTACCCATACAATGAATTAATTACCTATCTGTCAAAGAAACGGTGTATATTGGCCCATTAATAAACGAGGTTATTTATCGGGCGCCACCAATTCAGCTAACGAAGTCCCTTTTAATGGTGCCATCCTGCATACACCACGTCATTGGCTCGCTTATTTTAATTGCCGATAAAAACTAAGCCTGCCATATCCCAATTTGGCATTTCTCACACTGGAAAAAAAATCGTGTTTGTAGGAAATATGAATAAAAAAAAACTAATAGCAAGAAAAGAAGTAATTCTTAATAACAACAACATCATTCTAATTTATATTTAAAACTAAGAAGCTAAAACCAACGAAAGCAACTCATTTAAAGTTTCAGAGGAAAGATGCGTAAAGAAAGAAAGGCACACTCACAATTATGAATTATATGCACATTGTTATGCTTTGAAATTGTTTGCGTTTCCACAAGATGCTTGAATATTTAATACCATCATGTAGGGGCGGCTATTTTGCTCTGCGGTCATAACCACATATCCTATTTGGTCCATTTGTAGACCATACATAAAAGGAGAACCATTCAGGGTTAAAAGGGATATTAAGTGTAGCTTGCTTGGGCCAGCATGCCAAGGGGCTGCCCAGTGTAGACCTTTCTGCCGCCAAAAGGGAAAATGCATTAACTTCAAATTCCCTGGTTTGAGAAAATCGATATTTAAGATTTCAGTGAATTTAATGCAACTTATCATTTGAAATCTCGGTATGGTAACAAGACGGACATAAACCACCGTAATAGGCATGTTCGTCTCATTCTACCGATTCCATAGATATAAAATTTGCAAAAATCTCATTGTCGTAGAATTGCTCATAGTCTGGTCTAATAATTATTCTAGTCCTTGATCTGGACACACTGCTTTTGTTTTAGTCGGTGGTATTGACCCTATGACTCAATCCTACGATCATATATATATATATATATATATATATATATATATATATATATATATATATATATATATATATATATATATATATATATATATATATATATATAGGTAGGCTTTAATTCCTACTGAATGTGCGAAAGCTGGTTAGAGGCGGGTTGTGCCGTAGCCAGGATTCTCACTATAAAAGTCCCACTTGTTACTGGGGGAAGGTTTGTGATTGTTGAATTCTAAGAGTGCATAATACAGGTTGGATAAATTAGCCGAAGGGATGCTTAATTAAAGTCTTGCCAAGGGTACGTCAAAAGGGAGGAGCCACAAATAAACACACGTGCAGAAAATAAACTTTACTTTACACAAATATAATAATTAGCAATAGTTAACAGGCAAAATTAAGGATTAAATATTAAACACTGACATTAAGCGTCTAGATTTATAATGACTCAATTGGAGTATCAATCACTGTTAATTAAATAGATAATTTAAGAATAGAGGGACACTGGGTTTACAGATTACCATTAATTGTGATGGATTGGAGAGACGACTACTCAGGTCCAGACGGGGTGGTTCGGGTGGCGTTAACACGAGTTCTCGGGGAGAGGAGGGATAAGACGACGGGTTCGGGGCTGCTGGCTGCAGTTCCGGTTAGTTCACTCCTAACTGGATGTGACACTAACAAATAGTAACTTCCAATAACTATTTGGATGTTCCTTTTCTTACTCAAGTTACGTTGAGCAACAGAGCGTTCTCTTCTAGTCACAGACTCTGCGGGGCGGGATTTACTTCCAGGAACAATTTTGAGACAGCGACCAAGTTTACTCGACGGCGCGTTCTTAGTCGTTACGTTACGGCAACGACTCTCGTTCAACGTGAGGATTTCGCGAGTAGATTTGGGACACTGCTATAGAGGGGTAAAAGGCGATGTTATTTATACCGAGGATTGTGGGAAATCGAGAGAGAGATTCCATTCACGACAATTCGCTTATCGCAGCGCCTTCTGGGCAATCTCCATGCTATCATCAAGAATGCAAATAAGATTTAAGCTTCTTTGAGAGATAGGCGTTCTTTTCGTCCAACTTCCTGTCGCCAGTTGGGGGAAGGGTGGGGGGAGAGAGAGAGGAGACGAAGGTCAACTCAAACGACAAATTTCTTTCGTTCCCACGATTGTCTGGCGGCATGTGAGTATGTACGTTCCATACCCTCACACTCATTTTTGGAGTTAATGCGTTCTTCCTTTTGGCGGCAGTTTTATACATACTTGGTACCTAGAGGCCTCTTAGCCCGAATGCCCCGGCAGTCTCAAACTAGATTGAAACGACCTAGGTTTTATTCTTTCTTGACATTTCCGTTCTAATCTACTCTCTTGAATGGCGGGTAATTTTGCAGGCGAGTCGCCGACCAGCATTTGTCAACTCATCCATCTATTAAGGAAATAGTGGACTGAAAACAGCGAAGGTGGATTGGACATATAAAGTGAGGAAAATAATAGTAGGTGTTTTGAGTAGAAGAGAAATAGTGGGGGAAAATGGGGAAATAAATAGAAAAGGAAAGTCAAAATAGAATGAAAATACAGTTCCCTGGTGAAAGGGTATCTCTGGCTTTTTTGAGTTTTGGGATTTTTTGTTTTTGTTTTTTGAATGCAAAAAGGGCTTCAAGCCTATATGGCAGAGGAGTTTTCAGTCCCGACCGCTGATGCTTTTTTACCCGGGTTTTTAGTTCCGGATTTTGTCTAGAGTTGTTTGTTGTATTCCTGTTTTTAATCTATGACAAGTTAATTGTTTTATGGGAATTTTTATTAGTTTAAGTAATAAATATACATAAATTATGATAACAATAATGTGATTATAAAAACAAAGGGATAAATGATGGCTGTAGATGAATTGAAACATAACGCCACCCAGAGAGCCAAGCGGAGATATATATTAAAATCCCTCTTCGGAGAGTGCGTGAGAACGATAGGCGTTTGACTAACAGTCAAACTGCCGAAGGGCTCTGATCTCCCCGCCGAGTGGGTAGTCGAGTCGGGCTGCCGACCAAGGTAGCCGCAAAAGGCCATTAAGCAGCTCTCAAAAGATCCGATTACCTACGAGGTCAGGATGCCCGCGGTTAAAACGCCAAAGAGCGGTGTCAGATCAAAACGACCATGGAGGAGAAATAATGTGACGGTTGTCGGTGCCTCTCATTAAGAAGCAGACCTGGGCTCCGCAGTGTCACCCCCCCTTTCACCCCTCGCGCTCCCCGTCAGTGGCATTACCCCATCCCCCTTTGGTGGGGCGGTCACCGGTCTATAAATAAGCCCTGGAAGGAAATAAAGAGATTATTCTGTTAGAGACGATAGAGGACTAGATTATTGTGATCAGTTCCTCGCCCAGTTCCGAACTCGACTTCTAAGACTTAGAAGTTCGTCTCGTTTTCTTATCGGTGCCATACCGATTTGTCCTTCGCAGACTTAGCAAGAGGTCTGGCTGGATCAAAATTCCTAAGTGCCAAACAGGAATTTCGGAAGAAAGACAAAAGAAGATCCGCTCACCCTTGAGGGACTCTCAAATCGCAATCTCAGTAATTTTGAGCGAAGAAGAATTAATTCCCAAGTAAGTGCCCTTTAATTACTTTCGGAATCACCTCGTATACCAAAACCTAGTTTGATAACCCTGCAAAGTAGACGAGGATACAAGAAGAACTCAAGAGCTACCAAGAAGAGTACTCGTTGAGCCAGAGAGCACAACTCCTCTCTCCGTCGTTTAGACTTATAACCGGATAGATAAAGTCATAAGAAGAGAGCTACATCGGTTTCTACCGTCTCAGTGACTACCACCCTCCTTCCACTGCAACGCGAAGACTCGTGAAAAATCCAGTATAGCGACATCCGTCAACCCCTGTTCCTATCAAGGTCATGTAAGTCCGAATGACTATATATATTTGTTTTGATTAAGTAGGATTTTAATGCTGTCCCCAAGCTAACTAAAGGAGATATAATATTTCGTGACCTCTGTCATATTTTAGTTAGACTAGTGAAATTAAATTGTGGCTTAACTTGGTAACTTAGAGGCCGCCAGAAATTAGCTATTTGGCAATTGGTTTGTTGATATGAAGCCTACTTTGTTTTGATCAGTATTCTCGTCAGGCGTAGGCCAATCTCTAATCGTGTGATCGAAGACCATGTTAAACTCATAGAATTTAGTGTAAATATTTGAGTTGATTGATAAATTTTTAGATATATATTTTTGGTTAATTTTTGATGTTTTACTGGATCCTTATGTGTTGACCGGCTAATTCCTTAAAACTAATTAAACGCTGTGGTACTCTCATAATACAGTATTTAGACTACTTTAGAAGAACCCGGAGTCCACTCAGCCAATAGAGGAATTATTGCCCTTCCTAAGTGATGTAAGACTGGCTCGCTAAAGTCATTAAATATATAAATACTTTGACAAAGAAGTATAGTATCGGAGTAATAGTTAAACGGCCAACAGTTGAAGATTAATTCTCCGACAAAAGTGGGGAGACAATTCCTCGATAATGGCATTGTTTTTGCTTTCTGTTCTGTTGGATATTCGGAATTTCACGGGAACAGTGGGTTTGCGTTGTTGCCAATGAACAGTCTGCTAGTTGCAAACGTCTTCAATGGTCTCAAGTCATTCATGGTTAAGTGCTCGAGTACAAACTCGGGAGGAAGGCACTGGTGTTCGGTCTCCCCAGATCTTCTTTGTTCTTTTATGTAGCTCGACGTTTATGGGGGCTGACCCCAGGTTTTCGTGGAGCTCACTTTGCCTTCTCTTCTCTCTCATTCGGGTCTTCGTTATAATTTAGACAGCCTTATTTTGAACCCTTTGCGGTTTAAGGACGGCTCTTGGGGCTTGCGTTTATGGGAACCGGAGGGTACAATAGCTTCGAACGAATGCAGGCGTTATAGATTTTAAGTTTGTTAGAGGAACTTAGGTTTGAGAATCGAAAGAATTAACCCAAATCTCTCCGTACATTCGCTGAAGTTCGTGCTACGACTGGTGGATACCTGTCGTAATCCAGAGCTCTAGCACCGTGCCCTACGTGCGGTAAGGGATGCGTACACCCCTCACGCGGATGTCCGCAAGTGTTCGTCGGAATAGTGGAATTATTTGAAACTTTTGAGTGTTGGTGGATATCTTTCATCTCCTCTCGAAAGAAATGATGTTTTTGAATTCCACTGCCGTAGTACAGGCCATAAATTCCATATGCTTATAAGGTGCCGTACATATCATTGATATGTCATCCGCAAATTATACATATAACGAGCCGTCTGGAAGAGGTTGGGGAAGGTCACTTGTGTAGATGTAAAGCAGGGGACTTACACACTCGTCTTATGGCACCCCCACCTCGAGTTCAAACTCAGGGTCATTAAAACCTTTTATGTGCACGAATGCTCTCCTCTCCCTTAGGTAGTCGCAGAGAATCCTTTCGAGTATGAGGTCGAGGCCCAGTCGCAGTATTTTGTAATGCAGGTCTCCTCCACACTTCGTCAAAGGAATTTTTGAATTCTCGGAGCACCAGATTTGCGTGGTGATTTTCTGCGTTTTCTTTTGCCCACTTTTCATTGATCACGGCTAGAGCCGTGTCTGTTCCTCGCTTCTTTCGAAAACCATTCTGCTGGTTATTGTGATTGTTATTGTTCTCGAGGAAGGAGTTGATCTTGTTGGCCCGTATCTTCTAGAAGCTTTTGCCTTCAAATTCTAAGACAGATATAGGCCTGAAGTTAGCTGGAGTGTCCGGTGGTTTTCCACTAGGATGTTAGGTGGGGCTCTGTTGAAATTTCCCCGTGACAGTCCTGTACGCCCAGGTGTTCGTTGGCGAAAGGATTTAAAATTTCTAGAGTTTATCAGCAATAATTTTACCGTTGTATCCCTCCATTCTTCTTTCCTGTCCTACATAATGGTTAGGATAGGTTATATGAATCTGGTCGTTTGATTCGTTGATCACTCTGTCTTCGAAGTCTAAATCAAAGTCTTCATTCTCCTCTTAGGATATCTTATAAATAGATGCCTAGAACAATCTGAACTCCTCCTCGATTTTGTCCCTCTCAGTAATTTTATATTGTTACGTCTGAGTTTTATTGGTGTGTGTGTGTGTGTGTGTGTGTGTGTGTGTGTGTGTGCTCCTTTTAGTCTTTTGACAGTCTGCCAGAGTCTATATTAGCCGAGTCTATCTATTAGATTGTCCCAAATTACATTATGTTGGTCCCTAATAAGTCTCACGAGTTCGTCGCTTATTTGTTTTGTTAGTCTGTGTGTAATGATGTTGGGGCCTGTAAGATTCACCGCATTGATCCGTTCCCTGAGTTCCCTCGTGAGGGATACCATTCTACAGGTCCATGAAGGGGCAGGAAGTGTTTTAAATTTAACTCGGGAAATGGTTTCCTTATCTGCTCATGTGGTTGCTCGGTGCGCGTATCTTCGTTTCTTGCCGCTTGTGCCTGGATTCTTGGGTCTCTAGAAAGGGCTGGGGGTTTGGTGGGGGTCAAGAGCTTCTTGCAATTAGTCTCACACTGGGGTTTGCTACTAAACTTAAGTATCTCCTCCGACCGTGAATTCTCAGGAAACCAAATTTCCTGCATCCCACTATGCGCTAGCATCCTATTTAGCTCTTTTGCGAAAGATTCGCAATGTAAGCATAATATATGCAACACAATTTTGGTCGAGTTTTCGTTCTCGACGTGCAGGCGTTTTATTCTCCATAGATTAAAAAAGGGACAGCTTTGGCGAGCTTGGCATCGGTGCTATTCACCTTTGCTTTATCGGCTTGTTTTTTAAGTGATTTCTTTTTCAATAGCTCTTTCTTTACCGGGCCTGTCACGGGCAGAGTCCTGTGTGTCCCAGCGCAGTTCGGGCATTTTAAAGAGTTTCTATTACAACATCTCCAGGAATGGCCATCAGCAGAGCACATAAGAAAATTTCCTTTGGGACAGTTGTCCGTAGTGTGCTCCTCATACTTCTACTATTTGAAGCACATCTAGGGGACGATAAACTCTTCACGTTCGATCTGCTCGGGGCATACGCGAACGTTAAAAATGAGCAAACCTGCCTCCGAAGCCTTGTTTGCCATCACGGAGGATAACGCTGGATGAGATTTGATCTGTGATGGTGTCTGTAGTCTGAGGTTAATAATGTTTAGGCATTTTGCTGTTATAGTGGAGGTGAATGCCTCACCACCACCCTCCTTACGCAGGTAGCTGAGTAGCTATTGTGAGTATAATGAGCTTAACAAACGCTATATTAAGCTTGCCATATATTTTAGAGAGGACATAGAGCCTTCGGAGAGGGTCCTTAGTGTAATCCGCTGGGTCTCTTTCATCTATTTTCCATCTGCCCGTCACTGGGTGGTGTAAAAAGAATGGAGAGAACCTACGTGGAGAGTGCATGCACCGATGTGTGTTTGTACGGGTGCGTGTATGTATATAAAGAAAACGTTTCACCAGGGATGAAAGGCGTTTTTTAGTAAGTGTCCAAATTCCAAGCTAAAATAGTTTTTACCAGGCACCTTACCTTACTAAAACGAGCTTTGCCGTAGTCCGGGAAGGATGATATCGGTCCACAGGAGTCTCGTTGGAAGGGAGAAGCAAGTCCAGTCCCGTCACAAGCGTTGCGATATGTGAAAAAATGAAATGAATTTAGGAATAATCGTGAATTTACCACGAGCGTAACACTTAAAAAATACTCCCTTTATTCCATTATCACTTGCAGGTTTTTTAAACAACACTCTGCGTGAGAAAGGTAAAATAGAGCACAAGCAGTGAATTTTAACTTCACCGAGAGGTAAGAAATTTCCACCTGTGTCAAGTAATCCAAACAGTCTCAAAGCGGATTCCAAGGGACGGATTGGTATTTATTTATTTCTAGGTGCAGAACCTTCAAAGATTATTGGCACCTTAGTTGAATGAGCGAAGCAGGGATAAGATTTGTTTTAACATGTCGTGGTATAGCTCTATATACCATACATATATCTATTATATTTGATTTTAGAGTGCGCGGGGCTTTCCTTTTAATAACTTTGGGTCGGCCGATGTCCGGTTACGAGGTCAGATCTTCGTAAGGGAGGGCTAGTCCAATAGAGCTACTTTAAATCTTTGTATTGGCTGAGAGTTTCAAATCTCACTCAGTTACAGGCTGTTATACGGCTATGATGAGCTCAAGGGTCGGAAAGTAAAGGACTCGGCAAAAATAGACTTTAATAAATATTAATAGTTTAAGTTAAATGGTACAACAATAAACAGACATATAATAAGACAAATAGTTACAGTGGTCAAAGGGCTAGTAAGAAGATTAGGTATTTAAAATGCAATAAAATGGGGTAGGCTGGATTGAATTAAAATTGAGCTTTACACGGGAACATGGTAAGCACACAAATGATAATGGGGGAACGGTAGACGGCAATTATAAATTTGGGGAAGCTAAAATATTCGTTACAATACCTTGTACAAAATGGAGGGGGTGGTGGAGTCGATGGTCGTTTCCGGCGAAGGGTGAGATGGTTGGGTCACTTCGACGGGGTCCAGGGTCAACTTGCTTGTAGTTGAAGTATTCCTTTGAGATGACTGGGGGGGGGGGAGGATGGAGGGTCAGAGGCTTCGAGAATGGAGGTTGGGAATTCTTCCGGTGTATATTCTTCGAAGAAAACGGATGGTGGTTTCTGCTGAGACGTCAACGGATTGTTTGGACGACTATACGTAATTAAGGGGGGTATTTCGCGGAAATCACTCTTCAATTGAAGCCTTTTGGAATAAGACTTGGGATCTTCTTTGCAGAGGGCGTCGTTGCACGGAGTCAGACGGGTATTCTTACAGGGAGAAGAATTCTTAACTAATTCTTTGGGTGGATATTTGTTTTATCTAAGGAGGGATACTCGGTTTTATCCCACAACGTTTCCTTGCCTTTGGCGTATGACAACACGAATCGAAGAGGAGTAAGATCGTCTGCTCTCGTGAGCTTCTCTCGCACAAATCTCTTCCTCGATTCTTCCTCCCACAAGTACATATGCACGCCTGAAGTGAGGGAGCTTACCCTATAGAAGGGGGGTGGGGGTAACCTTCGCCCATCATTTGAGTAATGGCGAACGCGGCTCGGCTGGCGTTTGTCTCAGCCGCTCCCAGCGTGGCTGGAAGGGGGGGGGATTGCGTGGTAGACTCCTTATTTAAATACACGGATTGATAAGGACTGCATTCCATGAGCCCGCTCCTATTCTTTCTCACGCTTTTGAGCTTCGGAAATTGCTTGTAAGCGACAACGAGGCCCACAACGTGGAGGCAATGCTTAAAAGCGACGTTATTTCTTCCATCACGTGTTTGTTCCATCACATAACCCAATTACAATTTTTTTATTTTCAAAGATATAAACGTTTTTAATTCTTAAAATGATGCTCATCGATGTCATTTTTCAACCTTCATAACTTAATAATGACGTACTTATTCACTTTTCGAAACTATATTTTTACTTTGCGAAATTTTAATCTTTATCCACCATTTGCCCTATTCCCTTCAATTTTGGCCTGACTAGTTAGCGAATAGTAGGCTTTGTTATATCTGCTGGCGATCTGCGCATGCGTCCTTTAGCGATTAGCCAATAGCATTCTTGTTATATTTTCGTATATTTCGGACGATTCGTGGATGTCCGTGTTTTTAGCTCATTTGGTATAATGGCGCCCAGTGGCTGTGCTAGGTCGAAATACCAACTAAGACGAGAAGTTTTTGATGCCGATTGTCAGGCATTAGAAATATATAGGGCTCACAGTGTAATCCCGCGAGATAATACATGCCCTACATGTCGCAGTATTTGTAGATTTACACAGAATCAGAATTTATTTTACTGTCTTAAAATTACAAAGTATTTGAAAGGGCGTCTAACCCCATGCACATTTTCCGGGAGTGCGTTTAAGGTCACGGGGTTTTCTCATGCCCACACCCGACCAAGTATCGGTATGAATTTCAAGACAAATAAGGTGTATTTTCCCCCAAATTTCTGTCTGATTTTATTAGGTTAGGTCTGGTCTAGTTCTAGATCTTTTAAATTATTTTGAAAATGTTTTTTCTTATTCAGTTTTGTATGTACCTTTCAGATCTGAAGCTCGTTCTTGCCTGAAATACATACTTTTTCTATTATAGACCTTCAGTCGATTATGCATTTCCCGGGAAAATGAGTGTCACGTCTGAAATACACATAATACTGCATAAGAAAGAAAGATTTTTAAATTCATTTGAAAATGTGTTAAAACAAATCTTTACCGCGAACAAGGAGAGAAATCAAAGAGAGAAGCAGTAAATGAATGGTCTTTGTGTCTGGTGATGAAACTGCCTGAGCGATGCTCGTCACAACTTGTGCAGCGATATTTTCGGGCGTCGCCTTTCGCCGGAAGCAAGTCCGAGGATCCAAGCGAAATTCACGCCTCATCCAATAGGCCACGAGAAGCTCCATTAACTACCGTAAATTGACTGCAGAATTTTAGAGGTATACATATATAAAGTTTACCCTCAACCTATGTCGTGATGGTAGTATGGAAACCAATCAGTGTGTAGTTTCAAAGAGAGGCTGAGAGTTACATACATTTTTAATAAGAAGTTTTTTACACGTAAACCCAAAAGGCAATCAAAATGTGTAGGTCGTTAAAAAAATTGAACAAGTGGGGCAATCCGACCCATAGTTAGTTTTCTTTTAATAATTCCCGGACTAACCTTGGAAGAACCTTGGCAATTATATCATTTAAAAGAGAATGTAAAACAACATAAGGGTTTCAAATTTCGTTAGAATCGGCCGAATAGTTATGATGTTATGGCCAAAACAAAATAATTCCCGGGCTAACCTTGGGAGGACTTTAGCAATTTATATCATTCGAAACAGAATGTAAAACAACATAAGGGTTCCAAATTTCGTTAGAATCGGCTAAATAGTTACGATGTTATCGCCAAAAGACTCATTGCAAAGTAAAATGATTACCATCCTACCGACGACCTACGGAATGATATAATAACTTATAGAGTCGCCTCCACGCGACTAAAAAGAACTAGCGTGTGGCGGGATGTGAACAAATAGACATCGCGTCGCCGAGATGCAATTGGCAGGCGTCTCAATAAACTCGCTCACTCCACAGTTTTACATGGGCTGTTTTATTCATTCTGGTGGCGGCCTAGATAATAATGGGTAATTTATCTTCAAGGTTTTCTTTTTACGGTGGATTAGTGTTGCCTTCTGCTTCGTATAGTGATTCTTTTCTGCTCACTTTTAACAAATAATACTATAAAATTAAGGCATAAGAGCAAAAGATTGCTGGACTATATTATTATACGGTAATTTCATATGAGAATGACCTTGGCTATCTGATCTCTAGGAATCTTCATCGAATGGAGAAACTTTTCTACAGAAATTTAATTCTTTCATGGATTGAATCTTTTTATATTTTTTACTGATGGGAATTTATTTCAAGCGGAAAAGTTAGATGAAGAAAAAATGCTGACACTGCTTGCTTAGCCTCTTTTTTTCTCGCCTCTTTATTTCTGCCCTCCCCTTACTGACTGGGCTTTACCCCTTCGTCTGGGTTCTTCCTCCTCATTGCTTGAGGCGTGAAGTCGTCAGTGGTGATAATGATGCGTCAATATTTGCTCTTAAGCTGCGGAATCGTAGCCTGCCCGTCTGCGTTTTCGGATCGCTTGATACATTCAAGCGTGACATGAAGAACTACCTTTTCTCTCTCTCAGCTAGTAGCCAGGGTTCTTTGTAGGACGTGGGCTGAAGAGCGAATTATAGTAATTATTATAATTATTATTGAATGCAAATTTATCCTCGGGCGAGAAAGAAGGTAGAAAATGCGTCAGAAGGTCTATTAATATCATACAATTTCTTGTTGTTATCTTATTGTTATGTTTGATTGTTATCTTATTTTGTCCCCTGCTTACCCTTTACCTCCTAACTCAATTACGACGTTTATTTACTTCCTATTTTCTGTCATCCTTCAATTAGCCATTGCTAATATTCTTAACTCAATCCCTTACGTTAAAATAAAATCATTCTCTTATATTCACTATGTCATTCACTATGATGCAATGATCTTATTAGATTGTCTTTTTCTTCATATTGTACAAATTCCAAAACATTATTTGCGCTGGAATAGGTATTTAAGATGATCTAAAAATAGGAGCCAATGCGATAATTTGGGAATAGAAAATGGTAAGATAGGCCATTCGAAAGAATAAGTAGTAAGTTAGTCTGAATTTACAGTCAAAATTTGATCTTCAAAATAGTCTCCCACTAAATTATTGAAAACAAACGAACAAAGGGAAGCTAACTCAACAGGGCGAGGCTAGAAGGATTCCGTCGGTTTGATTTTTCCGCACTTTGCTCAGCAAAGTTACTCGTTGGTAAAGGAGGAATTGATAAGCAAGTGAAAGAAGAAAAACGTGAATTTTTCACGGCAAACCAAAGAAAGGAATTTTCAAGAGAGAATAAAGATATGCGTCTACTGAAGTGATTGACGATTCCTCCTATTTTCAGTGGACGAGGTAACCACCCTAGAATGAGATTTTTTTTTTTAAGGGGCTATCTGGTGACTGCCAACTTTGGCATAAGTCGCCGTAAACAAACAGCCTAGTTCTAGGCTACTTTAAAAAATTTGAACAGGAAACAACAATAAAAAGAAATAACAATAACAAAACCATAACAAAACAATAACAAAAACAACAACTAAACCTAGTTAAATGAAAGGGAGAAGGCCGGCCTCCCCCCAAAAGTCAACAAGTCCACCAGTCAATGTGCACGCACTCGTCCCGAGTACAAAGGACAGGCCGTAGCGACCCCGCCCATCCTGGTACCGGGACAGGTAACGTGGGCGAAGATCACCCAGACTGGGACATTCGACCAAAATGTGCCGAACAGTTTGGGGGACGACGCAGTCGTCGCAATAGGGTGCAGGCGAGCGCTCTATCAAATAGCGATGCGTCACACGAGTGTGTCCGACTCGGAGACGACATAAAGCGAGCTGAAGCCGTTGCGGCATTGGTGGATAGGTCCATGGGAACAGTCGCGGCGCAATGGCACGCAACTTTAAGTTCCTTTCGACCGTCTTCCATCTTCTTTGGCAAGCAGTCCGAAGAGCTGCCCGTATTCCTGCCATGTAGTCGGTGTGAGGAAGAGCGAAACGCTGGTCCGGTTATAGAGTCCTCGCAAACTTTTTGGCGCCTTCATCGGCGCGTTCATTCCCCACAATTCCTACATGTCCAGGAACCCAGCAGAAGATAATCTCAACATCCGCCCGGCTTGCCAAAACCATGGCGTCATGGATATCGCGAACCAGGGGATGAAGAGATTCCAATGCCCCGAGAGCACTCAGGGCGCTTTGTGAGTCGCTATAGATCACAATCCGGTCTCCGAACCGGGCAGGTCACGTAATCTCCCGTACTGAGTGGTGTATTGCCACCAGCTCGGCCGTGAAGACAGACGCAGCGCCTGGCAGAGCTCCGCTGACCTCAAACAGAGGGTATACGGCATGGAAGCCGACCCCCTCTTGGGAATGGAGCCATTCGTATACACTGGCACGGTTCCAGCGTGACACGATGTTTGCTCCAAAAAGGTCGTACGCAATACTCCCGGGGCAGTACAAGCTTTGGGAGCAGAGGCGTGGCGACAAATAGCCAAATGTGGTACCTTCCAGGGTGGCGTCCTGGCCAGAACCAGGGGCACCAACATCCCGAGAGCTATATCTACCTCTCGAAGGAGTTTTCTGGCTCTAAACCCAAACGGCTTAGGGTAAGACTGGCGTCTCTCGGCGGCATAGGCACCAGCGAGATCAGCTGCGGATGCAGTGAAAGCTGTTGGCAGCACCGAGGTGATGCTGTTGATGCTCAGGGCAAAGAGTTTGACACTGAGGACACTACCCTGCGGGACACCCTCTTCCTGCTCCTTTGGGTCGGAGAGGGCTCCTCCCGCCCGTACGCGGAATCGACGATCTCTCAAAAATTTAGATATAAACATTGGGAGGCGTCCCCTCGCCCCCATCGTATGGAGAGTCTCCATGATACCGTATCGCCATGCGGTATCATAGGCCTTCTCCAGATCGAAAAAGACCGTGGCGTAGTGCTGTCTACGAAGGAAAGCCTCACAGACGGCATTTTCCAGTCCGAGCAGAGCATCCGACTTGGAATAGAACTCGCGGAAGCCGCACTGTGCAGAAGACAGATGGCCTGCGCTGTCCACGAAAAGGCTAGTCTAACATTTACCAATTTCGCCATCAACTTGCACACGCAAGAGGTTAGAGAGATTGGGCGGAAACCGGTCGGAGTAGAGTGATCTCTCCCCGGGTTGCGAAAGGCGAGCACAGTAGCATTTCGCCAGGAATCTGGAAAAAGACCCTCCACCCAGATCGTGTTGAACAAATCTAACGGAAAGGTCATGCCTCGCTCACCCAGGTGTCGAAGCATGGCGTACGGGACATCGTCCGGACCATGGGCGGTGTCCGCGCACGAAGCAAGAGCAGAGCGTAATTCACTCACAGTAAACCTGTCGTTGAAGGGTTCTCCACCTCTGGAGGTAAAGTCCAGCCAGCGGCCTTCCGCGACATCACGTCGTGCATTGAATGCTGGCGGAGCAGCATCACGGCTAGAGAATGCGGAAAAAGTGGTCGCTAAGGATTCCGCCACGGACGCGGGGTCCGAGATTGCCATCCCATTCTCCTGGAGAACGGGAGGGGAAGCCTGGGAGAACTTGCCCAGAATCCTTTTGACTCGCTTCTACACCTGTGCTAATGAGGGCTCTCTGTTAAGTGAAGACACGTATACCCGCCAAGCAGAGCGGTGGGCGTGCTTAGAAATATACTGGAACCTAGCCATAG
The DNA here is from genome assembly GCA_963969495.1 of Ceratothoa steindachneri. Lineage (NCBI taxonomy): Eukaryota > Metazoa > Arthropoda > Malacostraca > Isopoda > Cymothoidae > Ceratothoa > Ceratothoa steindachneri. The sequence goes on from OZ018323.1 coordinate 83,548,123, forward strand.
CCCGACGAAATTCAGCGACAGTGAAATCGTTTGGGCGGTGCTTATAGCGCATGTAGGCATAACGCTTCTGTTTGAGGGCCGTCTCACACTCGGCCGACCACTATGAGAGTGGTCGGCGTGCAAAACGGCCAGGAGTCCCTAGGAATAGTAGTCAGGCCCACGGCGATGAGGTTGTCGGAGAAGAACTCAACGGCCTCATCTACCGACCTAAACTCCTCGACTGAGATAGAGAATTCAGTCATTTCCGGAAATGCGGACCACCGCGCCCGCGCCAAGCACCACCGAGATGGGCTCTTAGGCGGCAGTTGCCCTGAAAATTATATTTGGATGGGAAAGTGATCACTACCATGGAGGTAATCGACCACCCCCTAATCAAAATCAGGCTGTGCATCCGAAGAGCACAAAGATAGGTCAAGGCAAGAAAATGAAGCGATTCTCGGAGAGTGATGCGTAAACTCATCCACGTTTAAGACACCTATCTCAAGCTCTTTGATCAGATCGGCAAGGACTTGTCCCCTGGGATTTTTGGAGTAATCTCCCCATAGAGGATGCCTGCTGTTCAGATCTCCAAGCAAGAGAAAGGGTCTCGGCAACCGTGCCATGACGCGGCGGAAGTCCCCCACATCGAAGTCAGCTGACGGTGGAATGTACGCAGAAATGATAGTATACCTCCTATCTAGGAGCAGCTGCACAGCCACTGCCTGAAAGGAGGTATCTAAAGACAAAGGAAGAACGGAGACATCATGCCGGGTGTAAACCGCGCATTTCCCAGCCCGGCCATCCCGTGGTGGTGGGGTCGCAAGACCCTTATACCCCGGGAGAGAGGGCAGGGGGTCTCCTGCAAAAAGATAGCTAACGGGGAACGGGACGAGACGAGCCTCCGCAGCTCCTCCCAGTTGGCCCGGAGTCCACGGCAATTCCATTGAAGCAATATGCCCTCTAAGCCTAGCTCGGAGGAGACGCGGGGGCCCTCCTCGAACAGAAGACCCTCACTGTAATGGCCATACGCTTCCCGGAGTCAGAACCCCGGGCGCTGTTGGCCGGATAAAGCGCTGAAGGCGCTGTCACCTTCAAGGAATTATTGGGGGAGGTTGGCCTCGCCATGTGAGTCTTTTCCTCTCTCCGCCTCGAAACCTTACGCGGGCGTTGCGGCTTCGGGGGCGGGGGTCTCTCTTTTGGAGGAACCACCGTCTCCGAGCCACTCGCAACACCTCTAAGCGTGGGCAAAGGAGCTTAGGCTCCTTTGTTGATGTCCTCCTTTCGGGAGACAGCTTTAGGAATCCCGGAAGATGGCCTGGCGACCAGCTTCAGGGTTGTTGCCCCCTGTGAGTCTAACGACTCGGTGGAGGCACGTGGCCGTTTTGCCTTACGGGAAACGGTCAAGCTGGGGGAAGAGGGGGGGGGGCTGGTTTTAGCCGGGCTGGGTAGGAACCCTTTTTGCCCCCAGCTTTACCGGGGGAGGCCCGGGTTGAGTAGAGCCCGCAGAAGGGCTCCGAATGGGCGCGGAAACAACCGTGCTCGTTGGCCTAGATGGGCCAGGAGCAGAGGGTGCCTTTTTATCTATTGAGGCATATGACATCTCAGGCAGAGCCGGGCACACCAGGACCAAGTCCTTAGCCTCGCGGAATGAGATTCGATCTTGGGCCTGAACGGCCAGGATTTCTTTCTCGAGGAGATATGCACCACATTGCTTCAAAGAAGCGGGGTGTGCGTCTCCGTAATCGACGCACTTGGCCACACATGATTTAGATTTATCGTGTGCGGCCTTGGAGCAATTTACACAGACTTCGGGTGACCCCGACTTTGCACGTCTACAAGATCGATTCGTATGGCCGAAGCGGTGACAGTAATAGCACCGTCGTGGCAGTGGCACGAATGCCTTCACGCGGTAGTGGTACCAACCAGCACGCACCGACTCAGGGAGCTTGTCACAGTCGAAGGTGACGAAGAGTGTAGTGGTGGGTCTCGAGGCCCCTCCCTGTTTTCTCATCACACGTTCGACCTTGACCGCCCCATGGTCGGCCAGCTCTAAGATGATGTCATCAATGGAGTAGTCAAGGAGTTCCCTCGCATAAACTACTCCTTTCACAAAGTTCATTGTAAAGTGCGGCGTCACACTCACCGGGGTGCCATGAAGTGTCCGAAGAGCACTTATCTTGGCCGCCTCAGCGGGATTCGCCGCATTCGCCAGAAGGCTCCCGCCCGAGAAACGGGTCACCATCCAAACTCTCTACCAATTGCACTAGCTAATCCTCTCCTCTGATGGATCATGTTGCCCTTGGCCAACATGGTGCCATCAGTGGATCGAGTAACGAGGAAGCGTTTGAAACCAGTGGGCTCGAAAACGCCAGGTAACCTCGGAATGAATGAATGTCATCGAGGCTCCGCCCTGTGCACTTTTGGTCTTAGTCAGGGGCTTCGCAACCGGGGGGGGGCAGAGGGAGTTGGATGTGCGGATCTTGGCTTGGTCGCTTGCCAAAGTGGCAGCAGAACGATCCGGCCCCGTTGCTCCCGCGGATGGAGACGAGCCCAGAGTCTTTTTCGTCTTTTTAGTCTTTTACTTTTCACCTCAGCCGGAAGGAGCCCACAGGCCAGATGGACCGGCCTCAGCCAGGTCCTTATCCGAAATGGAGAAAGTCCTGGTGGTCGCAAGGGCACCGGTCTGAGGAGATCTCTCCCCTCCTTGTATTGCCTCGGAGACCCCAGCCGTTTGCGGAGGACTTTGCATAGAGGCGGATTCGGGTTCGGTGCTTGGCGCTGAGCCCAGATTCCACCCCATGGAAGGCTTTACCGTCTGATGCTGGGTTTCCTTAAAGACCATGTCTATCACAGGAGGGGCCTCCAGTTGGCCCTTCCCTCCCAGGACATCGCAGGTCCACTTGACAGCGTTACCAGCCTTGTTTGGGGATGCACAGGCCTTGACCCCGTCAGAGTTTAAAATTCTTGCCAGCAGGTCTTTTGAGGGAAGCGACCGAAGGGGCCTGGCTTCCCTCTTCCCCCTAAGGGGGTTTGCCCTACCGATGTGGAGCGGCTGGCTAGGGACTGCCTGCTGGCTTTCTTGGCAGTCCCCTGAGGAAAGAACAGAGGGGACTGCCGCTGGAAAAGAGGGGGGTGCCCGAAAGCACCTCCAGAGAAGGGGGTGAGGGGGAGTCCCCTACACCCATAGGCCAAGGGGAGGAGTGAGCCTCCTCTCCGGTTAGAGAGATATGGAGGGTCCCCTACGCAACCACAGGCAGGGGGAGGACCTCCATTTTTTTCGGTGGAGCTGCCCGAGGGTGGCTCCGTTGATGTTAACGGGGGAAGTTGGGGTTGTTTTTTTATATTCATCATTGGGTATGGTAACCCTATTTGTATCACGGGACGCAATCGCGCATCACCTCTCGCAGTAGCCCACACTGCAAGAGGTGCTTACAGGCCCGTCAGAGCCAGGTGCCGCCATTTGGGACCCCCCCTCCCGCCTGGTGGCCTGGCAGTCCATCGGCATGGCGGCTCCACCTTGGACACGGCGTAAAAAAGATAGATTGTGAAGAGGAGAGGAAAAGGGATGTGAGGAAGGTATGGGTGGGGATGAGGCAGGTTGTCAAAAACCAACCACCCCAAACCGGAGCTCAGGGGTTAGGGAACATTGTACTCTCCCCCCTCAGCCCCGATCCGGGACGGTTGGTTGTGAAGAAGGTCAGCATCTACTCTGTGAAATTAGAGGCTGACCAGAGAAAGTTGTGGGAGAGGTTGTATGAAAAGCAAGTAAAACAAGTGTTTTGAAGGAACGAGAAGAGGCTAAGCTGGGGTCGGACGTGGTGCTGAGCCTGTCAGCACGGCGGCCAGGATGGCAAATCGCCGCGCCCCTTACGGGGTTCTGAAGTGAGAACTAACATTAAATTTTAGTCCTATCTTCATACTTTTTTTTTCTCAGATTCCAAACGCTAAAAGCAATATAACTCGAGCAACTCTGCGCTCGGAACTACTCCACAGTAGGGTATAGTGAACCACAGAAGGAAACCGATTTAGGGGGCGCGAAGAAGCAAGGGTCTTTAGAACCTCAAGCCAAAAATTTAGTAGAGGCGTCTAATAGAAATAGAACTAGTTAAATAGTGTAGCCGAGGAGTGCTACTATAAATAGGAAAGCACTTAGGGACAAAGAGGCCGTTTAACAGAGTTGAACCTGTCTATCTATCTATCTCTTTTCAGATTCATCTGAGTGAACTGGCAAACACCGAATTGAAGAGCATACACAAATAGAAATGAGTGCTCCGACCACTCGATAAAAAGATGGCGGGGATGCTACCTGCGAATGGGAATGGAGGCAGGCTCGAATGCTTCTGAGTCCACTAAGGAACATCTAACGAGGATCACCGAGACCGGACAAAGGGAAATTGTGCGGGGCAATCTACGGACACTTGAAGGTTGACTTGATAAGAATAATAGACGTCGCAAATGGATACATCGTCAGCTACAATAGAGAAAATGACATAGAAAGTGCACTAACCCCAAGAATCTCACCACAAATCACCAATAATAATAGTCACTGGATACCCACCATCGAGACGCAATTTCATTCTTCTGCAGAATATGATGACCATCATCAGCACAGGGCTTCCTAAAAATATGCACGGGAGGCCTGCATGCAAGGCGCAGAGCGAATGGCTATCGAAACAAAAATCGAAGTGGTGAAAACTTTGAAATATTGATGGAAATGAACATATCCAAAAGAATCAGCTTAGACTTCCATACATACCTCAATGACAGAGCTGCGTCAAAACCAGACATACGTAACATTAAGAATATATTACATCACTTACAACATCATTATACAACCCGTAAACGTAGCATATACTCATTACATGGAAAATACCGGAAGTAAATCAGAATCCTAAACAGGTACAGGAAAGGAAGAGCTACAATAGAGTGAACTGTGTGGAATACAAAGAGTATTTTAGAAGATTCGTCCTAGGGGATCTTAATGAAGCTAACTTGGAAGAAATTGCTGAAGAAATTGAAAGTATGAAAACACATCTAATTAGGGCAGAAAACAGGAACGTACCTAAAACGAAACAACGCACTCTCCCCCGACCTGATCAACAGAAGAGATGAGGGAGGAGAACTGACAACTCAGCAGTGTCTTCGATCAAATTGCAACTTTAAGACCAACCAGAGAACAATAAACAGCGCTCAGAATAAGAAAAGCAGAGTTTAGGCATCTCATAAAAGAATAACAAGCAACTCTTTGGGAAAGCTCCCTCATAAAATTTGACATTCAAAAATGACTTAAAGAAAACGGGAGACTAATAAACAAAAGAAAAGAACACCTCCAAGAAGAAAAATATCGCTATGAAATGAGCAAGTAGAAAAATAGAGGTGATAGGATAATTGAGCGTAATTTCAGACGCCACTGGAAGTCCGTTTTTCCTAATACTGGAAGAAAATACACACTTCAATCCTGCAACAAAAAAGATAGTTTACGAAAATCTCAGAAACAATCAAGAAAAAGATCTCCTAAAACTACTCATAAAACAACAAAAGCAAAAGACTCAAGGGCCACAATTACCACTGAAAAACTAAAAGCGCTATAAGTTCATTGACACAAAAGACTTCAGGCCCCTCGGAAATCACCAGATTCACACTCACCAAGGCACCGGACAAAATTAGGAATCGATTAAGAACATTTAATGCGTTCCTCAACACCAGATACTTCACAGAGGACTTCAAACCAGCCAAAATGATCTTCATCTTAAAAATAGCCAAACCACCGGATATCCTTGCCAACTACAAACCTATATCACTTCTGAATTTCACTGGAAAAATCTTTGAGAAAAAATCCTCAAAGGAAGACTTGTAGAGTATGTCATTGAAAATAATCGCTACAATGAATACCAGTTCGGATTCCGTAAATAAAGGTAGATAAACTACAATAGCCCTTGACATCCTGACAGAGAAGATCATTAAGACCAAAGCAGAGGAAAAAATACATCGATATGATCCTCATACATGTATGAAAAGCATTTGACAAAGTCTAGGCCAGAGACATGCAACACAAGATATTGAATCTCCAGATAAACAATAATCTAGAAAGAGTTATGCGCGATATTCTAACAATAAGCATACGTAGTGATCCCTGACTACAAAGTATCCGAGTTTGAATTGGGATCTGGATAGGCATACGTGGTGATCCTTGGAATCTGAACTTCCGCACGGGGGCTGTTTCAGCCCCACGCTTTACTCTATTTACATATCGGACCTACCAACACCTTTAATGCTCGAATGACTCAATAACCAATTCGTCGATGACATCAGCCAACTGGCCTTATGCCAATTCAAGAATGTGAGAGCTTAGATACAAACAACAGCTGTGGAGATTGAAAACATCAATAAGTTTGAGAGAAACTGTAAAATAAGAATGAATATAAAAAAAATTCACCCTAGTCCCTATTTTAAGACGAAAGATATCTTATATCGGGGCTTCTCAACTGGTGGTGCATGGTGACTTTTTGAGTGGTTCACAGGATGTCCACTGTATTTGGTAACAAACTGAAAACGAGTATACATAATTGAAAATTTACTGAAAATTCAGTACGAAAAATTTAATGTAATTAAATAAATGGCCATCCATTTTATTATATTCCAATTTAAGAAATGTATTGTCAATCCAAGTTGTAGCTACTAAGTAGCACTTCGAGGCACTTTAAGTTTTTAAATTTAATCTATTCTAAAATGAATATCCAAGATTCACGCCGCTATACGTGACCCTAACCTAGTACATACTTGTATTGTACGAGTCGAGGTGACGAGCCATCCTGTTTATTCCTGTCAGCTACCGCGCGGCTACATATAACTGTCGTAAAGTGCTGTAGCCAGTAGCCATCGAACTGCTGAACTGATTAGTTGCATCATTCGTCCTGTGCTCTTTTATAGGTACGGAGTACCTTGATTTTGTTTTCTACTATAAAATGTAGTAATTTTTACTAGATGAAGCAGGGAGGAAGTGTGAAAATAGCGAAATATTTCTGGTCAGTTGTTATGCTGTTTACACCACATGATGCTATATTATTAACTTTATCATACGTTTCATCATTAGTATTGCCAAACTCAACGCGTAACTGATATATTTCGTTGCACTGCCCACAAATGTGAATAAATGGCAATGGCGGGAAGGAATGTCAAAATCAAGTATTCAGAGGACTACATTAAATTCGGCTTCACTTGTCAAGAAAAAGATGGTATGGAGTTACACAGTGTGTTATTTGCTTCAAAGTCTTAGGGAATGAGTCACTGAAGCCAGCTATGTTTAAGCTCCATCTCGAAAAGTGTCGCCCCAATTTGTTGCAAAAAGATAAAGATTATCTTGGGCGGTAACTATCAGCTATCAAGCGGCAGAACCTTGACTCATCAGGTACATTCTATGAAAAGACCTCCAATGCAGTGTGTGCTTCCTACATTGTAGCATACGAGTTTGCACAGGCCAAGCAGCCTCATACAATTGTAAAGCAACTTGTGCTACCTTGTGCAAAAAAATGGTGAGAATTGTTGTGGGCAACGACGCAACATGGAAGCTAAATGATATATCTGTACTAATGACACTGTATCGAGGCGGATAAATGATATCTCACAAAACATCAGTGAACAAGTTGTGGATGTAATAAAGAAATCTCCATTGTTTGCCATACAGTTGGATAAATCAACTGATGTCACACTGTCCTCTCAGATCTTGGTGTTTGCACGATACATGCTTAATGGAGACAGCAAAGAAGAATTTCTCTTTTGTAAGACTTTTGACACCACTCCAAGTGCTTAGGATGTACAGGGTGGGGCAAAGAGGACGGACGTTTTTAAAAAATTCACAAAATCATTAATATTAGCTTCCAACAAATTTTATTGACATCAATGTGTTCTTATTGAATTAGTATTAGACAAAATCAAGTATGGAAAACAACATCCATCATGTGGTGTCCGTTTTCATTGATGCATTTCTGAAGGCGTTCTTGGAAGTTGGCCTCCACTCTCTTCAGCATTGCTCTGTTGATTTTGGCGACTTCCACGCGAATAGCTTCCTTCAAATCGTCCAATATACGGGGCTGATGGTCATACCCACGTGCTTTGAGGTTTCCCCACAAGAAATAATCACACATGGACAGATCAGGGTACCGAGGGGTCCAAGGAGTATCAGCAAACCTGGAAATGAGGCGGTCACCGAAGAGATGGCGAAGCACGTCCTTTGATGCTCTGGCTGTGTGGGCCGTCGCTTCATCCTGCTGAAACCACATACGTCGGATAGGTATACGTTTTATTCGTAATTCAGGCACAAAGAAGTTGTTTATTATCTAGATGCAACGCTCTGAGTTCACAGTAACAGCATTTCCATTATTGTCTTCAAAAAAGTAAGGACCAATGACGGCAGCTTTTCCAACAGCACACCAGACTGTCACTTTTGGGCTGTGCAGGGGTCTTTGATGCAGTTCTCTCGGATTTTGAAAATCCCAATAACGACAGTTCTGTTGATTCACAATGCCATTGAGATTAAAATGAGCTTCATCACTCATTAACAAAATGAGGTTGTCATTTGTCTCAAAAATTGTTTCCCTTTGACGTGTGAACTTAAGCCGCTGTTCATAGTCCTCTGGTTGCAACTGTTGCCCAATGACCAATTTTTATGGGTGCAAATGCAGGTCTTCATGCAAAATACGCCTTACCGATCGATTACCGATGCCTAGTTCAGTGCAATGCCTACAAGCAGAGTGATTCGGATTCCGCAGCAAAGCTTGTCTAACACGTTCCACATTTTCCGAGGCCCGTACTGTTCGTGGGGCCTCCACAGTCCTCCTATTAATTAGTGTACCTCGTGTACGAAGTGCATTAACCCAGCGTAAGATTGTGTTACGGATGAGAACAGCCTCACTTCAGTGAATATCGAATTGGCGCTGAAATTCACACTGAACTACTGTAACAGACTCGTTATTCTTCATGTAACTGTCGTAGGCAAACACTCGATGCTCTATCGTCCACAGCGCCATGGCTTCACCTGAAAAGAAAAGCAAAAATGCTAAGACACCTGAAAAGAAATGAAAAAAATGCTAAGACACCACAGGTAGAATGCTACTTGCCAGATATATTTCCCTCCCCCTGGGAAGGGACATTTAAAAAACGTCCGTCCTCTCTGCTCCACCCTGTATTAGAAATTGTTAACAATTTCTTCGAAGCAAATGATCTGGATTGCGAAAATTTGGTTAAGCATCGTGCTCCATTGGTAACTGGTATTCACTGCTTCATTCACAGAGAGGCATTAGAATAAAAAAACACTACCGGATCACCTGAACGCCACTTTTAAAGGACTGATGAAGGTGGTTAAATACATCAAATCGTCAACAGTGAACTCCACGCAGTTTAGAAAAGTATTCCAAGCCAGACCTGGTTGCGACTTCGAGGTGTTGCTGTTCTACACTTCTGTACGGTGATTGTCAGCAGGGAATGTACTCAACAGAATTTTTTAACTTAGAGAAGAAGTCTTTTTTCTCCATTCTGAAGGGAAAGAGAATTTTAAAAATTTGCCTACACAGTTAGAATTAGAACTTGCATATCTTACTGATATTTTTGAAATCTTGAACAAACTTAATCTTTAGCTACAGGGAAAATGTGCAGATCTGTTTTCTCACCAAAGCATCATCAAAACTTTTCTTGAGAAGCTAGAACTCTGATGGAACGAGTCAGAAGTAACAATTTGGTTCAATTTCCACGTGTGGATACCATGCTCTGGGAAAAAGAAAGGCATTCAGATGTAAATTCTCGAGCATTACGAAAGCTGCGGGATGAACTTCACAGAGGTGGACATGGCAAGGGATGAGTTATCTTTAATCATGAATCCATTTACAACAGATGTTCATAGTGTTCCAGAGGATCTGCAGGAGGAATTTTCGGAACTGAAAAATTATTTGATGGCTTAAGATATGTACCAGTGGTCTACCATGGGAATATTTTGGGCCAGTATGATTGGTACTTACCCAAATCGGCATCACATCGCATGCAATCAGATATCCTTTGTCATTGTCATCAACTTACATGTGCGAGAGTAGATTTTCATTTCTGCTGCACATTAAGGTCAAAACAGAGGAATATGCTTACAGTGGAAAGCGATATTCATTGTGCTTTACCGAGTACCAGTCCTAACATTGAAAAGCTTGTGAGTGAGAAGAGAATCCAAAAGTCTGGTTGCAAGGAAATATTAATTAAGCAAATTTGAAGGGAAAGTGTTTGTTAGTTGTATCCTCCGGCCTAATTTCAAATTTCTGTTTCTTAAAAATAAATTTTACGGCAAAATGTTAGATAAATATTCATTTTCCAGGAAATTATGTTTGTAAGAAATATATTTCAGATTGAAATGTTAGCTGGCTATTATTTTAAATAATTTTTAGAAATTGTTTTGAAGAAATGTATTTCAAACCAAAATGCCTGTTGTGTATACTTATTTATCCTTATTCATAAATTAAATGGTACACGAAATTTTTTTAAGGAGTTGGTGGTCTGTGGCCTGAAACGAATCGAGAACTACTGGCTTATATCGAAGTAAAGGAACAACTGTACAGATATCAATCGAAAGGGAAAGTGCTAGGGTTAAGGAGAACCTAAAGATGCTACATAAAACACTTAGCCAGAAGGATAGAAAGATTAGTCCTTGTGTTAATTCTCCTATATGCATTGAAAAGCTCAAGAGCAGTGAATAAAATAACAAGGTCTGCTGACCAAAAAGTCGCGTGCTCTCACTTATTCTGATTTACGACATTATGACCTTCAAAACTTTCAATAATTCCCGGAATAACCTAGGGATGACATTGGCGATTCTATAATTTGAAAGAGAATATAAACCAACATAAATGTTTCAAATTTCGTTAGAATCGGCTGAATAGTTATGATGTTATTGCCAAATAATTCCCCGACTAAACTTGGGAGGACTTTGAAAGTTATATTATTCAAAAGAAAATGTAAAACAACATGAGGGTTTCATATTTCGTTATAATCGACTGAACAGTTACAATGTTATTGCCAAAACAAAATAATTCCAGGGATAACCTTGAGAGGACCTCGGCAATTATATCACTCAAAAGAGAATATAAAATAGCATAAGGATTTCAAATTTCGTTAGAATCGACCAACTAGTTACAATGTTATTACGAAAAAAAAGCAAAACGGGGACCGATAGACCGACCGACATTGTAAGATACTCGTATAGCGTCGCACACGACTAAAAACACTGTTCATGACACTTGAGAAGAATTGAAATATCAATCCTTCTAAAGTCACGCAAGAATTTACGAATTTGTATAATCGCTCCCGTTATTACATTGAACTGTGGCTGAGTAGCTTTGACGCAGCTGAATCCTTTCTTTGAAAAAATAACAAAGATTGCAAGGTCTGATGTCCGAAACATCTCCTGGTAAAATTACTGAAACAATCGGTCGCAATGTAATAAATTTAGACCACCTCTTTGATGAAATGGTTATGGCCCCGCTATTTTGGTCTTCAAAGTGTGAATTTTGGAAAAATGAAAACTTCCCTTGCGAGTAAAAATGGGTTCAAATGTTTAATTATTTGAAGAACCAGATTATTTGTCTCACTAACCGTAACCGTATTGTGGAGTAGATTTTATGTTTCCTCAGGTAATTCGATTCCAGGTGAAAGAGCATTTTCCATTATCAAAAATGTGTGGTTGTAAGAAAAGGGCGGGATGGCCGAAACAACTGTAAAGGATTTATTGCAAACAGAATATTGAACTGACTTGAAGTTAAATTTTGAAAAAAAAAATAACAAACAACTGCTTACCAAGATTACCGCAGCGAGAAATAAGAGTGCTTTCAAAAACAAGATGAACATTTTTTTTTACATTAAGTTAAAATACATTTTGTTTTTACTAATTGTATTAATATTTATCATGAAAGAGAATATCTCTCTCTCTCTCACTCTCTCTCTCTCTCACTCTCTCTCTCTCTCTCTCTCTCTCTCTCTCTCTCTCTATATATATATATATATATATATATATATATACAGTAGTGTACAAATTTGTTCGGATAGTACCTGTAAGGGCAGCTCTCTCTCTCTCTCTCTCAAAGAAAGTAGAGAGAGAGGTGACGTCCCCTTGTCGCGGGAAGAGAGCTTGTGTGTACCTTTAACTTTTCGAGCTATGTCGGTGGGGGTACCTCTTCTGGGTACCCCTGGTAGGGCTTCCCATGGAGATTTGATCGAAAACGAGATTCCAGACTAAGTGCGTCATTCCTTCCTTTTTCTACTCCTTCCTTTTTCTACCCTATCATTCTTCTTTTTTACTTTCATCCTATCTCTCCCACTTATACAAAAAGAAAAAACAAAAAAAGCCTACTCCTATCATGTCACTCTTTCCCTTTTTACCCTCTATCTACATATAAGGACCTGGCAGCTACCTCACGCGTCAGAAGAGAGGCTTTGGAACCTCTATAAACAACGCCAATCGACGCTCCTTGGTTGCGAGAGATTAGGACTAGAGGTGTCCTAGGCGTTGGGGCACGATGAATGGGACGAGGGTAGTGCCCCGTTAACCCTTTCCCTGGCGCGTAATTATTGACCGTTCCCAGTGCCTGTTGACGGGTGCCTCTGGTAGCATCAGTCCGAGGTGACGGCCCTTTGTTCCCAGGCTGGTTGCCAGGCCAATAAAAAGCCTTGGGTCGAGTCTCTTGGTGAGGCGGAATATCCATTGAACGCTGCCACGAGATCCTAGCCCGTGTAAAGGGAACTAGTAGGAGTTTAGTAAGGGGCGTGCTTCGTTGTTGTTCACCTGGTGACAAATCGATGGCCCCTTCGGGGACCGTCTGTGCTGCTTGGTTGGGAGCCACGGCACGCCGAGGCTTGACCACTCGGTCAGACGAACAGCAGCACATGGAGCGTGCCTTCTAGAAGACTCCGAAACGACTCCGATCAATAGGCGGGAGCGACTCACGCGGGGAGAACTCACCAACCCCCCCTTTTTTATCATTGATTGGTCGCAAAGTATTGAAAGAGAGAAAGTGTTCAAAATGACCGGCAAGAAAGGACCAGGAGCTCTAAAATACACGTGCGCAATATGCCACATAGATAAGTGGTGCGTGGACTTTCCGGAAGGGTGTTTTTTAAAATGCCACCCGGCCTGTTCCTGCACCGACTGTATTCTAAACGGCAAAATCAAAGAGCTAAAAGAAACATGCAGGGCTTCCGAGGAAAGATCCAGGAAGTTGGAGGAGAAAATAAACAGCCTCGAATTAGAACACGCCGGACTGATTCGCAGGGTAGAGGTGAGAATAGCAGAGCTAACGTCAAGCCCTGTACTAAACACTGCATCTGCAGTATTACCCCTAGAGCTAGGTCCGCGTGCTACGGATAAACACTCAAAGAAAAAGAAAAGGAAGGGAAAGAAACCGGAAGAAGAGAAAGTTGAAGCAGAGGAAGAAAAGATAAAAACATAAGAGTATATAACAAAGGGAGATAGGGGGAAAAAGATGAATGAGAAAAAGAAGAAAAATAAGATGGAGAAAAAAGAGGCAACTGAGAGTTCGCTTCTGCAAGGAAAGCCTCAAACCTCTGCACGGAAATGTCAGAGGGTTACCCTTGTGGGCGATTCCCAAGCACAAGGTTTGCAGCCCCTGCTAGCGGCCCGCCTTTGCACTAGTTGGAGGTATGCTGCCAGCCAGGACAGGGAAACCACCACATCAGGGTAGAGGCTGAAAAATTTCAGATCTCCAAGAATTCAGTCGTTGCCCTGATGGTAAGTGGAAATGACCTCTACCTCCGAGGAGGCAAAGGACCCAGCGAGAAAATTCTCATCACGGTCATGGGAGCCGTGGACGACTGCGGATTGAGAACTCGCAAACGGGTCGTTGTAGGGATGCTCCCAAGTAGAGGTCCTAGCCGGACAGCTCACTCAAGGAACGTGACCCTGAACCAGCGCCTGTCCGACCTTTGTACGGCGGAAGGGGTCTTCTTTCTGGACCCTTACCGCACCTTTTACGATCGAAACGACCTTTACCAAAGAGACGGAGTGCACCTTTCATTCAAGGGAAAGGCTGTACTCTGTAACTTAATCCAGGATGTCGTAGAGCGGACGCAGAGGAGCGTCCGATCCAGAGTGAAGGCGGACATAAGACAGTATGCCCATGTCACTCCTGGAACGACGTTCTTAGATGTGGCAAAGAGAGGTACTGCCACATAAAAGAAGCCCGGGAACGGAAGAGCGTAGGGAGTCCTACACTGGGGGACTCCCTCAAAGTTCTTCTGTTCAACGTGAGGTCAATCAGGAATAAGTTTCTTGAGCTCCGTGGCCTCGTAGCAACATAGAAACCTGAGATGGTGGCCATAACGGAGACGTGGATTAAAACCTTAAGCCGAGATTTTGAAGGTAAATTTACGATTCCCGGTTACCAGCTCTTTCAGAAAGATAGGCCAGACAGAGAGGGTGGCGGTGTGATGTTGTATGTCAAGGATACTCTCAACTCGACGAATTGGAACATCGTATCCGACCATGAACTACTAGGTGTTGACCTAGAGATAGGTCCTGCCAAATACAGGACCCTGGTGCTTTATAGACCTCCTACCCAACTCGTTGAAAAGGACAGAGATCTGTACCAGCTACTAGGAGAACTTGTCGAAGACAGAGTGTGTATCGTCATGGGAGATTTCAACACACGAGTTGACTGGGAAACCAGAGAACCCTGTGGCGAGAACGCACTACTCCTGGAGTTCACGAACAACGATTTCGTCACTCAATGAGTGAGAGAGCCAACGAGAGGAGACAATATCCTCGACTTGGTTTTCACCTCCGAGGATGACATCGTTGAGGACCTCTCTGTTGGCGAAGAGCTCGGTGGCAGTTACCACCAACTAATTAGATTTGTAGTCCAAGTCGCCAAGTCAGAGCCTGCAACTAGTAAATCAAGGAAACTTGATTTGAGAAGAGCAGTTTTTGCAGGTCTACGCGCGGGACTGACTGACGCGAGGCTAAAAGAGTGCGAGGCTGTTGAAGACTCTTGGAACAGTTTCAAAACCACATTCATGAGTCTTCAATCGCGTTTAATCCCTCTGAAATGCCCCCGTCGGTCCTCTGTTCAACCAAAGTGGTTTAATCGAGAAATCGGGTAACTGCTTAAAGAGAAGAGAAATGTGTACTGGCAATCGAAGATCTCGGGTGACTTTGACGAATACCGGAGGCTAGCCAGGAGAGTGAAGTCCAGCATAAGGGCGGCTAAGCGGTCTGAGAAACTCCGAGTGGCGAGACTCTGTAAAGAGAATCCCAAGGAGTTCTTTGGATATGTAAACAGCCGTAAACCAATCCGTCGAACGATTGGCCCTTTGAGGAATGAGGAGGGGACATTAAAGCATTCAGATGCAGAAAATGCTAACCTCCTCAACGACTACTTCTCTTCAGTGTTTACTGAAGAATGTGGCCCCATTCCCCAGCCGACGGATTCCTACTCGGGGGAAAAGCTGGAGGTACTGGACTTCACCGAAGTAGAAATAAAGAAAAAGATCGCTGACCTAAAGACGAATAAGTTCCCTGGACCGGACGGGTTTCTATCCAAGGTGTTGAACGAAGTGTGCGATGAAGTATCACGACATCTGTGCGCTATCTTTAACATGTCAATCCGGACCGGATGCGTTCCTAGAGACTGGCGTGAGGTGGAGGTGACTCCGATCTTCAAGAAAGGAGACCCCAGCCAACCGTCAAACTACCGAGCCATCAGTTTGACTTCGATAGTCGGTAAACTCATAGAAAGCATGATAATGGACAAGATAACGTCTTATTTAGAGTCAAAACTGCTACTGAAGAGTTCCCAGCACGGCTTCCGAAGGCAACGGTCATGCCTGACGAACCTTGTGGAATTCTTCCACTTCGTCTTCATTGAGCAAGATCGGGACAAGGCGGTGAATGTGGTGAACTTAGACTTTCAGGAAGCCTTTGATAAGGTACCACACCACCGCCTTCTCCGGAAAGTGCGAGCGCTGGGCATAGACGGAAAAGTAGCCGGCTGGATCGAGAACTGGCTAAGTGGCAGACGGCAACGGGTGGTGGTGAATGGACAGGCTTCTGAGTGGGTGCCCGTTACTAGCGGGGTGCCTCAAGGTTCTGTCCTGGGACCACTACTATTCATCATCTACGTCAACGACATGGACGGTGACATGGTTGCCAAGATTTCTAAATTTGCCGACGATACCAAGCTTGGTATGAACGTTGCAAAGGATGGAAATACTGCCCGCCTGCAGGAAGATTTTGGGAAAATTGGAGAGTGGTCGGACACGTGGCAAATGCCTTTTAACGTGAACAAATGCAAAGTGATGCATATCGGCCACATAAACCCCCAATCTTAGTATATCCTTAAGGGCACTGCTATTGAATCCACCGGCACTGAGAAGGACTTGGGTGTAACAATCACTAGTGACCTCAAGTTCTCGAAACAGTGCATCGAGGCAGAGAAGAAAGCCCAAAGGATGTTAGGCTACATAAAGCGCCAGTTTGGATACCATAACAAGGAGATAGTACTTTGTCTGTATAACCCCATCGTTCGGCTGCACCTGGAGTATGCCATACAATTTTGGAGTCCTTCGTTTTGAAAGGATATCGCAAGGTTGGAACGCGTACAAGCCAGGGCAACCAAGCTGATTCCCTCTATCCGACAGAAAAGTTATGAGGATAGACTAAGGGAATTAAATCTGTTCTCGCTGGAAACCCGTAGACTGCGTGGTCAGCTTATCGAAGTTTTCAAAATACTTTGAGGGTTCGAAAATGTTGACTACCGGGATATTTTCACACTGAGTGAGAACAAAACGCGCAATGATGGCTTCAAACTTGAACTGAAGCGTTACAACCGCAATCTGTGTGAAAAAATTTTCACTTACAGTATCTGCGGTAAGTGGAACGCACTTCCAGTGAAAGTTGTCAACAGTGAATCTGTTGCCCAGTTCAAGTCAAGACTAGACAAAGTCTTGAAAAGTGGCCGCTCAGGGACGCAAAACAATTGAGCAGCCATGTGCCTGCTCGATTGATAGTCCAAAGATACCCTCTTTGAATGGACCGTAAGGTCTCCTAGGGTACTTACTTTTCTTGTTACTCCTTGTTTCTCAACCTAACTGCATGATTCATCATATTTGTTCGGCTCGCGTGCCCACCTCGAGGCCATAATCTGCGAGCAACCCACGACTGACTCTTCTTGGAAATGTGTCAGTTCTCGCGAAAAGTACGCGCACGCGCGCCGAATAACTTACTAAGCTATTACCGGGAAGAAGACTTTCTAGCCCCGACTGCGTAACCAACGTCTCTTACACTCCTTTGGCGAGCTCGTATAAATAGGGGCCCCTTTCTCTACTCCAGGAGAACCGTTCTGGACATCGTTCAGTGATGACATTCTGCCATTATACCTTGCGAGCTTTGACGCGATTCCTTTTGCTGCTGCAACGATTTTTGCTGTCTCCAGACTCATACTGCATTCGTTCTCCGTTGGGAAGCCGATTGCCCTGGGCTAGTTAAGGGTATCCCTCGTCACTCTACCACCTCCACCCTTGGATACTTGGCCATCGAGTCTTCATTCACCCGTGGATCCGTCGTCATCTAGACCTCATTCACCCGTGTGTCATTTCTCCTCTAGATCGCGCCTCTCGTGGGTCCTGCGCCATCCCAATCATCGACTCCACCTGTTTGTCCCTGGTCATCTCAATCGTCACCACCCGTGTGTTCTTCGTCCCTTGGATTTCCGTCACCTGGATGTTACTCAACTGCTTTCGTACCAGGTATTTGGAATATTTCTTTCGTCTTACGCCCTTTAATTTCTTAAGTCCTCGTGTCGAGACTCATTGCTTTTGTGTGAAGGACGAAGGAAGGGGGGTTATTATTTTTATACTTCTTACCTAAGGAGTGAAGTTAATTATTTTTAACGACGCGTGTCGTTTTGGCGTAAAGTGTTTATTTTTATAATATCCCTTAAAATACGCGGATTTTATTTAATAACGACGTGTTGTCGTTAGGTGGTTTCTAAGTTTGTGACTTTTCATTATTTTTGGTACCCTCTTGTACTTCATTGACAGGTTATTTTTCCTTTTTGTAAATAATACGGTTGAATTTTCCTGTGTATTCATTTTATTCTTGCGGATATTTGAGCACCGTCCTGGTAACTTTTTTGGTAATCTTTCTCTTTATGTATTTTGGGGCCAAAAGAACCGAGAACTCGTTTGCCCCCACAGTACCAAATATTTGAACTATATCATAATGTCTTAGCTACACTAAGCCCGACAGTGCTACACCAGAGCTTGTCGTAGATGATTATTGCTGGTAGCGTGCTCCGTGGTGTACTTGGTTCTGCCGGAAAATTCACCTTCCAATCATTATTAGACTATAAATTTATTATGGATATCACAACCAAGAAGCATGCAAGTATTGTAGCTCTGAGGAAATGAAGGTAACAAAGTCAACTCTTAACTTCATTGTGAAAAGAGCTGAAGACACTGGTGAACATTTAACACTGTGACAAGGAAAATGTGGAAGAAAACGAAAGACAACACTTCACGATGACAAGGCTCTCATCAGAAATAGTGTGAAGGATCCCAAGAAAACCAGTAAAGTCCTCCAGAGATATTTATCATTAGCTGGTGTAAATGTTTCTTCTTCAACCGTCGGGCAAAGGTTTATTAAAGTTGGCAGATTTGCGAGAAACCGGTACGTAAACAGTTTTGACTTCTGCTATGAAGACAAAACGTCTTTGCTGGGCACGCAAGTATGCAAGATGGAAGGCAGCTGACTGGAAGAAAGTTATGTTCTCAGACGAATCGCATTTTGAAGTACATGAAAATAGGTCAGTGGTAGTTAGACGAAGCAAAGATGAGTAAATTCAGCCAGGACACGATTCAACAGGCGCCAAAATAACCACCTAAGAAGATGTTTTGGGATTGTTTTAGCGCTAAAGTCCTAGGGCGGCTTGTTACTATTGAGGGAAGGATGAAAAGCGTTAAATACAAGGCAATCCTGCAGACTACTTGTTTCCTGCAATGTAGAAAGACTTTCTTGATGGGAAGGGGGAAGGGGCATTTTCCAGCAGGATCTGGCTCAGTGCCATACTTCCCAAATAATACGCACATGCTTCGAAAAAAGTGAACTTACCGTTATAGATTGGTCTGGGAATTGTCCTGCCTTAAACTCCATCGAAAATCGATGGGTTATAATTAAACATAAAAATCGAGAAAACCGACTGTTCGACGATGCAGATGATGATTTGTGCCGTTATCAATGCCTGGTACCATAACGAAGAACTGGCAGAAATGTGTTCAAATTTGGTTGAATCTATGCCAGAGCGAGTGAAGCAGGTTCTGAAAGCAAAGGCTGGTCATATTTCATATTAAATGTACCATTTATCTTATCAATGAAGTATTCTTTTCGAATATAAAGAACAATTATCAAATAATTGTTTTACTTCACCACTGTCCGAACTAATTCGCAGACTACTGTATATATATATATATATATATATATATATATATATATATATATATATATATATATATATATATATATATATATATATATATATAAATGTATATATATATATAAATGTGTATATATATATATATATATATATATATATATATATATATATATATATATATATATATAATATGTATATATATATATAAATATGTATATATATAAATATATGTATATATATAAATATATGTATATATATATTACCTTCCATAATTCTTTTGCAGAGCTTGCAGGTGAAATAAGGTGCCCAAGGTTTGTCTTACTCTCTGACTGGCACGTCGAAATATGCATTACAGTCCTCACACATTTATTAGATCTCTCTACGAGTGCTTTTTCGCTCTTGTCTTAATAAATTCGCCGCAGACATAACAAAATGCGCCTGTCTGCTACTTACAACCTCCTGGTGTCATGTGTGACGAATTCTTCTATCAATGACGAGTGACGATGTCTGCGCTGTGACGGCTAGAGTTAAACTGATCTGTTGAGTAGATATTCTTTGTATTTATGCAGTCATCTACATTGCCAGAATGTTCGAGAAATTCTTCAAACATATCAAAATTCTCGAAAGGTTCTGAAAACTCTACAGTTTATTTTTCATCCCTTTGTGCTGATTCTATGTGGAATGTAAGAGAACTGCCATTGCTGTCCAGGTTGCCCCCCCAAAAAAAATATATGGGAAATAATAGGAATTTCTACTATATTACTGTTTCTATAACTTTTTAAATACAGTATATCATGTTTATGCCATAACTGAAAGAAAACATACCCCTTGAAACTTTTTATATATTTTTATTATTGGCATCAAAATAGTGTTATTTACCATAAATGTGCTAATTTAAAAATTCACTGTCCTAGCCACAAAAGCAAAGTTTGGGGATTAGACTTTACTTTTTTAATTTAATAGAGCCACAAACGATTGGGAAATAACACTTTTAACCCAAGGACAAGATAAAAGTGAAATTTTGTTACACAGTATTATCCGTGAATTGCGTGTAGAGCAGCATCAAGTTTGGTGGAGGAAGGGTTATGGTGTGAGCTATAATTTAGGAGGAAGGTACTGGACCACCTATCCGCTTGCAGGGCAGAGTTAATGCTGTAGTGTATAAAGAACTTCTGCAAGCACATGATGTGCCCCATATGAGAGCCGCCTCTGCCCAACTTGACATTTTTTATCTAGGATAATGCACCCTGCAACATGTCAAAGTTGGTGAAGAATTTCCTGGATCAGGTTGAAGTAGTGTTATGGATGGGCATGATCAGAGCCCGGACCTCATTACGGTTGAGAATTTGTAGATGACACTAGGAGAAAATTGAGGAGAGAACCCCAAGCACCGTCGAAGAACTTTGCAAAATATTACAAGAAGAATGGAGGAAAATAACACTAGAAAAAGGCCTTCGATTAGTGCGCTCCTGTTGCGGAAAATGTCAGTGTGTAATGTAGTAGTCAAGGTTTGAGGTAAAGAAGGTATGATTGTCAATCTCAAAGCTGTTGAGATAAAAGTAGGAAAGGATGCGGCAGAAACTACGGAGAAATCAGAGCTGAGATTTACAGACGTTAGCAACATGAGGTTTGAGATATAACTGACTATCAAAGGTTACACCCATATTTTAAGCTGTATCATAAAATTGGGGCATCGAAGGTGCCAATGTTTAGAGAAGGAGCAAATTGCTTTGCAGCGAGCTACATATGTAGGAGTTGCCCGAGAGCCATTCAGTAATGATGTTATAAGCGGATTGTATATTTCTATGAGTCTCAGCTAACGAAGCTGAGGAAAAAGAGCGATAGATTTGCATGTTATTAGCATTTGCTGAAGGCAGTGTATGTAAGCGATGATGTCGTTACTCCTTGTGAGGTGCGAAAGTGAATTTATGTATAGCATCTCTGGTGATTTCCAAAATGTGAGACAGAGATCTTGTCGTACATGTAAGATGTAGGTTGCGCATCAGAAGGAATAATTTATTCAGTCTGCAGTATTTACCGGGCTTCTTTTGCATCCCTTCTTCCATTAAGTGCTGCCTCACTTCTATTCACCTCTATGTAGCTCAATGAGCCTTTGATGATTTGTTTAGTATAATCTTCAATTTTTTATGTCCTTCTACTGAGCGAGTGCCCTTTAAGAGCTTGCCGCACTGGATTAGTCTGGGATGTGGTCGCTTCAGCATCTTGATGGTGTCCCAGCTAGCGTAGGTGTCGTATGGTGACCTTTGTCTCTATCTTTGTATTTAAGATGCGATGCTTAACTTCTGTTGTTATTCTATTTCTATAGAACATACATATCATTAAACATTTGTATGGAACTTTTCCAGCATTATTTATCACTTTAACACACTCCCACTTTCTACTAGCCTATTTGATAAAGTGTCTGATTTCCACGCTTAAATACTGGGTTTGATTCCTAGCGAGAGTGAATTAAAAGATGTTTGCTCACAAGCCACTGAAAACCTATCACTATCTAGACTCCCATAACCTGGATCGGAGAGCTCCTCTATTCTCCATTAGTTGCTCGCCACAATACTATCGCTCTTCCTGCAGGACCGGTCTCTGGTGCCCTCGTACTTACCAGCGAGTGCCATTTTGATCTTTATCTAAATTGCATCATCCGTTAGGAGGATCTAGTTCACGATTAAAAAAGAAACAAGAGCGCAATTAACTAACTAACCCAACCTAACCGACCTCCAAAGGTTTGTATTTATCCTAATCTAAATTACATGCTAAGGCTTAAAAATAAGCCGACATAAATCGTTCTTCATAAAACGCTCTGAGAATACAAATCAGTGGATTCGTTTAGACTCATATTTAAAAGCGAATTTAATATCATGGCCCGTTCTATTACGAGTAAATCCCGCTATAGTTAAATTTACTACTTATACGAATTCAGCTCAATTTAATACTTTTAATCATACGTAAGGTTTAAGTTTTTGTATTAAGAAACTAGGTTTTCCTTTGCAAGTCTTAGATAATTTTTAATGGTTAATAAAATAGAGCTTTGCAAATAAATTTAGTTGCACCCTTTGAGAAAATAACGTAATTTGTTAATATTTATGTTATATAAAGCTATATTTATAATAATATAAGGGATGAAGGTAACCCTATCATGAGAACTGAGCATTGTAGAAAACAACTAAATGTGACAGCCTATATGCGTGAAATGAGCAAAAGGTTGGGGTCACAAACTGTTTACCTCGCTAATAATGCCACTAATGAAGTACGGTGGTAATTTTTATTATAAGTTTCGCTACAAAAGGGTTATGTTTTAATAGCACCCTCGTTTTCAGGACTCACGCACCAGAAATGAAGAGAGTCAGGCTGCTAGTTGACATTTCAACACAGCTGTACCAGTTAATTCCTCACTTAAATTGTAACTTAATAAAAAATATAAGTATATATGAAAGGTACCAGTGCTTGAATGTCATATGGAATACTAACCTTGTCCCTATCTAGTATCCAGGTATTTCTAAAGAAGGTAATATAACTTTTGAAAACCTTTTCAAACCCTTGAATTGAGGGGTAAATGCTTCCTTATTGGTTACTTTGCTGCAGACGCTTACAGATTCAGCCAATCAGAAATTTGTCTAATAAAATCAGCTTCCATCGCTACCCACATTGAAAGAATATATGATCTGATAATATTGAAGTGGAAAAAATTCAGTTTAGTTGATAGGACCTGGCAATGATTCCATTTATCCTTTGTTTATCGGTAATCAACTGGTGACTACTGGCTTTGGATGTTTATGATGAATCGTTTCAACATTCCTTCATGTTTGAGCGGGAGAGGGCATTCAAATCCCTATCCCATCACCACGAGTGTTGCAGCTATGTTTACATCATCAGTAAGACCCTGCCTCTGCAGCAACTCCCTCATTCGGCTAGAGATAAGGTTATATGAACATTTGTTACAAGAATTCTAGCTGCCTCATTCTTTTTCTTAAATTTCGTGCCCATTAAGTAGGTACTAGGTATACCAGTGGTGGGATTAAAAAAAAATAAGAATAGGTTCTTTCACTACAGGTCTCACTAACAACAGGTTCTCTCAGTATTAGTCTTGTGCAAAGGTTGATCTTCGGGTTGTTGCATGCTATAGTCTAGCAAGTGAAATTACTAATTTTATATTTTCCAACAAATAAAAAAAAATTGGGAACCCCCTCATTTAAGCTAAAAACTGGTTCTCGGGATTAATGAATTTCCATTAACAGGTTCTTACAAACGGGGGTGAACCGGCTCAATCCCATTACTGATGTATACCCGACTGCCATAGCAAAGTTTGGTAGGTAGAGGTATGTTGGTACATCCTTCGTTGCAGTCTGTATATTTGCTTATGACATCTTGTGACCATCTGAGGGTAAACAAACACTACCCACTTGCGTCACCTTCCTAACATCGACATCACAGAGAATAGCATCTGTGAACGCTTTGAGAATACTATGACTTCCTCGATGCTTGAATACACGATGTAAGCTACCAACGCCTTCTGCTCTCCGACTTTTACGTCTTTTTCATTATAAAACATTCTGTTATCACCATTTAAGGTTTTTCCTGTGAATGTTATCCAAATGTTCCTCTTGATTTATTTTCATCACTAATATCCTTCATATTTCTCCATGATTTGTCTCTCAATTAATTATTTTCCATATTGAAGGTTCATAGTCCATGAGATCTACTGAAGAGATTTTGGGTCCCCACTGATTCTCGTAGGCTCGTATTTAGGTCGAATACGCCTACTTGTCCTGTCTCATCCAAAGAACAAGTTTTTAATCTGTTACATCGAGTAACTCTCTCAAGTGTAAGAGCGAAAATCTCTCTTGCAAGTAAATACTTTGCCTGATCATCCATGCGTAAGGATATTAAGATTTTAGCTCGTACTTGCATAATCTACTAGCAAACACGCACGAATAAAATAACAAAACCAGGCCACAAACAATTAACAATGGAAGAAAACCCAGGTTTTTATAATTTATGTAGACATTTACACTTCGTACCCTCAATTTGAGGTTTCCTTTCTATTCTATCTATCATCGATAGATACACCAATTGAGTGAAAGTTATCCATATCCAAGATCCCTTTTTCTCTGCATCCATACAGGCAATCTTCCATGGATATATTTTGCGCTTTGTGGTACCCAAAAGTATAATTTCCGACACTTGGTAGTAACTTTCGTTTCCCTCTTTTCTGCGACTTTACAAAGTCTCTAGACATTTAACACATCTTTAATTCTTGATACAATCTTAGAGGGAATGAAATCGTAGAATCTTGGCACGACTTGTCCAAAAGTTCTATACTTGCAGGTTTTGCGCTCGGAACCAAACCTCAAGGGCTAGATCCTGAGCAAACCTTTAGCCTTAAGCGCGGAGTAGGCGTTTCCTTTTACTTTCCAAAAGAAAGTTCGTTTCCTTCTACGAGACGAAAGACGCCTAAATTCAAGAAGAGGAAGAAGACACACTGACATATATTCACACCGATGGAGTCGCACAAACATACGGATATATATATATATATATATATATATATATATATATATATATATATATATATATATATATATATATATATATATATATTCCCCTAAGATAGATTAAAAATATTAATAACTGCACTCTCGAGATAGTCAAAAAGTTGAGGGCAGTAACTATAAATTCGATCTATTATATTTTAACTGGAATAGTTTCGAGTGGGATAGAGAATGTTTTTAATTGTTAATTTTCTTAACTTTACTTTTTTTGCTCACACCTAATTGTAGCAATGTTCATTTCTGTATATATGTATTAATCATGAATCTTATTTCAATTTTATATAGCTATTTTATCTATCGCTAGTGTGGAGCCAGACACATTTCAATTCATTCCATTTTCGCTGCTAGTTCGTTATCAATACACACGCACGCACACACGATATATATATATATATATATATATATATGTATGTACGTATATATATATATATATATATATATATATATATATATATATAATTTATAAACGTGGCATATTTTTTAAAATAAGAGACAAATGATTAAATGAAGGGAAACTTACAAGGTATTCATATATGCACAGACCTTTAGATACGATGGGATCCAATATATTGAGGCTGTCGTGGAATGCCCAAGGAAAATAAGACACACCGCTCTACTGATTATTCTAGTTTATAATCACTGTTGGCTAATCTCTATTTGTGTCTTGTAATGAAGCGAGAACGAGAGAAACGAACTTAACCACAGAGCGTACAGCCTGCACGATATATATATATATATATATATATATATATATATATATATATATATATATATATATATATATATATATATAAACGCACCGCTCTACTGATTATTTGAGTTTAGTAGAGCGGTGTGTCCTTGGTTACTCCACGGCAGCCTCATTATATTGGATCCCATCGTATCGACACGTTTGTGCGTATATGAATACCTTGTAAGTTACCCCTCATTTAGTCATTTGTCTCTTATTTAAAAAAAAAATAAGCCACGTTTATTAATTATAATGTAACTACAGTTGGAATATGAATTAATATTATTAAGTAAACATCCTGAGACTATCGAAAAAGATTACTGGAATAATAAAACGTCTTTATGAACAGAGACATTGCAAATTTTATTCCATAATCAGCACCATGTTATTTTTATTTAGAAAGGTTGGTAGCCCTGCTTATAAAATAATATTCAGAGTCAAGGGGAAACTAGGCAAAATAATAAAACGAATAAAGAGCAGTATGGGGAAACTATGTATGTACGATAATAGTTACTTCGAGCTAGAAAGCTGCTCGAGAGATTTCGTATATGTTTTAAAAGAAGGATGCAAAATTCACATCTAAGTTGCTCGAATATCCATAGTCATTTTGAATCTTTTGCATGACTACTTTTAGTCCCATTCTGCTTTTGAGTCTCTCTTTTTACTAAGTGTTTTATATTTTTTTTATCAAAGGTTTATGGTGTAAGCATTCTACTAAGTTCCCGTCAGGCGTAGGATAATGTTACTTTCCTCTTAAATTCTTATCTTGTTTGGTATCTTTTGACAGGAGTGCCAAAGTAAATACATCATTCATTTCCCTCGAGGATATGACTATCAAGAGTAATATGAAAGGGTTTGTTTATGGTCAATGTATATTAATTCAAGTGTGCTTCGAATCGATGTTGTTATTTAGTTGTTTCATCAAGTTATATAATTTAACTTTAGTTAACCAATGATAATTTAAGAATATTTCGATCATCTTTTATTGAAATCTAATAGAAAAATATTCGGGTTATAGTAAATCTCTTTGTTAGATCTCACCTTGGCTGTATTGTAAACAATTTAATGCAATAATTACTGCAATTTTACAAGTCTTTTTCCCTGCAATATTGAAATTCATCTCGAGCGCTCTTGTTAAAGATTGAAGAAGGATTTCCAATTATTGGTTGAACCTTGAACCAATTCATTTATCTTGGCTTGACCCAATTCATTTATCTTGGCTTGACCCAATTCATTTATCTTGGCTTGGCCTAATTAATTTATCTTTTGGTTTGAGCTCAAAAAGAACATCGAAAACAATTTCTAATTTCTGAGCAAAGTTCAAAAGAGGGCTAAAATTATTGAATGAATTAAGGAGGAAACTATTTCATAAATGAATAATAATTTTAGAGCCAAATTGAAACCGCCGTGTACCAAAGAGAATTTAAGAGAAGTAATACAAAAGAAATAAGTGGGTTAGAACGTACATACGAATAACGGGCGGAAGAAAGGAAATACTTAGATAAGATCAGAATTACGAACGAAGAATAAAGATAGGAAAAGGTTGGAATCTCCTCATAATACGCCTGATGGGTTAAGATGAGTCAGAAGAGTCCTTCCATTGGGGGAAGGATGGGAGGGTCTAACTTACCATCCTCACCCACACTGTGGACTACCCCAGGACCAATTCCTTCAAGTGTATACAAAATGAGTGGGAATTTGTATCTTTGAGTTTCGCGAGGATGTCTTTAGCATTTGAGGAAACGTTATATAAATGAAGTGGAGATTCCAAGCCTCAATTTATTTCCCTCAACAGTGATAATAAAGAGGCTCGACTTCAACGCCTGAAAATTATTTCCAAAATTAGAAGCAAGATACAGAAATAATAAAATCGAAGCTGATACAACTATTATTATTATCATCTCTATTCAGCTTTTTCTTTCTTTTTTTCTCCTTTTATCTTCTTTTGTCTCGTTCTATCTTCATTTGTCTCGTTCTATCTTCATTTGTCTTCTTCTATCTTCAAACCCTCTTTAATGAGTGGAAATGGCAACGTTGGTTACACCAGCTTCCTTTTTTTTAACAAGGTCAACATACCTAAGTCGCGTGCTCTCAATTATTCTGACTAATGACTTATGACCAGACGACCTCACGACCCTTAAAACTTTCAACAAGTGGGGCAATCCGAACCATAGTTAATTTTCTTTTAATAATTCCAGGACTAACCTTGAGATGACCTGGGTAATTATATCATTCGAAATAAAATGTAAAACAACATAACGGTTTCAAATTTCGTTAGAATAGGCCGAATACTTACGATGTTAATGTCCCAAAACTCATTGAAAGGAAACACGGTTACCGACCGACCGACCGACGACCTACGGATCGACATAGTAACTTATAGAGTCGCGTCAACGAGACTAAAAAACATCAATCAAAGTTTGTAGAATTTTGTTTCAAAAAAGGCTATTTGTCTTAATTTGGATGTCCTAATTTGTACTTTTAGTGCTCGTACATGTTTACAATTGTGTACTTTAGAAAAAATGCTATTTGTCTAAATTTGTACTCTTTATTACTATTGCTCCTTTTCTAAATATTATTCCTCTTCAACACTAGTGATTAGTGTCTATAATTTTAATGCTAAGGGCTAGTACTTTATTTTTTTTAAAATTAGTACTCTTTAGTGCTATTCTTTCTTCTCCATATTTGTACTCTTATATATTTCAATCTCTTTAACTTTGCTATGTACCTTTCTCTCTATTCTTATCAGTTTTTCAAGAAAGTTCTTCTTCTTTTAACTAACTCAGATAAATAGAAATGCAACTTAAACAATAGAATTTATTGTACAAAAGTTTGGAGTTTGGCCTCCTTGAAACAACTCCTTCGGTTTTGAAGTAAACAAATGTTTAAAGTTTCTCTTCTATGCTTTTCCTTAACAAATAAATTTTATTGCGAATCTGCGGGTCTAAAGCCACGGTTCGAATCCCACCCATGTACGGAATTTTTGAGAATTAGGAAATAACATGTCCGAACTAAAATTATCCTGTTTTTCTGTTTCTTGCGGTTTGCTGGATTCATATAAGGTCAATTATAGCTGAACAAACGCGAAGAGTTAAAGATGAACTTAGTCATCTGCAAAGGATCGCACATTGCACGCCTAGTGATGTATACACTCAATAGTCTAGGCTGGCAGCTACTGCCTCATAACCTCCTTCGTATTATCACCATTTTTATCTTTAAACAACTAGACAATGAAATGTTTTTTTGATAATAAAGTACTCTAAGAGAACGTTCGATAGTTTTTTCCCCCAGACCTAATGAGTTTTATTCAAGAGGCATAGATAGACTTTTATTTTATTATGTGTATAAATAAAACATGAATAGATTAGATAAAAAACAAGAAACGTGATTTCAAAAGTGAAAAAAAATTGCAAAGTTACTACTACTATGTTATGATGTATATAAAAAAGAAGAAATTTGATGGATTGGCAATGATGAAACTAGTAAAAAAACTCCACCTTTCGCTAAACTCCTACGAGCAGTTTATGATGTGTGTAAGGGCATAATTTTATGGATTACAAAAGAAAAAAACATGAGTTTAAAAAAGTCCTCATTTGAACAACATCACTTAGTTTAGAATTAAGGAAGAAAAACATTGAATGGCTGGTGAAATTGTGATGGAAGATGAGTGAAATCATCGATTCTTTAGAAGCTCATGAAGTTAATACCAAAAACATCATTAGCTCCATTGTTCTTTCATTACAAATTTACTATGAACTTGATGAAGGCTATTAATTAATTATTAACAGAGGTTATGCTCCTCGAATGTGGACTTATATTTTCTCCATCTTACTTACCGGGATAGGTAACCTGTGGGGAGATTCCCAAGACTTGGACACTCAACAATAGAGTGCCGAACAGTGTGACGGACAATGCAGTCTTCGCAGTATGGTACAGGGAAAGGTTCCCTCAAAGGCGGCGCGTCCCATGAGTATACTTAATTCGAATACGAAAGAACGCGACCTGGATTCGCCGATGCATGAGGGGTATGTCCACAGAAACCCTAGAGTGGCCTTGGAGCACAACTTTAAGTCCTGGCCTTGGTCCACGCGCCAGGACTTGGCAAAGGTTCCCGTGTCAAAGTGTGCTGACGGTGGAATGTACGCAGATATAACAGTATACCTCCTATCTGAGTGTAGCTGCACTGCCATTGCCTCAAAGGAAATATTGATAGCGAGTAGAAGAACGGAACATTGGTAGACGATGACATATCTTTTTGAGGCATAGACCCTTGCAGATCGCACAGGGCGCAACAGGACCAAGTAATTAGGCTCACGAAAAAAAGAGCCTAGACGACAGGATTTCCTTCTCCAGAAGATGCATAACACATTGCTCCGAGGTTGAAGGCTATGGCTCTCCGCGATTCCCACGCTTGACAGTACACAATAAGGTCTTTTTCATCTACGGTCTTGTTGCATTTTACACATAGCTCGGGTAGATCCGACTTTGCACGCCTACATGAGCCACTTGTAAGGACAAAACAATGGCAGTATTAACAGCTCAGCGACAGTGACACGAATGCTTTGAAGCGGTAGCAATACTAACCAACAGTCTACACGCACCAACTCAGGGAGTGGGGCTCGAGTGTCATCCTTTCTGATTTCTCATCACAGGCTTGATCTTGACTGCTCCTTGTTCAGGACAGGACCTCAGTGATGTCTTGTATATAGTAGACTATGATTTCTTTCCCATAAAGCACCAGCGAGCCATTGAGTGCACTGAGAACACGAATAATGGCCACATCGGCAGGGTCCGCCGCATTCGCCCCAAAGATCCCATCTTATTAACAGGTGATATTCGGCTCTCTAACAATAAGTTTAGGTAGCTAGTGCTACTGTCAGAGGAAATATTTAGCCTTTGGATAACATGTTGCTATCTCTAAAGAGAATAACAAGAAAGCTTTTGAAGCAATCGGGCTTAAGAATGCTATTCTATCAATGAGTGGCTTCCATGTCATCGAGACTCCGCTCACCACACTATCAACGTTAGTTTTCTTGGTCTTATTCCAAGGCTTCCCAGCCGAGGGTGCTTCGGAACCGGCAAGTCGGTCTTGGCATGGTCATCTGCCAAAACCTCAGGGGACCAGTCCGTCAATGCAGCCAACCCTGAAAAAGAGGAACACCTAGTGCTCTTATTCTTTTTTCCTCTTTTCTTTTTATTTTTTGAGAGGAGGTCTGATGAACCTACCGTAGTAATGTTCTCCCAGATGGAAAGTTCTAGGCCGAAAAGGCGGAACCAGCAGAAGGAGAATGTCCCTCCTCTTCTTGGGGGTTCTTGGGGGC
Source organism: Ceratothoa steindachneri (assembly GCA_963969495.1). Lineage (NCBI taxonomy): Eukaryota > Metazoa > Arthropoda > Malacostraca > Isopoda > Cymothoidae > Ceratothoa > Ceratothoa steindachneri. The sequence goes on from OZ018323.1 coordinate 83,579,192, forward strand.
ACGTGCTGCGTCAACAGGATCATACATAGGAGTTAACTCAGGTTCAATTTTATCTACCCCTGAACCTAGGTTGACCCCTATGAAAGAATCTACCATCTGAGGAACCTTCGAGACCATTTACTCCTCAAGAGGAGCCTCCAACTAGCCATTCCATCCAAAGTATTGGGTGTTGCGAATACGGATTCAAAGGATTTATTTCTCGTTAAAAGTGACATTGTTTCAGGCTTGCCAGTCTACATCGGTAAAAAAAGAGGGGATGGTATGCTGGCTTTCATCAAATTGACGAATCTCGGCTATACAAGGTGTCTGTGACGTGTCCAGGGGGCAATTCATCCTCTTACTTCTCTAAAGGGGTTGTGATGGTTAATATTCTCCATAGGCGAAGGGCTGGGACCGAAGTGGTACGTCTTTCATCTTACTGTGTTTTGTTTAAGGGGGAGGGAGCAAAAAACAAAGGGCCACCAACCCCTAGAAAATTGTCACCCTGAAGTAATTTTACAAAAAACGATAAGGAACCTGTAAGGAACGTTGAGGTGGATTAGAGGTGGAACACCCTCTCCACCAAGAAACTCTTGGGCAAGCCCTTGAAAAAGTAAAGGGGGACCCGGCGCTAGATTAGTGCCACCTGGAGAAAACTCTAGAAAAGGTGGTAAGAGAGAAATCTCGTAACCCATAGTATTTGGAAAGGAGGAAACAACCCTATCCGCTTGGGAATATTTTGACGGGCCACTAAGAAAGCAAATGAGGAGAGGGTGACCGCTTCAAAAGAGGTGTAGATGTTCGAAGGTGTCTGAGAAGGGGTAACAGAAAAACTCCTTTACCGGTAATAGGTGGTGAGAGGGGAGACCCTCCGCATTGCTTAAGTGGGGAGTTGAGATGAAAATATAGTAGTGATCAAATTATTATGGATATCTTTAAAATTCATAACTTTCATTGAAAAAGGGTATATAAAGTTATTTTATTGACAAGTAATCAATTTATTTTCATACATATGGCAAAAATATCCTTTCTTATATTGATTAATATTTGTCTTGATCACCTTTAGCCGCTTTAAGTGCTTTTACACGCTGTGACATAACAGTGATTAAAGTTCTGCATTTTTTTGAGACGGGGCTAAAAACAAAACAGAAAACAAAGCAAAAAGGTAACAAGAAGGAAGCGCGCTTTGTCGAAGGAAGAATCGCATCCCCCAGGCGCAGGGGCATGCGACCCACAGCAAATAGTCAAGTAAAGTGGAGGAGGCCGGCCTCCACCCAAAGGTCGTAAAGTCCACAAGTCAGTGTGAACAAACTCGTCCCAAGTACAAGGGATAAGAGGTAGCGACCCCACTCGTGCCGGTAACGGGAGGGGGTAACGTGCGCGGAGATCACCCAAACTGGAACATTCAACAAGAATGTGCCGAATAGTTTCGGGGAAAACACAGTCTTCACAGTAGGGCGTAGGCGAGCGCTCCATTAAATGGCGGTGCGTCCCGCGCGTGTGTCCAATTCGGAGACGACAGAAAGCAGCCTGAAGCCATCGCGGCATTAGGGGGTAGGTCCATAGGAACAGTCCGGCGTAATGGCACGCAAATTTAAGTTCCCTTCAGATCTTCTCCCATCTTCTTTGCCAAGCAGCCCAGAGAGCTGACCTTATTCCTGCCATATACTCGGTGTGAGTAAGAGCAAAACATTTGTCTGGTCGCCCAGTCCTCGCGGACTCTTTGGCTACTCACCGGCGAACTCATTCCTTGCAATTTCTACATGTCCAAAAGCCAAGAAGATGATAATCTCAACATTCGCCTGGGTTGCCAAAACCATGGCATCACGGATATCGTGAACCAAGGGATGCGTTCATTCAAATGCTTCAAAAGCACTCAGGGCGCTTTGTGAGTCACTATAAATCACAATCCGGTCTCTGAACCATGCACGTTGCGTTGTATCCCGTACTGAGCGGTGTATTGCAACCAGCTCAGCCGTGAAGAGAGACGCAGCACCTTGCTGACTTCAAACAGAGGGGATACAACATGGAAATCGACCCCATCTTGGGACTTGGAGGCATCTTTATACACTGGCACGGTTCCAAAAAGGCCGAACGAAATACCCCTGCGGTGTAGAAGCTTTGGGAGCAGAAGCGTGGCTACAAATAGGCAAAGGTGGTACCCTCCATGGTGTCATCCTAGGCCAAAACGTGGGCTCTCTGGTGGGAGAGCTATACCTAGCTTTCGAATCGACGGAGTTTCTTAGCCCTAAACCCAGGCGAAGGTCAGTGTGGTGGATCGAGTCTACCTCCCGCAATACACGCTCGGCTGCGGATACACGACACTCGCATCCGTAGTCGAGCTTCGAACAAACAAAGGATTGATAAAAAAGTAACGCAGTAGCCCTATCAACGCCCCAGGCGCTGAACGTCACGCAACGAAAAATATCCATGGCGCTAGTACAAGAGAACCTAAGGCCTCTCAGGCGAGTGGTCGGTCAAATACAAGACCAAGAAAAAGGTACGAGTCCACCAGTTCCCGGCGCACCCCATTAAGAAACCAATCTGGGTCGGTGTGAAGCCGTGGATGGCGGCAGAAGTGCACCACTTTAGTCATGGCAAAGGAAAACCGAAGCCTGTGCGCTTCGGCATAGCGAGAGACGCGGTTTAATGCGTGTTGGAGACGACGCTCCAGAGTTAGCATCTTGGCCGTGCCAAAAGAGATCGAAAGGTAGTCCATGTAGAGTGTAGCGAGAACATCTTCCGGCAGCACCTAGGTGATGCTCAGGGTAAAAGGTGTGGTATTGGGGACACTTCCCTGCGGGACACCCTCTTCCAGCTCAATTGGGCCGGAGAGTCCTCCCCCAACCCGTAATCGGAATCGACGATCTCGCAAAAATTCATATATAAAAATTAGGAGGGCTCCTCGCCCCCCATCATGTTGTGAATCTCCATGATACCGTATCGCTATGTAGTATCTTGTGCTCTCTCCAGATCGAAAAATATCGTGGCGTAGTGATATCTACGAAGGAAGGCCTCGCAGACGGCCTTCTCCAGTCGGAGAAGAGCATCCATCGTGGAGTAGAACTTGTGAAAGCAGCAGTGTGCAGAAGACAGATGGCCTCTGCTGTCCAAAAAAAGGCGAATCTAAAATTTACCAAATTCTCCATCAACTTGCACACGCAGGAGGTTAGAGAGATTCGAGGGAAACCGTCCAGGGTAAAATAATCTCTCCTTGGTTTGCGAGAGGCGAACACAGTAGCGATTCGACAGGAATCTGGGAGCATACCCTCTACCAAAATCCTGTTGAGCAAATCTAACAAGATGGCAATGCCTCGCTTACACAGGTGTCAAATCATGGCGTACGGGACATCTTATGGACCAGGGCGGTGTCCGCCCACGAAGCGAGAGCGGAACGCAACTCACTCAGAGTAAACCTGTCGTTGAAGGGTTCTCCGCCTCTAAAGATAAAGTCCAGTTGGCAGCCTTAAGTGACATCACGACGCGCATTTAATGCTGGCGGAGCACCATCGGGGCTAGAGAATGCGGAGAAATCGGTCGCGAAGTATTCCGCCACGAACGCAGGGGGCCGAGATTGCAGTCCCATTCTCCTAGAGAACGGGAGGGGGGCCTCGCGAGAACTTGCTCCGAATCCTTTTTAATCACTTACACACCTCTGCCAGAAGGGTCTACCCGTTAAGTGTAGACACCCATGCCCGCAAGGAAGAGCGGCGGGCGTGCTTCGAAATATACTGAAACCTAGCCCTAGCTCGACGAAATTTCACCGACAGTGAAGTCATTCAGGCGGCGCATATATCGCATGTAGGCATAGCGCTTCTGTTTCAGGGCCTTCTCACACTCGGCTGACCACCACGGGAGCGGTCAGAGTGCAAAACGGCCAGACGTTCTAGGAATAGTACTTAGGCCCACGGCGATGAGGTTGCCGGAGAAGAACTTAACGGACTCATCTACCGACCTAAAATCCTCAACCGGGACAGAGAAATCAGTCATATCATAAAATGGTAACCACCGCGCCCGCGCCAAGTGCCACCTGGGTGGGCTCTTGGGCGTCAGCGGCCCAGAAAATAAAATTTAAATGGGGGAGTGTCCACTACCATGGAGGTCATCGACCACCTCTCACCCAAAATCAAACTCTGCATCCGGAGAACACAAAGATAGATCGATACTGGAAAATGAAGAGGTTCTCGGGTAGTAACATGCAAACTCATCCACATTTAGTACACCTATCTTCAGCTCATCGATTAAGTCAGCAAGGACTTGACCCCTGGAATTAAACGAGTAGTCTTCCCAGAAGGGGTGTCTACCGTTAAGATTTCCGTGCAAGAGAAATAGCCTCGGCAACCATGCTACGACGAGGCGGAAGTCCCCCGCGTCGATGTCACCTGATGGTGGGAAGTACGCGGAAATACCTCTTATTTAGGTGCAGCTGCAGAGCTACTGCCTGGAAGGCGGTATTTAAAGCAAATAGAAGAACGGAGATATCATGCCGCGTGTAAATATCGCATCCTCCTGCCCGGCCCCCAGCCCATGGTGGTGGGGTTGCAAAACTCTTATACACCGAAATGGTGGGCAGGGGGCATGCGCCCAGCATGGACTCCTGCAAAATGAGATAGCTAACGAGAAACGGGAGGATACTTGCCTCCGCAGCTCTTCTAGGTTGGGCTGGAGCTCGCAGCTGCTCCATTGAAGGAATATGCATTCCAGGCCTAGTTCGGAGGAGATGCGGGGCCATATTCGAAGATAAGACCCTCAGAGTAAAGGCCGTACGCTTCATGGAGGCAGAACTTCGGTCGCTGTTGTCCAGACAATGCGCTGGCCATGCGAGTCTTTTTCTCTCTCCGCCTCGAAACCTTAGGCAAGCGGGGAAAGGGGCTTCTGAGGCGGCGTTCCCTCTTTTGGAAGATCCACCATCTCCGAATCACCCAGCCTACCCCTGAATGTGGGCGAAGGAACCCAAGCTCCTTTAGTGTTGTCATCCTTTCAGGGGGAAGCTTTAGGAACACTGGAAGATGGCCTCACGACCATCTTCAGGGGTGCTTCCTCCTGTGAGTCTAACGAATCGTTGGAGGCGTGCGGACGTTTCGCGTTACGAGAAATGGTCACGCTGGGAGAAGGGATGGTAACCCTCGTTTTAGCTGGGGTTGGGTGACAAACCTCTGTGCTGCCAGCTTTACCAGGGTAGCGCGTACGGTGGGTAGAACCCACAGAAGGGTTCCAAATAAGCAGGGAAACGACCGTGCTCGTAGGCCTGGAGGGGCCACGATCAGAGGCTGTCCCAGCCAACGTCGGCCGCGCCAGGACAATATCCTTAGCCTCGCGAAATGAGAGTCGATTCTGGCCTAAGCGGCCAGGATTTTATTCTCAAGGAGATACGCACCACATTTTTTCAATGAAGCGTGGTGCGGCTCTCTACAATTAACACCTTTACCACACAGGATTTGGATTTATCGTGTGCGTCATTGGAGCACTTTGCACACACTTCGGATAACATCGACTTTGCGCATGTACAGAATGATTAGTATGGCCGAAGCGATGACAGTAGTAGCACCGTCGCAGTAGTGGCACGAATGCTTTCACGCGGTAACTATACCAACTGGCACGCACCGACTCAGGGAGCTTGTCACAGTCAAACCTGACGAAGAGTGTAGAAGTGGGTCTCGAGGCCTTTCCATGTTCGGCACCATGGTCGGCCAGTTCTAAGGTGATGTCATCTATGGAGTAGTCCTTGAGTTCCCTCGCATAAACTACTCACAGGCGTGCCATCTAGTGTTCGACGAGCCCTAATCATGGACGCCTCGGAGGGATTCGACGCATTCCCCCCAAAAGATCCCGTCCGATTAACGGGTCACCTTTGGCTCTACCAATCACACTAGTTAGAGCTCTCCCCTGATGGATCATGCTGCCCTTAGCCAACATGGTGCCATCAGTGGAGCGAATAAGAAGGCAGCATTTGAACCCAGCGGGCTCAAAAACGCCATGCAGCCTTTGAATGGCAGGCCCCGACGTAATCAAGGCTCCGCTCTGAGCAGCTTTGATCTTCGTTTGCGTCTCCCCACCCGGGGGAGCAACGAGGCCGGACGAGCCGATCTTGGTTTGGTTGCTTATCGAAACGGCAGCAGACCTGTCCGTCCGCGCGGCTACCACGGAAGAAGAGGAGCCTCGAGGCATTTTACTCTCTTTCTTCTTCTTTTTCGTTTTAGGAGAAGATGACAGGAAATGAACCCGCTTCTCTCCTCCACCGGCAGGAGCCCATAGGCCAGATGTGCTGGCCTCAGCAAGATCCTTCTGTGAAATGGAGAAGGTCTTGCCTGTCATAGGAGTACTAGCCAGGGAAGGAGATCCCTCTTCTCCTTGTGAGGTCTCTAGGAGTCGAGCCGTCTGAGGAGGAGCTTGCATATAGGTAGACACGGGTTCTGTGCTTGGCACCGAGCCCAGGATAGACCCCATAGAAGATCCTACTGTCTAAGGCGGGGTAACCTCAGGGACCATGTCATCTTAACAGGGGCCTCCATGTGGCCATCCCCCTCCAAGACATCACAGATCCAATTCGACTTTCCTTTTTCAAGTAATGCCCGCGAACCGGCATCCGTTGAGGAAGAGAGGGGAGCACGTACAGTGACCCTTTGTAGGCTCTTAGTGCACGAGTGCAGGATGTTAGGGGGCAAGGACCGACTTGTACTGCCACCCCTTGCTCCCCTGAGGGGGTTGGCTATATTGACGCACTCCAGCCTGAGCGGTCAATTTTTAGCCACCCGCGTGCTTTCCTGGCAGTCCCTTGTGAAAGAAAAGGAGGGACTGCTCCTAGAATGAGGGAGGCACCCAAGGGCGCCTCCAGTAGAGGGGGTGAGGGGAGTCCCTTATACCCTTAGACTCGGGAGATTCTAAGGAGTAAGCCTCCTCTCCCGTAAGAGAAATTTGGAGAGTCCCCCGCCAAAACACGGGGGGGGGGTGGTCCTTAATTTTTTCAGTGGAGCCTCCAGAATGCGGCTCCAGTGATGGTAGAAGGGAAGGTAGGGGGGGAGTATTAGTTTTTTTATTTATATCGCCATTTTTGCATGGTGACCCTGTAATTGTTATGGAACGCAAACGCTCATCACCCTACGCAGTAGCCCGCTCTGCAAGGAGTGAACACGGGACCGGCAGAACCAGCTGCCGCCATTTGAAGCGTAAAATTGCTAGACAGTGAAAGGAGAAAGAAAGGGTATGTTAGGAAGGTGTGGGCGGGATGAAGAAGGTTATTAAAAACCCATCACCCTATGCCGAAGCTCGGGGTGAGTGAACGTTATCCCCTCCCCCTTCAGCCCTGATCCGGGATAGTTGGGTGAGACGAAGCTGGTCGGCATCTACCCTGTGAATTTAGAGGCCGAACACAGAAAGTTGTGGAGAAAGTGAGCAAGTAGGGTAAAAACAAAAGTTGTCAGAAAGAAGGAAATGAGGCTAAACTGGGGCAGGACGGAGTGTTGAGTCCCATCAGCACGGCGGCCAGGAAGGCAAATCGCCGGGCCACTTATGGGTTTAGAACTTTACATAATTGCTTGATTCTATCAGAATGAAACCAAACATAGATAAGACGTTTTATGAGCTTTGCTTTTTTTGTTATGGGAACTTCGTGCATTTCATTTTTTAGAATATACCATAAACTCTCAATATGGTTCATGTCTGAGGAATTTCCAGCCCATGATAGCAGTTCAATGCCATTTTGTGCACACCATGTCTTCGGCGATCGCGCCGTGTGAAAGGAGCCAGGTCTTGCTGAAATATGCATGATCTGTCACTGAACCATTTCTTCATTTGATGTACCAAATAGTTTTTCAGTACCACAATATACTTATACTGATTCATTATACCTTCAACAATCTTCAAGCGATCTTTCCCATGTACAGAAATTGCTCCCCACAACATGATTTTTTGTGAATGTTTTGCAGTCTTTTTATGATATTCTGGCATAAACTACTCACCTAACCGCCTCCTTAGTGTCTGCACACGGTCATAAAATGCTACAATAGTTGACTATTCATAAAATACAACCTGCAACAATATAAAACACTATAGCTGTACTAAAACGACATGTGATGCTAGTGGCAGCATTTAAACAGCCAGACAAATTATGACTTGAAATTATTTCATTCAGCATGAACGTGTAACTAATAGGTAAATCAGAATGTACCTACTGCAGTAGCTACAGTATATTCTCTAATTTTTAATAAAGAACACAACTGATAATGTACCAGTTTTACCTGTTCCCATTGCTCAGAAGACTAATAAGCATGAGCATTAGCCCAGACTTGACGTTCCATCTGTTAACAGTTCGCTTTCAATCTTCCTACAAGATTTGCTTTTGTCCTTAATAGCCATTTGTTTTATTTTCCTGTCTGTCCTGGGTGTGGTTTTCCTCTGGCGACCACATTTCACAGCCCTTGCTGAATCCAAATTAAGACCGTTTCCAATTTTTTTCTTTATATTACTTACTGTTTGAGAGGAGACTCTTAATATATTTGCAATATCTTTCTATTTTAGTGCACTATCACTTACAAAAACTTTGATCTGTCCAATTTTCCAAGGAATCAAGTTATTGACTTTGCCCATCTTTTCAATTTCATTTTATCTATTACAATGCAAGAAAAAACGGTTACTATTATGCACAGGCAAGCAAAATACACATTAGTGAATTACTGGGTCAGTAACAACAAAGGAGAATAGCTCGTACACCCTGACCCTGCAGAGTCTGAATTGGAACTCAGGTCCACACTAACAGTTGCCGAAGCGGGCAAAACCGATGTTGCATTCTTTAATTTCAACAAGTTTGCCAGAAAATCAGGCAAAACACTCAAATATTTAGTCTTCAGAAATGTAAAATAGTTATTTCACACTAATATTATAAAATAACCTTATTATTGACTTATTAAATAGTTTTAAGTTACGTTCTACCAGAAAAATTACGAATTTTTAAGAAATACATAATAATTTGATTACTACTGTAGTAGCTCATTGCTTGATTTTTCATCAATGCCCCTGCCTAGGGCCGCCGTACTCTGACCACACAAAGGGATCTGGCAAGTGGGGCCTCTTTTGTGCTCCATCCGATAGCGCTAAAACGAGTAGTATACGCCATCACTGCCGCTCCTTGGGAACCCCAGCCCAAATCCTACACATAGCGGGGTAGCCAGGCCGAAGTCGCAAATCCGGCTAGGAGACAGGCTTCAGAGAGGTCAGAGTCACCACGCACGACATTCAGTGCAAGAGGAAGCCAGGGAGGAAGTCCAGTTAGAGCAGTAAAAAAATGGACAAAAGAAAAAGGTATGGAAAGGGACAGTCGGAGTCGAAAGGACGCACCAGCTTCTCTAGACCTGAGTTCAGAGTGTAGTTCCTCTCTGTGCTCGGGTCCATCCTTGCGCGCACTGAGGGTGGGAGGACGTGCTGGTCCTCCAGGCTAAAATTAGGGTAACTACCTGTGACGCACTTGGAAAGGGAGGTCGTGTTTCCAGGCAGTCTGCCGATGTAGAAAAAAAGGCACAAAGCACAAAGACTATTGGGATACATATAAAGACAATTTCGATTCCGAAAGAAGTAGGTTGTCCTCAACTTGTACAACATTCTGGTCAGGCCTCATTTAGAGTACGCCCTTCAATTCTAGTCCTCTACTCTACTGAAGAACATAGATCGACTGAAACGGGTCCAGGCCCGGGCCACTAAGTTAATTCCATCACTTAGACACAAAGGTTATCAGCATCGATTCAAGAATTAGGGCTTTTCTCCCTGGAGACTTGCCGAATACGAGGGCAGCTAATAGAGACCTTCAAAATTTTAAGTGGTTTTGAAAACGTAGATTAGAGGAAGATGTTCATGTTAAACACAAATCCGACTCGTACCCATAGTTACGAGCTGGATTTGCCCCATTCCAGACGACTAGTATTTGGGGGAACCTCTTCTCGTATAAGATCTGTTGTACGTGGAATCATCTTCCGGCCGAGATGGTGAATAGTTCGTCTATAGAAAAGTTCAAATCTAGATTGGATGATGTAATCCATGAATTTGTATAAAACTTAGTGTCGAGTATAATATAAAAGTAAATTAGATAGATTTCATCTTTTTTATTAAAATTCCTGGTTGTGTCCTTTTTCTTAGTAAAATTAGGTATCTTTTCCGCTTTGTGTGTCCGCAAAAGCAGGTGGGCGAGACGGGTGAGGAGAGCCTTCATCCATGCTATGCTTTTTTTTCATGCTGCATATTAGGGCTTTCCAAAAATAGTACCTCATCTGTATGGTTAGAATTGTCATTTGAGGTACTACTATTAATGCCTTTTGACTTCTTGTGACTCTAGGTTTCAGATTAAACCAGCCAAATTCTTGCGGGTACACGAAAATTCGAGGAGATAGTTGTAGAGAAAAAGATGCCGGAGAGGAATGAGGACGAGATGCACAATCGTTCCAAACCCCTTAAAAAAGTTGATGTCAACCCATTGAATTGGGTTTCCCTAATTTACACTCGGGCCGGGAGGACGTGCAGCCTTTCGCGGTACCATGTGTATACATGTCTATACATGGTACACCTCTACTTTTTTATCCCACCCTTCGTAGAATTTAAGCTGTCCTCTTCTTCTTTGTAATGGGACCTGACCTGGGAGTTTAAGATTGGAGTTGGAAGAAAACTTTTGTTGGAGTTAGATATAGTTTTTTTTAGGTACCAACGAAAGTTTTGTTTATTTTGTTCTGAATAAACGAAAAGTTAAAATCTCTGACATTTTACTTATTCAACGTATGTATGTTGTTACGAACGAAATATTTATCTTAATATTTAATATTCCTTTTGAGATAACTGTCAGGAATTTCGTCCCTCCGAGAGCCTTCAATCTTAAAATTTGTCTCTTGTCACAGGGAATTTTTATGTACAGAATTTGTATTTACTCCATAGTTTGCTGTACCATTTTATAAAAGTTTGAAGTAAAATATTTTTAAAATATTTAAGATGCCATTTATGACACGTTGTTAAATCTAGAATTTTTTAGGCATACAATTAATAAATTCCATATAAATAGGTTTAAAAATTGAATAATTCTCATAGAATTGTGTTTAGTGAATTTATACTTAGAGAAAGTGGGGGGGGGGAGGGGAATTTTGCTCCATATCTTCTACTGAATTCCTATTGAAGTGTTTTATTCTATGAGGAGGTAGCTGACTTTTACATTTAGGATAGTCAAGAATGTTCGCTTAATCTTATGGCGAGTGGTTGAAATGTTTTTTCTTAGTTAATGTAAACACAGTCAAGTTTGCTCTTCCCCTTTTCTAAACAATTCCTCAAATCATAAAAAATATTCGCCTTAATGTTGGATTGTTCATTTAGCTAATATATATTAAGCTTTCGCTTAGTAAGCATCATAACCATATACGTACTGGTACAACCAACGACCACTGGCAAACCAAAGATGGCAACACCTGGTAACATAGCACCATCCTTGGCTTATTTATTCTCGCACCCGAAAAGAGAAGAATTATTGTTACCGTCGCAATTCTCTCGCAAGGGTGCCATACCTCGATCTACTGTTAGTTCCAGCCATCACATCATCCTCTAAGAAAGCTCCTTATTCACGCTAGCAACAAGGCTCATGCCTTGAGCCAACCATGAAGAATTCTAGATGTATACCGTGTTAATAAAGACACATAGTGAGCGTGTTTACTTAACCAACCGCTCCAGTAGTCTCAAAATTTAGTAAATCTTTAATGATTAGACAATGTCGCGTAAAATAGCCAGAGGATCGTCATTCATAGCTTATTCAAGTTCATAATACTGAGTGTCCCAAAAATGAGTGCGTATTTTGATGAAAATGAAAACTTTATGAAAAATTCTTGTTCAATTATGTTCATCAGTTCAAATTGTGCTCTGAGCAATATTGTACTGTTCCATGTATGGGGTGTCCCAAACTTTTAATTCGTTTTTCAATCCTTTTCAGAACCTTTTAATAAGGAATACAGAAGAGCGGATTTTTGTAGAGATAGCTCGCATCAGAGGAGTGAATTTGATCAAAGTAGGAGAAAAGTTGCAAAGAAGGTTTAGAAAACCTGGACCTACTGACAACGCGATCCGTTCACTTGTGAACAAATTTAAGAGAGCCGGTTTCATGCAATGGAAAAGAGACTTTCCAAAAGTTAACGTGTTTCTTGAAATAACCAAATTCAAAATTTATGGCCCATTCTTTTTTCATGAACCATCTGTGACAGGCAGTATCTACCTTGATACGTTCCAAAAGTTTTTCAAATCCCAGTTTATTGATAATAGCATTGTTGATAGTGTCGTGTTTCAACAAGATGATGCACCGTGTCATTATGCTTTAATTATCTGAGATTACCTAAACAGTCACTTTCCAAATCGATGGATTGAACGTGGAGGAGCTAGACCTTGGCCTCCGCGTTCTCCAAGCTTAACTTCCCTGGATTTTTTTGCGTGGGGTTTTACCAAAGCAAAACTGTATCAGCAAAAATTTAACTGAAGTTAAAGAACGCATACTTTCAGCAGTGCTGGACATAACTCTGAAATGTTCCACAATGTTTTTCGCAATGCTTAAGATCGATTTGAAATTTGCAGATACAGACGGAACACATGTTGAATAATTTCAATAAAGTTTTTCTTTTCTTTTGTCTTTGATAAATTTTTGTGATCATAATTCAGCCGGAAAAATAAACATCATTTTTTTTTAATATCCATTAAGAAGGGATTATAAAAAGGATTGAAAAAATATTAAAACTCTGGGACACCCTGTGCATGAAACGCTACAACTTTGCGCAGAGCACAATTTGAAGATGGTGAACATAATTCGACAAGAATTTTTCATAAAAGTTATTAATTTCATCAAAATACGCACTCAATTTTGGGACACCCGGTATTAAAAAGATTTTGCTGATGGATATTGAGAAATTGTACGTCCGTCGTAAAGAAATAAACATGTGTTATTTAATGGCAAAATTTAGCTTTGAACTTTTCTGCTAGAGGGGGTTGTTCTCCTCTGATTTTGGAAGCGTTCACAGACTACTGTGAGAACCCCATCTGTGATTCAGTTAAATATTTCATTTTGAAATAATTAAAAATATTACATTGAAGCTAAGAAAAAGGGCCCTTAAAGAAGTGAGAGCTTCAGGATTCCTGGAATACTATCCTGTCACGATTAAAGATGGCGGCGGATTAAAGACCCTTGCAATACTATTATGTGGACAAAAATTAAAGATGTTTTAAGATTCCAACACTAGTTTTCAGGGATCAGTAAAAGAGGATTAAGACTTCAGTAGTTTTTTGTAGACAAGAAGAGGTGTTGGTTAAAAATTATTGGGTTACTATTGAGTAGAGGGATGTATTAAGATTCTCTGACTACATCTTTTGTCCAGTTATGTGAATGTAAGAGAAAGGGACGCCAAGAAGAATACCCCCTTCATTTGTTTCTTGAATTCCTTCCCCTTCTCTTTCTCCTAAGTATAACTCCACGTGGAGTAATCTCTGAACCCAAAGAGAAAAAAAAAAAAATGAATATCCGTCAGCCGCCTGACAGGTGCAGTTAATTAAGTTGGGCGTGTTAAAAGCTTTTACCTCGCTGAGGAAGCGCTAATCTCCGTAGTCGGGAAACTGCTTGCCGAAAGTTTCTCGCCCACATCGTAAAGGCCATTAAGACTTGGGTCAGGCGACAAACGCTAATCCATCAGGCCGCCGGAAGTGGTCAGCCAGTCGTCTGAGTCTGCCAATAAGAAGACACCCCCCCAAATGCCCGTCATATAAATACCCTATGTTTTCGAATATCGGCAGATTGAGTTTGAGAACCCGTCGCCTTCGGTTCACATCGTGTGTCTTTTTCCCCAAGTCCCTGGTATTCCCTTATACCATCGAGGTTGGATCTCACCAGGCAAATCCATCTCTTTTGTGAAGGCTTATCCAGTTTCCCGTGTGAGACTTTGTGCTGGGCCGCGTCAGAGTCTCGCATTTTGGAGGTTGCACTTCTCTGGAACAGAGATGCCATCGTCCATCTTCAAGGAGGATCGTGAACACCTCTTCTGCCCCCCTTCATCCTCGTCACCGTCAGGATATTCGGCCGAGAGTCACGTTCAATGTCCGTCTCCATTTCCCCGCGCTGAATTGTTAAAGGATTCCTCTTCCTCGAGGTGCCCCTATTAAGGTAAAACGACCCTTGATTGTATCTCCTGTTAATCGGCCCACTTTCCAACAGATAAATATTCCCTCTGCATAACTGATTTATAGTATCCCTTTTAAAAGCTGATTAACGAGTAACTAACGTTACTCGATTGCCAATTAATCTATATTTTGTCAGAATTGTCCTTATTTACATTAACTATATTTCCAGTATGTATATATATATATATATGTTAACTATTGACCTATTCAAATTATATTTTTGGTTTTCACTCTTTAAATATACCCTTGAACTGCAACTCGGTAAACTCAATAAACGCTATCAGCCTCTGTAATAAATCGCACTCTATACCTCGTAATCAACGGATTACTCTTACGAAGTGAACGCTCTTGTACATAGAGAAAGACGCGTACTTACATTAGAGGATATATGTATATATGACTGTATATATATATATATATATATATATATATATATATATATATATATATATATATATATATATATATATATATATATATATATTCTCGTGGCTTTTATCTCTTTCCTCCCAACCAATAGATACATATATGTATATATAAACATATTGTCTGGGGAGGTGACATTCCTCGACAGTGAAGTTTGTTAGGATTCATAGAATATTACTCTGGAGCCACCAATTAGAGGTTTATAAATAAAGTAATGTAATTAATATAGTAATTTTTTGGCCTATTACACGCTCTTTTGCCAGTAAAGAAGGATGTTCTAAGAATTAGAGACTACTATTATCTGGTCACTAGAGATAGAATAATATTTTAGGAAAGCAATTAATAGTTTTTAAAGATTTTTAGATTTTATTCAGTGGCTACTGATGAAATTTGTTCTAAGATCCAATAACTACTGATCCATAGTATCTACTTGAGTAATATTCTTTGGCTAGTAATGAGGAGTGTTCGAAAATTCGTGTATTATTATTTGGACTGTTAAGATGGGTGTTTGAGACTCCTGGACTACTATTCTTTAGTGAAGTTGTCTAAATTAAAGGAAAATAATTTCCGAATCAGGAATTTTAGATTTTCCAGTCCCGGATATTTTTTTTTATCTAACCAACGAATGATTGCTTGCCAAAGGAAATAGAATGACAGGAATTGTAAATTTACGAAAAAGAATAAACATAAAGAATACAAAAACACTAAGGATTACAAGCAAGCAAAAGCAGTATTTATTAAAAAGATACAAAAGAACAACAGGTTCCTTTTTAGAAAGTATTGGGAGAGGTTTGCATTTAACAGTGACGAAGTTAGTGGAATGAAAATGTATGAAAGGGGAAGTACGAGTTCCATACAACCTTGGTCATTAGTGTAGTGGAAAAACTTAGTTTCCTCTTGCGAAAATCCTCACTGTTTACTATTTGTGCAGTAACTCTAATTTTAACGTTTTAACGATCATTATTATTAATTTCGTAACAATTTGAAATAATTTTAGGAAAAAAATAGATAAGAACATCAACTAACTCATTAATTTATCATTGCATTTATTCGGCTAACAAAGTGAAGGATAAAATCCCAAAACATCGATTTTTACACTAATATTTTTTCGTAAATTTCACAAGAAATTACTCAAACCCGCCCAGACAGGATCATATAATAACTCGAACAGAAGGAAATATTCAATTTGCAAGAAGCATCTCATCAAAGCGTGTTAAAGTTGGACGGGTTTAAAAATATCGCTAAAATAAATATTTACAGGCAATGTGCTAATAGATACATATGTCCATATAGGTGAAAACTAATCATTTATTTGGATGATTAGAGTATGGAAATAAAAAGCTAATATTGCATAGGTTAAAGTAACTTAAAATACTACTACTATGTGCTTCCTGACTATAATTTCATTAAGCTTTTTATTGTCAGTATTTTAAAATAGATATATCACACTGGCAGATCTTTTCTTAATTAAACACATGAGGGTGTGTGTGTGTGTTTGAAATATATAACTAAAACTTGGAATCGTTATTATTAATAAAAAAAGATATCACTAATACTTCTACTAACAGTTATTTAGTAATGCTTCAAATAAAGATATTTACTAATGCTTAAAAAAAGTTATTTAGTAATACTTCAAATAAAGATATGTACTAATGCTTCAAATAAAAGTTATTTACTAATGCTTCAAATAAAGTTATTTAATAATGCTTCAAATATAGGGAATATACTAATGCTTCAAATGAAAAGTTATTATTAATGATTCTAATAAACGGTATTTAATAATGCTTCAATAAAAGGTAGTTACTAATGCTTCAGATAAAAGCTTTTTACTAATGCTTCAAATAAGCGGTATTTACTAATTTTTCAAATAAATGTATTTACCAATGGTTCAAATAAAAGGTATCTATAATGTTTCAAGGAAAAGGTATTTGGTAATGCTTCAAATAAAAAGTATTTACTGATGATAAAAATAAAAGTTCTTTACTAATGCTTAAAAAAATGTTATTTACTAATAATTCAAATAAAATGTATTTCCTAATGCTTTAAATAAAGGTATATACTAATGATTCAACTAAAGGCTATTTACTAATGCTTCAAATAAAAGTTATTTACTAATACTTCAAAGAACATGTACTTACTAATGTTTCAAATAAAAGTATTTAATGATGCTTCAAATAAAATGGATTTAATACTGCTTTAAATAAAGATATATACTAATGGTTCAAATAAATGTTATTTGCTAATGATTCAAAGAAAAGGTATTTACTGATGCTTCAAATAAAATTTATTTACTATGGATTCAAACAAAGGTATTTACCATTATTATAGCCGTGATCATCAATTTGGGATGGAGAAAACAAATAAATTTGGAAAAATAAGAGAAGTTTGGAGTCCATCAATGTCATATTATCCCACTGATAGAAAATAAGGGATTACGAGTTTGATAGGCTAAGGTAATAATCCCGTTACTCTAATGCAGATCTATAGCCGCCATTCGAAGTATAAAGGCCACAGGGAGAGTTTCAGAGCAGTTGGACAGCATCTAGCAGGCATCTCACAAGTACCGTCATTGGTTCCATGATACCAATGGGTACCGCTACATATACCCAACAAAGTGAATTTCGATCTCAGTGATGCCATTCAAGCGAAAAGCCAACCGTGCATATTCGTGGCTTACACGGAGTAGAAGTCTTGTCTTCGTTTCGAGGCAATCAGCATCCTCAATCAGGAGTCAGGCGAAGTTTAAAGGGAAAATCCTACATGTCCTGTCAGTGCAGGGAAAGAGGGAAGGATCTAAAATGTGCTCACAGCACATACCGTACACACATGGATATGAATGCTCTCGAGTTCGAGCGTTTCAAGTTCAAAGGTAGCTGATGTAGTTGGTCCAGAAACATAACAAGACAAACAAGTCATGATGTCGCGGGCGGCTATACGTTCGTGTATAAAATAATAGTGACCAAATGAGACAATCGGTTTGAACGAAAATAGGTATCTTTATTTGCCATCTACACCCCTGAGGCCATTTAAGAACGTCAACGTCTTCAAATATCGAGAAACCCGCTTGGGAGAGCCCAGCGTTGTTAGTACAATTAGTTCCCAGTATGAATCCTTTTCACGTACTACCGTTACCTCCACAGTCTCCGATGGCAAGCATATCATATATAAGCCCTCTTCCCCATCTAATTCCATATCTGCAACTCTATTGCTCTATATTTACGGGCTGTGGTTCAGGATCCCAGTGAATTTTGTCCAAGGACCTGTTTCGTGGGGGTTAAAAGAACCTGAAGATAAGGAGATGGCCCAATATTCAACAGTCACATATCAAAACTTAGCCAAAATGTCATTCGCATCAAGTGTAAATACGTCCATATTTGGTAGGATTAACTAATGCAATTGAATAACGAGCAAGGGTTAGGAACCTCATCGAGACCGAAGGCATTTTCCTTGAAATTTCAGCCAAACCGAACAAAGGCCACCCAATAAGAATGTTCATAGGAGACTGTTAAATTTCTTTCAGTTAACGAATAGGGAAGGAAGGAACTCTCCTGAACATAGCCCTACGGTGCAATTAAAGATCTTGCAAGGATCAGAAAAACAATTCGCATTATAAATGCCGGATGCGAAAGGGTGCATACTACGCTCCCACCTCTCAAGAACAAGTTCGTGTAAAGCGAACCCGATTCTTATTTGAAAACTAAACTAATTTGTGTCGGTTTCGGTCCTTTGAACCCATTGGACTTCTAAGTCCGTTTGATATCTGAATCATTTGCCTCCTGACTCCATTTGACTTTTAAGAGGTCCATTTGGTATATGCATCCATTTGATCTCCGAATCCATTTGTCCACTGATTACAATCATCACTGAGTTCATTTTTCGACCAGTCCACTTGATCTCTGAGTCCATTTTCCCAAGTTCACTTGAATTCTGAGTTCATTTTATCCTTCAGTGTCCATTTGATTTTTTAGTTTTTTTATTCTATTAAATTATTCACTTATTCGTTTATTTGTCTCATGAGTCCAACTTCTTACTTTTTATGGGGAAGGGGGGGATATGCTGCTGCATTAAATTACAACTTCTCCCTGCTAGACAAAAGCGCACCATTTCTGTTGCATAAAGACTTATCAGCCTCCTTCAAATATCAGCTTCTTAACAATGTCAAGTGCCAGCGATGCCAGGTATCCTTGAAGGAGAAACTTGAGAAGGGGGTTACCTTAGGGTCTTCGAGTAACGGGAGATTCGAGCTTCAGTCTGCGTTCGACGCTTTCCTCGAAAGGGTGTGTGTTGGCCACTTCTCTTCCATAGACTGTGTGTCACTGTGAGTAATCATTGATACTGAGAGAGGGCTGGGGTGGGGTAAGAGAACACCTCAAATATCTGTCGGTCCACTTAAGGTGTTGTTGGAAAGAGGAAGTGTTGACTCACTTATTACTCTTTCCCATTGCAATAATAGCATAGAGAGAAATCATTTCGTTCACAGGGGCGAAATCTTACAAATAGATTAGTAATTTCTACTTTAACAGAATGCGCCTTGTGGGCTTTGGTTTTGTATGGGTTTTCCCATTGATTTGTTTACTAAACAGTTGCACAATTTTCCTGAAGTGCGCTGTTGCGTCCTCTTTTTCTTTACCCCGCAAAGAGGTGTTAGATGGAGCACAGGCAACCACGCTACAGCTGACATCTGGAGGATCTGAGGCTATATATCTTTCAAACATTTTTATTTACTCTATCTTCACCACTTTCTTTTCAGATCTCTTTCCCTAGATTTTTGGGTGGGATTCACCAGAGTTTGCGGTGTTCCAAAAAGAACTCCCATACAAATACCATTACAATTTCTTTTAAATACATTCTTTTGGGAACACCCTGTAACACCGAGTCTATGTTATTGGATATTTCAATAATATTAATGGGGAAAGAGTGCGTGTCAACATGTGGAATACAGAGTTATTAAGGAATCACATTTGACATATCATATACAGATTCATAATAGTACTAACGATAATATTCCCGATAATTTCGCCAAATTATTTCGCTAATGGGATTGGTAATTAATAATTCTGTATTATAAGCGTTGATATAAATTTACATTTTTAACGTAACGGGCCCACAGGTGTTGGTGTAACCTTCCATATAGTGCTTTTCTTGCTGATTCCGGATGAATGCAGGAGAGTCAGTGAATTGCCCTTCTGGTTAGAGAGGGCAGCCGATCACTAGGGAAACAACGTCTTGATTTCTTGTTTCCCGCTCGAGAGTGCTGTCTGCTTCTTCAATGGTCTCACGTCTATTTCAGAAACAGTGGATGATATATATATATATATATATATATATATATATATATATATATATATATATATATATATATATATATATATATATATATGAATCCATTACCTGCCTCAGTGTGCCTGGTTCAAATCGCTTCCCTGCACGGATTTTTCGAACAAAGGTAATAAAAATATTACTGCAAGGAAAAATTATTCCGTTTTCTCTTTCAATGTGGTTTAATAGATTCATTTCCATCATTCTCTCGTGCTACTTTGAGAGATATTATACATATATATATATATATATATATATATATATATATATATATATATATATATATATATTACAGGGTGGCCCCAAAGTAGAGCTACCATAGCAAAAAACCATAATCTCATTAAAAGAATAAAAACTTATTCAGTTTTTAATAACAATTTCATCTAATAGATGAATAGGTTATTAAAATTTTAAGTCATAATCAGATTGATAAAGCTATTCAGTTGTTAAATGGTAGCGAAACTTTCTTACTACTCTGTACATTAGTGCAAGTGTGCAATTATTTTAGCATACATACATACATGAGAACCATTGACCAAGGCAGTTTCTTAGATATGGTATATTGTATAGATATGATGGACCAATATTATAGAATTATGGCACTATTATACTGGTTTATGTCATGTTACCCAAGGTGGCAAGTCTCTTATGAGCAACAGGTCACAAAGATGTTTGAACATATTTGACGCTTCAAATACGCAGATTAATTCATCTGCATATATTTATTTAACATAAGGCGAAACTAACAAGGGAACCTAACACAGAAGCGTTAGTAAAAAGATTACAGAACAAAGAGGTGAAGTGCCGAGAAGTAGTGAAATGTGGAAAATACATAATTGGAGGTGACACAAGTGATTGAGGATCCTTTTACGTTAATTTAGGTATTCTGTTCTTCAAACTTAGTCAATCTATTCCACGTCATATAAAATCTGTTAAAAAATCTCTTTAAATCCTTGCCAAAATTAGGCTCATTTTAAAAAATAAAATTTCGAGCCATGAAGTCTTTTTTTACTTTCATTTGGGGTCTTGGACAACTGGCCGTGGCCACTTTCTTGTAACATATGGATTTAGTGAGGTAGCTACTAACCTAACCTAACCTTACCTAACATAATCTCCTATATTTTGAAAAAAGTTATAAAATCCTGTCAGTTAACCATAATGAGTTGGGTAGAGGGTATTAGGCCCAACTCCTCGGAATTACTTCCAAAGATGGAGTCAGTTCGCGATATTGACGTTTTTTTCTATTAAAGAAGCTTAAAACCCCCAATTGGGCATCACCGAGGGGTAAATGTTTTGGCTCTTATTTTACATTCTGATCCCATTTATCAAAATATCGCTGATGACGTGAGTTTATGTTTCGTCACATCTTTGGTTCATTTTCGTGAAATCGATTCTTGCTCTTTTCTACCCTTTCAATCTATTTTTTTTCCACTTCCTCTTTTCTTAATTACCATTTATGCTACGTTAGTAATAACCTAGGTGTAGGAAACTAAATTTGATATTTTTATTACGTGTACTTGGTATAATCTTTTTCTTGCGGATTCCAAATACACTCTTCCGGCCTCTAATATCTTTATTTTTCTTCTTTTTTTTATTTCTTCATTTATTTTTCATTTATTGTTTCCTTAACCTGGACAGACTCAGGACGAATAAAAGAGGGCTTTGAATCATTTTTTTTAAGTTGACGTTGCAAATTATTTACTTATCATGTATTTGGAGTAGTGGTAATAAACATAATTTATAGACGATCACTGGAATCGTTAAATTACTAATTTATTGAAACAATAAATAAACTTTGTCAGTTTAACAGTTTGCCTCTTGTCTCACGCGAGTTTGCCTCTTTGCTCATTCCATTTTGTTTCTTTTCTTGCTCGTCTTTATCTTTTTTCTCGCGCTTGTTTCTCCCTTTCACGTGTTTGTCTCTTTTCTGGATCCAGTTTGTCGCTTTGGTGGTACAGGTTTTCTCTTTTCTAGAGTTAGTTTGCTACTCTTCTCCTTATAGTTTCTCTCTAATTTGTTCCAAGCTATTTTTCCTCCTTGTTTGTCCCTTCTATGATCCCAATTTGTATCGTTTCTTTCACTAGTATGTTTCTTTTCTAGCTCCGCTTTATCCCTTTTGTTCTAGTTTCTGTCTTTTCTCACGTCCTTTGTTTCCTTTATGGCTCACTTCTTTCTCCTTTCTAAACGCTAGTTTGTCTCTTTATATACAATACTTCTAGTTTGTTTCCTTACTCGCCGCAGTATATTTCTTTTATGGTTCTAGTTTATCTCTTTTCTCGCGCTGATTTCTTTTTTCTAGCGCTAATTTGCCCCCTCTCTCGTCCCCGTCCCTCCTCTAACGAAGTTATTTTCTATTTTCTACTTTTAGCTTGTTTTTTTCTCTCGCGTTTGTTTCTCTTTTTTACCAGTTCGTTATTTTCTCGTTCCAATTTGCTTCTTTTCTCGCGCCATTTTGTTATTATTCAAGCCTTAGTTTGTATTTTTCCTCGTTCTAGTTTGTCTCTTTTCTTGCTGCGCTGTAGTTGGTCTCCTTTCTCGCGCCACTTTGTTTCTTCTCTCGCTGTTAGTTTTGCCTTTTCCTTCCAGTTTTTCTCTTCTCTCGCGCCACTTTCTCTTTTCTAGCTCCAGTTTGTCAATTTTCTCGTTCTAGATTCTCCTTTATCGCGCTTATTGTCTATTTTATTGCTTTAGTTGGATTATTTTCTCTCGCGTTTGTTTCTTTTCTTCACCAGTTTGTTTCTTTTCTCGTTCCAATTTGCTTTTTTCCTTGCGCCATTTTGTTATTATTCAGACTTCAGTTTGTCTCAATTATTTTGGCAGTTTGTCACTTTTCTCGCGCCGGTTTGTCTCTTTTTGGGCCCGGGTTGTTTATTTTATGACGCGAGTTGGCCAGTTTTCTAGAGCGTGTCATTTTACCGCTTTAGTTTGTCTCTTTTCTAGCCGTTGCTTGTCCCTTTTTGCTTCTAGTTTGCTTCGCTTCTCGCGTCACCTTGTCTCTTTTCTCGCGCTCATTCGGCTCATCGTCTCCCACTGGTCTTTTTCTTCTATTGTCTCACCGGCTTTTCTTTACACGATTGTCACTTTTTGTTTCGGTTTTGATCTTTTTCTTTCCTTTTGTCTGGATTCAAATGATGTGTGGTGTATTTTTGGCAACACTGGTGCAGCTCACATATATTTGTGCGAGTGCGTCCCTACCCCTGCCCTAACCCCTGCATCAGAATGTGCTCTTATTTTTATGGATGGCAGGTGTTCAAAAGTTATATATTTTTCGTATCAAAACGCCTCTTCAGATTACTCGGATTATTTACCTTTTCACATTTCACTTCTCCTAATTTCTCCATTTTCTTTACAAACCTTTCTTCATCTAATTAGGACGGCGATACTTCTGTTAGTTTCAGCTTCTTAGTTTTAAGATAAAATAATGGAGCATTTCTTTGGTATATCCTATCGTGTACATGTTTGTGTATCTGTGTGCAGTCTAGCATACAAATATCATCCACCTCTCTCATTCTCTGCCTGTTTCTTCCTGTTTGCTTCTGAAGCTCCCTTTCTTTCTGTTTCCTCCCCTGTCTCTATATGTTTGCAATCGAAAGTTCCTTTCTATTTGGGTCATTTTGTCTCTTCTTGTCTCTACTTGACTGATATCAGTCAAGTACGTTTTTTTTCCATCGGAACTTACTTCTTATTTTTGTCCTTCTGTCTCTGCCTGTGCGAATTTGGAATTCACGAGCATTTTTTCTCAATCGGTCTCTCCTGGCTTACCTTCCTCTGCCTGGTTTTCGAGGGAAAGGACCAACGAAAACTTTCACCTCAAATTCAAAAAGAATTAATCTCAAAAAGAACTTTTAAATGTTAGAAAGATATTTTTTTCAGAATTTAAAAGTTTGGGAGAGGAATCGAGAGGCCTTTTGTATTTCCCTCTTTCTACCTCCGAGCTAAAAAGAGGGTGGGTAAGTAGATAAATTCGAGAGATCTGTTCGACCACCCCAGGGATTGTTTAAGCATTTTAGGGTGAATTAGAGTATTGTGGTAGAATTAGTTTATCATTATTAATATTTTCGACTATATTTTCGAATTAATGAATGAATGAAGGAAGGAAAATGAGAAGAAAGAAAGGATGGAAGGAAAGAAGGAAAAGGGAAAGGAAGAAAGGAATTAAAAAGGGGAAGGAAAGAAGAAAGGAATAAAAAGGGAGAAGGAAGGAAGTAGGTAGGACATAGTGAATGAATGAAGAAAGAAGGAAAAAGTAAGAAAGACGGAGGGAAGGAAAGAAAAAAGCAAGGAAAGAATGAAGAAATAAGAAAAGAAAGAAACAATAAAGTAAATAAGGGAATAAGGAAGAAAAGAAAGAAGGAAGAGAAAGAGGTAAAGAAGTAAAGAAGGAAAGAAAAAAGGAATAAAAGAAAAAAGGAAAGAGAGAAAGGAAAGAATGTAAAAAGAAGGAAAGAAGAAAGAAAGGAAAAAGAAGGAGATAAGTAAGGAAGAAAAGAAAGAATCAAATATAAACAAATAAAGAAGGAATGAAGGAAATAAAGAAGGAAACAATTAAGGAAAGAATGATGGAAATAACTAAGGAAGGAAGGAGGGGAAGAAAGAAGGAATGAATGAAAGCGAAAATCAACGAGGGCATCTCCGCCAGAAGGATTTTAGTGAGAGGTGCGTAAACAAAACGGTGATGTTGGAGAAGTGAAAACTAGCGGAAGGTTTATAACCAGAGTAATAAGGAGGGAGCGTTACTCTCCAGAACCTCCTAACTGCATGATCTTCTCTTTTGGGGCCAGAAGGACCACCAACTTCTATGTTCCAGCTGCAGTACGATAAGTATGATATACTGCACGCACCTCTGCAGGTAAAAGGAAAGAAACTAATGTGACCAACGGGTACGGTCTCAATGGCTAAGGAAACGCAATAATCCGGGATAGGAATATGAGTTCGGATTGTGCCGGTTCGTTTCCGTGAGAGTGAAGCTCACGAGCAGCCAATCCAATGTGCCAAGCGAAGAAGAACTGATATAGAAAGAACCACTTTCCAGATGAGCAGCCAGCTATCCTCCTCAGTGAGAAGAGGCCAATTTAAACAACCCCCAGCTATAACCAACTCTTTTCCAACTATATTTAACTGTTTTTATTACTTCACCTACAGGCAGAGTAGGGGAGAGGTAGAGATCACCACGCCACCCTGCTGGGCCGAGGTCTTAATATGCCAAAGAGACAATAGCGTATAGTCCCGTCTTGACTCAATGCTGCACTCTACTAACAGGCGACCAGGAAAAAACGTAACGATGCTTTTGCATCGACCACACTTCTTTACTTCATTACCATCTCTCTCTCTCTTTCGACTGCAGTCAGAATTTATTTTGCTTCAATGTGGCTATTTCCGTATTTGGTAACTTTTATTTGTGCGGATGTGCATCTGATGAATTGCTCTCTCACCAGATGGAACACCCACATCAGTTAGAAGCATTTATATTCTTGCAAGGAGTGTGAATACGAAAAATGCCAGTAGAGTGTTCAGGTTAGTAATGAGGGATAAGACAAAGTTAACCCTTTAAATTAGGCACAACTATAGATACTTCGGACTCTTCCATAGCGAATTATCACCCTGGAATTCACTCTCGCGTATTAAAAATACTATTAACAAATTTCTACTCAACACACCACCAAATAAAGAGCAAAAACGAGGTAAAAATTAATTAGCTCAGCATTTGCGATGTCACAGAATGGTATGGATTTCTACCCACACATTTACATGCGGTCCTTATGTTAAGAGTACCTTCGAGGAGAGAGGTTTAATGGTTGACATAATTGACTGAGAAAGCCATGCTTGTGGATATAAGGGAAGAGCATATTTAATAACGTGTACATAAGTGAGTGGATCAGAATTGATCGCCTAAAATTAATAAATGAAAAAGAGCCGTATTGAAAAACTTTGGCAAACCCAAGGCTGTGACTGCCTACACAAACCTTCAGGAAGAAAACCCTCGCGCAAGAAGCAAGATTCGTACATAACCGACATGTAGCCTCCGGTTGGGGAGATCTTGGTTATGCAAGGGGTGTAAAGAAGAAAAACTGTTGAATTGTCACAAACCGAGACGAATTTCCATATGATAATGAACCAGGTTTGCCAAATTTCACCGAGAGGCAAGAAATTGAGTGAAGAAAATTGAAACTGAAACAGAAAAAAATATTTGTTTGAGAGATAGACCAAGGATACACTCGAAGCAAGGCCACGGAAGAAAGAGAAGGCAGAAGAAAGAGGGAACGACGAAAAAGAGATAAAAATTCTAAAGCATTATACGCAATGATACATTCTTGAATGAATTATTGCTTTCTTTCTATCTCTCTCGCTTTGTCTACTTCTTTCTACCTCTCTCTCTCTCGCTTTGTCTACTTCTTTCTACCTCTCTCTCTCTCTCTCTCTCTCTCTCTTCTTGGGAGGTGGTGATCAGTTCATGTATCGGCTAGACAGAGTACTACACGATTTAGAATAGAAATTAATCAATCGAAAACTTAGAAATGTTTCAGCTATTCTCCCAAAGTTCCTAGGTATGCACTTTTTTCAACATGCCTATGTCGTTCTTCAATTTCCATAAAAGCATATTGCGGGGGGGGAGGGGGAGCCTTCAATTTTGGCTATACTTTCCTTCATACTTATTATGTTAGGGACTAATGGACAAGTACTAGAATATGGGATTCATATATTCCGCAAAACAAGAAATCGGGCAGAGAACTCGGCTCGCTTAATGACGTGGCTGGAGCGTGACCTAAGTATGATCCCTCTGCTGCTTCTTTTGGTTTCATTCCAAATTTTGAATTTTGTCAGGTAATTTGGATTCACAGAAATTTTGGTTAGGTCAATTGCCATATCAGGCCATATAGCTCATTGCTAGCCGAGTGGATACGGCGTTGGTCTGCTAACGTCACAGTACCGGTTTGATCCCGGGAAAGAGCGGACACAAACGTCAGCGCACGTAGAGATCTGGCTACCGATTGGTGGACGCGCTGTGATCAGTCCTGTATTGGAGTGGGTAGATCTTACACCTTTCATCACACACATAGCCAATTACAACACTACTCTCTTTCCTCTCCCGCCTTCGCAGCACAACACACACATACTCACTCTGTTCCAACGCATCCTGCCGATGGGTATCTATATCCACATACCTATGATGCGGAACAGGCTCCTCTGCCCCGAGGAGACGAAGGTTCGATCTGAGTGCTGTTTAGTGTCGAAACACAATACTTTCTGGTACCTCTCTTCAAAGAGGAGTGTCCCTTCGTCCCTTCGGGTTCACCAGCGATTGTCATACTGACATTTATGTCTATTTCATTATCCGGTTGGGATCTGCATGGATAAAGGCAGGTTGGCGAACTACTACTGATACTTTTAATCACCAGGCCATATTATTAATTGTTTCAATTAATGACACCGGCATGAATAATTTGAAAATTAGACAGCGGCTTTTCTCTTTCGAGGTACGTTATCAAAGGACTTTTTGAAACTCTGTCTGCAGGAGCTCTTTTTGTACTCTTTATAATGTTTCCTTTTGGGAAGAATTCAAACCAGTTGAGTATACACTGTTCCGATAAGATTCCTTCTATTCCAGAGCATTCTGTCATTCAGCTTCTGATGATGGAGTTAATGGCCAACTCTGGTCACTTATTTAAATGCATTGAGGCTAAAACATGTTTCTTTTACCTTTTTTTTTAAGATCGGAGTAACATTTGCTTTTAGAAAAGTGATCTCAAGCTGTTCTGTTTCTTATATGCAAATTTAAATACATCAACAAGAAGTTACTAGATTCGGGTTTTCTTTTAGCTCTTTAAGATGTATTGGGTAATTTAGTCCGTTTCATGAACTTTTGAGGCTTTGTAAAAGTAGAAATATCCTTTTTCTATCTTCATAGACTCTCAAAGGTAGAGACTTTATAAAAGTAGAAAAAAATATATGTCCACTTTTATAAAGAATGAAAAGTTTTCGTGACCACCTTATTCAAAAGTATGGGCGTCATTAACTTTGATTGCATCGTATAACGAGAACATTTTGAAAGTGATTGATTCTATGGACACCATTTCCTCACTTTATCAGTTCTCATAAAAGGGTACAAATTCTTACTTGTGGGCACTTCTGTCGTTTGCGAATTTCTTCTTGTATGCCAACCCGCCCTAGGATTTAGTTTCATTGCGAAGGTTGGGCTGATTGAAGATGTTATAGTGTCGGGACCAAATTTCGGGCACAATCTCCAGAGAGTTACGGATAGGACAGTGATGCGGGCTCGCTGACTCTTATCATGTGTCAAAGAATGTTTTTACGTTTGCTTTTAAAGATTTGGTCAATTTTAGTACACTCTGAACCTCCAGTCTAGAGGTTCAACATCCCATTTTGAAAGTTATTTTGGAAGATTATCGAGATTACTTTCCACTTTGCTCATAGTGTTTTTAATTTGCGTAGCTCTTACAGAAATCTGGAAAGCATTTGCTCGGTTCTTCCACAAACGAGGAAAGCATCTGCTCGGCTCTTCAAAAACAATGGAAGTACGTAGGTGAGTCAAAAAGTTCTCAGACAAATGCCAGATTATTGAAATGTTCGATTTTGTACAAGTAAATACAGGGTCAAACACGACTTTCATGTTTTCTGAACAATTCCTACAAAATTCGTCATTCAATTTGTCGAGACTCTTTGTATTAGATGTGCTTCAAAAAGGTTACTTTTTTGAACCCATAAAATGGCAAATTTTGAGATAAGAGCGAACATTAAATTCCTGACTAAACTTGATTGGAAGCCTGTTAAGATTATTGACGCTCTACAACAGGTTTATGGTGACTCTTCGCCATGTAGAGCGGTAGTTTACGACTGGATTAAGCGCTTCAAGGGGGGCAGAGAAGAAGTTGAAGATGATCCACGTGAAGGGAGACCCTCCACCTCCATTAACCCAGAAAATGTCGAGCTTGTGAGGAATCTAGTGGATAAAGATCGCCGTATTACTATTGATGAAGTTGCCAATGCATGTGAAATCTCTCATGGCTCAGCATTTGGAATTCTAACTGAAAATATTGGCCTGAGCAAGCTTTCAGCACGTTGGGTCCCAAAAGCGTTGCGAGAAGACCAGCTGAATCATAGGGCCAACATTTCTTTGGCTATTTTGACCAAGATTGAAGCAAACGAGGATAGTTTTTTGAGCGCCTCGTAACGGGAGATGAAACTTGGGTGTATCAGTTTGATCCTGAAAGTAAAAATCAATCAAAAGAGTGGCACCCAAGGGGGGCAGCAGGGCCTATCAAGTTCAAGACAGAGAGGTCCGTTAAGAAGATAATGGCTACAGTTTTTTGGGATTCGGAGGGAATTATTTTAATAGACTTCTTAGAAGGACAAAAAACTGTTACATCCAGCTATTACGAAGGAGTTTTAAGGAAGCTGAAAACTTCAATAGCCAAAAAACGACGAGGAAAGCTCCACAAGCAAATCTTGTTCCACCATGACAATGCCCCTGCACATTCGTCCAAAGCTGTGAGATCTCAGCTACGGGAATTTCGATGGGAAACTCTTGCTCATCCCCCTTATAGCCCTGATTTAGCACCCTCTGACTTTTTTCTGTTTCCAAATTTAAAGGGACACCTAAAAGGAACCCGGTTTCAATCATTAGATGAAGCAAAAAAGCAGGTCATTACTTGGTGCCAGAGACAACCCCGTGAATTCTACAAAGATGGTCTTTACCGTTGGATTCATAGATTAAGAAAGTGTATAGATGTTAATGGAGCTTATGTAGAAAAATGATTACAGTATTATTACAAATAAAAATTTTATGCCATTTATCTGAGAACTTTTTGACTCCCCCTCGTATATGTTTTACTCTACTACAAATAAGTAAATCATCTGCCTGAATCTTCTACAAATAAAGAAATCATCTGCTCGTTCTTACACAAACAAGCAAAACATCTTCCCTGCTCTTCCACAAACAAGAAGAGTATCTGCTCGGTTATTCACCAAACAAACAGAGCATCTTCTCAGCTCTTCCATAAAGAAAGAGGGTATCTGTTTTTCTCTTCCACAAACAAGGACAATATCTGATTTGCCATTCCCAAAACAAGAAAACATCTGATCTACTCATCTACGAAAAGGAAAATATCTGCTTGGCTGTTCCACAAAAAAAGGAAAGTATCTGCTTGGATATTCCCAAAACAAGTAAAACAACTACTCAAACATTCGACAAACAAGTAAAGCATTTTATCGGCTCTTCGACAAACAGGGATACCATCTACTCCACTCTTCCTCAAACAAAGAAAGCATATACAAGGCCTTTTCACAAAAAAAACACCGACTCGGCTATTCCACAAACAAGGAAATCATCTGCTCGATATTCCACTAACAAGAAAAGGCATCTCTCGAATCTTCCATGTGAGGGAATCCCCACATGGAAGATCTTTAGCAGAAAGGAACTCCCATGTGCAGCATCGAATCGAGTCCCCCACGATTCACCTTTATGCGGGGTAAAATAGCTCTGCCAGAAGATTCGAGGCCCTTCGAGAGTAGAGCTGTTTCCCGCTAACCCCCAACTCTGGGGAGAGCCTCGGATATAAATAACGCTCGACTCCCCGGAAAACACACATAGTTGAGAAGTCTCGCCAGAACCAAGAAGATTTCCCCATGGTTCCAAGTCAAGTGCTAATAACAAAGCAAAGTGACAGCTGGACTATTTTGTGTATTTGGAATTAGCCCTAGCCAGGAGGTAATTCCACTGAAAGATCGTCCCGAGTGATTTTCCCGACTTCTTTCATCAACTCCTGTCGAAACCCAACAAATTTCGGGTAGCCGAAATAATCTCCCTTGGACCGGAAGTTACCTCCCCCCCCCCCTTTGCTTTTAGGGAACCGTCATCACTCCAACCTCCCGCTTTGAAGTTAGAACGGCCTCACCTCAAGAGCAGAAGACATCCGTAAGCCAACCCCTCTCCCCCCTTCAGAAACCCAATTGAGTTAATCTTCCCCCCTTCGTTTATTGGTGTGATTTTTGCCCGTTAATTCTCTGAGGTAATTTTACCCTTCAATTCTCTTATTAATTTTTTTGTGTAAATAAAATTCTATTTTTGTACAAGTCTCTTTAAATAACCTTGAACTTTGCAATTGTCCATAATTTGCCTGACCTCGTTGCACTCTCTCGTTACTCAGCCCGTCTGAACGCGTGGTTTTCCGTCCCTTTTGTTGGTTTGCTTTCAAGCTAGTGGTCCTCTCCCATAGATATAATATGGTATTGATATAATGTAATGTCATACCACGACATTGCACAAAGAGAGTCTTGTTTCTATTCGGGTTTATATATACAAGGAAAGCATCTACTCTGCTTTGTCACTAACAAGAAACGCATACACTCGGCTCTCCCACATGCAAAAGAATTGTCTACCTACATCTTCTACAAAAAAGAAAAGCATCTGCTTTGCTCTTCCACGAAAAAGGAAATCATATGCTCGGCTCTTCCACAAACATGGAAAGCATCTGTGAGGCTATTAAGGAAACAAAGCAAGCACCTACTCGACTCTACCGAAAATAAGGAAAACATCTGCTTGAACTTTCCACAAACAAGGAAAGCATCTGCTTGAACTGTCTACAAACAAGGAAAGCATCTGCTTTGCTCCTCCACAAATAAGGAAAGCGCGCCTGCTGTACTATTCCATAAACAAGCAAAGCATATGTTCAGTTCTTGTAGAAGCAAGGAAAGTATCCGCTCAGCTTTTCCACCAAAAAACTTCCGATCGAATCTTCCATAAACAAGGAAAGTATATGCTCGATTCATCCACATACATGTAAAGCATATTCCCGACTCTTCCAAAAACAAAGATAACATATGATCGGCTTTTCTAAAAACAAGGACAGCAAATGTTAGGCTCTTCTACAAACCAGGAAACTTTATCCTCAACTGACCCGAAACAAGGAAAATATCAACTTAGCTCTTCCTCAAATAAAGAAATCGTATGCTAGGTTCTTCCCCCATAAGGAAAGCATCTGATCGGCTTTTACACAAATAAGGAAGTCGTATGCTAGGCTCTTTCCCCAAAAGGAAAGCATATGCTCGGCTCTACCACAAACAAGGAAATAATATACTCGGTTTTTACACAAACAAGAAAAACATCTACTCGGCTATTCCCCAAACGAGAATGGCGTCTACTTGGCTCTTCTACAAACAAGGAAAGCATCTGATCGCCTTGTAATTAAACTATTTAGAACAGATTACTTGAACCATTTAAATGCGAAGATTGCTTGACGATACAGGTTCGCATCCAACTCCTTTCTCACTTTCTTGCAGGGGTTAAAATAGTTATCCTATTTTCTCAGTTTCTGAAAATCCCTTTTTCTTTCTTAAGCTTTAAATGGTTCACGTAATATATTTCCAGTGTTGAATTATCAGGTTGTGATACCAATTTTAGTTTCCGTAGGCTATCAACTGCATCTATTATATATATATATATATATATATATATATATATATATATATATATATATATATATATATAATAGGTTGCAAAGTTCTTGCATAACTTTTATACAACGAAACAATACAGCATTAGAAACATATCAATGAACAATGTAATCGTCGTTATTTTTGAGCACCTGTTTCCAACGAAGGGATAGATCATGATGCCTTTGTTGTAAAATTCAAATGGTTTGCTATCAAAGAAGTCTTCAACTGCAGTTTTTAGTTCTGAATCATTTGCGAACTTTTTGCCATTTAAGAAGTTCTGTAGTGACCCGAAAAGATGGTATTCTGTTAGCGCCATGTCTGACGAATAGGGTGGATGAGGGAGAACTTCCTACCCTACCTCCAGGAGTTTTTCACGGCTATGATTTGCAATGTGTGCTCTGGCGTTATAATGAAACATGGTAGTAGTCAATTCTGTTTTGTTTTTTCAGTACAATTGCATCTGCCAACTGTTGCAGTTGTTGTATGTATAATTGACCATCGAAAGACTAATCGAGCTCCAACATTTACCAGTAAATCATTCCTTTACATCCCACCAGACACAAACCATAAGCTTCCTTTGATGTCGGTCGGCGTTTGCCTGAAGTTGTGCACTGCACCTTTGTCTGTTCAACTTCTTTTGTGTGCCTTCTTTGAGTGTAGATACCATTTCTCATCTACAGTAACTACTTTGTATAGCCAATCAAAACGACGTTTCTTTAGCACTAGTCTCATGCAGGCGTCTATGCGGCGCTGACGGTCGAAGTCTAACAGTTTACGTGAAATCCATACGTCCAGTTTGCAGACTTTGCCCAGTTCCTCTAAATGAAGCAAAATTGTTGGATGGCTGACGCTAAACTTTTCAGCCAGCTCGTGTGATGTCAGATGTGGATCAGCTTTGATACAGACACAAAATGGTCATTGTCAATGAGTGAGGGTCGAGTATTTATTGGCTAATTTTGGAGAAGATCGAATTGGCCACGCTGAAACTCCCTAAACCAATCTTAGGACATGCTACAAGTTAGTGTGTCTTTTCGAAATGCTTAGTTAATACGACGTTGCCATTCGGTAAGGTTTAGGCCGGACTTGTAATCATAGTGTTAAAGAGTTCGTTGCTGTTCACGAGAAAGAGTCATTTGATGTATAATCTTTGAAACCTTAGATAGCATATAGAGCATCCGACTAATTACGGTGTAGCGGCCTAGGATTTCCTAGGCCTCGCTGAAAGTGCATAGTGACCTAATCTACCTCGGCTCTAGGTCACTGTGTCCTTTTAAGCGAAGCTTAGCAAAAACTAGGCCACTATACATTAACTAGTTTTACACCCTATAGAAATCAATAGATAATTTAAACTTTTAAAAAAGGTTGTGCAGGAACTTTGTTTCCAACATAATATAGGTATATATGTATTTTAAAGGCCCCCCAAAATGATTGCTGGTAACACAACCCGGAAAAATACTAAGGAAATTATTATTACGTGTACCATTAAAGCTTAAGAGAGAAAATGGGAGATATAGTAAGAGAAAAATAGGGGCAAGCTATTTTAAGCGTTATAAGTAAATGAATAAAGGAGTTGGATTTGAATCTATGTCATTAACGCTCTTCGCTAAAATGACCACGACGCACATCGCCAGAGCTACCATCCTCAACCCCCAAAAAGGTTGATTCAAGAAGCCTTTGGAATAACGAAGTGTAGGTTTATATCTAGTGAGAGACAAGACAAGTGTTTTTTTTTCTAGTAGGAGGGGGTACGGGCTTTTTTGTTTGTAATAGTTGAAAATCCCATGACACGTATCATGTGATTTTCAATTTACCTTTTACTTTTCTGAAGCATTTTCCATTTCAGTATATGTATTTTTAACTTTTCATACATATTGGCATGTTTAGTTTCATAATGGCACTTCAGAATGTACTGTTTAAAAGCTGCCAAAAATTCCGTACATATGACAGACAGCTTTATAATTTTCGAGCTTGAAAAAGTACTTATATTACACTCATTATTAAATTTACGATATTTATCTCATTTCTTTTTTTTACTAATGAATGTTTCACTTTAAAGGGGATAATAAAATACAAATAGAATCTCCTAGGCCGAATTAATTATAGAGCATTGCGGCATTGCATTCAAAAAGTTTGAACAAACTGACTCTGTCACGAAACCACTCACGACAAATTGCCAA
Organism: Ceratothoa steindachneri; assembly: GCA_963969495.1. Classification (NCBI taxonomy): domain Eukaryota; kingdom Metazoa; phylum Arthropoda; class Malacostraca; order Isopoda; family Cymothoidae; genus Ceratothoa; species Ceratothoa steindachneri. The sequence continues at coordinate 83,613,715 of OZ018323.1, forward strand.
ATCTATTTGAAGTGGTGCCAAATCTATATACCTATCTTATTTAATAGAGCCAAAGTTTAGAGATATTAAGTTTATAGGCTAAGCTAGTAATAGATTACGCACTACGGCTAAGCCAATTTTTAGGGATTTGCAAGGACTACTATATTGAAAAAGACAATTCATCCACTTAACTATTTTTAAATAGTTTTTAAAATTTTATTGTTTCTTTTTTGATATATTCTTTGGAATTTTGTTCCAAATATTAATTAAATATACAAAATTATTGAAAGTTCTGGAAACAATTTGAATGCCGTTAATTTTAACACATCCATTTATTAACTGCAATACTTTTGATATAAGAATAAATTACTGTTCCTACCCTTCTCAGTTTATTAAAAATAAACATCAACAAGTAAAAAAAATCTTTCCCTGAGGTACAGTACTCCTTCATTTGCGAGAAAAAAAGTTGGCTGACATCAATAATAAATAATAGAAATGTATATGTTATTAGAGTGACTGGGATTTCTTTAATGTAAGGAAAGGTACATTAGATCATGATTCACGAGACGTCAGAAATTTTATGATTTGTGCTGCGCTTTACACACGATCTTTTGCAGAATAGGTTGAAATGTACTTTAAAATTAAATATTTTAACATATCTGCCGCGGGCCATATTGTGAACATGGGCGAGGGGGGAGATCACTTATGGCTTGCAAAGTGGCCCGCAGCCAATAATTTACCCAGGCCTGCCCTATTTGTTATTAGTGAGTTGGGAAAACAACCGACAAAGGAATATACAAGGTACAGAATTATAGGTAGGATCGCTGTAGCATTTAGTAACTAATTTCAAGATAGCTGGTCGTATTTATTAATTACAGTAAGTGATAAGTTAGGTCCTTATTTAATGCACGTGTGTGAGATTGAATTGGAATTCACTCTCATATCCTATTCGAATGAGAACCAAGGATCCCCCGTTTTTATATTAGCATCAGCCTTGCATTTTATAATATGCTCTCTGATAAAAGAGACTTCATTCCTGGATATATATATATATATATATATATATATATATATATATATATATATATATATATATATATATTTATATATATATATATATATTAACGTTAAAAAATTGATTTTTACTAGGAAAGGCAAATACAGGTTAAATTCATGCGGTCTTTTTTTTAAGTAAAGTAATATGGATAAACTAAGACTTGTTGGTTGTTTAGATTAATTCCGACTAGCCAATTCATCCCACAACAATTCTATTGTATTGCAGGCCATCGACTGAGGTGGCCGTTCGATTAAAAATATTGTATTTCATAGAATTCTTCTAAATAGATAGTTCTTGCACACTTTGGAGGTTTGCTTGTCATCATTATTTTCCTGCATAATGAGAATGTGCACACTCAGACGTTTCACAGACGAAATTATCTGACCCTGTAAAATGGATTTATTTACAATTTTGTTTAGAATTCCCGAAATTTGGCAGATATCGCCAACTATATCTCCAGTGTAACACCACCAAGGCACTATGCTGTACCGCTACCTTATTTTACAGTTGGTATAATACTGTCAGAAGAATTCCTCCTCACCGTACAAACTCTCTGTCGTGAGCCGAATATAGCAATTTTCCACTCATCAGCCCAGAGCTTAGTCTCCATTGACCAAATGACCAATTTTTATATTCCTTTGTCCATAACAGTCACCTTTTCTTATTAATTGAACCTAATAAAGGCTTCCTTGGTGCACACCTCCTCTTAAGCACACTTCCAAAATCCTCCTCCTCACTAACTTCTGCAGCGATTTCAAGTCTTCCTGGGGCATCCTGATTAAATCCTGCCCTTATTTTGACCAGTTTTCTAAATCTTTGACAGCAGCAGAGGAAACGTATCTTTTCGCCATTTAAAATTAGGTTAAACGTTCACCTATCACAACCACGCTGCTTCACCTCTTCACAGGTGAAAGCTGAACATTTAGCCCATTTTAAGGAAGGTTTTAATAGAATATATTGCATGCCGAGTTTCTACATTCTTAGACAAGAAATAAACGTTAAACGCACCCTGTGGTTTTACATGGAACTGTGGCAGGTAATATGGCATCCGTTGATTACACTGTGAATGTATGCAACAATGTTTCATACATGAAGTATGGACAGTATCCAAATATATGTATGGGCGATACATATCGATCGATCCATTTGTATCGATTATTAGTATTGCGTTAGTGGCCTCGTGATGTATCGCGTATCGTAATCGCTTAAGGTGTTTTTCCGAAATATATCTTGGAACAATCAATCGATGCAACTCAATTTATCCTATATATCACAAATTGATGATATATAGGGTAAATTGAAATCCATGTTTGATTGCTTTCTAGCTTGATTATTTTGTCTTTGATGTATGTTATTGTCACGGATCTTAAGTCCAATACTATTCTTACGAGTACTTTATCAATACTACTCCAATGGGATTGGAAAAAAAACATGTAGTTATTTTAATATTCTCAATAATCTAATTCTTACGAATACCTTTTAGCTTTAGCCTCCGAGTTCTAATATCCGTTAATTTTACAAAGCGTAAATATTTTTATGATAATGACGTTGCCATCGAACTCTGATACATAGGTGAGATGTATTTCACATAATATTTATTTATAATAAGGCATGATATAATGCTACTGAAATAAATTTAATTAAAAAATGAATTTGTGAGTTGTTCGAAAAGTGTTCATGGAAACTTCATTGAAAGTTTCTACAATATGATATATTATATTCAATTTGGTATGTCACCTCACTAGCCAATTACAATAAACTTAGGGTTAAATAATCTATGAGTAGGATAGATATTGTTATTGCCTTGCTTGCTATCAAATCAATTGTTATTACGTGTTCTGTAGCTCTGTTCCAGAGCACTCAACCTCACCAGTGCCGCTCAACTTGTAAAGAAATGCCAAAACTTGTCACGTCGTTTCGCTACTTAAATATGGGATTGTTTCGCTCTCGTGCAGTCGTTCATTATCAGCTGTAAAGTGAGCAGCTCTTGCTCTCTTACAAATTGGATAGTTCTGATGGTTCAAAAGAACTTAGTGATTTAGAAGAATTTTGATAAAATAAAAGATACGAAATAAGCTAAATCATCTTTGATAACTTCCAACAAATACGTAAAAGTTCATAATGTAGTGCTGTTTTTAAGCTATCGTTTCCTCGGTTTGCTATGCCTGGAATCACCTGAATTATTTATCAGTGCTGAGCCATCATCCTGTTGCAATTGAAGAACATTTAACGGTAAATCTATTTAATGATTATGTTTACTGATCATGTTAAACCAAATCAATTTACGTATCAGCAGTGTCAGCACATCGGAATATTAATTTCTATTATATTAAAGATATCTCAATTCTGATCAAGTTGTATTTTTTAATTATAAAAAAAAATCCATCAACAGAGACTGCATCCAGATAAAGTAGAGTGTTTCGACAATGAACGTAACAACCGTCAGAAGAACAGAACCAAGTCAGATGCTACTGCCAGCACTTCAAAGACGGTCACATACGTTAGCCAACTCTAGTTTGGCAAGGTGGTGCCTTCAATTACTCAAAACGAATTTGATAATAAGTTAATTGCTTCCATTGTTGACTGCATACACCCTCTGTCCATGGTGGATAAGGAGAAATTTAAAGTTCTGTTTTCAGGTATGTTACTCCGTGTTCAATAGGTTAGGTTAAATTGATTTGATTAATTATTTTTGAACTACAAATTTATTGTAATTAAATCCCGTTTCATTCATATGTATTTGATTATTAACTGAGCTGATGCTATTTATATTTATCATCGTATTTTACCATAATGCAATATTCACTTAGTTCAGTTATAGATTTCATCTGTTTCGATTTTGAAAACAATACTGAGGAATTCGATATGGTATAATTGTTCATTTAGAAAAAAATGTATGATCATTTAGTATTTCACATACATGTTCAGTTATTGACATCAATCACAAATTCATTTCAGCTGTTTACCCAGACATCAAAGTACCATCCCGCTGTTCACTAAGTTGACAAATAGCTTCGGGAACAGATGTAATTCATCGAGATTTAAAATATGACTTGACAAATCAACAAGTATAGACTGTAGTTAATATAAATTAAATTTATTATACATGGTACTGGTACTATGGTACCACAAGTTATCTTTGGGTAAGGTTCATAAAAGGAATGAAGGATGAATTTAGAAAATTAAGGGAAAGAGAATTAACAATTTTGATAAGATTCTCTCAGAATTTTATATCATTATATAAAATGAAGTACGTCATTATCTATAAAAGTCTATACTAACGCTCAGCTAACAAGTGAGATTTGTGTAAATGATTTGTAGAACACTTTTTGACATAATAACTTTATCTTTTTATCATTAGATTGATGGAAACAATTTTGAGAGAAGTAATGAAATTCTGAGCTTTATAAGATTCAAATAAGCACACTTACACTAGAATAACAGAAAAACTGCATCATATCCTGCAAGATTGTAGCTACTCTAATAGACAATGAGCCAAATTTTGTGAAGGCGTTTAAGGAGTTTGGAATCAAAATGAACTGCAGAGAATATTTGGAAGATGAAACAGAAAACGAAAAAGATGAGGAAGATTAAGAATCAGACACTTTAATTCATCTACACTTGAATTCAAAAGAGCCATAAGAAGAATTATCTCATCCCCATTTAAGGTACTGCTATCTCACTATGAATCTAGTGTTTATAACGCAATGGATAAATGCTCTGCTAAAATAATTCAGTCCATTCTAGGTTGCCAATTAAAGCTATCGTGTATAACACGAAGGAACTCAATATTTGATCGTTTGTCTGTTCTCTCACGGCACAAATGCTCTTTGCATGAACTTTGCATGGTGCTTCCCCATTCCCATCCAACGGAACTGGAATACCTACAGGACTATGTATCAGTGATGGGCCCCATTGTTAATGCTTTAAACACACTACAGTCTGATAGGGAATGCCACTACGGCGTCCTTATACCTACGCTTTTGGCTATTGAGAAAAAAAACTACGCCACCGAAACAATGAACTTCTACTGTACTGCCGGCCACTTTTAAACGCAGTGATGAAGGAATTTTCCTCCTGATTCTGTGTAATGTTTAACCTAGAAATATTTCTTGAAACAAAATGAGCAATTCTGGCATCATATCTAATCCAAAATTGAAAAAGAAATGGATCACAATAAAGAATGAACTCAACACAACTGCTACGACAAAAATGCAAGAGATGCTCGTCAACTCTTTTAAAACTCTTCACGCCAACAATGTTTCCTTTGAGGGATGCTGACACATAGAAGAATGCTGATGAATTTTTACTATGAACTGAGTGCTAACAGCAATTCAGCATTCAAAAGTGAAGATGCTACAGAAATGGAGATACTGAGGTATTTTGGGTGATGCTGCAACGTCATCAATATCTTTGCGTCAATTTTCCGGAATTTTGAAAATTGTTATTAAATAAAACACACCTCTTCATCAGCGCCAGTGGAGAGGCTGTTCAGCTGAGCTGAATATATTCATTCTCCATAAGGAAACAACATTTAGGGGAAATAACCTGTAACTTAGTATTCCTAAAAGCAAATTGTTCTAATATGTTAACATCTTAAATTTATCTAAAATATATAATTTATAATTGATGAGTGTTTGTTAATTATTATCCTCATATATTTTAAATGTTTTCTTATTCAGTTAACTATATATGTTTCACAAAGTCACTGGATTGAATTTTTATTAAACTCAAATCACCTAAAAGCGAAAATGAGATTGCTTCTTTACTCATAAAATCATGCATCGATGTATCTAGATACATGTATACCTAAATATCGGTATAGCTTAAGAAGTTGTTAAAGTATCGATGTATCGGCATCGCTTTAGGCAATTTCATGTATGGATGTATCATATGGTTTTATCATATTTAATATATCGATGCTCATCAATGATTAGAAGTTTCTAGTTTCTAAGAGAGTTTGGAAACATAATTTACAAATTCAAACAAATCTCCAGCGTGAATTCGATGTGAGCGAGTGGGTCACTGAGGGACTAAAACATAGCTAAGTTTAAACTTGGAGTAATGATGTTAGAAAGAATTGGTTGGAGGTGGGTTCCTCTTTTGTGAATTTTCGGTGTCTCTGTTCTTACCTGTTTTAAATTTGGTTGTAGAAAACAATATTTTTATTCATGGAGTTCTTTAGCTTCAACGCATGGCCATAGGGACCCGCTTGGCCAACCGCTTTATATGTAACCACGAGAAAAACTGGTTAAGTAATTCACCTACAGAAATTAAACCGTTAGTGTTTAAAAGATACATTGATGGCTGCTTTCTTGTCTTCATACAAAAAGAGCACGTCCTTTTATTTTTAAATTAATTAAATTATAATTATCAACACTCTAATATTAAATTCTCAAAGGGAAGAGAAGCAATCAATAGAATCTCTTTTCTTGAATTCACTGTAGCAACAGTTAGCTCTAAATTCAGGACTTCAGTTTACAAAAAACACCAAACTTTTCATTTATTTCGTTAGCAGCACTCCTACACATTTTAAAGACCGATTCATACATCATACATTATTTGTTAAAATTAGTTTTACTCAATTCCGAAATAGAATCTCTGAGGAAATCTTTTTATCCTAATTTTCCCCTGATAATTTATTTGACAAACTCACCTCAAAATTCTTATCGAAACAGTTCTCCAAGCTCAGTTAGCAAAAGGTTTTCCTTAAATAACCATATCTTGAACATTTTAAAAATACATTTAGTACGACTTTACTCTCTGTTCTTAATACTACTTCCCCCAATGCCAGTTTATCTAAATAATTTTCAATCCCCGTTCCACTGATTCCTACTTTCGCCACAAAGAATCTCTCCCTTTGTACTTGCGATTATTCATTATATATAAATTTATGTGTTTTCTGCCAAAGTTGCTATGCAGGCCAAAAAAGGCTACAGCTAAAATATAGGATTGCAAAACACTTTTTCGATCACATAGAAATAGCATTCTTTTTTTTACCTCCAAATTATCTTCAATTTGACATTTTCAAAGTATGTATAATCACCGCGCTCATTCTGATTCATTCAGTCTATTAACTTCTGCTTCCTACTCTCTAGAAAAAAAAGATCGATTCTTTATCTATTAAAAAACTAAATCTAGAGTGAAATGATTATCACTGGGTAACAATAGCTTTGTTTCTTTAAATGTTTTTAGTGTTTATAAAGTGGTTTTACCTCTTGATTCCAGAAATACCATTGGAAATTGCATTGCATCGATATTTTTGGAGATAATTGTAATTTTTTATATAAAACTAACCATAAATAGCTGCCACAGTTCACTTTATTTAGCATATTCACATTGTCCATGAATAATAGCTGATAATATTTTGTCCTTGTATTCCTTTTTAAACTAATGAGAAAATGTGTTTATAAGAGATAACTTACTAAAAGTGCACTGAAGAACAGGCTTTCATACTGTGAGCTCCTTGATCTTTACGCACCAGTGACCAGATATAGTCCCTAATCATATCAGTGTCCTATCTTCCTTAGTACCTTTTCTCCATTACAGTAGTGTCCTGATGGAACCGCTCATCATGCTCCTCACTCACTTCTCCCAAACTTTCACGAAAAAACTCCAAATGTAAATGCAAAAAGTGCACCTTTAGTGACATTCTACATCCTAAATTCTTATAACTTTCTAAAAGTTTTGCTACCAGCTGCTTGTAGTTTGGGTCTTTATTTTTACCAAAGAATCCATTAACTATATTTCGAAATGCACACCACGCCTCACTTTCGATACAACTTGCATTCTCAAGTTGTACTGACTTCAACATTTTCCTTACTTGCGGTCCAGTAAATATACCACCCATAACTTTGGCCTCTGATAGCTTTGGAAAGAGTATACAAGTCTCTTGAAATGCTTCTCCACCATGATCTAATGGTTTTACAAACTATTTGACCAAACCAAGCTTTATATGAGGTGGAGGTAGTAAAACTTTGGCAGGCTCTACAAGAGGCTGTCAGAGAACATTTAGTTTTTCTGGCTGCAAGTCATCTCGAGGGGACCACTCAACCTTCTGGTAATGTTCATGATCAACCCTAGTGTCCCATAGGCAAAGAAAACATGAATACTTCGTGTATCCACCCTGCAATCTGAATAAGAAGGCAAGCATTTTAAAATTACCACAAACATCCCATTTAAACTTAGTATAGTTTATCTTTTCGAGAAGCATTTTTACATTGCCATATTCTTCCTTCATCTGTACCGAGTATGCTATAGGCAGGGATGGGTACTTATTTACATTATGTAGAACTATCTATGAAAAGTCGCCATTCTTCAGGGTTGTGATCAATTCCAAGCCATTAATATTAATATATTTGCAGAAGCAGAGATCCTTACTTATGTCAAAGTATACTTTGAATTTCCCATAGCGCTTCCTGTATACTGTTGATCTGCAGTCCTCCCCCAACAGATTCCATTAATTAAGTCTAAATGCCAAAAGCTCAGCTCCTGACTTAGTGAGACCCAAATCCCTGATGAGATCATCCAGTTCACGTTGATTTGGAAAGTGTGGGCGGGTACTCATTCTTTGCTCAAACGTTTCATCCATTTCTTCATTGTCACAACCTTCCGACTCTCCTGATGAGACCTCCATCATACCCTCTACCTGAAGAAATACATATAAAAAGAGATGCATTTAATAGCTGGAGCATAAATATGGATTGCACGTGTAATCACATTAACCTTGGGAGGTCTTGGCAATTATATCATTCGAAAGAGAATGTAAAACAACATAAGGGTTTCAAATTTCGTTAGAATCAGCTGATTAGTTATGATGTTATATACGAACTAAATCCACTTAATTACATGCCTAACAAGGAATATAAATGCAACCACAATTTTAGGGACAACTACAACTAGATCGTTGCAAGATTTCACGCCTGATCTACGAATCTTGGATCGAAGGATGTACGACTGTTGCAACCTTTCCAATCCATGTTTCGTATTTTCATGGTTATTTTTTCCATGTTTGCAAAGAAAACCAGAATATGAGTACAATAAAATTAAGTATTTACTGACCTTGGTTCGGTTTAACCGGCAATAAGCCTTGAAAACAATTATCCGCCAAGAAAGGCGAACATGCTCGTATTTAGGTGTCTTTCGACGTTGTAAGTCAGAGAGGACGAAAAAACAAAGCTATGGTGTTATAGAACTAACAAACACTTAGGAGCAGCGGAACAAATAAATGCAGTGGATGCTTGTTGAAAACTAAAACAGAACAGAACTTGGAACAATGACGCAACTGAAACATTCGCTCATGCAGAGGGTACAGTTCCAATCTTGTAAAGCAGACGTGGCAACTCTAAGAATTAACCGATTTGAAAAATATCACAAACATGTATAAACCAATAACATCATGTATTCTGGTGGCCTACATTTTAAGTCTTTTGCAATCGCATCATATTGTATTATATATAATTTTTAAGGTAATTTTGAAAGAGGGGTGTGGTGACTTTTCTCTTATTATGTCCCACCAAACTACCCAAATAAATATAACATAAAAAAGTAATCCCATCCCTCGATTCCCACGAGGAGCTACTCACTCGAGCAACCGACCGTTCATCCAACCGACTGAGGAGAAAATGCGCCATAATAAGAGAGAAGATTAGGTGTTTATTGCCATATAATTTCGTGGCTAACCTTAGAAGTAATTTGGCAATTATATCATTCGAAAGAGAATTGCAGATTAGTTATGATGTTATTGCCCAAACAAAATAATTCATGGGCTAACCTTGAGAGGACTTTGGGAATTATATCATGCGGGAGAGAATGTAAAACAACCTGAGGGTTTCAAATTTCATTAGAATCGGCCGAATAGTTATGATGTTATTGCCGAAACCAAATAATTCCCGTGCTAACCTTGAGAGGACTTGGCAATTATAGCATTCGAAAGAGAATGTAAAACAACATGAGGCTTTCAAATTTAGTTAGAATCGGCCGAACAGTTACAATGTTATTACAAAAAACAAAAACAAAAGCAAAATGGGGACCGACCGACCGACGTAGTGAGATGTAGTGTCGGACGCGACTAGACTCGCACGGGACTAAAAATCAACATAAAATACATAATAAATAAAAGAAAAGCCTAAAGTCACCAACCTAACAGCCATTAACATATTTACGCCCACGTCTATAAATAGGGCAGTCAAAAATGAATGTGCATAATTCTACCTAAATCATTCCATTAGCAGTTTTACAAGGGATTGGGATTTTTTCCTATTAAGCCTACGTTTTCGAAAATTCTAATATTAAATAATTTTAATTCTATTTTACACATTAAAAAACGTCCCGAATAATTAAGGGTAAAGACTATAAAAAAATGGCCGGAAATGGATTAATGCATTCGAAACCACAGAAGGGGAGATTGCATACAGATATAAGGACATATATACAGGGAGAAATTCACACAGACTGACAAACACAGACAATCATACACATTCACGGACGGGCATAAAGACAAAGTCAAAATGAGAGAGAGAACGGGAAAGAGAGAGAGAAGAAAAGCCAGACACACAAGTACCAATACAAAGAAAAAGATGCAAAGGGGAGCTTTAGCTAGCACGTTTTTGGCAAGTTAATAAGCGCCTCACGAAAAGATTATAATTTATTATTATAAACATTATTTTAGATGTTATTCCTTTTCTTCCTGTTATTGTAACAAAAAACTAGGATGGTGTGTATAATGAGAGCGAACTCCTTTTCTTTTATCTCTCTCTTTTACTTTTCTCTTTATTTTCCTTTATATTTTTCTTTCCCTTTTCCTTTCTTTTTCTTTCCTCTTTCCCCTTCCTTTCCCTTTCCCTTTCTCTTTCATATCGCCACCCTGAGCACTCCTCCTGAGTAGAGAAAATCCTCACTAATCCTCCGAACGCTCACTCCAATAGGGTGAAAGACCTTTCGAGGCAAATATTAAAATACAAATTGAATTAAATTTGAATAAACATAATTCTTTGAAGTTGATTTTTAATTGTTTGCAAGATAAGTCTAGAGTCTTCAAGAGGCCTCAGAGAATAATAGCGAACGTGCCTTCTCAAAGAGGTCTTCCCACAGAGAGAGGATGACAAACGGCTATTCCGCTTCATCGCATCTTCAATGGAGAGCGAAGAGTAGGCGTGGGCACAAAGAAGAAAACTTTAAACTCAGGAAGGGGAAAGGGATCTCTGCGCACTAAGTCAAGGGGCCGCATATGAGTTCAAATTCACTCGTAGAGAGAGATAAAACGAAAGAAAGAGAGATATAAATAGATAGAGAAAATGAGAGACAAAGGGAAAACGAACAGACTGAGAGATAGACATAAACATAGACAAAGAAACATATATAAAGAACTACAGAGAAAGACAACAGACACAGATATATAATAACTGACAAAGATAAATATCCAGACAAAACAAAGAGAACATATAAAGAGATATAAGGAAACCGACAGACAAACGTAGACTAAAACGAAAAAAAAAGATATCAGCGTCCTATCCCTGTTAATGCGATCTCTTAGACCGGATCCGTCGTCTATTCCTCATCAGTCTCACTTCGTGGCTTTCCTTCTAGCGACTCTCGTCATTTGTTTCTCGCCTGCCATGACTCCGTTTTTGCCACGGCACCGCACAACTTTCACCCCGCTAATGACGGTCAGAACTTTGGACTGGATCTCCGTGTCGTATATTTTGATGATCAGATTCGGGAGATAAAAGGATTTTACCAGCACGCACCATCACACTATTAGTGTCGTCACTTTCAAACTTTCTTTAATTGTTCCAATCATTTCTTTGCATCTGTATTTGGTTTTTAAGGATGTTCTCCCCAACCATCCAGAAACTAAACACAACTGAGGAGGCTTAACCTCGCTTACCCTAAGCTTAATTCTAGGTGATTCCCTCTGTTTATCTCTTGACCCACTTCAATTACGAGTGGTTAGGAGTCAAGTGCCTTGCTGGTTTAGGACGCATCTTCCAGCTTGGACGCACTGGTGGTGAGAATGAAGTTGGCGGGAGGGACTTTGGTGTTGCGTCGGTGCTTACTTGATTATGGTTCGTGTTTTAACATCGATTAGCAAGTATGAAGCATATCTCTTAGGATCTCGGTTTAACGCGGGGTCTGAACCCCCTGACAGTCTTCATGTCAGGAGGTGATATAATCCTCCAGATGTCAGCTGCAATAGTTGGTTCTCGCTACAACTGACACCTCCTTGTGGGCACTATGCCAGAAAGCTTTATGTTTACAGTTTAATTTACAGAAGGTGGACAAAATAAGGGAAACACACTTAAGTGACGTTGCTCCTCCTTTGGCAACATTAATTGCTTGAATGATCGACTCTTGCAGCTCTTTGACAACAGTGCTTACTGGAATTATAAGATTCACTGAGTTGCCTCCATAAGTATACACATTCTTCTTGACCGTCTCAGTCTAGATGATTTTCGCTCACGTTACCTCTGCCGGTACCGAGACGACCGGGGTCGCTACTGCTTGTCCCTTTTAATAGGGACAGATCCGTGCAAACAGACTTGTGAAATATCATTTGACTTTTTGTAGTAGGCTGGCCTCCATCATTTTATTTGACCCTCTTTGGTGTTGGTCGCATGATCCTGCACCGTGGGGAGGCGGGTCTCTCCCTGAAGCCGGAGCCTGCTTCCTTCTTCTTTTAATTTTTTTTCTTGTATTTTCTTTGCTTTGTAATTTTTGTTTATGGTGATTTTTGTTGTTTTTTTGTCTTTTGCATAATTGTTTTTTTTTTTTAATATAGCTTAGCATTAAGCTCTAAGGTGTTTACGGTGAATTATGACATCATAGGCAGTCGCCAGATGGGCGCTGAAAAATAAAGCGTTTATCAGAGAAACGACATTCACACATTCAATATTTCACCCATGCAATAATCGCTCGAAACATTTGGAGTGTTTTAATGAACTTTGACTTATTCGAATCAGTTGAAAAAGAGGCTTTTGGAAACAACTAAAAAATTCATTGGGGCCTCAATTAGTGGTTTCAGGAGGAGATGCGGAAGAAAAGAGACTAAACAAATTTTAAAACTCTACAAGAGTGACAGACTGTCCTGCAAATTCATAACAAAAATCATGAGCTATAATAACTCCATTGCCGCGAGGTTGAATGTTGATTGTGATATTCGGATAAATAAAAAAAATAGCTATAGCACAACAAATTAAACTCAAGCAAACTAAGCAAACACCTGATAAAAAAACATGATTGGCACAAAATAAGCATCATACTGAGGTACTTCAAAGGTATCTACAGATGAATACTAACCGCATCTAAAATTAGCGGTAGCTCGCATAATTAATAAGAAGCAACTAAATATAAATATATAATCGGATAAACTACGTAAAAATTTACAGAAGTCGAACTTTGACCCCAAAATATTTCGTTATAAATTCTTCTTGACCACCGATTTCACAGAACGCTTTAACGAGGCTTCCAATCCACCCCGACCTATTATGGCCTAATCCTCTATTTCAGTAGAGATATAGAGTATTATTAGCTCATTGGTAGTTTTTACTGGCTTAAGGTAATTTAAGCGAAACTACCTATTTTTGCAAAATTCTTCCGACATTTGTGTAAACACAAAGGTCCTTTACGCCAGGAACCTGAACGCTAGTTTTAGGACCTCTAAATATAGCTCTACTAAAAGGTCCCGACGTAACCTACCAACTTACTGCTTTCATAGATTTCGATTCTTCTGATTTGCATATCGATACACAATTGCATAAGAGCTCTTGCTAGCCGATGGAGCCGGCATTGGTTTGCCAACGTCACAGTAAGGGGTTCGATCCCTGGAAAGACCGGGCACAAAAGTCAGCGCACGTAGAGACCCGACCATAGATTGTTGGTCGCACTGTGCTCAGCCCTGTACTGGTCTGGGTAGATCTTACACCTTTCATCACACACATAGACAATTACAACACTGCTTGCTTTCCTCTCCTGTCTTCGCAGCATAACATACACGCTCTCTCTGATCCAATGAATCATGCCGATGGGTATCTATATCCACATACCTCTGACGCGGAACAGGTCTCTCTTCCCGTGGCGACCAAGGTTCCACCTGAGCGCTGTTAGGTGTCAAAATGCAAAACTTCCCAGTACCTTTCCCCCAAAGAGGACCGGCCCCTGGTGCCCTAGGGCTCACCAGCGATTATCAAACTGACCTTTATGTCTATTTCATTATCCAGCTGAGGATACGCCTAGATAAAGGTAGGTTGGCAAACCACTATTACTACTACACCTGTACACAATGGAAAAGTCGTTTTAATGACTCGTACTGGAAAATTAGAACTTTAAGTTTGTTTGATAAAACTTTTTCTATCACAGATGTAAACCTCTTGAAACATAAAAAAATACGTAGTGTAACAAAATATTTGCAAAACCCGGTAGTGGCCATCAATTTATTCTAGTAATTATCTCTCCCATCCCCTTCCAAGTTCCATCTAAACCAAGGAAATCCTAAACATAGGCCGACTGGAAGATATATAAGAGACTTGCTGATTGTGTTCAAAATTCACTGAAAGAGACTATTATTGAGGATATAGACTCCAAGGTAATCAGAATTCCAGATCTTCAAAAAACTGGTGATCTTCAACTAGTGCCCAAGAAAACCATTAAATCGGTCTTTGCTCCTTTACGGCCATCATTCATTTTAAGAATCTCCCTCAAATATTGTCCAAAGTCCATTGCGCCAACTGGTTTTAAGAGCTCACGTTTACTTTCGAAGAGAACGTAAACTATGGCATTGATTACAAAAATGATCTAATTGATTAATTAAATGTCCTTATTGATAGGACCTATCATTTAAACACTGTATCCAGAGACCGCGTAATGATAGATTGTGGAGGAAAATTTTCCTCCTTGAATTAACTTAAACTTATTAGATTTTAAGCCAAAGAGCTCCAGGACTTTCAGGTGTAATCCTAAAATTTTGGGCAACGCTCCGACTAACATTTTCCAGTGCCTAGTAGACGATCTCAACGCCGCATTAAACACATGTACTTCCTGAGTGAATGAAAGTTGTCAAAAATGATCTTCATACATAAGTCTGGTAAATCACCAGACAGAAAAAAGAACTTTTGCCTCATGTTACTGTAGGAATTTTGTTGGTAAAATCTTTGGGAAGATAATTTCCAAACGTGTGCATTTATGCTAGACCTCAATCAAATTCTTAGAGATAGAAAATAGGCATATAATAACGTTGGTGCCGATGTTGGTAGTTTGTCATATGAAAATTGGGTGTCAACCTGATACTAGTAACAATAATGTACGACTACATTATGGAACACCAAAAATTTATTTCTCTAGATTTCACTGGCCCCCAATTCCATATGCATACATTCACCGCAAAAAAAAATTGGGGACCCGCTTCACACACACTACATTTTTTTATTATAAACTGCGAAGGGTTCCAGCATCTTGGGGTGCGATTTTTTTAGTTGTGTGGCTGTCATACGAGGGGAGGTTTATACGCCAGAATAATGTTTGGTAGGAACCTACGTACTGCAGCAAGCGTGCAAATAACGTTTAAGAGAAAATTTACATAGTCTCTTCCGATGCCTAAATCTACGAAAGACGGGCATCAGGAGAATATTCTTACCAATAATGAAACCGAACCTTTCTATTTCGTCTCATTCAACTACTATCATCTCCAAAATGCCGCGCGCTGAAATTTGAAAGCGTCTCAAAAAGTAAGTTTTGATTA
The DNA here is from genome assembly GCA_963969495.1 of Ceratothoa steindachneri. Classification (NCBI taxonomy): domain Eukaryota; kingdom Metazoa; phylum Arthropoda; class Malacostraca; order Isopoda; family Cymothoidae; genus Ceratothoa; species Ceratothoa steindachneri. The sequence goes on from OZ018323.1 coordinate 83,629,485, forward strand.
TTACAAAAGAGTTTCAAAGTCTCGTGTTGTCAAGACGGGAGAAATTACTTGGCTATTAGTTCTTGGTGTCATCTAAAAACATATTGAATCTCTCGATGTCTACGTACACGACTTGAAAATTTTCCTAGTAGCAGATATGTTACCAAACGTGAAATGGATTCAATTCAAAAGAATAAAAACGCCTCTATTTCTATCACAACAACTTTCATACCTCTCTCTTGCTAGAGAAAATCATGAGTTTCTAAAATTGGGGTATAACATATATGGATGAACTAATGGATAAAGATTATACAATTTGGATAAATAAAACAAAAGTTATCAATAGATAAACAATATAAAAATGATCTAAACGCTTAGATTCCTTGTAAAAAGAACCGGAATTATTAACAAGGCAACTAATTTTAGTTCAATCTCGTGCACGTTAGGTCATTCTTTTGCTAGATGTCGTTCAGGTAACCTGCCTAGGAAATATGTCACGTCCCTTTCTGTTCGCGAGCTGATCGTTAAGCTGCGCTACCAAAAGGCTCTTTCAATTGGAGCATTAGATAGACTGCCAATCGCTCCAAAAGTGTAGTCCTTAATATTCTCAACCTATGACAAAAAAGGTAATGTAAGGCTAGAAAATCAACCGGTAAGCCAGGTAAGACCAAAACAGGGAAAGGCAAGCCATCATCCAAATTGTGAAGAAGGATCTTTTCAAGATGACTGCTGCAGTTTCTCGAAAGATTAATGAGATTTTGGCCATTATTGTCTGCAGGCAGACTCTGTCACGTCAGCTGGAGGAAGACAATCTTCATGCTCACATACCCGCTATCAAGCCATTGATCAGTCCGAGAAACAAGAAGGCTCGTCTATAATTCACCACTGGGCAAGTTACATGGAAGGATGACCACAGTCCCTAAGTCCACATCAGTAGCGAATATAAATTCAATCTGTTTCGATCATCCTGCCATATATATAGCAAAAATAATGTGAATTTTTGCGCAGGAAGTGTCATGATTTGTTGCATGTTTTAGGTAGAAGACTTTCGGTCACTTGTGGACTTACGGAACACGTTGAATGCATAAGTGTACAAGGAATTGTTGCGACAATATAATACCCTGTCACATCTGCGAGCCTTCGAAGCCCAACCTGAAATTTTCATGCAGAATAACGGCTCACCCTCTGCTCTACGGCCATTTCGATGAAGATTTTCCTAGACTACGTCACTTTACTGTTATAAACTGGCCTGCGGAGTTTATAAATCTACGAATCCTAAAACGGGTCATAACTCTAGGAAATTCTTCAAGATCAATGGAGCAATATTACTACGCACGAATGTCAACAATTGCTTCGTTCTTGGAGTATGAGATGTCAAAGTATCCTCAAAAATAAAAGCATCTAACTATATAGTGCATAATTGTATAATTGTACAACTGTTTTCCACTGATAATTTAATCGTTTTATTCCAATAGAAATTTCTATTTTTCTAATAAATTGTTTATCTGCTTATATGAAAACTTTCGTTTTTTCACCCAAATTTTCATAACCTTTACCCAAACGTATATTAATTTTGGAAGTCTTGGATTGTCTCTGCCAAATTTATGTAATATATGAGGGAAATACAGGGGTTCTGAATTTTTTGGACGGTACTGAAGACTCCTTAACAAATATGAATATCTTCTATGTTCCTGACTGTCAATCGGCTTAAGCAGTTTTATCCTATCCCCCTTTCCAGTTAATAAACTTTCTATCTGTGGCTAATATTAATTGCATTAGGTCCAGTAAACTATGAGTTGCCACTAAGATTTCATTTACTTTAGGCTCAATTAACCTTTTCATATTATTTGTGCAAAACACATCTTTCATTGAAAGCGTATTAGAAATGCATAATTTTATTACACATCACAACTGTCGCTATATTTCTTGATCTTTAGCTTTGCTTTATAAACTGGATTTGGCTTAGTTCATTTTAATATTCGAAAGTTCCGTATTATCTGAATTGAAATTTAATTACTGTATTTTTAGGGGTGTGGATTCTTCTAATGAACTAAAATTAAGAACAAATTATAAGTGTGTTCCCTATTTCGCATTTTTCATACCGAACAAACATAAATCTCTTAGGACCTTTCCTTTTCTCTTTTACTGAACATATTTTAACTCACATTATCATTTCACTTATCGAATAACTGTTTAATGTAGTCTTTTTGGAAAAGATAGCATGTTGATTTTGAGCAAATGAATAATTTTACATTCACATATCTTTTTTATTTCTTCAGTAATTCATACATCTATTGGTGTCTTAGAATTCAATCTTTACACTTTCCAGCTCTATTTAAAAACACATTCAAATATGCGTAGCTAATTAGGGAATTTCTTTGAAGCAACATTTTCCCACGGCGGCGAAGTAATGTGTACGGTCATTGGAAATGGTTTTGAAAGTGACGTATTCTTGGCCACAATTTTTTCCATTTGGAACGGTTGGTTATACAGAGGCACTTTCAGCATTAATATTTATTCACAAAGTCAGGTTGGTATTCTTCTTGGTTGCCTCAATTCAGGGGGCTCGCTGCTCGCATGGATGGTGAGCTTCTTGGAGTTTGATCTGAAGGCTGGTACTTACGTAGAGCGATGATAGTTGTGTGAATGACAATCTTACACCATTTCCATGCTTCCCAGATTGACTAACTTTTAAATAGAATCTTAGACTAATTTTCTTCTGAATTCACTTAGAATGATAATGTTTCATTTGTTCCATGTTGTTCTTCAAGTTCGTATAAATTAGTATAATCGAATCTTTACAATGTGGGTACATTAAGTTATTAACGGTTATCAGCCAGTTCCATACCCTGAATGATTGATGGCGAGAGCTTACTTTCGAGTTGGGCTGGGGAGAACCCTGTTCACATTTAAATGATGGCCTCATATGTGGCTACGACATAGCCTGTTTACTCTCCTCCCCCTAAGATCAATGACACACTTGAACAATTACAATTCATTTCCATTTTAAGTGCATATTTAAAAACCTCTATTTTTATTGTTAGAACTCTACTTAAATATTTTATTTATAGTATATCCATTTTAAATGTGACTCTAAGAAAAAAATTCTATATTTAGTTTTAGGGTTCAATAGAATCCTTGCCTTAAAGGAGAATTCTTTGCATAAATAAGGAAAAATCTACCTATCACATATCCAAGTCGTCCGTAAACTTCGACTTGGACTTAAAAAGTTGATGAAATGATATATATGTATATATATATATATATATATAGTTAAAGAGTAAAGTGGTGAAATTGGGTGAGGTTAAAGAATAGAATTGGTGTTGGAGACAGAATAAATGAGTCCCTGGTGAAAGGGTAACTCTATTGTTTTGAATTTTTATGTTTTGTGTTTGTTGTTTTGTCGTTTTTTTTTTTGTTTTTTTTGTTTTCAAATAAACTATATATTCATATATAGTTTATTCTAATTAAATTAAGATAGTTAATTCAAATTAGATAGCTTTGGATGTTGATTCGTTTTGATTTGATTGGATTGGATTGCAGGCATTCAAGCCTTTATTTGGGGCTGTTTTTTCCCCCCCTGCTATTAGTTTTATAAAGGTTTTTGAAGGGATCTTAGTGAGTGAATAATTTTTTAAACTTTTTGGGGTTTATTAATTCTGAATATAAAAGATTGTGGTAATATTTTGGTTAATTCCTAAAGAAGCCTGAACATTACACTTGTCGTTTGTTGTGATTTGTGTATTTTGTCATGTGTATTTTGGAGTCAAGTCACCGTGAGTCTGGGCCTTACTGTATTTTAGTTCTTTTTTGACGGCTATTGCGCAACCGTCATACCGTTCCTGACTTTGATCTTTGCTAATGACATCGTTTTGAAAATTTTGTAAATGTTTTTGCGCGGACAGTCCGTGTCCAGAAATAAGTATTATGTCAGGGTCACTCTGCCGCATAATATTGCCATAGATGGAACCTTTTCCATTTCACCCATTGACATTTATGTGTATTATCGTCAGTCTGTCTGCCATTTTGTGTACGTAAGTTCTTTAGGCTATGGGATTAAAGCAAACGTCTATTTGCGTGCTACTTTAGCCCCATGTGGTTTACTGTGCGGGGTGCGCTCCCTGCCGTTTCTTTTTTTGCTGTATTCAGTGTCGGTGATCATGTGGAAGCAGTCTGGGGTCAGTCTAACTATTTGTTGAGCGAGTGCCTCTTTAACCTCGCATTCCGGAACCTCGTCCAACCAATCTCAATTGTAACTTCCGGTCTTAAGACCTTTAGCTACTTCGCGGGAATTTAGTTCCCCTGCGAAGGGGTCTGACTCGGGGGCAAAGATTTTCAGGTTGAATCCTCTTGCGTGGTATTTGAGCTGGTGCTCTCTAGCTTGCGAAGAGGAGAATGTTGACCTTGAGCGGCGGGTTTTGAGGATTTTCTCGATCACAGGGACCTGGCCCTCTGAGGCCGTTTTCTTTAGCTTTTTGAGCCATAGCCGTATCTTTGAAAACAATCTTGAATACGTCCGTGTAGCTCTTACACTTAATTACTTCCGATCCCATAAACCAGGGGTAGTTCCGTTCAGTTTCCGTATGAATATCATCGATTGAGTGGCTCTCAACCCAGAAGTCGAGGCGCCTACAAATCACACTTCTGTGTGGTCAAATTTGGCGTGGTGTAGTGAGCTTTAGATTGATTATTTTAGAGTATTCAACAGCCTTGCTTGAGGTTAAGGCTTCGCAGTCGGCCTCCTTTGCGCAAATGGCTGAGTAACCATTATTCATATCTATTTGTCTTATGAGTGCAATGTTCAGGGATCCAAAAACCTTTTCAAATACCTTTCCCTTATCCTCGGAGGGCCCATAGAGTTATACGCAGGGTTTCCCTTATTTTCCCTGCATACTATCGTATGATGGCTGCAAATGAAAGAGGAGAGAGGACTCCGAGTGCTGTTGTGATGTGAAGTGTAGGAGCATGGATGCACCGAGGAAAATGTTCAGAAAAGAAAGAAAAGAAAGAAAAGGGGGTGGAAAAAAATGAGAGGGACCAATTTCAATATTTGACTTTTCATTTTACCTTAAGACCTTCCTTGTGACTTCCGAATATGCCAGGTGTGCTCGGGCCCTTCAATATCAGCAAAAAGGAGCGAAGATTTCACCTTCCACTTTCTTCAACTAAAGGCAGTGGTCCACTTTTCGAACGATCTATCGCGCTTTTTCACCAACACTGTTTTTATTCACGATACTCTCCCTAACTTAAGGCAAGCCAGAAGAATTCCAAGGTAACCTTGTTAATAAAGAATATGAATTGTTAGCGTGTTTATACGACCAACCGCTCCAGTTCAAAGCTTTCAAATGATTTAAATATAGAAACTTTATTACCGTTGCTTTAATTTATATGAGGGAATAAAAAAAATTTGCCGGAAAATGCAATACAGCAAGTCCTCGCTTAATGACGAGGTTCCGTTCCAACGACTCCGTCGTTGGACGAACCTCCTCATTGACCGACCGACAACTTGGCCGACGCATAGTGCCATACCCGTTAATGAAGTCACGTGTTATGGGCACTCGGCACTTATTCTCTCTATTTGGACTAATCTTTTCTTCATGTTATTTTAGTGGCTTTTTTAAGAATAAATTTTAATTTTATTCTTTTCAGTAAGCTTTTGTATGTATGGTAGTAAAAAATACAAACTTGACAACATTGTTTTATTAACACAAAGTGACATAAGATGCAGAGCAAATAATAATAATAATATGTACATATATAGATAACGAATACTTGATTGGTAGCTTCCGCAAATTCCGGAGTCAGCTGCTTCCATAGTCGGGCGACAGTCAGCGCGGGTGTTTGCCGCTATGCCCGCCAGGCGGCGATCCCAGTCATTGTTGCGACTTAGTCTGAGTGAGACGCTGCCGCCATCTTGGAAAATTTTGAAATCATAAGGTAATTGTATTTTTTTGCCGTTGTAGGCCTTTTAGCTCAAGTACTTGTAGGTAGTGAAGATGTGGACTCTTACTATTTAAGTGAATAAGTTATAATGTGTGTTAGATAAGGGAAGCTAGCATATGATACCTATCTGTTACTTGGAGAAGGACGCTGCCGCCCACGGTAATTGCACTTAAATACTTCCCGTTTTAGGCCTGTTAACGTGATTACTTCTACCAAAACTTTGTGTTTAAGTATCCAAGAGTGGGTTAAAGTTAAAATACTCAGTGAAATATTAATTAACAATCATAATATATGGTGTGACACAAGCCTATAAATTATGTGATATATTTTTACTATACGCTATCTATGGTAGGGTTGCACCGATAATATCGGCAAGTTATCAGTATAGCCCATATCGGCCACTTTGCCGATATATGGGTATCGGTCATATCTTGCTAATATATTATAGGCTTGCTTATCGGCTAATCCTATAAGTATTCCAATATGAGCTTATACAGCACATACTTCTCTAATGGTGTCTCAGTACCATTACTTTGTTTTTCCTTTCACTTATACGAATATTGTATTAATACTACGAAGTATAACTTCAAAACTTCTTAAAATGTATTCAGAAAAAAATGTATAAATAATTACAATGGTTGATAATTTGATATATAAGAACATAACTTATAATAAGAAAGAAACACCCTTATGCCCTCAGTACAGGTGGCCGACCTCGAAAAACTACCAGATACCTTCAGAGAAAAGATTGAATTCCAGGACCGCGGCAGTCTCCTCTACCCCTCAAACTAGTGCATCCACATGGCTATGATGGCCGTGGAAATCTTTAAGGCGATGGCAACACCAGGTTAAAGGAGGGCCAAGTTCCTGGCCGCCTACTCTTCAGAAAAAGTGTTCGTGAGTGTCTACAAGGAAATAATGAGCAATGACTTAGGCATGTCTCTGCTAGAATGTGAAAAAGGGTTGCAGCCTAGGTCAACACCGTTGTTCCTGCCATCGCCAGGTCCCTCTTCCATGTTATGGGAAAAAATATGGTGTCAAAAGCTAACAGTCATGCCCATGCATAAGTCAAAAGAAGAGTCATAAAAAAAGGTAATCTGGATGCACCCGAGAAAGCTACCAGGAGCAAAAGTGATTACAGAAGAAGAAACTTTTTAGTGAGAAAAAGTACTAAGTCAATTTAGGTGTGCGTAGCCACTTACATTTGTTATGTATCTTTATTTTGTAGGGTAGATAATAGAATCCAGGTTAACCATGAAATAGGTTACTAGTACAGGGTGTCCACACCTTAGATTCTTACTAGCTATTACTTTATTATATCTACGAGGGGTGGTCAATAAGGTTTGCAATTCGGATATAAAGAAACGAGATATGAGGAAAAGTGTTTTATTATTTTTCAATATAACTACCCTCGACTTCAATGCACTTGCGCCACTTCTCCCTGAGACTTCGAATTCCCGCCACCTAGAAATCTCCCGACTGCTGTTCAATCCACTCCTGGACGGCGAGCTGGACATCTTCATCGTCCCCAAACCGGCGTCCACGCAGTGCAGCCTTGAGCTGGCGGAATAAAAGGTAGTCGCTAGGCGCCAGATCTGGACTGGGGGGGGGGGGATGGTTGAGCTCCTCGAATCCGCACTCGCGCAGGGCAGCTTGGGCAACTCTGGCCTTGTGGACTTTGACGACGTTGAAGTCGATCATGGGGCGTAAGGTTTCTAGGGACCCAACGGGCAGAGACCTTGGTCATGGCCAAATTGTCGTGGATTGCGATGATAACACTTCCATGTGATATTCCAAGTTCTCGCTCGATTTCTTCAACCTTCACCCGTCGATTTTCAATGATCATTCTCTCCACACGGGCCACATTGTCCTCGTTGGTCACGTCTGACGGGTGTCCTGAACGGAGTCAACTTCAAGGGACTTAAGACCATGGTAAAACTCCCTATTCCAGCGAGCAATGTTTGCATAGGAAGGGGCGGTGTCGGTGTACACTGCAACCATGCGTTCATGGCTCTCTTTTGCATTCTTGCCTTCCTTGGTCAAATATTTGATCACTGCGCAGTGCTCAACCTTCTCCATTGTTGAAAAATTTGTGACTGACGATCTGCGATCAGCTACTGCTTCTTAAATAGACGAGGTAGGAGCGTGCGGCTGCAGGTCCAAACTTGTAATAACTTGTCCTAACGCCCCCATAAACAGCCATATCCCTTCCTCTGTTTTGCCTTACCGATTTGCAAAACTTATTGACCCCCCCTCGTATTTCAGAATAATAAGTCGGTACTCACCCCTGGGCTATGGAAATGATTTATAAAGTTAAAAAAATGAAATCAAATGCGGGGGTCTAGCTAAATGATAACTAATGGAAATATAATTGTTTGTTAGATTGGTCAGGGTTGAGCCCTGGAAGGATTTCTTCTTTTTTTCTTAATTGATGCTACCTACTTTATTTCATTTATTAGAATATATCTTGAAATATGTTTGTAGTTAAATGTAATATACCCATTTTTCATTTCAGTTTTAATTAGAAACTTTGCAATTTTTTTTTAAATACCTGGAAAAGACCTGGACAACCTATGGAATTTTGAAATTTGATATTAGTAGACACCCTGTAGTATCTAAGAATCTCATTGTACGCAGCCTTATTAAATAAAATTGAATTGAATATAACCAGCATCGGTTATAAATATAAGGTTTTTATTTATTATTTTTCATTAAATAATTCACACTTTTGTTCGTCACGCCGAATCTGTTCGTTGAATATAAATTTGACTTCACAGCTCGAAGTACATTGGTCCTAGGGTGCTTCATGCCAAATTTGGGATGAATATCTTTAAAAATAAAGAAATAAGAAAGATTTTTGTTTTTTCCTTGCTAGCCCCACTATGGAATCGCCCGATTTTGAGCTACCAATCAAGTAATAATAAAATGAAAAAAAACAAACAATTTATAATTCAAATCCTTCAAATATTTCGCTTTGTGGAGTAGAATCGAAAATTTCAGGGTATGTAATTAGGTCTTCATCGGTAGACTCACGCACAGTAGAGGGTCCAGGTAAGAGAGAGGCTGCAGGGAAAGGGGTAGCAGCTATGTCCAACATAGCTTCATTTATCTTTACGAATGCAGTTGCTAAGCCCATTGCAGTGAACTTCTTTTGAACCTCGTCTGATTTTTCACTTTCACTTTCTTCTAACTCCTCTAATTTTTGCTGTTCTTCTAACTCTAACAAATCCTTATTACTTTCCTTCAACTAATATTGATTGGACTTATATAATAATTTGTACTCGTGTGGAAGACACGAAAACATGTGCGCAAACAAGTCCGACACGGCCATCTTGGCACTAGAAAGGTTATGCGCGCGTCGTAACTTCGAGAGGTTTTTGTTAAACGAATATCGGACCGGTCGTGACGGCCATCGTAACTCCGAGTCGTCGTTAAACGAGTACGTCATTAAGTGAGGACTTGCTGTATAGCAAAACCAAAGCATCTAATTTCACTTCTTGTCTAAGAACGATAAACTACAAGCATTTTATGATGTGTGGACAAGTGTGGAAGAAACAGCAATTCAAAAATAGTCTCCATTTGAGCAACAAGACTTCTAGAATGAAAGCAAGATCAAACAGCGAATTCTGGGTGGAGTTGTGGGTGAGCAAGAGTAGAGTCGATGAAGCTTTGTTTTATTGTCCTCATAAACCGTCCCTCAAACATCAATAATTCAATTAATCTTCTACCATAACCCACCAGAAATTCGATGTTTGTCCTTGTTTGCCTTTTAAGAGAGGTCATGTCGCTCAAATGGGGGGCTTGGGAACCTTACGGATTCCTCTTATACATACATACATAGATTTACTTATTTATATTCCCATGAAGAAATAAGAGCCACTGTGTAAAGGAGTACATATACCCACATGAATACGAAAAAGCAACTACATATGTACGAACAGAGCCAATAAATGAGTTGCCTTTGTATCTGCCTGTACTTAATCTTACTGTCATTACTTGCCTTTTCTGATTCTTTTTCTTCTCCTTTTTCTGCCTTTCCTTGCCTTTTGTTTTTGATTTTTTGCTTGTGCTTTATGCTTCTTCTCCTTCTGATTCTGCTTTTCTGGTTCTTCTAGTTTTCTTATCTTCTCTTTTTTTCTACTTCTCCCGATTATTTTATTTTGGGGGTTTCTGTTGCCTGTTCTGATTCTGAGTTTTTGCCTCTTCTGCTTATCTGCTTCTAATATTTTTGCTTCTTCTGTTTTCTGCTTCTTTTGTTTCTCTTTTTCTTCTGGTTTGTCTGCTACTCATAGTTTTTCTGCCTTTTCTGCTTATCCTGATTCTTCTAGCTTTTCGGTTTCTCCTGTTTTCTGTTTTTTTTCTGTTTTATCTGCTTCATTCGCTTTCTGTTTTCCACCTGTTCTGCTTCCTCTGTTTTTTCAGTTTTTCTGTTTTTCCTGCTTCTTCCGCTTCTTCTGGTTTGTATGCTTCTTCTGTTTTTATGATCCTCTTTTCTGTTTCTCTTGATTCTTCTGTATTTTCTATTTCTTCCGCTTTCTCTGCTTCTTCTGCTTTTCTACATTTTCTAATTCTTTAGCTTTTCTGTTCTCTTCTTCTTCTGTTATTATGATCCTTGTTTTTTCTGCTCTTTCTGCTGATTCTGTTTCTTCTGCCTTTTCTGCTTCGTAAGATTCCTCTTTTATGCTTATTTTGCTTTTTCTGTTTTCCTTAAGAATGTTTTGTTTATTTTGTTTTCTGCTTCTTTGCTTTTCTGTTTCGATATTTTCCGCCTTTTCGGTTCCACTTGATGTAATTCTCTGTATTGCATCTGCTTTTTCTGTTTTCTGCTTTATCTACTTTTTACGTATTTCCTACTTCTGTTATTTCGAATTCTGCTTAATTGCTATTTCTGCTTCTAAATATATTCTTCTGCTTCTCCTGAATTTTTTACTTCTGTTTTTTCTGTTTCTATCCCTACACGTCTTTTCTGCTTTTTTCCTTTCTCTATTTTGCTTTTTTTGGCTTCCTCCGCTTTTTCTGATTCTCATGCTTTTATTTCTTCTTTTCCTTTTCTGCTTCTCCCTTTTTTATCCTTCTCTCCATTTACTGCCTCTGCTTTTTCTTCCCCTTTATTATATACTGTTTTTTCTACTTTTGCTGCCTTTTCAACTTGTTCTGCTATTAACTTTTCCTTTTTCTCTTTTTCATCTTGTACTTTTCTAGTTGTTGTGCTTTTTTTGATGTTTCTGCTTCTCATTTTCTTTTTACTATTTCTGTTATTTCTTCTTCTCCTGCTTTATCTGCTTTTCCAGCCTCTTTTGATCCTCATGCTTTTGTTGCTTCTTCTTTTATACTTCTGCCTCTTTCTTCTTCACGCGCTTTTCTGCTTGTTTTCTCCTTTTCTTGTGCTGCTTCTTTTTCTTCTTCACGCGCTTTTCTGCTTCTTGTTTACTTCTCTGCTTGTGCTTCTTTTTATTCTTCTGCTGTTTTCCGATTCTTTTGTTTTTCATGCTTTTCTTCTACTTTCTACCATTTTATTATCTCTCTCAAAGGTTTCATCTACCAGACAATTGCCATATCTTGTCCTGTTTTCCTAATTTGTTTTCGTTTGTTATTGCATTTGTGCCTGCTATTTTATCTATGAATTTTGCTATATCATATATTAAATATATTTTTTTACTTATTTGGTGTTCAGTAATTGGGTGGCAGTAAGACTGAGCTTGTATTTCACCTGTATTTCTATCTATTCCTTTTTTCGTAATTGTAATTAATGGATATAGGAGCAGTGAGATACATCCGATATACTATCCACCATTAATAGCGCAGTATTGTAATCAGTCGGTTTAAGAAAGTTGTTCGAGAATGATTCATTAATGATGTTCTATGGGGATATAGGATTTTTTAAGGGTTTCTAGCACGAGTCGCGGGAGAAGAAGTGATTGATTTGCATGTCATCACCATAGAAATGATGTAATAATCCTAGGCAAAGAAATACGATATAATAGAGAAGAAGATGGATGCAAAATAGGAATAGACCAAAAGGCAAAACTAGCGGAAAACTATAACATGCCTCTCCCGCAGAGATATATCACTTCCAATGGTAATAGACTGAATTCCAGAGATATAATATAAAACAGTTAAGTGTGGTTCCAGAAATATCCAAGAATTCACAAAGGCGAGGAAGAAGAACACTGATCTAGAGTATCAAATGCTGCCGAGAGATCAAGAAGCATCAAATTGAAAGGATCGTCAGTATTTGCTGCAGAACGAAGGCTTTCAGTTATATTTAAGAGAAGTGATAAAGTAATGTGACCTGCGTGGAAGCTAGAATTGAAAATCTCACTAATATTGGAGGAAGACATGTGAGCCAGATTTCGGCCTTACCTCAGACTTTCGAGGACTTTAGTATGGAACTAGAGTTGATAGATTGGACGTTACCTTGCCGGCTCTCCCTTTCCCAAGTTAGGTTTCTTAAGAATATAATGATCAACAGCGAGTTTGAAATCAGTACTACACTAGATGAGTGGGAAGTTTTAAAGATACCAATGAGGCAAGGGAGAGGTACAAGGAATAAATAGCAGTAAAGAGAATGAGAGAAAGTGTTTAGGAGAGAATAGGTCTTTTTCGAGGAGAGCAGGAGGGATTTTAGGTTCCTAGGGTATGCTAGAGTGGGAGAAATGGGTTATATCGAGGGAGATGTGATGGGGAGGAGAGACATACTTCAGAGATAGGAAGACAAGCAAGCAGCTATAAATTTGTACACTGATTGTTTTGAATGTTAGCAAGAATACAATGTGTGCATTGGGGGCAGATCTGAGGAGGGCGATGTAGGAGGGAGGAGCAAGGAAGTAGGAGGAAGGAGCAAGGAAGTAGCCGGGAGAAAGTGTCTCCGTTTACGTACCACAAGCTTGGGCAGCGCGAAGGCGCTTCTCGCATGCTTGGCTGTGTAAATTTGCATTGAATATAGAGCTTTAGAACCAAGGCAAACGTCTTCAGCGAGAGAATGTGGCTATCAAAGGATTAGGAGAAAGTCCATTAAAAAGAGAGTAAGACTCGCTGAGGTCCTAAGTTGGGGAGCTGGTATCTAAAGAGTGAAAGTTTGAGACAAAATCCTTGGTAATCACGTCATGAAAAATGAAAGAGAGCTGATTATGGTATGCGCACGTTTTGTGTACTATGAACTGATAATATTACTACTCTGTTGTTATTTTTATTAAATTAATTAGATATTAGCATTTGATTTCATGATTTTATTAGATTTATTGTCCAATGTGCGAATCATTTATTTTGACTTGGAAATTCTATTTATGTAAGATAATTCTTTAGGAGATTTAAATTTTAAGCTTGCATTATTGTCTTATTATTTAGATTTAATTTTATGCACAGATCTTTGGGTTTATAATATTTATTGAGAATATTAAAAGTAAAAAATACAATAGATCAAAATAGAAGAAACATTTAAAACGATAAGTAAGGGAGACAATAACTACAAGAGAAAGAAAAGAGAAACAAAGTTTCCAGAAGACTAGGGATTAAAATGGACAAAGATGTGATAAGTTTTTAATATATAAACAGACAAATAAACAATTTAATTTCATCCGCAGGAGCCATAAAAGCTCATAGATAGTAAGCCCTATTAAGAACACGACTACTTTTTGTACCCCCTCTAATATTTGTAAGCTATTTTAACATTTAATTTATTTTCACAATTTATCGAATTTCTTCTTTATAATTTCTGTGTTTAGAGCACTAACTACCTCTTGTGGTAGATTGTTCCAGACTTGAACGATGTGGTTGCTGAAGGTAAATTTTCCCCTTTATGTTTAGAATTTCCACCTCTTCATCTTTCTGTCGTGTCCTCGGGTCGTTGTCGCGCCTGTCAAATTAAAAGATTTTCTGCAGCAAAATAATTATTCAAGATGGTCGCTTTTTGGAAATCATTTTAACTAATCGGTTGTTTAGTTTTGGCATTTGAACTGACTCTTTGTTTCTATAGTACCTATAGAATGCTTTCGGATTATCACAATACCTTTCCGCAGGGTGAACCCCCCACCCCCCCCCAAAAACGGGCCTGCACACACAATTTGTGATATATCCTTCATTTATTCACTAATAACCCTTAGTGAATGACAGAAGCAACACCTATGAACCCAACTTGATCTCAATGGGAGATCCAGCAAAGAATATACTGCGTCAAACATTACTACAAGACAGGCTCGTTCAAAGAAGTGCAGGACACTTTCGTGCATTAGTTCGAATGTGAAAAATCCCCCTCCAAGAGAAGAATTCAGGACTGGATGGACCACTTAGAGAAATATGGAACAGTGGAGAACCTCAATGCAGCCAGTGACAACCGTCCGAGCCATTCAGGACGCTCCAGGAAGCGTACTGCTGAGCTGGTCGAGAGCGTGAGAGAATCAGTTCATCAGAGTGCAAAACGGTCTGTACGCAAGCAAAGTCAGTCCCTCGGTATATTCCGTGAGACTTGCAGGAGAGAGCTAGTAATGGATGTAAAGGCCTACCCATACAGAATACAGACGAAGCAGACCCTTACAGCCTCAGACAAGGAGCAGATAAAGGCTATGGCAGTCAAGATACTGGAGAAGATTCAGAAGACCCCAACTTTCCTTAACCTCCTTTGAACCTCAGATGAAGCTCACTTCCATATTGATGGAAACGTAATTTGAAGACAAATGCCTTCTGGGTGACCTCCAGACCAAATGTGGTAGCCACCAAGCCCATACACTTCCCTAAGTGCACGGTATGGACTGCAATCTCAGCCAGAGGCATCATTGGACTATTCTTATTCGAGGAATATGGCGCTACAGTTATAGTGACCAAGGAGCGGTATGTTGAGGTCTTCAAAAGCTTCAAGAGGGAGCTGCAGACCCTGTTCCCGTCGTTTATGGGGAAGTTCTGGTTCCAGCAAGATGGTGCAAGCTCTCACACCTCAAACCTGCCCCGAGATTGGCTGAAAGCGAACTTTGTTTTTAAACACATTAAGCTAGTTATCACCAAAGTTTCATTCAATCCCTGCAGAAAATTAAGAAATGAGGCCTATCGAAAGTTAGGGCCCCTTATTTGGGGGTCGCCTTGTATTTTTGTACCTGCATTTAGCTGCATTCATTTCTCTCCCTATCTTGTCTTTGGAGGTCAGGCAATTTTTTACTTATGACTGGTTGTCTTTTAACTACTTATAAAGTGACCGTTTCTGTCCTATCAGAGTTTTAAGAAATTGATTAATCAAAGGTTTGTCTCTTGAAAATATTGATGCGATTAATGATGATGTGTAGGCCGAAGCTTGTGTTTTATTATTGAGTTTTCTATGGCAACCCCATTCTTTTAATTCATCTTTGATCGCTTGCAGGTTTGCTAATTTAAATACTGGTAGCTTTTGCGGTTTTCTCTGATTAATGAAATCATATTTGATATTAAATACCAATGAGTTGTGATCCCAGTTTCCGAGTGTTCCTAAATTTTAAGCCCATGAATTAAAGTTTCCTTGTTGCTAAAAACTAAATCAAGTGTCTTGTTTTCTTTTATAGGGTGTTCCACAAAATTATGCAGATAATTAGCTAAAATGCGTTTAAGATATGGTTATCCGAGTCTGAACTCATTAACTACTCGACGTTCTGTATACTAGTCCCATAACTAAAGAAAAACATTTGGGATATTTTCTGTTTAGCGGCAGGGAGATGTTTTGTACCAAATTTTCGCCAACGATGCAGTTTTGAGTGCTGAATACGAATATAACATTTCTTTTTTGGAGAAATGAAAGGAGGCATTAAAAAAACAAAATTTAATGCGCACTAGTTTAGAACATTATTCTATAAACAATTATGATTATATACTGAAGGGATGTGCCCCCAGACCCCCCTAATTAATTGAAACTCAGGATCATCGTAGGGGGTCTCCCGCAGTGCTAAACTCCCCACGAGCAGTCACCTTGAATTTACTCCCAAAAGGTGAAACATATTGGAACAAGGACGAAATAGTTTGCGTTCCATCGTTCGCGCCGCCGATCGTAATGTTTACCGGGCACTGTACAGTAGTTGATTTCAACAATTACTTAAGAGAGGTAAGAAATGCATAATATAGGCTTAAAATAAAGAAATAAAAGACATTGCGGTACCCACCGTGAGATGCTCGATTCTTACTTATGTGAATTTATGTGGCGAAAACGCAATAAAAATGAAAATTTGTTTAAAAAAATATTATGGGATATATCTAAATACAAATGAATGTTTGAACAAATAATAAAAGGACTGAACAATAATATTGGGAAATCATATGGCAGTTTAAGTGCGTTTCATTTCCCTTTCTTTTTTTCACAAAGGTTTCGGACAAACCAAAATTTACCGTTTGAAATTTTTTTTTTTTTTAGATACTTCCTTTCATTTCTCCAAAAAACAAATATTATATTAGTATTCAGCACCCAAAACTGCATCGTTGGCAAAAATTTAGTACAAAAGATCCGCCTGCCGCCAAACAGAAAAGACCCAACCTTTCTTGATAATTTTTGTTCAGATTGACTTGCTGTGTTGTCGATTTAGAACCTCTTATTTTTATTAGTATATTAATTAGTATGTATCCTGGAATATGAAAATGAAGATGTATGCAACCACGTTTTGGTAATGGCTAGAATGTCGTAATGATATTTACCACTAATTAAATTTAGTTCAATAAATTTATTTCGGATGCTCCGAGCATTGCAATAGCACACCTTAATATACGTTTTTAAATTTTTTTGCTGCCTTTCCTTTGTTATCCCCATTTGCCCTTTTGTTTACATTATCTACTTTTCTACTGTTATTATTAATTACACTTCTATGTAGATAGCTGTTATTATCCTGAGCTATTTTCTTTTGGTTTGTGGGGCCATGAATTAAGAATTTTTTCTCGAACTGCTGCATTGAGAAAATTTGAGTGATGAGTTATAATACATATATATAAAAGCATACCCAGTCGTGCCATTCCTATACCATTGAGATTAACACCATCCCTTCCATAGAAATCTCTTTGATTTATAAAACTGTCTCAAACGTTAATAAACCTTAAATTTAATGAAGCACATAAATTGTGTAAAATATTATATAATTTCACTGTTTGAGCTATTTCGTAGTACGCCCCTCGTATTCTAGGCACTATCCCAACATGAAGTACTGTCATACGCATATCTATTATATTTTGTAATAGCGCTTGTTCTTACTATCGATTTTCAATGACTTTTGCACTCCTATATCGTTTCCCCTAGCCATTATGATGATCTTCTTCTCTTCGCTAGTGGTTATTTCATCGTGAACGGCTGACGCAATATCGTCCATGTTATCTCCCGGAATGAGCGTCCGTCTTCTCTTGCGATGTTTTCTAGTGCATAAATATTCATCCGAGTGTCTTGCAAACGAGTCTCCGTAAAGAGTGATTGGAGGCTCGTCCTTACCAGCTTCCTCGCCAAGGCAGCAAATTTGATGTTTAGAGGGACCGCGGAGCCAGAGATCCGTTTGATAACATTGCGAGCACTTGTCATTTTTTTGTTTGGGGAGGGGGGGGGGGTCTAAATCCATCTTCTAGTTCGTTTGAGAGCAGAGGTGGTGAAATTATGTCTTCCTTCACTATATTCGTAATATCTTGATTTGGAGAGTTCTTTACTAGCTTGTTTACGATTGGCTTAAGATCTTGAAATTTCTTGCGTAATTCCTTTATTTCAGTGTCGGTTTTGATGCTTGAACAGCACATAATAAAAAGGGCGTTTTTACGCTTTTTAATGTCAAAAAAAGTTAAATGTCAAATTCTTTTTCCTTCGTTGCACTCGAAAAACATATTCGGGTTATGAGTGAGCTCAGGTAGTAAGGGGCGGGGTCACCTTTAACTTGTCGTTCACGAGTAATGGCTTAAATTAGGAATTGTGGCAAGAAAATGGGAGAAAGTTGCGGTATTATGAAGTAGTTGTATTAGGAAGGCTTCTGGAACCTCGTAAAAGTAACCATTCTCTCTATTTTAGGAAGCCACTGCGTGAGTACGTTCTTGATGTCCGAAGTAAGATTTGGTAACTAATCAACACTTAATTAGGAAAGCGGTTTGTGTAGTCGCAGGATGGGAGAATACTGGTTATCTAATTTTGACCAGGAACAAGAGAATTAGTTTGTAGGATCTTATTGTAAAGATCATACACGTTTGTGTTTTCATATGTTTATTCCGTCTTTACGTTATTTGAATATTAACCTAATTATGTGTTTCATTTAACTTAAAATACATAGATATTATTTTAGATAGTATATTTATAACTATTACGTATTCATAATGTTTCTAACACTTATTATGTAATTAGTTTATTTTATGTCACGCGTAGGTTGACAACTTTTAATACATTTGTACTTGTCCAAATAGGCTCCATATTTGTTCCTCCAAGCGTATATGTTTCATTGTGGAGTTATTTTCGATTTGGTCCTTGTTTTATGGAGGTTCATGGATCGATTTGCGTTTTTCGTCGGTGATATTTGCGATGATTTTGAAAGTGTAGGGGAAGGGGGACATTTGGCTATGCGAAAAAAATATTTTTAGTATTGTCGTATCTGTTATCATTGATAGGTTAATTTAGTTTTAAAACTGATCCATAGGCAGTTTCCTAGGTGGTATTTTATGTGGTCTTTGGACGTTGGATTAGATTATTTAATTTCTTTTTTTTTCGTTTCGATGAAATAATCGGACATTCCTCTTTTGTGCGTGTGTGAGGGCGGAAGTTTTTTATTGGTGCTCATCTCATTCAGATTCAAGTTAGTCTTTTGTAAATTTTGGGTTTAGGATGGCATTGGAAGGAGGGTTGGGAGTGAACCATAGGACATAAGGAAAAAATAACACATTGAGATACAGTGAGAGAAAAAGGGTAAATATTGGAAAGTGAATATAGAGAAAAAAGGTTCCTAGATAAAGGGTATCTCTGGTGTGTCAAAAATATTAAAGATAAATAAATAATAATGGGAAATAGTAATAATAGAAAGACTGCATTCGATACTTGTAAGCCAAAGAGTCCAGTAACCGTCCATAATATTCGCAGAAATGGGCGTAGGCAACAAATTCATAATTATTTTTCTCTCATTTTTTTACTTTTTCATTATTTATTTAGTTGAATTTTACTATTGAATTTTGTGTTATTTTTAATTCTTTATTTTTTACTTTCAAGTTTCTAAAATCGTGAATAGAATTAATTGGAAGGTCATTTCAGGAAAAATGGAACGATCAATTTACATACTGTATGCCCATATAAATGTCCTGTTACAATTCAGCAAATTCATTATTGAAATTAAACTTCATATTCAATAAATCGGTCCAGTAACTTTTAATAAAATGTAATTAGGTATAAATTTATAGTACATGACTTTCCCCCCAAAGGAGAAAATACACCTAATACTTATATGTAAAATCGACTTACTCTTTCGTTGCAAAGACACCCTTCATTCGAGAGATGAAAAGCACGCTGGAACGTCATGCAGAGCAGGTCTCGTGTTGGCCGAACCCGACCATTGTACGATAAGACTTTATGCTGAAACTTTCAAATCTCAGGTAAAGATCGACCACATCCACTGGTCAACAAGGGAGTTTTTCCTCATGTTTCTGGATCGAAATAGTCTGATGCTAGGGTAATTGTTTCTGTTGAATTCAATAATGACATTCGTATAGCTGTATTGGGCTCAATGTTCCGGAACCAGCATATCTATATATTTGGTGCCCTATGTTATTCATACACTAATTTATATGTTCATTGGTTTCACTTATGCAATAACATTTCCTAATTTGTGCTTTTTTGTTTGTTTCAGATTGCTGGTTCATGATAGTGCATATTTACAACTGCTTAATTTCTAATTACTCTAAAATTAACAAAACATGGAACGTGGCAAGTGCGTGAACGATGCTGATCGTCTTTGTTACATATGTGGCGCCTTCACTCCTGGTAGCCTCAAGAAACCAATCATAAAAGCTGTTCGACTGAACTACATACAAAAGTTACCTCAAATGTCCTTAGGCTGACCAAGACAAGAAATGGGTACCTTATATAGCTTGTAAGTCTTGTGTCAACCACTTTAGCGAGTGGATGTGTGGTAAGCGAAGCTCAGGAATGCCGTTTGTGGAACCAATGATATGGCGGGAAGCCAAAGACCACTGCAGTGACTGCTACTTCTGTCTAACAATAATCAAGGGAATAAAGATCAAAACACGAGGCAAGGTGCAGTACCCCAATACTGCTTCTGCAATCCGACCAGTTCCACACAGCGCTGAACTCCCAGTCCCAAATCCACCAACTGAACAAGAATTAATGAGTGATTCTGATTCTAATTCTACCTCAAATGAAGACGACTATCAGAATGATTCTGAAAATACCAGGCCTAAACTCTTTATTCAATAAGCGCTTCATGATCTCATCAGGGACCTAGACTTGTCCGAAGAAAAGGTCAAAGTTCTGGGTTCCAGACTAAAGCAGCGTAACCTGCTGGAAGCTGGAGTGCGTATCACTAAAGCTCGTTACTGACATATAGAGCTGCCTGCATTTTTTAAGATGGCAAACAACCTTTGTTACAGTGAGAACGCAGTATCTCTCATACAAAAATTCTGCAAGTCTGAACCATACAAGTCAGGTGATTGGAGGCTGTTTATAGACTCTGGAAAAGACTCTCTGAAAGCTGTTCTTTTACAATTTCTGGAATTTTCAATCTTACACTTTTCATCGAATTTATACGATTTCCTTTGGTTAATAACAATATTTTCACATGTTATTAGAGTGGTTGAATACTTTTGTCACCTGCTAAATTATATTTATTAACAATTGTTGTTCCTGCACAAAAAAATTTTAGGTGTATTTCTTCTGTTAAATACTGAGTTTCATGTTAGGTTTATAAACAAACGAAAGCACGAAATACTTCAGAAATATTGAAATTTAATATGCAAATAATTGTATTACCTCTCTATATTTATATTTATTTAATTCAATAACGGATAGAATATGTGTTGAAAAGATACCCACTGTGGAGGAGCGTAATTTTTATTTACGAGACTAGTTTTGACATAGAATTTATCATGCCATATTCAGTATATGACCGAAGATAGCATGAAAAACTACATGCCGAAACTAGTCTCAGTGTTTTTTAAAAGAAAATTTAATATTATATATATATATATATATATATATATATATATATATATATATATATATATATATATATATATACATATACATAGACGGTTTATTTTTGCTTATAAAGTAGGTCGAAAAATTGAACATTTTATTATAAAGGTTTAATTTTTCTTTGTCTAACCCTTTTTTTACGATGCAAATTTTAATGAATCAAGTATAAATTTTCCATAGGGTTAGTTACTATTTCCAGCCAATATTATGGTATTTAGTTATATGCATAAGTTAACGAAGAGTGGTAAGTTATGGGGCTGATGGGGATTTCTTGAAGAAACTTGGCGTTCCCCGGTGGGAGGCATACATAGATAAATATATATATACATTGATAGCAGGTATAGAATAGAACAAATTTTGATATATTATAACAAAATAACATTTGAAGTAAAACAAAACATGGTCAGTTTTTGACGTGCCACGGGATTATTACACATATCATATAAAAATATGCATTAGAGGAGCTGGATACATCTGAAGTAAAAAAAATCACATGTTTAGCTACATTAAAACGTTTGTGCTTTGGACTTCCTCTGCTGTTCCTCTATCCAGTAGTAATCGGCAAGAATTCTTCCTTAGTATCGATGTTTTCATGCGCTGAGATCTTGATGGAAGGCTCCTTGTTCATCAGACACTGCTCCCAGATCATCATCAAAACTTCTGGATGTAATTGAAGAAAATAAAGTTTGAGAGACATTTTCAAAATCCGGTGACGTCTTGTTTCTCCAAGCTAATTTTGCCAAGCATCCCAAATACGTTTCTTGGCCACAGCTCTAGATCGTTTAGAAGTGGGCTAAAGTTTTACGTCAGTGATCTTCTGGAAATTTACGTAACACATATTCAAATGCTTTCGAGTTTCTCTTCTCCAGTGTTTTCACGAATTGTTTTAATAAACCCAGCCATATATAAAACAAAGGGAACAAAGGTTCATTCTAGATTTTTGATATTCCTAGTTTATACGCGTATCGCATATAGCAGCTCGACTGCATAAAATGTGTAGTAGTCGCTCATTTGTCCAATTAGCATATAAAAGATGTGTTTTTTGAAACCTGACCGCAGTTTCATTGACATATCACTGCCTATTAAGCCCCTAAATAATTTCCAACTGTGTTTCTGGAAGTTTACGCCATCTTTAATTACTTTGTGTTATCATTTCCTTCATGTGCAAAACCAGAGGGTTTGAGTCATTTTTCTGAAATACGTTATACGAACGTACTTCTTGAGCAAATATTTTCTTTTAGAAGACGTGACAAAAGTTGAGCTTTATCACTCGAGGTGCCAAATCTTGCACTGAAGCATTTAATTCTGCTTAAGAGAACTGTTTTTATTCGTCTTCTTCATCAGGTACAAAATCTGCGTTCATCTTTATTTCGCCCATACTAGTGCAGGCTTTCTCATTATACTTGTCATCATCATCGCGACTTTCGATGCCATCCTCCAGTGGTAGAAAATGGGATGACCACTGGTCGTTTTTCGGATTACAAACTAGTGTATAAATCTGCCAAATAAATACGATGTGCAAAAGTGCATCAAAATAAAAATCCAGTTGAGATGACTATGCAGGAAGAACAACTAGCTGCATGGTTTTTATGTTCCCATATAATGTGGCAGTCGCCAGATAGCCCCTAAAAAAAATCCCATATAATGGGGACGACAACAAGCATTATCTTTTTTTTTCCTGTTGAACCAGGCTCGTGCTCTATTTCACCAAGCTATACGCACGAATGCGGCGCCCTTTTTCTGTCTTAATCCACAAGAGGACAACCGTAGTATAATCGATACAGTTTTATGATTCCATTAATGATGGTGCACGCTGTGACTCGAAGGGTGTGGTTGAACAAACCATACTCATAACAAAATAATTCAGAATTAGTTTTGCACCACCTTAAAATTCCAGCCGCCATTTTATCCCAAATCTGTCAAAAAAAACACCACTAATATCAATGAAGATCACATATTCTCTTTTAGAGTGGACTTTCACATGCAATTATATTAACTTGGATAATGAGACACAATTGTCATCATGGAAATTAGAAGGTAATATAAGAAATTCATTGCATTTTCCAAATCAACACATAAAACTATATCAAGTGCACCATAAAATAGGACTGATGCTTTTTGGTTTTCTGCCAGAGTAATGTTCCAAGAAATAAGTCGGGAATTTATTTTTACAGTTTTTAGTGTAACTGTATCTCATAATAAAGGAAATTGATGTTTTCTTAGAAGTTTTTAATTTGGGGGCGTATTTGAGATAGAAAAACCATTTTTTTTATATGATGTAACTTTGTCTCAATTTGTTTGCAGTTTACTTCATTCAGGGTTGTAAATCATAATACAGATAGATGCGATGTAAAAAACCTTCAGAAAAATATATAAAGGAGCATATTTAGTTATTGAGGGCTATTTTTTAATAACAATCCAAAATGTATTAATGGAAAACGATCATGCTTGAGTTGAAGTCTGCAATGGCAGTGAATAGATGCCAATTCCTCTTCTTCACATAATTTAAGACATTGGGGGCCATAGTTGACGCCGATTTTGTGGAGTCGAAATTTACTCCACTAATCAAAGAGAGCGAAAATCTCTCTGGAAGATGTAAAAGAGGAGAGGTTAATTTCGTTGCTTTATTTTAGTGGACATTGAATTAATTTCATGAATTTCAGAATTGCGTACATGCAGCAGAAAATACAATATGTAAAAATCAGCTAGCAAGATTAAATAAATGAAAGTTTTACATACATGCACTTTCGGGAAATTCAACGAAGTCGTACATAGGGATTAATGATTCGAAAATTTGACACATACGTAGGTGAGTCAAAAAGTTCTCAGACAAATGGCAGATTATTGAAATGTTCGATTTTGTACAAGTAAATACAGGGTCAAACACGACTTTCATGTTTTCTGAACAATTCCTACAAAATTCGTCATTCAATTTGTCGAGACTCTTTGTATTAGATGTGCTTCAAAAAGGTTACTTTTTTGAACCCATAAAATGGCAAATTTTGAGATAAGAGCGAACATTAAATTCCTGACTAAACTTGATTGGAAGCCTGTTAAGATTATTGATGCTCTACAACAGGTTTATGGTGACTCTTCGCCATGTAGAGCGGTAGTTTACGACTGGATTAAGCGCTTCAAGGGGGGCAGAGAAGAAGTTGAAGATGATCCACGTGAAGGGAGACCCTCCACCTCCATTAACCCAGAAAATGTCGAGCTTGTGAGGAATCTAGTGGATAAAGATCGCCGTATTACTATTGATGAAGTTGCCAATGCATGTGAAATCTCTCATGGCTCAGCATTTGGAATTCTAACTGAAAATCTTGGCCTGAGCAAGCTTTCAGCACGTTGGGTCCCAAAAGCGTTGCGAGAAGACCAGCTGAATCATAGGGCCAACCTTTCTTTGGCTATTTTGACCAAGATTGAAGCAAACGAGGATAGTTTTTTTGAGCGCCTCGTAACGGGAGATGAAACTTGGGTGTATCAGTTTGATCCTGAAAGTAAAAATCAATCAAAAGAGTGGCACCCAAGGGGGGCAGCAGGGCCTATCAAGTTCAAGACAGAGAGGTCCGTTAAGAAGATAATGGCTACAGTTTTGGGGGATTCGGAGGGAGGGAATTATTTTAATAGACTTCTTAGAAGGACAAAAAACTGTTACATCCAGCTATTACGAAGGAGTTTTAAGGAAGCTGAAAACTTCAATAGCCAAAAAACGACGAGGAAAGCTCCACAAGCAAATCTTGTTCCACCATGACAATGCCCCTGCACATTCGTCCAAAGCTGTGAGATCTCAGCTACGGGAATTTCGATGGGAAACTCTTGCTCATCCCCCTTATAACCCTGATTTAGCACCCTCTGACTTTTTTCTGTTTCCAAATTTAAAGGGACACCTAAAAGGAACCCGGTTTCAATCATTAGATGAAGCAAAAAAGCAGGTCATTACTTGGTGCCAGAGACAACCCCGTGAATTCTACAAAGATGGTCTTTACCGTTGGATTCATAGATTAAGAAAGTGTATAGATGTTAATGGAGCTTATTTAGAAAAATGATTACAGTATTATTACAAATAAAAATTTTATGCCATTTATCTGAGAACTTTTTGACTCCCCCTCGTATATTATTGATCTTTATATATACATTTAAATTATTTTCAGCACTGATTGAATGGCCTCACGGAAATTTCCACGAGTGTAGCCGTAATTAAGTGCATTTTGTATCTCCTTAAGATAAAGGAAAAAGAAGTGACTTCATCGCGTTGAAGTGGTTTAGTGCCCCTTGATATGCAGAGCATCTACAGTAGGTGCTGCGTTCAGTAGGAAATGGAGACAAGACACACACTCATATTACCGAGGTCTGACTATGGGTTTTGTGTAAATTATTGATTCATGGTTGTGCCGTGGGTCGTGTGCGCGCATGAGAAATGCGCCTATTACAAGAATAATATGAGATGGAATTTTTATGGGATAATTTACAATCTAATTATATATTTTGTGTCTTCATAGAGGGAAAATAAAAGTTATTCTTATACTTTCCTTATAAAGTTGCCAAATGTCTAATTACCCTAATAGACATTTCCTTTGTCCAACTTTTCCTTTTTAACAGAATCAAGGGAATCATTTCAAAATACTACCCTTAGTTCTATTCTTTTTAGAATAATTTATTTTTGCAAATGAAACGAGTTTATTCTTTGAAATGAGAATTTTTTTCATCTCGACTTTGCATACGTGTGTTGAGGTTATTAAGTTGTGGAAAAATCTCACTTTAAAATTGCAGCTTAGAAAAAAAGCATCTTTAAAGTTATTTACAGAAGCATTCTTGATTTCTTTATAAAAAATTCTTTCTTAAGTTTCTTTGACTAAGAATACCATTTAGCGTTTATGCTAGGAATTCATGCAAACACTAATTTGTTCAAATAAGTGAAAATTCAGTGGTTTACCTCTAAGAAACTTAAACATTTCAACACATTGGCTTAATACTTGCTGTAATTCAACTTGTATTGCTTTGGAAGCTACTAGTTCCGAACGTAAAAAGGAATTAGTAACTTTATTACTAGGATTTTGCCATTCTAAGAACTATTAAAAACTTAAATAAAACCTAAAATAGATGGCACCTCGTCATTACATATTAAACACTTGACTACAATAAAAAATCCATTTTTTCAGAGAGGCAGATAAATTTTCCTAGGTATCTAAGCTATCTTATGAGAGATATTTCTTAACAACAAAAGAACAGATTCATGATTTGGTTTCTATTGAAAGAGGGAATAAATGTAAGCATTTATGCTTTGTCGTTAATGCCAATAGATTCAAAGCTTGTAAACCAAATTCTAACTTCTGAACTTAGATCTATATATTTTCCGCTATGAGCAGAGAAAACCATACTAACCTCCATAAATTGCATTATTTGAGAGAGGAATTTTTCTCTTTACGTGTTTGGCTTTATGATAGATAAGAGGTTAGTTGTAAAATTTCATTTATCTTACTGGTTACCATGGTGTCATTAGATATTATTTCACCACAAAATATTGAGTGCGAAATGTTTATCTTCTTCTATCCCCCCCCCTTCAAACAAACTCCAAACAACATTCGTAGTATTGACGATTGAGTCCAGTTCTTGGCCAATTACCATTAATCTTACTTCCGTTTGACAAACTTTCATATCCTTACCTTTTTTTCTCTTAATAAACATTTTCGTTACAACTTATCTGCTTCACTCCTAAAGCGTAACGCTTGTACCTTTATCAGTAAAATATAAAATGTAGTGACGCTACTTGTAATCTGAATATGGAGCGCTGTGACACGTGCAGCTACAATTTGAGAAATATGTGAATAACGAGAACGGATATTTAATTTAGAAATTTAGGCGATTGATTTGATTATTACTTTGCTTGTTTTTTAGGTTATAAATAAATTTCTATTATATGTAATTTTTAATAATTTTTTTTCGTATAATCAATCTTTCAATAGTCTATATTATTTATGCGGAGGAAGTACTTACGTACTCTATTATCCATTAAGAAGAGACAGATTATAATTAATTGCAAAGTTAATCGTTTGTTTAAGATGTTTTAAGATTTCCAACTGGATAAAAATGGTGGCGATGTTGCACTAAATTTGTAGGGATACTAATTGCGGTTACCTGAATCGCTAAACCGAAAAAAGATCGAAAAAAACTTTTTCTGCTATGCCTAAAACAAAATTTTATATATATATATATATATATATATATATATATATAAATTAAATTAGAAGATGTTGCATTAACGCGATATATATCTAGTGTAAAAAATAATAATAAACCACAATATTTGAATCAGATTTATTTAAAAAACAGGACTAGTTTCGGCATTATGCCATTATCAACTGTATAATGAAATGCAAGGCGAGCGACTCCAGTATATAAAGGCGAACAAAACACTGAAATAAATGAAAACAGTGGAAACAAACTGGAAAACATAAATATCTGCCAGGATCCGGGGGTAAATTTCTAATCCCCGTGAAGGACTGGTTCTGGTGGTTTATAAATGAGTTTGGCAACACTATTCAAGCTACATTTGTTGAATTTATATTGCAATTCAGATAGATTAAAAATATCAACTTTGTTAATGATGATTGATTCTGCAATTCTCCTCTCAATATAATTGTTGATTCATAAATAATTTTTGCTTGGTTGAAATCAATTCTATGGTAGGAATTTTGCATGTCGGCAAAGAGACTTAAGAAAATGGTACCTTTTCTCATATATATATATATATATATAGATATATATGAATATATGAAGGATCTTTCAACAAGGACGCTCGAGCTTTGTCAGGCGATAGTGGCCATGTTGTTAAGGCGACATCTAGCAATCTAACTTTTTTCATATATATATATATATATATATATATATATATATATATATATATATATATAAAGGGTCTTTCAACAAGGATGCTCGAGCTTTGTCAGGCGATAGTGGCCATGTTGTTAAAGCGACATCTAGCAACCTCACTGTGAACTGTTCAATAGTCTTGGCAAGTCACGATGGAAGGTTATCGCGTTGAACAGCGCGTGCAAATCATCAAATGTTATTATAAAAATCAGTGCTCCATTCGACAAACGTTCCGCTTATTACGTGATTTCTATCCTGGCCACAGCGACGAGGCCCATTTTTGGATGAATGGATTTGTGAACAAGCAAAATTGTCGGATTCTGGGACGTAAACATTCCACATGAGAAACACCAGCACCAATTGTATCGTTTTCCCGTACAAGCCTCTAAATGTAGTCTCCCATCATGTTTTCAATGTCTATTCTTTGGTGTCTCTGTTCAAACTTCAGTATATCTCAATGGAAGCGCACTCCTTGCTCCTTTAGTATGCTCTCATATTTTTCTTGAACTTCTCAAGATAGGCATTAAGGATATGCACTTACAGGGCTGTCTTGTAGACCATTTGGTCATAGCTTTTCACTAAGTTCTCAATCAATTCCATATAATTGCCAGCCTTTGTATTGACATTAAGGCCTGACACACCGAAACAAAACTCTTCCAAGCTTATTTTTCTTTTTACTAAGCTTTTAAAGGTGTTCAGGACACTAGGATTTTCCTGATTTGTAGTCCAACAATGACACCAGCTTTCATCACTGCCTCAGATAGTTTGGACAAAATATTGAATGTACTTGAAAGCTGTAGACACTTTGATAATATCTTTAACAAAGTGCTCTATGATAACTAGTGTTAACTGCAATGTAGGGAAAACACTCTTTGAGGGTCTATCAATTGCTGATGCTTGACATTATGCACTAGAGCAGAAAACTTAGCTCTCTGTGGCCGGTACTTTTTGTGGTAATGCGCTGTGGTATTCCTAATGTCGCAAAGAATGAGATGACATGGAGACTTGGTAAAGCGTCTCTGGAGACCCATCGAAAATGCTTCCATTTTGAAGTCTCCAATCACTTTCCAGTTTTAATCCGTATAATTTAAGGCTTGTAGTAGGAGCTTGATACCGTTGTAGTCATCCTTGAGATATATTGAATGAGCTAAGGGAAGGAACGGATACTTATTCCAATTATGGAGAAGTATAGCTATAATACTTCTTGAGGAGCTGTAAATATAAAGCCTCTACTAATATGGATTGCATGTAATTCCAATTGCTTCAAGCAAACCAGATACACTATTGCAGATGCATAGCCCAGTCTGATAAGAAAAGAATATTTAGAAGTTTTTTGACGTTTCCTTGGTTTTTCAGTTGCACATTTTTATCAAGCAAATCCCACTCTTTGAGCCTGGAAATTGAAAACTGAGCATTTGACTTTGACTAACCAAGATCTTTGACAAGGATAAGTGAGGTCTCTTTAGTATGGATTACTCTCAACAACGATATCCGTACACCTTCCTGGATCCTTTAAGCTTCTAAATTGTTGGTTTCTTCTGAGAGTGGCATATTCCTTTCTGGAGAGGTAGATACATGGAGATCAGCACTGTGTAGTACTGGTGCAATAGAGGATTAAGGAGCGGGATATAAAATAGAGGGTGCATTTTAGCCACTTCAATATTTTCAAGGGTCCTTCCACCAGTCAGAAGTAGCAGGTAATTGAGTTGTCAATGGGTTCACACCAAAGTTTGGGAATAGGAAAATACATGGCTCTTCTTTCCCCTCTCTACCATCCTGCATAGGTAAAAAATATATTCTATTACTATTTTGGCTTACAGACAAACATGTTTTAACCATTTTTTTAATATAGCCTAGTATTAGGCTGGGGCGTGATTGCGGCGACTTTTGCCCTAGTATGCAGTTACCAGGTGGGCTCTTAAAATAAAGAAGACTCGCATGTGGCTATTTTGGTAGATATCTTATCTATATGTCTTTACCCTTTTCTACCTGCTTTTAATTTCTATTTTCTGATAATTTATTTCTATTTTTCACGCCCACTCTGTTTCGTATCCTCTCGTTGTACGTAGGCGTCGCGCCCCTTAGTTTTCTTCTATATATATGCACCATTCTTGTAAAGTAATTAAGTACTTATGTATTCCTTAAGAATAAACTGAATAAAGTTCTAAAGTACTTGGATTTCGATTTTCATCTTTCATCTTTCATCTTTTGCAATGATATTATATTGTATTATATGATAGGGGGAGTGTGCAACTCTCCTGAAGCTGCCTTCAACACACAAATAATAATAATTATCAAGTAAATATATTTCAATGACACAATATAATAATTTCAAACACTATGCATCTTTATTTATTTGCGACAAGATTTTTTATCCCGGGCAACGCCGGCTACCTTTGCTATAGTTTCTTATATGTTAACGATGCTTAATCTTTTAGCAACGTTTTAGTTTCTTAATTCTTGTGTTTTGTGGGGTCATATGCAACTTACTGTTATTTATTCATTTTAATTTCGCTCCTATATTCATATTGATATGCAACTACAAGCCTAACGAATCTGCAATTATCTAATTTCCTAAAATTTCCGAGGTATCCGAAATATTTTGGCCGTGGCTATATATTTAAATGGTTTAAGTGAGCATGATTGAATTTTATGATGCTTAGATAGGTAAAAGACTAACGAAGGATAATCTTTTACCTATCTAGACAACCTAGAATTAATGCTTCTGGAAGAGCATTCCAGAGTCTGAGAGCACAAACTGAGAAGGAACGGTCACCCATCGAGCAAATGACAGAACGAGGAGTGTTCTGGATGGGAGCGAGGTTAGACCGGAGTGCCCGAGGGGTTTGACAACGAGAGAGGGCAGACGAGAGATAAAGTGGAGCCTCGAGGTTTATGGCCTTGTAGGTGATGAAAAGAATTTTCTAGTGGGTAAGGAAGTGAATAGGTAACCAGTGTAGCTCCTGCAACAAGGCATCGAAGGAGAGAACCGAGAGCAGCGAAGGAGGAGCCGGGCAGCATAGGCTAGAACTAGTTGTAGGGGGCGAAGTGACGAAGAAGGGAGATTCACTAAAAGAAAATTGCAGTAGTCTAAGCGTGAGGTGACGAAGGCATGAATAGCAGTCTCAAGGCTTCGTCGATCAAAATGGGATCGAACACGTGAGAAGAAGTTGCGGAGGGATCCGAGGAAAGACTAACAGATACGATGGATGTGCGGTTCAAACAAGAGTTGCTCTTCGAAAATAACACCAAGATTACTGTCGGTATTAGAGAAGGCGACATTCGTTTCTCCAAGGTTAAGGGAGGGGAAGAGAGCTTTAGATTTCTCCACCATCGAAGCAGTACCAACAAGGAGAACTTCAGTTTTATCGTGGTTAAGTTTGAGTAAGTTGGGAGACACCCATTCGTTTATGGAGGTGTAGGCTGAAAGGAGCTTGAAAATTGATTCAAAGAAGGGCACAGGTGATGAGAAAAAGGTATATCTGAGTGTCATCAGCATAGAGGTGGAAGGACAGGTCTAAATCGCGAAGAAGGGAGCCAATAGGAAGTAAGTAGATGCAAAAGGGGGGGGACCAAGGACTGAGCCCTGAGGCACCCCAAAGTGAATGGGCGCGGGATCGGAGAAGAGGTTATCGAGCGCGACAGACTGAGTGCGGAAGGAGAGGTATGAGCGGAACCAAGCAAGTGCAGTGCCCGAGAGACCAATGAAGGTTTGAAAACGATCAAGGAGGACAGTGTGGTCGATGGTGTCGAAAGCAGAGGAGAGGCCTAAGAGGACTAGAATGGACGTACAACCCCTATCGGCAGCTCTACGTAAACCTTCTGAAACATTTATAAGAGTGGTTTCAGCAGAAGGCTTTGCTTTGAACCCCGATTGGTACATTTCATCGATATTGCAGTTAAAAATATGGTCATTAAGGCGAGAGAAAATCACTCTCTCGAGGATCTTAGAGAGGAATGGAAGCTGTGAGATAGGGCGATAGATAGATGGTTCAGAGGGGTTAAGGTGTGTTTTGTAAGGATAGGACGAATTGAGGCACGATTGAAGGAAGAGGAAACCACCTCTGTGGCAAGAGAAATGTTAAAGAGATGAAAAATCAGTGGGAGGACAGCAGGGAGAATTTGGTAAAGGAGATTGTGTGGACAGACGTCCTTAGGGGATCTAGATTTGTTAGAGCGTGAGATCAGGGTAGTTACTTCCTCAGAGGACGCCCAAGTGAGGACGTTAAGCGGCAATGGAGTATGGTAGGGCAGAGCAGCATGGGCTTGTTCAGACGACTGAGGAAAGAAACTTAAATGCAAGTATAAGATTGTATTTTGAGTGTTGTGTTGCATCCTATGCATTTATATGATTTTATGAGGTTTTCAAATAACTTGTTGTTGCCACCAACTTGATGGCTTCCTATGCAGCACACAATCAAATTCATTATCTCGATAGTGTTCAAGAATTTAATCTAAGAAATTTCGTAATGAGGTTGTATCAAAATCCTTTCTTAAATTAACAACTGTTAGGTGATCAACCTTTTATCTTTCCATGTTTCATCGTCTGAAGGAATTGTCTGTTTTTCTTAGGATAGGGTAAAACTCTAGTACGACTATCATATTCATAGATGAAATAACGTGACATTCTGCTTCCATCCTGAAAACTCATCACAAGAGTAAGAACATTCAAGTAGCCACAGAGCTACCACTGATATTGATCATAACCTTTGCACCACAAAAGCTGCTTAATTTTGTCATATTTATTTTATATGAGCTGTATAACAAAAAACTAAATTGATAGAAAATCTGTCCCATTTTTCAGCAGCACATTCATTTTAGTAGTATATCAGTATAATATATAAACCATTGCACAAACAATTTCATGATAATAATGGTTACAAACTACTAAATTGAATTATAATGCCAGGTGAATTAAAACATCTGTTCCAAACTGTGGCTAGAAGGAAGTCTGTCTGAGAAAACTAATTTTACAAAGATGAATTATCAGGCGAATAAAATCCTGAACATTTACCACAACATAATTTATTTTGATGTGTTGAAGTTTGCGAGGTCTACGGGTAGTAAATACTCATCGATATGGAATAATTTTATTTATTCAGTTATATTTTTTGAATAATTGCTGGAAAATGGTTAACTAAAAACATGAAACGCATAGCGAAAAGCAATTTATTCAATATTAATCCATACCATAGAGATTGAATTTTTAACTAAAATATTAATGTAATAAATGACAAATGTGTAATTTTCAAACTTTAGATTCATATCCTTTGGTACTATTCGCCGTATTTGATGGAACAGTATCGGGCTCACTTTTCTATATTCCGTTAATCTTTGATAAGATCTGGTGTGTCTTTCAATAGGTATGATTTTAACATTGATTTGACCCTTTCAATCATCTGATCGTTAGTGGTATACCAAAATATTTTTCCTAATTACTCTTAAAAATTCTCGGACAAAAACTTATCTCTTGTGATGGTATTGATGGATAAGAGAAATTGAGATTACATGAAAAACTTAGAGGACTCTTTTTAATTATTTTTTTCTGTCTAGCACAATCTTGCATAAAAAAAATACCATTCAATCGGTTTTCATTCGCAATCATTGGGAGTAGATGCTAATGAGTTTTCGAGTCATTCTTTCAAGTAACATTCCCTATTTGTATTACTATTACTACATGCAAATAATTAAATCATCCATTACTAAACCAGCAACAGAAAACAGAATTTCCTCACAAGTTCGAGGTGTGCCGGTGTGTAGGTTGATGTTCTGATGTACCTTTACTTACTGTGCTCCGGTTGTTCAGTTAAAATATAACAAATACTGTGTTATCGTACGGTATTAACTGTTCAAAATACCTGATAGGTATCTGAAAGAATGCAAAAAATATATTATTTGCTGCAAGAATGAGCCCGTGTTTCAAATCCTTACTTCACACATACTACACATCATTATTCTGTCTCTGCAACTCGCCGAAGAGGTTTCCAACCCAGATCCCCTTTGAAGCGGTACGGAGGGCTCTAACTTGATCCACGGAGTGTTCCTACCCTCGATGATTGGTGGAGAAACTCATTGATTTCCTTCTTTATGCCCATTATACCAACGAGGATCGATTCTGGGTGCCCAAGCGCTTGCTAGTGACTGTCACACTGATATTTCAGGAGGCGCTTATTTCAAGTTAGTGGAAGTAGTGCACATCAGGTTTGATAACACCAATTTTGATCGTGTCAACAATTATAACCCTCCTTTTCAATTTAAAAAAAGGAAGATTAGGCAAAGGTGAAAATATAAACAGTGTCAGACGGAAGAAGAGGCGAATGATGCTTGAGAAGCAAAAGAAGAGTAGAAGAGAAATAGGTACCTTCCACCAAAGTTTTGTGTTGGAAGAGCAAATTAAGAGCACCCACGACAATAGACGATTGTTAATCTTCGCTCATGTTGGGCTGAGAATTTGGCAGAGGTCACATAATCCCAAAGGCTGCGAGGAAGAAGGAAGACATTGAGGGTAATCCTCTGACTCTTTGACCGCAAGGGCTTGGTCTACTGGAAAAACCCTTTCATTTAAGTCTCGGTCTGTAAGTTTATCAGCTTGTCAGTCAATTTTTCTTTGAACTAGTCTCGTTTGGTCTCTGGGGGTGAGTGACTAGGTTTAATTAGTACTACCTACATATTACCTATTATGTTTCTTGAGAATAGTTCGTTAAACTAAAAAAGACTGTTCTACACTGCTGACGAGGATAATAGGATCGCTTGATGTGGATCATTGATTCCTTTCAGTTATTCCTGGTTCTACCTATTTTCTAGCTTATCTATTTCACTATTGCTCGTATAGGTTCATTTGGTAAGTTTGATAATTCAGCGAAAGTCTTTGGAACTTATTGCCTTATGGTTGACATTCTTTTCGCTAATTATATACTAGAAAGTAAAAAGGTGGCTTATTTTCTAATGAGCATCCTATTGTATCGATAAATAAATCAAAGATCCACTGAAAGCTCACTACAAACTTAAAGTTCTTCTAATTTATGAATGATTTAAGTTATATTCTCTTAAGCAAAGAACAGAAGAGTCTATTACAGATTTTACAGCAGCTCTAAAAATTCTTGCTCATTCATGTGAATTTGGAAATACTCTAACTGATATGCTGCATGATAGGTTTGTCATGGATCTAGCTACTAAGATCACACAGCATACCTTACTAGCTGAGGCAGACCTAAGTTTTAGTAGACCTATGGAAGCTACAACTTCCTGTGAAGCTGAATTACGAGATCAAAGTCTATGGGTTATACCTCCATACATAGGGAGTCTGGTGAAGCTAAATTCCCAGCCTTAAGCTCTAAGGGTCTTTAGTATGCAGCATCTAAACAATCTACACTTACGTTTATTTATAAACTAATGATCGTTGTTTAGGTTGTAGTAAGTTTCATTAAAGCGGGATTGTCCATTCAAAGATGCAGAATGTCATTTTTGCAAAAGTAAAGGACACATAAACAAAATGTGTTTACGAGATAAAGTTCAGTCGAGTTTGGGGAAAAAAAATACCCAATGGCCCTTGCGATGATTTTGTGTTGCTGAGAGAGTTAGTCATATTGTTGTGAAGGTTTTCCTAAACAAAGGTGACGTTCCAATGGAATTGGATACTGGAGCATCTTCTTCTCTAATTTTTTTATCAAAATAGTGGGAGGTGTATGTCGCCTGCTGTTTCATCTCGTCCTACTATTTTTCAATATTCTGTAAACATTAAAGTTTATGGTGGTTCTGCCTTAAGAGTATCTTGGAAGATAGGTCTCAGTCTGTTTCAGCTAGGTAGATCTTTATTGATAGTGAAGGTCCTTGTTTGTTAGGTATGAATCTCATTAACAGCCTTGGCTTGATTGAGAGAATTCACAAAATTTCTACTGAAATGTATTTTTCTAAGGATAAATTTTCATATTTATTTTCTGATTGCTATAGATGCTACAAAGGTAATATATTTACTATTAAGGTTGATCCTACCGTTCTTCTTAAATTTTAGCAAGCTAGAACCTTACCTTTCATTTTATGAGACAAAGTGGGCAAAATATTAGATCGTCTACAACAGGAAAGATTAATTTCTTTTGTTAATAATTCCTCATGGGCTGCTGCTATTGTCCCGGTGATAAAACCTAATGGTAGTCTCCAAGTATGTGGGGGTGGAT
This sequence comes from Ceratothoa steindachneri, assembly GCA_963969495.1. NCBI lineage: Eukaryota > Metazoa > Arthropoda > Malacostraca > Isopoda > Cymothoidae > Ceratothoa > Ceratothoa steindachneri. The sequence continues at coordinate 83,665,608 of OZ018323.1, forward strand.
TACAAGCTAACCGTCAATTAAGCAGCTAGATTATATACCTAATTCATAATCTGCATGATCTATTTAGTCACTTGCTTGGTGGGAGGTTATTATCTAAACCTAACATGAGTTAGGCATATGCTCAATTGTGTTTGGACGAAGAAACTAAGAAATATACCGTTATCAACAGGCACCGTGGTCTAGTAAAGTACAATCTGCTATGTTTTTCATTTCCTGGAATTTTACAGTAGTTAGAGAAAACCTATTGCGTGATATTTCAGAAGTGTTTTGTTACTAACACACCACAGCTGTTGTGGGTATTTGAAACTCCTCAATTTGAAGCTGCTTGAGTCTCTGAACAGATTGCTAAGGGCACCCACTCCCTGTTTCTGGAGTACTCATAAATTCTAAAGTGAGTGGATAGTTTTAATTAGTACTATCTACATTATACCTATTGTACTTTTTGTGGAGTAGTTCCTTAAACTAAAAAGACTATTCTACAAAGAGCCTCCTTGGTTTCAAATAAAGAGGGGATAGTTTTCAAACGAACTTCAAATTCTTATTTGCATCCATATAAGCACATTGGTAGGGCTCACGTGTGACACGATGTATGGTCCAAGAAATATGAACTCAATATTCCAGGGCTGTGGATAATTTAGTAACATTTATAAAAATTGAATTTAAAACCTTAACCAAACCGGTAATTTCCACACAACGATTATAATATCAGATTATTAAAAATATAAAAAAAGGTATAGAGGAAATACACAGGTGTCGAAGATATATAATTACAGATTCTCTACAGGTATTGGGGCAGAGAGGGTAGAATGATTTAAATATTAGCTCACCATGCTGGCCCCATGCTTTACTGACAAATCATTGCTTGGTGCAATATGGGGTCTAGAAGGACTGCTATTTCTCCTGGTTCCAAGGGTAACAGATGGTTTACTCCGGATTGAATGATTACAGAGGTTCTAAAAATACAAGAATTAAACTACTTGTCAGTTTCTTAAATATTGACCGCCTTGCTCAATTCAATTACCACCAAAGTGGCTTGTCGAGCAAAAGTGGCCGGGCAAAAGAAATTTGCATGGGAAAGTGATTACTTTCATGAGACCATCGAAAACCAACCCTCCGCATGAAAATCAGAAGAGCAAAGGCTATCAAGAAATGAAAACAAAATAGTTCTAGGAAAGATACGTGACTACCTCCACATTAAGTTAACCAATTTATAGCTTTCCAACCGGTTCCGCTTGACCATGGCCCATTAAAATCCCCAAGGAGAGAAATGGCCTAGACAACCCCTTTACGACACGACGGATCTCCTCTTCATCAAAGCACACTAAGGAGGTAAACAATAGAGAAAAAGAATACCTCTTATCCAGGTTCAACTGACTTGCTCCCAGCTGAAGCGATGTTTGCAGATACAAAAGAATTAACGGGAAATCAAATCTAATGTAAATTTGGCACCCAACAGCCATTCAGCCGTAGTGGTGGGTCACGAGACCCTTTTATTTCAGGTTGGCGGGCAAGGTTTACGGACCTAAAGTGGTCACCGTAAGGCATACATCGAAAGGGGAAGGGAAGGAAACAAACGTCCACAGTTTCTTCATATTCAATTAATATTTCCTTAAAGGCTAAGTCTCCCACCTGAGCAATCGTGAAAACAGGCAGACAGCGTTAATTTGGACTTATAACGGGTGGCTCAAAAGTTATTTCACATGATAAAAATATATTGAATGAAAGAGGAGTTCTCTAAGTTGTATTATTTAAATACAGTTCTTCAAATCTTTTCTATTATTGTTAAAACAAGGGTAGGTTATTTGCCTCATATTTTCCCTGAACTTTTCCAAAACATCGGAAGGGATTTTGTCGATTTCTTCAATGAAGTTTTGCTCCAATTCTTGAAAATTATTGGGTTTATTTAGGTATACCTTTTTTTAAGGTATGCCCGAGGGAAAAAATCTGGAGGGGTAAAATTACGTGATCTTGGTGGCCAAGAAGCATCACCTAAACGTGAAATTAACCGACCAGGAAAGACTGCTCTTAGTGTTTCCATGGTTTCTCTCGCTCTGTGTGGTGTCGCCTCATCTTTTCAAAACCACATATCGTGCAGATCTAAATCTTCCAGTCTGTGAATAAATAATCTTGTATCATTTCTCTGTAAGTGTCACCTGTAATATCGCTGTTTTTCTATGGGTATCCTCAAAGAAGTAGGGGCCAATGATTTTCGAAATGGTTATGCCACACCAGACCATAACGTTCTGTGCATGAAAAAGCTATAGGTTAATTATCATGGGGCTTTCAACACATCACAATCTGTAATAGCTTTTATAACATATCCAGTAATGTAAAAATGGAGTTCATTGGAGATGATTAGAGGCCAGGTAAAAGTCCCATTATTTCTTAGTCCCCAAAATGCGCGTGCAAAACTTCTTTTTTGGAGAGACTGATATATTTAATTGTTATTTCAATTTTGTATGGCTGAAGTTTTAATTCTTTTGTTAGGATTAGGACGTATCTTAATTGAGGTTTGTGGCTGTTGTTGAACACTGGTTAACACACGCTAAATGGCATATCCATTTTGCACAAATCTTGGTGTACTAGGGCGTTATTTATCACCTGTAGGCTTGGATTCTCTGAACCTTGATACTATTGCAAAAAGGTAATGCCGTGAGGGATTGTTTGTTGATTAAATACTGTTCTAAAGTCCCTCTGCGTATTAACAATTGATTCATTATGTTTAAATAATTTTTCAGTTTTTTCTCGCTATTCTTTGCTTAATTTTGACAAAATTATTTCTAATGTTTTGAAAAATGTCATGGAAAATATAATGCAAAGAATCTGCCTTGTGTAAACAATAATGGACAACATTTAAAGGATACTGTATTTAAATAATAAAACGACAATATTTTCTCTTCCATTTTATACATAAACTCATTTTTATAACTTAATTATATTTGTTATTAATTTTTAAAAATGCAACGTATCCTTTGGGCACTTACTAGTCATCGACAGGACGACAAACTAACAGAGACAGAGAAAGAACCCGAGCATTTTGCTTGGCCTGGACGCCATTAAGTCAGTAATCCTATTTAATATAAACATTACAACATTAGGTAAGCAATAATGGTCAAAGGGTTCGTGTGATTCACCATTACACGTTAGATTTGAGTTAGTAAGGAGCAAACCAGTGTCTAGAAACCCTCAGACATGCTTTCTTGCAAGTAGGGAGCATTAAAGACGTGTGTTTATATAGATACCTTTTCAGCAATTCTGTCATGCCATGATATACTCGTAGCTGGGCGGTTTCCTATTAGCAAAGAAGAGTAGATGACATAATTAATGAAAAGACACTTGATTCCTTGAAAGTATCAAACTGGTTCAAAATGAGGCCAGAAAGAGTGCTGTAGTTTCTTTAGGGAGCCGTTATATTGGTTACAATTACCGTCATCGCCTAAATTTTCCTTGCAGGATTTGGCAACGGAATCAAATTCTGTTCTTTATATGTCAACTATAACAAAGTGGTCTAAGCTTCACTTAAGAATCAAAGAGACAAAGTGAGAAAGGTTCATAAAAGGGTGAAAATGAAATGCAAAGAAAGGGCGAAGGGACGAGTCACTGGTGCTTTGGGGGCGTGCCGCTCTTCCAGGTTCAAGATATATCAGTATACACGACCCCCCCTCTTGCATTCTAGATAGCATAGGATAATAACTACTGGAATATTATATACATTTTCGTCAATTGGCCCTTTCGGAGCGGAGCATAAGAGTCTACTTCCAGGGACGAAATTCATATGTTAAACCATAGTAACATGAGTTCCCTTTGCTAAGTTTGAATTTTAATTCTAGGAACCGATCAATGGATCAGGAGAGAGGGATTATTGTATGAAAATTATTGTATAAAATGATGCACACGTTTCTGCGTCCAGTTGTTTCATAATGACCCAGTGGTGAAACCTGGGTGTATTTTCCAACTCAAGGGCATATTAAATAAGGCTCCATGAAAATGTAAATAATAATGAATTTCGAGATTTTGTTGGTATGTGGGTCTTAAAACGAAGATATACAGAGGGGTAGGGGGAGAAAGCCTTTCATGTCTATTACTAGCCTCTCTGAATGACGGTTTCAGCAAATATAATTACCATCTCTCCTTCCTGAGTTAAAACAATGATGTTACAAACCTCCTTTTGTGTGTTACACTTAAACCCCTAACATGATAGATATGGGGTGCCAGAGGATGCAAACATGCTGTGAAAAACGGAGTTATGGGATGATTTAAAACATTACCAGGACAAGTAGAAGAAAAGGGCAGTGATAATGTTGTGTATGTCCAGATCTTTTCTATTTCGCTAAGTGATGAAAAAGAGGTTCGTAAAATAGGGTGAAATTAGAGGAATTTGAAAGTCGAATTATGCAACATTTTTTATTTAGTTAAAAATCCTAAACCGATGAGGGCATCTTAAAAATTTTGTTAACTGATACTTGACAATATTTCAAAGGCAAGTGACCTGACAAGAATATTTAGGGAATCATTAAGAGAATTGACAAAATAAACAAAAGAAAAAAGCAACTCTAAAAACAAACGGGAAAAAGTAGGGAAAAGGCGTTGGATGTGACTACAGATTGCAAAGAGGAAAAATGGTTCTATAAGTAATTAACTGAATATTTTCTACATTCGCAAGAAAAAATATAATGTTGCTTTCATTTTCTAGTTTCTGCCCAAATATGGGGTGCCGTCTTTTTCGGTTTCTAGGGTTAAATAATGAACGTTCGTAGTTGACAAATTCTGTAAAATAATATCTATTTTTATAAAACTAAAATGTACTTAAAGGTAATTTAAATAATGTCTTGCGAACCAAATTTAAAATACTTTCAAAAACATGTTTTAAAACTGTTTCCTTTATTTAAAGTTTTTATGAACGTTCGTAGTTGACAAATTCTGCAAAATAATATTTATTTTATCAATCTAAAATGTATTTAAAGGTAATTTAAATAATATCTTACGAACTAAATTTAATATAGTTTCAAAAACATGTTTTAAAACTGTTTCTTCATTCAAAGCTTATATGAACTTTCAGCCCTACCTTTTGTACATGTAATCCAACTTCTAGCGATTTGTGTTTACGCAAATGGTACAAGTTTTTGCGCTTTTATGAAAAATCTTTCCTTTGGCCTTAAATCCGAATTCATGTTGATGGAAAAAATCGTAATCCAAATACCTCGCGTTCCTTCAAGGAAAAAATTAAGGTAAGGGATAAAGAAAGATATGTGCGATGCAACGTTGCCAATAATATCTTATTATGACATTTGAAAGGGTAGCTTGTAAGCTCTGAATTGTTTGATAGATGAGTGTGTGTGTGTCTTTTTAAGTATGTTTTAACAGTACTGAATGTTTGAATGTATTCAAGTCCAATCCAAACAGGTATGTTAGCATAGTTACTTAAATTAGGTGGAAAAATATGTTAATGTATTTGCTGGCTAAGTAAGAAGAGATGAGAGCAACCAGAGAAAGTTTCTCTGAAACTTTCAATCTGTCAAGATGAGAGAATAACGAGTTCGAGAGGAGTTTGTGTATGAATTCAAAACATATGCCCTTGTATGTATGTAGCTCCTCTAGGCGGGTTAATATTTTCTGAGGCAACGCTTCTTCATTATCTTCTTCCTCTTTCACACATTACAATCGGTAAATTCGTTCTTGGCGCTGCTTAGTAATATTCAGGCCTTTTTAAATCTACCTTTTGTTAGATCACATTCATTAGTGATTGTTATGTAGTGAATACTCGTAAATATCAGCATTGGTTAAAAAAACAGTTGATTTTGAAATCAAATTTCCAAGAATTGCGGCCGCTATATTCCAATTATATTGTATGATTTTGATGCCTTTATTGAGTTTAATCCTCAACAAAACACTCGTTAAATAGGAAGAATTTAAAATGTCAGTCATATAACACTGTGAATGTCTTTTACAAATAGAAAAAAAACAAAAACTGAGTGCCACAAAAACTGTCAACAGGACGACGTTTAAAACGCGTCAACCATTTGCGGACCGGATTTACACGATGATAATTGTTTTCCTTACTACAATACTAAGGGAAAGTATTATTGGCTTGACTGCAAAACAAGGCCTGCTGACCGAAAGTCGCGTGCTCTCACTTATTCCGATTTATGACCTTACGACCCATAAAACTCTAAATAATTCCTGAGCTAACCTAGGGAAGACCCTGGGAATTATATCTTTTGAAAGAAGAGAATGTAAAACAATATACAGGTTTCAATTTTCGTTAGAATTGGCCGAATATTTATGAGTTTTTTGCCAGATAATTCCGCGGCTAACTTTAAAAGGACTTTGGCAACTATATAATTCAAAAGAGAATGTAAAACAACAAAAGGGTTTCGAATTCCGTTAGAATCGGCTGAATAATTATGATGTTATTGCCAAAACAAAGTAATTCATAGGCTAACGTTGAGAGGACCTTGTCTATCATATCACTCAAAAGAAAATGTACAACAACATAAGCGTTTTTAATTTCGTTAGAATGGGCCGAATAGTTTCAATGTTATTACCAAAACAAAAGGAAAAGCAAAACGGGGACCAACCGACCGACATAGTGAGATATCGAGTAAAACGCGACTAAAATTCCATTTCTGCTCCTAGACGTTGTATCCAACAGCATAATACTACACTTTGCATTTGGCTGGACGTGAAAGAATCTATTCATTATGAGTTCCTCAATAGTAAACAAAAAGTAACTGCAGAGCTATGCGCTCAAACATTGTAACCTTTAAATAGAGCTCTTGAATACTCACATCCTTCACCGGAAAACTAAAAGGATGTCCTCATACTTCATGATAATACACGCACATACCTGGCAAGTTTGAACCACGGAAAAATATAGTGCTTGAGGTTGGGTACTTCTTCCTCATCCTCCATATTCACCCGAACCTACACCATCTGATTAACATTTATTTTAAGCATTACAAGATTACCTAAATTGCCAAGTTTACCATTATATGAAAAAGGTTGTAAAGGATATTATTAATTCATCTCTGTCTTTCATTCGAAGCGATGTGAAAACATTGTTAATATTGATGCAAATATTTTTGCTTAATAAATGTATTTTTCATATTAAAATGAATTTACTTTCTTTTAGAAAATATTAATCTCTTGAAAAACAATAGATTTCTTTCTGTATTCTTTAAATATTTTTTACTCCTAATGGTTTTTAGATAAGTGACACAATTTTCTTCTCTTTTACGAAATTTGCGCCGCCCAATTGGTTGTTTGATTTATCCAATAAACACTTTAGTTTTGGAATCTTTTGGCTATGGTTCAAAGAGTCCTTTTTTTATAAAGACGGTGGGAGGCCATTAAATATGACGGCTCTAAATAGTAATTTTACCTCAGAAATCTTTTGGTTTGGAAAACGTACACCTGGTGTTATTCGCACGTTCAACACCTTTTCCTAAGAAGTACACGTAATGTTCTTGCTGGCAACGATCTATAAACAAGGCTGTGTTGTTATTATATTTAAGTCATTTCCACTAGTGTTTAGTAGGAGTTTGTAAGAATATAAATGTTTTGTTTTTCGCTGCGTTTTCTAAGAAGCAACAACGAACAAGGGCAAGAATTTGTCAGGAAAGGTGTAGGCTATGCTAGATGGTGAAATTAAGGGAAGTCAAAATGACGGTCTGGTAAGTTTCACCTTCATTATTTTCCAAATTAAGAAGCTAAAACAAACGAAGGCATAGGTATGTGAGGATGAGTATAGGACTGTGCCGACAGGTAAAGTTATAGGAAGTGAGATGTATGGATGATACCTCATGAGGAGCCTACTTATTGCACTCGGGAACGGGTGGGCTGGTAAATATAAACATTTTAATCCTCCAGAATTAAGGCTGAGGATGACTATGTTGCAGCTAACATCTTTAGAATTACATGCTCCCCCGTTTGCTGAGTTGCGATTCAACGTTGCTCCAAGTGATGAGCAGTCTCCTCTTTAGACTAATCGGGAACTAGAACTTTCTTTCTTAAATTTTCAGTTCCCATAACTTTAACACTTTGATATCCTCTCATCACAAACCTCTGGCTACTGCTTCTTAGTTATAGGTAAATAAATACTCTATTAGGAACATAAATATAATGCACAAATAGCTGTAACGGCTAAAAATACAGCTGTCCTAAAATTATTTTGGGGAAAACAACATCTTTCCGTCTAAACAACATAAATATAATTATAACGAGATTATAATAGTGCATTTTGGGGCAACTATCTCAATGATTTAGTTAAAAGAAAAAAAATGTATTTTCTTTAATCAGCCACTTTGACAATTTTAATATTCTTAAAAAGATTATTTTGTTCTATAATTGATAACTTTGTTTCCATTATTTTGAGTTATATCTGCTTGGTTTATAGGCTATCTCATTTTAACAGTTTTGTTTTTAATTTTACTGTTAGTTCTTTTTTTTGTTCCGGCTTTCCTTCGTTCGTTATCACCTCCGCCTTTTGCCTCTCTCTTTATCTTTTAGACTATCACTTCTGCGGTAATCTCTTTTGTGAGCCTGTTTTTGTTCTTTCCTTCGGCTGTTTTTTGGGGGTTTGACCGAGCTACCTGCTCCTGATTCCTTTGGATGTGTTTTTTCCTCGCCTAATTCCTCTACTTCCTTCTGCATTGCTGATTTCTTGTTTAAGACGGGTATGTTCAAAAACCTTTGTCCACTTATATAATTTTTACTTTTAGTTTTCCATGATAAGTAATTGAATAAAGTTGCAAAGTTCTTGGAAATGCTCTATCCTTTTTCCTGCGAGATATCGAGATATCGAGAGATTAAATCTATTGCTAACACAGCAATCGCTTTTCTTTGATTTTACTCCTCAAATCTTTTCAAATATTTTGCTTTAAAATATTTTATAAAACTTATCCTAAGCAGGCAAAATACACCACATCCTAATGGAAGAATTAATTATCTCAAGCACACCAGTTGCCACCATTTTCCTTTTATATGAATATAAATTTATACCTTAGGCATCTGCTCTTCTATTTGACAAACCTTTGTTTCCTGAACGAGGAACTAAAAGATCTCCACTTGGGTATTTTTCTTAGTAAACAATATTTGAACATACTCTAAATCTTGAGTTGAGTTTACTCTTCTCATCCTATATGGTATTTGAGCGGATTTTATGATAGAATTTTAAAATAAGCTCGGGAAATGTTAGTTCGCTACGACCAAACTGAATTTTTTAGGATATCATATTTCGGGATTGGGTAATATTATTCTATCATCGAAGATGGAGGTGACTTAGAATTGATCTCAGGCAAAATAACGCAAAAGTTCCTGACTTATACATTTTACAGCGTATGCTGCCACCCACTTTCGACCCCATCAAAAATATTATTTGAGTAGTTGCAGGAAAGGCATTAGTCCCACTACCTATCCGGAAGATGCTCAAGAAGCTTTAGAAATGGTTATAAAACACTTTATACTTCTATTATTTTATGCCATTCGAGGCTACATACATTCTAACGTACGTTTTCAACACCACCTCACACACGCATGCTGCCTTATTAAAGCTATAGGGTTGAAAAGGTAATTTTGAGACACGCCTATTTTCTGATCATTTCTCAAAAACAATGGCCAGCTGTTCATCATTTTCCAAATAATTTCTTGCTAGGTATTTAGCAACAAAACGTTTCTTCCAAATTTAAAAAGTCGTCTTAGATATGCGTTCGATCATCCCACTCAAAATGACTCTCTTCTGATGTTGCTATCTCCAAATTATTAAAAATATTTCAAGACTCACCTTATCAAATTCTAATGCACATATATTCATTGCCACCTCTCATTAAAAATACAACTAGTCTGTTCTCTTTATACAAAATTTCATCAAGATACAGATACAAATTTTTATAAGTCATCTGCATATGACGTGCCCCTTTCTCTCAGGTGATGTTTTTAAATATATCCTACTCATTGTTGATGGGTATTCCAAATGGCAGGAATCCTTTCCCTTTAAAGATCAATAAGCTCTCGGCTTCATCTAGGTCATTATTCAAGGAAATATCTTGGATTATTTTAGGTAACGGATGTTTTGAATCCCGTTCATTTCTAGCTCCTGTAAAAAAAAACATTTGGTTCTATAAAAATATATACAGTCCTTTTTACCACAAATTCAAATGGATGAGTCGGTTACTAACAGAACTCAAAAGCAAGTCCTTTTAGCAAGCAGCAAGCTTGGTTAATCAAAGCTAAGGCTTCCAGGTACATTATGGAAGAAGACGATCCTTTCCTCTCTATTAGCTCATTTGACAAGTTGTTTAGAGAAAGTATGACAACAATAAGCGCTATCTTTCTCCCATTCATGCCACAAAGCTCCCTGCTATTGGATACATTTAATTACATATTTGTAAAAAATTGAATTATCTCCTATATATGTAACATGCTTTCATTGGTTCTTTTTAGGTGGCCGGAAGGAGAAAAAATAAATTAATAATTACAGTTAATTAAAAATCATCAGAAAGCAATTTTAAATTTTGTCAAAATATAATTAATTGCACAATCGTGCATGTCTCCACAAACTCCCCAGGCTTTATGCTGCCCGGTTCCTCACCATCCATTCTCACATCATTAAATTCCGCTCTTGGTTGAAATAAAGTTCCTCCCAAAATCTTCCCTTTTGACTAGAGAAAAAGTTGAGTTTTCTCTCGTTTTATCTAAAATGGCCTAAATACTCCACCAAAGAAACAATCGGCTCTGTACGATTTAGTGTTATTATTTTTGCATTTATTGTAATGCTTTAGTTTAAAGTAAATTTAATTTTACTTTGATTGTATTCTAGACACTCAGTCTAATTTATTTTTTTTGCCCTGAGTGGCTCAAGAGTTGTATGACAGCAAACGGCTTTTCGTGAAAGTCACTTAACCATATATTTCTTTATGTTGTAGAATGACCCTTGGTTTTGATCACTATACTCTTTGACACCCTTTTAGTAGCGGTATGCTTTAAGGGGCGTGAGCTACTTCTATGATGAAGTAGGCTTTGTTCTAAGAGTGCTAATTCAGTGGTTTTGTGCTTAAGGAAGAGCTATTTTTAAACACATAAGGATAAGAGGAAACACCAGAATCTACCAAAATAAACATGTATTTTAAATGAAACACTTAACTATTAAAAACCAACAGTTAACACATTTCTATCTTTGGCATCAAAAATCTTTCAATGACAAAAAAATAAACAAATAGGCTTCCCGTAAACATACCAGTTGCCGATTAGTATTTTTTTATCGCGACTCTATTTGATTAGCGCTAAACATTAAATTAACGTACTCTCGTCTACAAACACATATGACCTAGGTTCAAGAACAATGGTTTCTACTCTCCTTTAAAACGTGGGACGTACTAAACGTCTACTATCACAATAGGAATATAAAGGTTATTTTTAACTTACAGGTAGGTATTAGGGATTGCCGGATGTCGCTGGAGGACTTATCTATCGCTTTGAAGTGTTGTGGCTGCTGGTTGAATTTTCGTCGATGAGAGATTGCTTGTCGCCTGTGACGGGGGCTGATTCTTCACCGTAATTAAAGAACGGGAACTCGTTGGGACTGGGTTCTTCTCCTCTCACTCTTACGGTGCTTGAGATGTGAGAATCACTCGAGTGTGAGCAGCGTTGCTATTCTTCAGTCGGACTTCTTTGCAGACTGAAAAGGCTTCTTCGGTATGGCAGCGATATAAAGCTTGACTATTTAGGTTAATACGGCCCTGAAAGGGGCAATCGATTTTCTCAATCTGATCCTATCGTTTCTCACGGAAATAGTCTTGTATGGCTGAAGGATCGATCTTCACGAACTAACCCTTCTTCTGGCGTATCGACTTCTAATCTTCTTATCGGGCTGAAAGATCGATCTTCACGAACTAATCTTTCTTCTGGCGAATCGACTTCTAATAATCTTTTTGTCTGGCCGATGGATCGATCTTCACGAACTAATCCTACTCTGGCGTATTGACTTCTGATAATCTCTCTTCTCTTTCTTTGCGGGGCTTATTTATAAGCGGATTGCAGCCCCATCTAAAGGAGGAAGTGACCAGGCCACAGAGGAAAGGGCGGGGGGGGGGGGGCGTATGGTGAGTTAGCATCTGGGGAGAGTGAGAATTCCTGAGGTGGCACTGGGGTGCCCAAGTCAGCTCGCAAATTAGAGGCTCGCAACCGCACCGCTACTTGGCGTGCCTTCTGACTCGCACCGCTTTTTTTTTCCATAACCACGGGTTCATGGGTCTCGTAGGTAATTGGACCGTTAAAGCGTCGTTTAAGGACCTTAGGTGGTCGCCTTAAAACAGATGTTAGCTCCAACTGCCCACAGCGGCGGGAAGATCACACATGGTAAGCAGTTTCGCTGGCTACCTTTCCCACGCTTCTCCTCATGAGGGGGGCGGGGGGCTTTAATATACCTATACTCCTCCAGGATGCTTAATGTAGCCATTTCTCCACACTTTATTACCAGAATTATTAATGCACATATTTTATTTATTGCCCAATGCTCTACTATATGCATTAAATTATTTTATTGTATGATGTGTACTATAATTTTATCAATGTAATATATGTATTAATTAATACATATAATCATTTTAGATATAATTTGCTCCTAGTTTGCACTTTTATTTATTATATTTCCGCTCTCTGCCCTTCTACAATTGCATCAATAACACTGATCTGCATTTTGGAATTTATTAATTTTTTTTTTATTCTTGGATGTGATCTTACATATTCTTGGGTTGCTGATTTTAAATATCTAAACCATTTTTTTCTATCAGGTAAGGATTTTGAATAAAATACAAATTAATGATAACAATAAATGTGCATTTTTAATATATTGTTACTTATATGAAAATAAATAAGTAATCTTGGAAAAGCAAATTATTTTAGTTTTAAGAACATAGATATACCAAATCCACATGAAATAAATCACGGTTATCATGAAATGAATCAAAATTATCAACATCAAATCAAATGAATGTAACAAGAAAACATGCTCTCATGGTTAGCCTACATACCGATTCAAAGGAAGGCCTACCGCTGTGATTTCCGCTTGTGCTGTGCATCAGGACCATCACGTTTCAATGACCAGCAGTAATCCGCCATCATGCTGACATTCCATTTGCCCTGGTATCGAATTTGCATGGTTCAAATATCCTGAAGGAAACGCTCTCCTTATTTCTTACTGTAGTTCCGACAATTCGTGGGAAAATAGTCAAGATGTGACTGCAAAAAGTGCATCTTCACACTCATTCTAGATCCAAGTTGCTGAAAACTTGAAATCAGATCTTGGATCATTTTTTCATATTCTGTGGAGCGGATGTTTCCCAAGAAGTTATGAACAATCTGCTTGAAGCAAAACCAGGCATTCCCCTCGACACCTGCTAATGCTTCCTCAATATGCTTGTCCTTCATCAATTCCCGAATCTGAGGGCCAACAAAGATTCCTGCCTTTAGCTTGCCTTCACTTACACGAGGAAACTTTGACTCCAGGTAATTAAAAGCACCTCCATTCTTGTTCAAGGCCTTCACAAAATTTTCATAAGCCCTAATTTAATGTAGAGTGGTGGTATCAGAATTTTATTGGGGTCAACTATTGGCATAGTCTCACGTTTTTATTTCCGGGTAAAATTTGGTTCTTGTTGGCCAGTCCTTCTTTTCATAGTGCTGGCTGTCAGCCCTACTATCCCAGAAACACAAAAAACACGGATACTTGGTGTATCACCCTTGAAGACCTAGTAGGAGAGCAATAACTTTTAAATCACCACAAATGAGAAAATTGTACTGATGGTACTTAATTGCAGTTATTAGTGTTTTCAGATTTTCGTAGGTTTTGGACATTTGGATACTATCGCCAATTGGCATAGATGTAGCTGTGTTGCCATTGTAGAGAAGAACAGTTTTTAAAACTTTGTTAGAAGAATCAATGAAGAGCCTCCATTCATCTGTTTTATACGGCATCCCCATATGTTCGATAAGGCCAGAAATATTTGAACAAAAAACTAAAGAATTCTCTTTCTTAAAGAACTCAATGAATGACGGTACTAAGAGAATATTGTTTCAGAAGCTAGAAGCCTGTGTTCCTTCAGTCTAGAGCCAAGTAACTGTGAAATTTCTTTTGAAAGGTTAAGGTCTCGCACCAGGTCGTTGAGCTCAGCTTGGTTGAAGAGTTTGGGATCGTCATTTGTTGGTGGTTCATAGTCTACTTCCATCTAATTAGTATCACTAGTATTGGACTCTGATGAAGTTTCCCATATCTCAGGTGGCACAGGCACAGGTGTATCATCTGAGTGTGAAACAGGCCTTATTGATGAAGAAATATTTGGGTATATTATGCGATCTTTAATCTTCTTGTTGAATCCAGCTACTTTAGTCATACAAGAGTAACAGTCATCATGGTGATTCTTCTGCTCTCGCCATACCATTGGTACTCCAAAGGTCATACATTTAAGTTTTACAACTTTGTGTGGGGCAAATAGCTTGTCTTGGTCTCCTAAGCTGCAGCCAAAATAAGCTAAATAACAACGCTTCAACAAAGGAGTAATATTGCTCCGGGAATCTGATGGGGTGAATTGCCCTCAGACATAGCAAAATATGTCTGCTTAATTTATACAGCCTCTAGACATATTTACAATCTAAAAATAAAGAAAAATATATTAACAGACCAGGGTATTTTAGTATTCATAAAGGCTAAGCTATTCTGATGCAGTCAGTTCAGACTCACTGCGACTCATGATTCTAATTAAAACTCAATCGCTAGATGGTGACTCAATAAATCTAAAGCAGGACTCTTCTTTCTGGAGGGTCAATGTACTGAGTCATTAAGGCTCATTCCTCCGCGCGAATCACTTCTCCTTTCTCGAGTTTTTCAAGCTCACAGGCTTACCAGTGACTTAGACTTTCCAGTGTAGCCTCTTTTGGAATAAAGTGATTAAAAGGCAGGTTCATGTAGACTTTGAAAAAAAGAGACCTTATGGCTCTTTGTCGTATATAGGATGCTTTTAGCCAATTAATTACTAAGAATTACTATTTCTTTTAGCCTTATATTTTTTACTCACTGAATCTAAGAATGAAAATGAAATTATAAAATGTGAAGTTCATGACTTAAATTAAGGCATGGCGGGTTTTGGGAGTGGTTTTTTTTTAGTATATTAAAGAATATTTAGATGAAACAAAAGAAGTGAGGAGTTTTTACGCTATATGAAAAGAATTGCAGTAAAAGTTTTTTTTCTTGAATTTCTGCATAGAAAATAAGTATGGATATGAAAAAAAAAATAGATTGAGAGTAAATTATTATGGCATTTGTAATGGAAATATTTTGCTATAGCGAGATAGGCCGTAGGCCACAGACCGAAGGTCTGTCGGCGAAGAACAAGTTTTTCCTTAGAGCAAGAAAAAAATAAATTCCAAATTAAATCCTAGGAGTTCTTTTATCCTATGAAAATTTGTTATTATTAAAGAAAAGATACAAGACAAATAACTACCATGCCTTAATTTTAATATATTTTCTGTACTTCACGAATTGCAATCATTTTTGTTTAAAAAAATTCTAAAACATCATAGCAATTTTGGGGGTCCTGTTTTTCGAACTTTAAAGAATTTGGATACCAGGCAATGGCTTTGCCACTCTCCCCTCCAGGGGGAGCTTGCTCTTCGCTACCAAGATTAAAATTTAAAATCTTAAAAAAAAGCAGCCATGGTTAAATTTTTATAAATTTTCTGAACTTCGCCAATTATAATAATTTTAAAAAGGAACTAAACTAAATTTCTCCCATTTCAAAATATCATGTTGCTAAAATATAGTTATAGAATAGAAGAAAATATATAAAAATAAATTTTCTGAATTTGACGATTTGTAATTCTTTGGGTTTTAAAGAATTCACAAAATTTCGATGCTTATATTTATTTAGGGACTTCACAATTTTGTTGTTTTTTATATTATAAAAGAATTATTTGAAATAACTTTGATAAACAAACTAAGATGAAATTATTATTCAAATATTCAAAAAAATCCTCTTCTTAAATCAGAGAGTTAGTGATGTTGATGATGTTGATATATATATATATATATATATATATATATATATATATATATATATATATATATATATATATATATATATATATATATATATATATATAGTATATATATATTTATATATGATCATACTAAATCATTCCGATACATGCATATATTTAGTTAATTGGTCCATGTATAACAGGTCTTGTCATGTGTAAACTATTTCGAAAGCCATTATAAGAATTAAATGACAACGGTTGACGAGGTAGATCTTTTATTCTAAACTCTTAGAACCAAACTAGTGCAGCGTGAACCTCTAGGGTAAGGAAGGATAAGCACATACACTACGACATACATGATTCCTTCTCTGCGATGTTGATATCACATACATTTATTAAGGTATCATACACTCTGTAACAAATTTACTATCAAATTAAGATCAACGTTCTTTTCACACTCTTGTACCCCATCAGCCATTCCATCAGGTGGCGTAGTTAGCGATTATCATCTTTCGCAATTCATCACTCAAAAGAGACAGGAGATTCATCACTCACATTTAAATGTGTGATCTCAAATCCTCGACCTTTCAATGATTTGCTCCCTAAATGTTGATTAATGGGTCCATTTGGGTCAATTTTTCCTATTCAAAATTTATTCTTCTATTACTTTTTTTACTGCCAAAATTAAATTTAAAAATTGATTTTTTGAGCAAGTTAATCATGCACTGATTTTGAGTCACTCTCTGGTACCATGTGAGAAAATCGTGTTTTAAGCTTATATGCTTTTATATACAAACCAATTCCAGTGTAGGGAGCGGTCTGGCAGTCTTTACTCATTGATTAATTATCTTTTATTCTTTGTTTTCCTCTTCTTCCTCTCTGTCCTCTCTCATCTTTCCATACATTTTCATTGGAACTTAAGTTCATATATTCACTTCTTTTGTTCTTTGAAAGAATTTGTTCATCGCGGCTTCTAAGACTCATTCCTGCCTATTATGAATCTTTGAAAAATTGTCGATAACCTTCTTTGTCTTTTTTACATTTTTATATATTTCTGTTATTTTTATAGATAATTTTAATTAATATTTCTGATTCCTGAATTCATATCTTATTGAGTAATGGCTTAAACTATAGTAGTTCTGTAATTTTCATTTAGTTGTGGTCTAAATATGAGTATAGAAATGCCATTTTTTCACCCTCAGCCGTTACTGATTCTTTTATTGCTAGAGTATTCGTTAATAATAAATATTTCTAATTCCGTTAACTATTATTTTTGCATATATATTAATTCAATATATATTTTTATTCTTATTATTTTATTTCTTAACTAAAAAACATGCTACGGTTGGTCCACTTCAGTAGCATCTTTCAAGTATTAATGAATCAATTATTATAAAATATTTATACTTTCCTTTACTTCTTATAAACTTTTAGCTAGATCTGGCATTAGAGTAGATATCATAACACATAAATTCGACACCAAAATAGAGAAAAATTAGCACAATAAATATTCTATTATCTTCCATATACTGTGTCTAGAACTCGTTATTTGCTAGTAACTAATTAGTTTAATTATACTAAAAGTGTTAATTTACCTTACTCTTTTTCCTCTAGCTGTCTTTATGTAAATGTTAGTCACTCTGTTGATTTTCCTTCTACAGTTCTCTTGTTCTTATTTTTCTCATCTTTTTTCATACTTCTTCTAGTTCTTTGCTCGTTGGATTTCTCTTGAAATAATAATTTTTTCCTCTCTTTTCCTATCTCTTTGTGGAAGCAGATAACTTTCATGATCTTTTGGGTGGTGCCTCTTCTAACTTTATATATATATAGCCAATGGTGGATGTATACCCTTGTATGTTTCTAGTCCTTTTCAAATTTTCATTAGTTTTGTTTTTTCTTCCCTTTTACCATCATTTACTTTGCAGCCTCTTATATAGTCCAATAGTTGGGAGTGAATACTTGTTCGGGTCTAAGTTAAACCTGCTTTGACTCTTCCCTTTACCGCGAGTCTAATAAATTAGAAATAGATCATAAAAGTGTTGATGGATATATTTTTGTTTAAAATATATATAATAGTAAACGATATTTTTGCACTTCTATGCTATCTTAATTTGAAAATATTTGTGTGAAAGAGAGACAGACCTAAAATCAATGAGATAGAAAGAGAAATACAGACAATGAAACAATTAAAGCTACTCGAAAGAACTTATTTTTAAAAAAGAAAATCAGTGAAACGAGATCATTTACAATTTACTCGAAAATATGACGGAAAGTCGTTAGATAAAGTCAAAAAGGGCTGATAAATAAGGAAAAGGATAAGTATGACAAAAAGTGCAATAGGAAGCTTCATGATTTCTAAATACTAAGGCTCGGACAGTTAAACATAAAAATCGAATATGAGGTGATTTAAAAGAGTTAAAATAGAAAAATTAAAACTTGACATAACTCCTCTCTGGATGGTAGGGGAACAATTGCCATAAATCCTGATTGACATAACTCCTCTCTGCAGGGTAGGGGAACAATTGACATAAATCTTGATTGACATAACTCCTCTCTGCAGGGTAGGGGAACAATTGCCATAAATCTTGATTGATGTCATTTCCTTGCAATAGATTATACCACTATATCAGACGATCTTAGATGATCTCTCGCATGAAACTTAAATTTTCAAATGTCCTTAATAGGAATTAATTAAAATCCTCAAACGATTAAATAATTAATAATTATTAGTAAAAAACAAACAAACGTGCAGCCAATTTTTATAATCATTGTAGAAAATAACCTCGAAGTTGTTTTCTACTCGACTTCCAGCAAGAACAACCTTCGTGATGGATATTACTAGTTACAAGTGGTTCAGTATGAATCGATAATTTTGAACGTTGTAAATAGATAAACTTTCACATATTTTGAGCATAACTCAAATGGATACTAAAGAGTATGTCCTTTGACCAGAAGTTCATGTTCCACCCCAACCACTTTTGCATGGCCTTGGCCGTGTGAGCCGGTTATTCGTCCTACTGAAAGACGTAGTCTATCTTCTTCGTGATATTTCTTACCCAGGGCAAGACTATTTTTACCAACATATCCCTTTAATCTGCCGCGGTGAGCCTTTAACCAGCCACGAACCGCACGTGCATCATCTCCTCGACATTCAAGTCCACGACGATGATCATTATCAGGGAGGCCGGATGCATGGTCGTAGAAGTGTAGTGGACTTTGGAGACATGTTGGCTGGAGCTTACCATGCGATCTTTCTGCTTCTTGATGACTTTATCGACCGGGAAGGTTTTTCCATCAGAAAAAATGAGAATTCGATTGCCTTAACTCTTCAAGTCGTTGAGAAGACGACGATAGCGCTCACAGCGTTGTGCTCGTATACGGTCGGTGAGCTGAGGCCTTTTATTCTTCGCGAGCGCTGTCATTTAAAGCTTTATAGCACGTTTGAAGTCCTTTCTCACAGCCAACCTGTTGGAAACTTGTGATTTACCTGAACGAGATCGATCTTTGAGGTCTTCCCCGTTTTTGAGCCTCTCTCCAACTCTATAGACTGATATTGGCTGACGTTGAGCCGCTTGGCGATGGCAGACTTGCTATGCCCAGCGCATTTGAGAGCAGAGATCTCTAATCTTTTCACTTCCATATCAACACACAATTGAAAAGACGTTTTAATGACATGTGCTGGAAAAGTAGAAATTTTAGTTAGTTTGACGGAATATTTTCTATCACACACGTAGTTCTCTCAAAAGATAAAAACGGGTGTAACAGAACTATTGTAAAACCATGTATATAGAAACATCACGAGATCTAAATATTTTCAAGAAAGTTTCGCGACCACTGTGACTTGGTTACTGGCTGATTTAGATGCATATTAAGGTTTTAAGGTTACCCTAAAATATATTGTGGATCCTGATAAGAAAGATTAAAAAAATACTAGAATAGAAAACCAGCGCACATACATAATTTATGATTCCATTTTGAAAGAAATGAACCGCAAGGAGTTTTTGTTTTAAATTAAGATGATAAAGGAAAATTTAAAGGGCCATCAAATTTTCCTAACTCTATTCGAGGCAAATGAGATAAATAAGAGTTATGTTAATAATTATGTCATAAAATAGAAAGAAGAGGCGAAATGAAAAAGTCAGATGGTAATAAAAAAGGAATATCAAACAGTTACAATCCTAAATTATGAGGTTCGGGCTGTATTCCCCCCACACAAATCCAAGTTCCTACATGAAGCACCGGCAGTAATATGTGAAAAATTAATCCTTCTTAAGATGGAGCTTTAGGTTTTGAGTGAGGTAGGTTAATTTGCATTCCAATAACCCTACTAAATTTCTTCTACTTAGATGTGAGTAGAGAAAGAAAAATAGAAAGTAAGAGCTTAAGAAGAAATATGAGTGGCAAAAAAATAATAGTAAAGGGAAGGCGAGGAGTTGTTTAAGTATTATAGAAAGATACTCATCTTCCAATTTTATTGTTGTAGATTCTTTTTAAACCTTTTAAATATAACGGTAGACTATTCTACCATAATGTTCACATGACTACATTGGTTTTGGTTGTTATTAAAATGATTAACTGTACTAGTTTTTATCTATTTTGTAGAAAGGAAATTTTTCTTAATTCACTTCAATAATTGCATAAGCTTGAAATACTTTTTATGCATTTGGTATTTTATATTTGTACTGCAGAAGTATAAGTAAAATATGTTAATTAATATTTTTTTATCATTTCGTATCAACATAAGTAATAATAGGTTTTGCATTAATAAGTAATTTAAGAGGTTGCTTATATTTTGTCGGGTAGTTTTGTAGTAATTTGAGAACTCTGTGAACTACAGATGAATGCCCCTTGAAAAATGGATAAAAGTTAGGATAACAAGTAATAAATCAAAACATAAAGTAAAAATGCATTCAAGTCTTGTCCAATTCTTGTGCATCTTGCCTGATATTTAAGCCGAATAATTAATCGTGAGAAGATAATAAAGATAAACTGTAAAGGACGCGGAAACAAACATTTTTGATTCTTTACACGTTTCGCGGACCTCTGTCTACTTTAGTGGCTTTCTGAAAATTCAATATAAGATTTATAACAGGAATTAAATTAGACAAGAACGATCATATTTAGGCTTGGCCACCTAGAGGAGTTACAAAAACGCGCCATAAAGATCATCATGGGTGCCAATTACACGAGCTATAACGCAGCCACCTCTTTCTTACAACTCACCCCTCTAGCAGCTTAGTACTCCACCAGTCTCGAACAGTTTGGCAATAAACTGCTGAAAATCCTCATCATCGCGACATACTTCACCCTGACGCTCTATGTACCCACCGTGCCCTCTATGCCTACAACAAGCTCGTCCCAATCAGAGCCCGCACAGAGCGCTACAAGAACAGTGCAGTTCCCACACTAACTAAAATTACCAATCAACATTAAAATTTGATATGTCTAGCTATTTTCATATTTCACTATGTATCTGTTTATCACTTTTATTACTCTATATACGTTTTGCTGTTACTTTAAATGTATATTTTCAGCCAAATGGCAGCCAGCTTCTAGAAAAAACCGTCAATTATTATTATTAGATTATTCTTACAAAATGAGAAGGAACTCAATGAATCAACTTGGATGAACACATCTGACTGGAAGAAAGGCGAGTCTAGATTATGTAAAGCGGCTTCTTCACTGACTGATATTTAACTTCGTATTGAAAGCCATGCAGAGGCAAGCAATACTACAATTGAAAATATACAAGATTTATTTTTTATTTTATAAAATCGAGATCAATTATTTCTATATACTTTTGAGTTCCTTCATCATTGAATTATAATGATAATTTATATATGCTAGCTATGATATATTGTCGTAATTCTGACCTAATTAAAGCTATCCACGGAACAATTTCAATAAAAAAAGCTACGTACTATCATGAACATTAAATGGTACTACTATGTCATAAATAGCGCTGTCCTTGAAATGGCAAATATCAGTCACTTTAAGGCAATGTTCCTGAGACACCGCTTGAGGTGGTCAAGCCATGTGGTACACATGGATGACATAGAGCAGGCTCCCACCCAAAAAGCCACCCCTTGCTCAGATATAAAGATAAGCTTAAGAAATCCCTCAAAGACACCAACATAGACCCAAACGCCTTTGACCTATCTGCCAGCAACTGAACAGAATGGAGAAACAAACTAAAAGTGGGTGCTGACCTATTTGGAGGAAATATGAAAGCTAGCCTGGAAGCCAAACAACAACAACGGGCCGAAAGGGCAAATCGACACCAATGCACACGACTTTGTAGAGCTTGCATTTGGGTCTTAAACAATAAGAGAGCACACGACCCAAACCATCAATAACTAGACCTTAAAATAAACTCTGTAATGGAGTGAAGAAATGATACTCGGATACGAGTAAATGCCAACAACAACGAGGATAATGATCATAAGTATACTTATATATTCTATTAATAATCTAAATGACTTCAATTGTAGAATTGAAGGTTATAAGAAAATATTTATTTTAGGATATTGTGGACGAAAAAAGCTTCCGAGGTTCACCTTGGACCTTGAGAAATACACGTGGCTTTAAACTAGAAACAAAGAGCGTGAGGAGCAAGGTTGAACGAAGCAGGAATCGGGTCAACTCGGCTTTATTAAACACAGGTGTGTTTACTCGAGGAGGCCTATCCCCCGAGCTTGAGGCGATTTGATCTCTCAACCCATACCCTCGAAGCGAGAAATACCTCGAAAGAATATTCTAAAGTCCTCCTTATTTTGGATTCCTCGGCTGGAAGCCGGCTATTCCCCGAACTCAATGATTGTCTAAGGAGAGCACCGTGGCCTAGGGCTATTTTATTCCTCATCAACTCCTATTTAAGCCAAGGTTTGGCTGGATCGAGTTAGTACCCGCTCTCTCTTCACACGAAGACACGTCATGATTCTCGATTCGCCCTCCCCCTTGGTTTATTCAAACACCGAAGGCTAGAACTCTCCACGCCGTTGGACTGTTCTCAGACGATTGACAATCTCCATGCAACGGCCGTTCTTTCGTCGATTTGCGTAAGTACTCCCTCAACAAGAACCCTTAGGTAAAACCTGTTCTTTTTGCAATTCTCGCCTCCCTGAATTGCTTTACCTTTCGTCGCTTCAAGCTTCAGCTTTGCAAGCCGCTGTCACCAGCGGATCTTATTATAATCCGGTCTTCACATATTAATAATCTTTGTTTGTATTTCGGCTTAACGTAGCCCCTTTAAAGACTCCGATCCGAGTCAGGTCCTTAACCCGTTATAATACCTTTGACTTTTCCCTTCGTTTGACATTGAGTGTCATTTATCCATTTGACCAAATATTTCTTTTAAACGCTCTATTGTATATATTTGATACTTCCTTTTATGTTATTAAGTATTTTGTTTGTTGTATTCTTTAAATAACCTGAACTACACTCAGCTATAACTCAGTATTTAAGGCACGGTTTTCTCCCCCACCAGATATATATATATATATATATATATATATATATATATGCATTATATATATTTATATATAATTGCTATACCACGACAGATATCGATATTTGTAAATTCCTCTAACCTTATTGATATCATTTCATTTTAACGTTATAAATTAAATGAATATACGCTATTTAAATATAAATATCGATCAAATGGATGTGCAAACTGATATATTAATTCTGAGTGAAACTTGATTCTCCCCCAAATATTCTCTCGATATTCATGGTTATAAAATTTCTCCATTTTCAGTGAGAACAGAGAAACAGAGCTTACGGTTTATTTATTATCACCTTTTAGAGCTTTATAAAAAGTTGAACTGTCATTTTTAATAAAGATTATCTTTTTTTCTGTCAATTATCTGTTTACACTTTAAACCTGACAGTTTTAAGTGTATACTATCCGCTATAAAGTATCATATCACTCACTTTAATGATACCTTCTAACATATAATTTCCGACTGTAATTACAAAGATCCGACTATATTGGAGATCTACTTAACAATGATATAATTAGTCTTTCTAATGTTCTACTCGATTCTATCATTCTTTGACACAATTTCTACTTTCTTTACCTTATTAAACATGGTATATATTGATTTTTCTGAACAAGACTTCTATTTTTCTATCTTATCTTTTCAAAATAAAACAAAGCTCTTCGTACAGAAATCACATCGCGACAAAAGTCAAACAAACAACTATCAAGGCTACAGGCCCTCACTACATAAGGCAATTAAATGAATTTCTTGACTTAAATATTAAATATTGATGGAATATACGCAAAAATGTTTATTTGTATTATGTCAAGTATGAAATAAATTTCAATCATATTCTTTACTTTTTCATACCCGCCACATAATTTCGGCCAAGGTGGTATAGGGTTCTTTATACTTTTGACTAAGGTTATATATTTTAGATAAAGTGTTAAAAAAGTATTCTAATTGCAGCTTAAATCATATTCTTCAATATTTTATACCTGCCCCTTCTAGACCAATTTTTTAAATACTCGTGATTGCCAAGGTTGCTAAAGGTGTACAACTCTGAGGGAAGATAGGTTGCTGAAAATGACATCTCTGTCCGATAGGAAAACCCCCTCTTCTGATATAGCTGCTGAGTTTCTGGCAGCAACAAACATACGGATATCAAAACTCACAGTTAGAAGAAAGTTATTAGAAGCTGGGCTCAAAGGATGAGAGGCTAGAAATTATCAGTTGCTGTCTCAGGTGAACAATAATAAGCGATTGACTTGGTCAAAAGAGTATGAAGGTTGGACTGATAATGAGTGGGTTAAAGTTATTTAGTCTGATGAAAGAAACTTTGAGAGGTAGGTTCACACATTAGTTTCCACTATTGTATTACGCTTGTACACATTTGTATTAGATACAAAAAATAATCAGTAAAATTTATATTTATCCTGCTATCTTTGGAGCCCCTGGAGTTATTTGTGTTCGTCAAAGAGTTGGGAAGCTTATGACCCGAGATGTGTTGTCCCAACAGTCAAATTTGGAGGGGAAGAGTGGAAGGGTTTGGTGCTGCATGGTGTATTCTTCCAACAAGACAATACTCAATGCTACACATATAGAGTCTCAAAGAGTTGCTTTAAAAAGAAAAGGGTGACGTTGGACACACTTGGACACAAGAGTGAGGGTGCACAAATGTTCCTTAAAAAGTGAATTAACAGCCAAAGTTCATGAAGAGTGGCAGATAATTGAGCCAACCGCCTGTGCTAACTTAGTCTCAAGTATGCCAAACGCATAAAAGCGGTTATAAAAGATAAAGAAAAACACATCAAATATTAGTTATTGATACAATATAAGAAAAAATGTTTATTTGTATTATGTCAAGTTTGAAATAAATGAGTTTCAATCATATTCTTCACTTTTTCATACCTGTCCCATAATTTTGGCTGAGGATGTAGACTCATTCATATAAAGTAATTACACATTGGTCGTAAATGAATTCGATATATCATTTTATATTTATCTGTTTTTAATTATTTTAATACTTAGTTTAACTCCTTTTGCTTTAATTACAGGCAGTGAAATAACACATCACACTGTTCTGTTTTATTTATACTAGTGATACTACTTATTGCTTTTCCAACCACTCCCAACGGGTGTTCTACTGGATTTAATAAGTCTGGGTTCTCTGTTGACCACCCCATAGGAGTCATTTCCATTTCTTTACAACAATACTTAGTATAGTTGGATGTATGGCATGGAGAATTGTCTTGCTGTACTATAAATTCATTTCTAGTTTTCTGGGGATGCAATTTCAGGATGGATGGCTATATATCTTATAATTGTGTTACACACCCAATCTTTAGACACTCAGTTGTACCCAATACTCTTTCTGTCATCATATTACCGATTATTGGCATATCAGTTTTCTGCTGCCAAATGGCTTGAAAACACACGTGAATAAACAATTTTAACAAAATTGTCATTAAATTCCAAATTATAAAATGCTCCAATCTTAATTCAGGCATCTAATGTTTTTTTTTAATTTTCTAACTGCTATATTATTAAATTTTCATTTACATACTTTAACATTTTATCCAAAATTTTCTAGAAAGCATAATGATTAAGATTCATTAATAATTGTTTTCTTTGCTCCTTTTTGCTAGAGATTTTTACAGATATTCTCGAGATAATGTGTTTGAAGCTAGTCATTTTCCAAGATTAAAATTTATTTAGCCTATCAATACTTTAATTTTATTTTTATTAAAATATAAACGCTTTTAATAATATCTTCAACTTAACATATTAATTTCTCACTACTGTGTGAAAATTGGAGAACTGTATATCAACCTTTGTGACCAGTTTATGTTCCAGTAACATCATTTACTTGCTGTAATTAATTTTAGTAGTAATAACTTTTCATTGCATTCTTTCAGTTTATTTCATTTATAAATCAGTTTAGTTGAGCTTTTTCTGTAATTGATTGCATACCTTGGAAATAGCTAGAATTGGATATTAAATGTACCGTGGGTTAATCACACCATAGATTTATGCGGTATGACGACCCCCCCCCCCCAATAAAAATTAACCGAACTTTGAATTAGTACATATTAACCAAAATTATTAGAGATGTTTTGGTCCTGTAAAATATTTTAATTTAATTTCCTTCTGCGATATTGATACATAAATTGATTTGGTAAAGTCAAAAAAAGGGTTTCCGCAAGTAAGTGAAATAATGAAAATACAAAGTTGAAAATTGACAGATTTACCCGAAAAAAATCGATATGTACCACCACATAATTGTCTTTATTTTCTAAGTAACTTTGATACCAATGTTCTCTTCACTTATCCAAATAAATTCAAGGAGTATTTTATTAACACAAGCTTTATTAGAATGACAGTATTAAACAAGTACAAGATGTATTTGAGCAACTATGTCCTGATTGCCATTACCCAGGCAAACCCGCTATTTGGAAAAATGTCTGGAAGTACCAAAAACAAGGAACAAGTTTAAATCTAAACGAAGGTCTTTTGGGTCGTAGAAAAATCCTAAGAACAGCAGATAATATTGAAAATATTCGCATGGCACCTCTTCAATTCTAAACGTATCGATCAAAAGGAATGGCTTGCAAGTGGAAAAGTCAACATTTTACCACATTGTTAAACACGACTTAGAATGGCAGCCCTATAAGATGCACGCAAGAAACAGATTTCTTGAAACTGATTTTCCTAGTCATACACAATTTGTAGAATGTCTTCTATATAAACCTACTCGTTTATTGCATAACATTTTGATTGGCGACGAGGCAGCCTTTTTCCGGAAAAGAAGGTAAATTGCCATAATATTCAACAGTATACGGCGCTAAACAGTCCCTCAGATTTAAATTTTGAGAAGATTATTTGTCGACAGAAAGTGTCTCTGTGGATCAGGATATACGTGAATGGTCATCTCGTCGACATTAATTCCATTTGAGCTGCTTAGCTGAACATGATCAACGAATGGATCATCCCAGTAATCCTTCGCATTTACGACAATCAATTCAATATAATTTTGTGAATTCTTAGAATGTTTGCTGAAAGAGAAAGGCTAGAGAACTTTTTAGCAATCTCCAATTTTAACACTGAGCGATTTCTTCTTATAAGAACAGCTAAATAGTAAATTGTATTCTACCCCAGCGGGAAACATAACCAGTTCTTAAGGAAAATCAACACTTGGCCAAAATGTTTGTTCAACCAATGCGATCAAAGGCGCTAGTGTGCTTAAAAAATATAGGTGTTTCTTTATTAATGGACAGAAAAATTTGCTAGTTTTCAACTTTGGATTTTCACTTTTTAACTTCCATGCGGAAACATTATTTTTGCCTCCGCCAAAACCATTTGTGTAGGCATATTTTAAAAGTAAACTAAATGAAATTTTTACGCTTGGAAGATAAATAGTTGTTACACAAAACAAATCTAAAATACTAAATAATCTACAATAGTTAATTTTTTGTGAGACATCCTGTAGACTTGCGTAGAAGTTAATGAGATTTGAGTCAAGATGGTAACAGTGGATATGGGAAATTAGAAGAATATCTTTAAGGCGAAAGTACATTATAGGCAAGCTTACATAATAAAAATAGTAGTAATATTAAATATGATGGTTTTTGTATTACGAAGTAACCCATGAAGGAAAAAGCCTACCGAAAGTAGCTTATGAGCTTTTACGTCTTCTAGATCTAATTTTCGGGAAAATATTTTTACAATCTGTCAAAATTTTAAATAAGAAGAAAGGCGCAGTTTTTGCGGGAAGTTTGTATCAATAGAAAAATTTTAATTACGAGACAGGTTTTAAAATTGCATGGCTTACATCTTCACTCAAAGAATAAGGACAGATAAGACTAAAACGTTTGAATATATATAGCAGCTGTTAAACATAAATTTAGAAAATAAATACCGTAGGTTATTATGAAAACATAATAAAATATTATGTTATAAATGTACATAAATACATATAACGCAACATTTCATTATAGCCTATCAAAACCTTCTGATCTTTACTTTTTACGCTCTCACGCCGTTCGAAGCCTATTTAGAGATGCGCGATATAAATCGTGCTGTCATTGCCTCACCAATCGCTCAATGCCAAGTGTCATTTTTCACTCTCAACTTCCAAGCTCTGCATTCAGACGAGCTGCGGCCACTTGAGTTGACTAATCAAGAATAATTCTTACCTTACATTGTTAATAATAAATAGTATATTACATAATTGGAAAGTTATGGCTTAAAAGGGAGTGTTAGCTTAATTCGTGCACTGTTATGTCACAAATACTCCTTTATACTGGGCTATATATCATATAATTTACTCTGTTTTGTGAATCAATTAAATATTTACCTTTTATACCCTAATGTTATTCGGCTTAATTCGGTTTGAGTCCAATTCCTAATTAGATCTGATAGAATTTTGTGAGTTTGTTTGTCTCTATATTATTTTCGTTTTCATTCTAATGTGTTGGTTAACTCACAACATTCTAAAATATAGTTGATTAAACCAGAGCGCGTCAGAAATTAAAATTTATTAAAAAAAATACGACACAGTTTTGGTTAGTTGAGCTTCAAAATTGTAACTCATAGAGAGACAGCATAAAAAGGCAGGAAGAGATACTTAAGCAATAGATAGGAAGCGTTTAGCAATGAATGAGGCCGCAAGTTCAGCAAGAAGAAGCATGAAACAATATGCTTTTCTGTCATTCATATCATCTCTCTTTTTCCTATGCCGTTTGTGAAGAAAATTACAATATGTGTAATACTATCACCAGAAAAGTTGAAACGATACCTAGAAACAATTCTTGCTTCAAATTGAATTTCATTTTAATTACTTTTTATCTCCCTACTGGGTTATGGGTCACTCAAATCAAAACGCTTACTAATCTTACCCACACAGGATGGAGTAACAAACTCAAATATAAGATAAAAATTAAATTTAAAGGAAACTACAAATGAAAACAAAAAATAACAAAAGACAAATGAATTTAGAAAATATGTGTAATGAATAAGGAACAATAGACCATATTTGAGCTCTTTTAAAATCAAGAACAGCAACAATGTAGTTTCTACTTCTACGCAGTGTAATAAAGAAGATGTAACGCCCCAATCACCATCTGGTAATATAATTATTTGACTTTAATTATCAGGTGTGGAAACTCCCTTCTCATTTGCATCGATATTACAAAGACCTTGAATTTGTATTTATACTTTTTGGAAGGGTGGATTTGTTTTCAGGGATGAATAAAGACTCGTTTCATCATTGAATATTGACTGATACACGCTACTTATCTTTTATTTCAGAGTTCTCCCAAATGTAAACTTTCTGATCCCAAATGTTCCTGCCTTTCTCTTTTATTCTTTTGTACTTAATGGCACTTACCCACAACTCACCTGTGTTGACCTTTCACTTCAAAAAATGATCAATGACCCCTTTAAATTGTTTGGCATGCAAATGATAAAAAGCAAGATGAATCCATGTATTTGATCAATGTGTTAGATTTGAAGTGCTTCTTTTTTGTGGGGAGTCGATTGAATAACTCATGTGAAAAAATAACATTTTCTAAAAGCTTAATTAAAAGAGAATAAGACGGAGCGTTGAGGTAAAAAATGAGTGTACAATATGAGCAAATAAATGAAATTTGAAAGTGTACAAAAAAAACAAAAAAAGGTGAATAGAAGGAATTTAAACATTTTAAAAGATAAGTAAACAAAGTCATATAAGACGCATTAACAGCTATGTAAATAGTGGCATCGAGGTATATGGGAGGAAATGGACATATCCATTTTGGGCAGAATATGTGGGGAGTCACTCATTTATGTCGAGGAGAAGTAGTCTAAAGTTTCAGGGGGAAAGTCATAACACAAAAGGTTTTGTGGGCATTCTGCTTTATAAAGGTTCTCTTGGAAGCAGAAAAAAGATGAATGGAATTACTTACGCTGATTCCATTTTCTGGTCTTTTAAAACCTACACTTTGAAAAATTCTTTAACTTTATAGGATTTTATCCCCACAAAACATATAAAAGGATGGAAACAGGTAATTGGTGACTTGATAGAGAAAATGTTCCGTTTCATCATAATTGTTTGCTATAACGTTATGCTGTCAGGCGTTTCTTATAAGATTTGACAAAGTCCTGGCAAAATTGTGCTGGAATATCGGCGCAGATCTCATTTTGTAGACTTACTCATTCATTTTTCACCAAATATTTCCAATAGGATTCAAGTCTAGAGAATGACTATGCCATGGTAGAACTACTCACGCATTTCTTCCAATCATTGTTTTATTGGAACATTCAATCATTCTATATCCCCAAATTCTTCACGGCTGACGTTATATTAGTGGCCTATATGCTAGTACTTACTTGGATAAATGGTACTATTTCTGTCCCCTCCATTCCTGACTGTCGGGCTGATGTTCTTCCGACCCCATAGGTAGTTCTATAATGACAGCATACATCGCGAGCTACATTCTGGCCAAGAGTTAATTTTGATTTCATTACTTTAAAGGCACATTTATCCAAAATTGTTCTATCTTTTTGATGGGTTTCTAAGCAAATTCCGTCTTGCTAACAAGTGAGCCTTCTTCAGAAAAGGGTTTTTGCATGGTACTCAAAATTTGAGAGTTTGCTTCATGAGCACATATCTAATTCTTATTTTCGCAACTGATGTCCAAGGTCGTTTTGTAGTTCTGCCCTAGTTATCATAAGGTTCTTCGATACTGATCTCAGCAGCGTGAGATTGAGATATTTTTCTAGGTGCTGCAGTGCTAATATGATTTGCAGTGGCCCTCTAAATCGTTTATTTTTAGCAATCCAACCTATAGTTCTGAGAGAAACATGTAAGCTTGCATAAACCTTGAAATAGTAAATATCATAAGCTCAATATGTAGAAAGCTTAAGCATTTATTTTATTCTCATTTGACATTTAAGGGATTTTATTTGAAGTGAAAGTTTTTCTCGTAATATTTCATAAATGAATTACAAAGTGTTTGCGAGAAGGGCATTAGCTGAGGCAATGCGCACTTTCCTACAATTTAAATTTATTTATGAATATTAGAAACTCACGAAGTGGCTTCAGACAGGAGCAAAAAATATTTAGAAGTAAAATCCCAGAACGAAATAAAGTCAGCTAAAAGTACTTTTGAACATTATTCAGCTCATTACTATGGATTATAGTATCAGTTTTTGACCAGTTAATTCCGTGTTCCATCTTGAAATTGTGGAAAGCTAAGGTATTATTCAGATAACCCTTAGTTACTGCATTTTTGTGTTGTTGGGTCCTTATGGAAACATTTTTGGAAGTTTGGCCTACATAGAATAAATTACAATCTAAACATGGAATTCGGTAAATTACATTATTATCATTATTGGGGCTATGCTTTATTAAGAGATATTTTAATGTATGATTGCATTTAAAGGCTACCTTAATATTAAGTTTTTTTTAATGGGCACTACAGACATAAAATTATCATGATAAGGTAAAATTAATAGGTTTTTACGAGGTTCTATTGTCTCTAATTTACAATTATAAAATGTTTTTTTAGCTATATTCATACATTTTTCTACAAAGTACTTTGGGTAGCATAAATTGGTAGCAATATCTTCAATTTTTGTGTATTCTTTATTTATATAGTCGGGACTACATATTCGAAGAGCCCTAAGATACATGGAGGAAAAAACAGCAGATTTTATATTTTTGGCATGACTTGAATAAAAATGGACATAAGATAAATTATTTGTCGGTTTCCTATAAACAGTAAATTTAAATCTATGTGGTTCTCTAATTATTAGGACACCTAAAAATTGAAGGCTCTTATTTACTTCCTTTTCTACGGTGAATTTAATTGATGGAACCAATGATTTGATAATTAAAAGAAAACTATCGGTGTCAAAACTGTTGTTAAAAATTACCAGGATGTCATCAGCATACCGGAACCAAACAATCTGAGTAGAACAAGGAGAGGAGATCAACCTACTTTCGAAAAATTCCATATATAAATTTGACAATAAGGGAGATAAGGGATTAACCATAGCTATACCAAACATTTGTTCATAGAATTTGCCGTTGAAAATAAATTTACATTTTTTAATACATAAACAAATAACCTCAATGATCGTATTGGTTGGTTAAGGGAGATCATAAGCATTTATAATAGAGGCTAGGAAGTCTAATAAGTCATCAATGGGCACTTTGGTGAATTATGAGGTAACATCAAAACTGACTAGTCTCAGATCTGATGTTCATCTTATATTGTTTAATTTATTGCAAAGGTCAATGGAATTTTTTATATGCGAAGGGAATATAGTTCCTAAGATAGTGGAAAGTAAATTTACTAAGTATTTTGAAAGTTTATATTGGATTGAACCAGTGGCACTTATGATTGGTCTTATTGGGTTTAAATACAATCATACATTAAAAAATCTCTTTATAAAGCATAGCCCCAATAATGATAATAATGTAATTTACCGAATTCCATGTTTAGATTGTAATTTATTCTATGTAGGCCAAACTTCCAAAAATGTTTCCATAAGGACCCAACAACAAGAAAATGCAGTAATTAAGGGTTATCTGAATAATACCTTAGCTGTCCACAATTCCAAGATGGAACACGGAATTAACTGGTCAAAAACTGATACTATAATCCATAGTAATGATTTTATAAAGACAAATATCCTGGAATCATTTTTAATCTCTCACACAAAGGAAAGTAATCTCAACATTATCCCAGGGCTGTTTTCGTTAGATCCAATTTTATCACTTTTTCTAAAATCCGACTTATCTGAAAGCATAGGGAAACGTGCTTTATATAAATACTGGGTGTCTTATTTTTCTTACCATTGGGTTTGAAAATGTCGAATAGACGAAAGTACTAACTCCAATCTGCTTTTTATTCAGTTTCTTTCCGTGGAACATAGTCATATATATATATATATATATATATATATATATATATATATATATATATATATATATATATATTAGGGTATCCCAAAGTCGTATAAGTAAAAATTAAACTTGGCGGTATCGATACGATCACACTTGGCCTTTGCTCGTAAATGTGTGGAAATGATTCAGAGAAAGTTTCATCAAAATCGATCCATATTTTCTGGTAGCACAAAATGATCGTTTCTCTAGAGAAAACATCAAAAAAGAGAGGGAAAGGCAGAAAACGGAAGATAATTTATTCAAAGACGTGGGCCAGAGACAAATGATAACACAGAACATCAGCTACTAAGTCTCGGATCCAAGAAGGGCCCCTTCGCAACCTTTTCGGCTGTCTTAGACGTCCTTGACCAACTTGGTCTTCAGCTGCTCCTTTGTCTTTTTCGGCACCGCCCGTATGTGGAGCAGGACTGTTCTCAGGAGAAACTGCGGCTGTTCCTCGCTCTTGGTTCGCTGATCGAGGAATCGCTTTACGAAGGCGATACCACTCTCTCGTCGAAGAGAACCAGCCCGATCAGATCATCCGACAGGTACCACATATTTCGGTGCATGAGACGGTCAGCCACAGCGGCCACGCTCCGATCCACGTACTCCGCGATGTCTTGGATGAAGCCCCTGTCGTTCTTCGGAGCGTTGGCGGCAATGGACGCTTCGTTCCATTACTTGATGTACACTATTACCACGAACAACGACATTTGCATCATTCCCTTCTCTTCCCGACGGGTCAGTTGGAGCTGATCGGCGAAGAGCGTTATCTTGATGGCGTTAATCCCTTTCGCTATCCACAGGGCCATGTGGTAAGCGCCAGGAACTCTGAAGGACTTTCGCATGTCACCGCCCAGAAACGCGAGACAGAGCTGAATCAGATCTTGATAGCCTTCGCGCGGATGAGATCCAGCTTCCAAGGGCTGACACAGGAGGTTGGTCATGGACTGCCGTCGGATGTCCTGCTCGGCCAACAAGGAGTTGGTTTTTAAGGGCTTGGCCTTGCTCTGGTCGATAGATGGCCATCGTGTCTGCAGCTTCTTGAAGTGGGCAATGTCCTGGCCAGAAGAAGGAGCGCGGCAGCATTTAAAGACGTCCTGCAGCACAATCTCAGACATGGTGCCGACACACCAGCCAGAGCAAGGGACGGTGAAGCTCTTGTTCGATCCACGTACACGGCCCTTGCACGGGTCCAGTATTGGACGCTGTGGTGTCGAACCTCATGCCGATGATGCGGGTTTCCACGCCATTCTCCCGGACAAGCTTCAAGACTGTCTCGGAAACGGCTCTTCCTGTTCCGTCAGCGAAAACAGAGACGCCTAAGAGTTCATATGTGTCAACCCAGTGAGCAAGTGTGCGTCTGTCCTCCAGTGATTTGCCCGGTGATATTAGGGAGGAGCTTCACGCTCAATGGAGGACCGAGGGTACTTCCGTGCCCTATGCCAGCGAAGCCGCGATTTCCTCTCTGTTATTCACTCGAGCGCGGTGAACAGATAAGCAGGACAGGGTCAGCTCTTCGATATTGTGGCCAAGAGCGATGGCAGTCGCTGCAAATGACGAGGTGGCAGCTCGAACCGACAAGTTGTCCCGATCCCAGGACAGGGTCATCTCCTTGTTTAACTTGTTCGCTGGACGGCGACGACAAGCTTATTTTGCGGGCATTCGACTCAAGAACGTATCATCATATTCGGTCGACAATGACGACCCTGAAAATGTCTCGAGAGCGACATCCTTCGTCAGCATGGAAGACACAGCTGCAGCCTCCCTTTCTCGTCAGTCCTCCTCTGGTTTCCTCTTTAGCCAGGCCCATTCCTGCTTCTTTACTGAAGTTTGTTGGGCCCCAGCCATTGAAGAGCTTGTCCTGTCTTCACTTTGGGACCTCAGGAACTCCTTGTCCTCCTCTGGTATTCTTGACCTCAGGGCATCTGCGTGGGCCACGTTGAAGATATCTTCCAAGGAGTCCTTGAAAATCCCTCGCTTTGGCACCTCCGTCTATGTCAAGCGATTCTTCAGCTTATTGATTGTTTTAAAGTCGCTGAAAAGCTTCATGACTTTTTTCTTCACGTAAGAAGGTTCAGAGGTTCCAATATTGGCCTTCTTCCAGACGTGGAGGATCTTGATGGTGCTGGAGCCAGCGGCTGCCGTGACGAACTCCTTCTTATTGATATGGTGGGACAAGAACACGGCCAACACCTCCTTCCTAGATGGCAGACTGTTCCTGGGAAATCTCTCAGAAGAGTCCACATCAAAAAGCGTATCTTGTGATCACCGAGCACGTGCCATTGCGTTTCAGCTATTTGAGGAAGCGAAGAAAAAACATAATTTCTTAAAGTGGTCAATATCACTCAAAATACTTGGAGTAGACAATTCGTGCTATCAGTAAATATAGCCGAAATTAAATAAAACTTTACAGTATCTTTTACTAGAGAGGCAACCAGAGCGTCATGTGCTGGAGTGTGTATCACAATCTTAAATTTTCTTGGATACCCTAATATATATATATATATATATATATATATATATATATATTAGAACACTCATTTGTTCTGACAGGACAAATTTGATCTCTCCTTTTTTACCTCTATTTTCCTTTAAGTCAACAAACTCCGTTTCCAGTTAACTATCATTTGACCATTTTCACTCCATTTGTTTATTAACGCCAGTCTGTAACATTGCTTCAAACTCTTATCGTTTTTTCACCATCTATATATAAAGTATCTTGGATGGACAATCTCTGCTCCATCTCTCTCCCTCTCTCTCTCTCCCGAACAAACATTGACTTTAAACACAAATCTTCTCTCCCCCAAACCCTATTGGTCACACCCACCATCTCTACCAATAGGAATCAAGTAAATATCATTCTCAACGGTCAGATATACATTATTCACACATTCGAGAACATCGCTTCGTCTTCGTCACCGTGATCCGTCCAATTTAGTGGATAGGATTCTCATTTAAATCAATTTAAAAAATAGAATTATTTTTCATCAAGATGTTTAGAAAAATCTAAATATGAACTTATTTGGTGGACACCCTCAAGAGCGAACTCGAATTATATTGCAGAGAAAGAAGATTTTTCATAACTTGCAACTGGTGACCAACCCCACAATTAATCCATCAACCTACTTCTCTTACTACAGGTAAAAACTACAACAACTTCATCTCGCTAGAAGTGGTGGCACCCGGAGTGGATCTCATCATCATACGAAGCCATCGCATCGAATTTCCGGAGTCATCATCGAATTCTTTCAGCGGAACGCATTAAACTATAGACCCTATCCAACCTTCATCAAGGAGCCAACATTCATCTCATCGAAGCACAAACTTGATTCAACAGGACGCTCAACATCCGCATTTCCCTACTATCCCACTCTTAATCACATCACTCTTCGGTAAGTGAGAATTCAACAAATTTAACTTACAGCCTCAGATATGGTCGCTAGCCGACTTGCTAGGACACTAAATTATATGTGCACTTCATTTAGTTTTAATTCACTATAATTTATTCATAATATAATTGTTGCATTGTTGTTGGTTGAAATCGATTCTATGGTCATAACTTTGAATGTGAGCGAAAAGACTCGAGGAAATTGAGCCTTTTCTTATATCTGCGGGGTGTTTTTTGATCTTCTTACTAAAGTGACCTGACTCTTCGATGTATGACAAATTGCGTCCTGGTTGATGAGACGCAGTTTAGTCAAAGATATTTGTATGGTATTTGAATATTTAAATGTGATATTTTTGTCACTTCCGTTCGCATATGATTTTAAGGGGGCTATGGCTGGAGAATATGGAAAAATATCTGCAATTTCATCTGCAATTTCATCGGCAACTTTATCTGCAATTTTATCAGAATAAAATACCCCATTTATGTAATAAACAGGTACCATTCTAAGGCCCGAAAAAACTTCTATTCTATCTCCACACCCCAAAAGGGAAATTTTTAAAAATGTATTATTTTCCCATAAACGAGAGTAAGGGAGAGAGAAAGAGTGAAAAAGAGAGTAAGAGAGAGAAATTAAAATAGAGAGAGTGGGAGTAAGCGTGTGTGTAAAAGAGAGTGAGCGAGAGAGATTAAAATAGAGAGAATGAGAGTAAGTTTGCGTGTAAAAGAGAGAGATAGAGAGAGAGAGACAGATAGACAGAGAGATGGATGGATAGATAGATAGATATATAGATAGTGAGTATGATGTGTTGGCTTGATGAATTTATTACATTATGTAACTTTTTCTTTACGGGCCAGTAAATGTTATTTTCCAACTTCTTTTATTGCAAAACGATGTAAAATAGCCAGCGTCTGTTTAACTTTTCTTTTGTTGCTTTTATGATGAAATATTGACTAAAAATGGACAAATATTTTTTTTATTCTTTGTAGGCCTAAAAACAAAAACAGCTAAATTCCTACAATTTTTTTGAAATTTCACCAAAAATTATGAAAACAATCAAAAAGGTTAGAAGTGAAGGGGTTGATCAATTTCCGTTTGTAATGTAAATTACTGTCCTGTATAAGCCCGCAAATGCAGTATTTCATCATGTTTTTATTGTATATTCCTGTGTATCCATTTTCAAAATTCAGCATATCTTTTTGGACGCGCTCCCTTTCCTCTTCTGAATAAGCTCCTATGTTCTCCTTGAACTTGCCAAGATGGACATAAATGACTTGCACCTTCAGGTACATCCTGCAGCCCATGTGGCTAGAGCTTTTCACTAAGCTCTCAACCAGTTGGACATAATTGTTAGCCTTGTGGTTGCTCCAAAAGGCCAAAATACACCGGAGCAAAGCTCTTCAAGGTTTCCTTTTCTTTTTTAGTAAACTTTTCAGGAAAGTCTGAACAACATGCCATTCTCTATTTCTTGGTCCAACAAAGACACCATTTACCCCTTTGCCTCAAAATTTTGAAGGTATATGAAGGCTGCCGACATTTTGTTAAGAGCTCAAAAAATTGCTTAGAAGACGCAGTTTTAAGTTCAGGGGAGGGAACAAAACATGTTGAAGGTCTATTAATTATTCATGCTTGCCATTAATTCCATCCAAAAGAGAACTCGGTCATTTGGGGCCAGTGCTTTTTATAGTAATGTTCTGTGGTTTTCCTACTTTCTCAAAAACAGATATAACATAGAAACTTGGTAAAACCTCCCTAGAGACCCGTTAAAAATAGTACTATATTGAAGTCTCCAATCACTTGCAGGCCATACCTTATAATTCAAAGCTTTAACAAGAGCCTGCCACGGTTGTAATCCTCCCTGAGATATAGTAGATGAGGCAAAAGAAGGGATGTATTCTTATTCTAATTATAGAGAAGTATAGCTTCAATGAATCATAAAATCCTGTCAATCAAGAGCCTCTACTCATCTGGATTACATTTATATCCAATTGCCTCAAACAGACCAGATATATTATTGCATTAACATAACCCAGTTTGATAAGTAAAGAAACTAGAGAAATATTTATGACGTTTCCTCTGATTTGTCACTTTCACATTTGCATCCAGAAAATCATACACTTTGACTCTGGAAATCAATAGCTCAGCATTTGACTTTAACAAGCCAAGATCATTGACGTCTCTTTGATTCGGATAATATGGATTCCTCTCACCAGCCATATTTATGACACTGTAGTCTACATCTTCACTGATCTTGTCAGTTTCTGCTTTCTCCTAAGTCTGGCTTATTGATTTCTGGATGGGTAAGTACATGAAGATCAGATTTGTATGGTACTAGTGAAACAGAAAATGGAAGATTGGGATAAAAATTAGCCAGTACATTTTGCCACTTCGACATTTGAAAGGGTTCACAATACAGAAGTAGCAGTTGCATGAGTGGTCAGTGGGTTAACGCCAAATCCTATAATGTAAAAGTAAAAAAAATATATGTATTACTCTTAACTTACAAACAAAGATAATAAATTAAATAATTGTGACATTTTATATTTTAACTCTTCACAACAAACCATTTCTTGCCATTCCAAAGTTTACTTGCAGTGTTCACAAACAAAATTAGGTGCACATGGTTTGTCTTGTTCCCAAACTGGCATGTAAAAGTATGTTTTGGAAGCTTCACACATTCTCATAGATGTTTTCACACCGAACATCTTTGATCTTGTTATATGAACTGTCCGCAGATATAACAAATTGTATCTGGAGAATGATTGCAGCCTCGTGGTGACATTTCTATTCGGATGTGTTCAGTATGGTAGCTACAGTTGAAATTGTAACAGATCTGTGGATTCCTGTATAAATATTTCTGAAGTATTATTCCAGAATCTTTTAGAAGCTTCTAGAAGTTTCAAGTGATGAACAATATTGAAACTTCTTAAAATTCTACTTAAGTCTAGAAATTTCTCATTAATTCTAGAATGGTTTGTAAGATTTCCTTAAAACAAATACATAATATTTTCAAAAATTCCAATGTATTTTTTAAAATAAGATTGGCAATTTTCTACCGTGCTTTGAAACACGAAAGCCTACAGACTTTTATATATTCTATTTAATTTGTAAAATTAATAATACCCGATCATTATTTTCCAAATTGGCCAATTTAGAAATTCAGTGCCAAACATACAGAAGCAAAGTTTTGCGACCAATGTAGATTTTTTTCATTTAATTTAGTTATGAACAACTGAGAAATGACACTTTTAACTCAGAAACAAGAAATAAGTGAAATTTTGTTACATAGTGTTGTCGAATGAATTACAGGAGAACAATTAAACTCTGGAATGGTAGAGGGAGAAAGATATACTGCTGAGGAATTAGTGGTCCCAGAGTTTGGATTTGCCAACATTAAAATTAGCTTCTCATTTGTTTTTAAAACCACTGGATAACGAGGAAGAGAGATAGACTCTTAAAAGTTATATAGAAGAATTTTCTTCTTAAAAGGTCATCGAACCCACGCATGGCCCAAACACTTCAGATTTAATTCTTACCACGGAATATTATTTGCTGGAAAACTTTTAAGTAGTTGAGCCAATGTAGGCAGGTCATCATGTGAAATAGAGACAAGCAATAATAATAAAAAATAAGAATATTTGTATGGCGTCTTCTAAATCCCTCATCCTTCAGATACTTCCCCTCTATCGACTAAGGAGAAACTACTGCGAAGAACGCGGTGTTCAAGTCAAGCTTAAAGGCATCAATTAAGATCAATTTAAATACTCCGAACAAATATAATGTAGAGAAAATACGATCACCTATGGAGCACAGAAGAAACAATAATTAGTGAGCATAAACCGATCGCAGGTTCTAGGCGGATGGAATAATGGCAGCAAGAAAGCCAGGTAGGAGGTAGGAGTCAGCTGCGGCCTTTAAGATCGTATAAAATAAACAGAATGACCTTCAAGGTGTTTCTGTATCGATTGGAGAGAGCCATGGCAGATCAAAAAGCGAGAGATTTGCACCTGAGAAACGTCCTTGGCGTACGAAAGTAACAAGTTAAATGAGAGCAATCAATTGGTACCACATTTTGAGAGCGTTAGTTTCAATGAATCTCCACTCATCTAAGTATTAGCAAATATGTGGAGTAGCTCTTTTCACAATAGGTAAGCAAAATATTTGACTATTTTGCAACCACAATACACTATGAAGCTACAAACGAATCTCACTTTCTGTAGGAAGTGCAGAATTTTATTGAGTTAATTTTCAAATAATTATCTAACTCCAAAAAAGGATTAAACAGAAATTAACTATAGAATGTACATCTACACAAGCAATGAACCAGATTCATTTTGCATAGAATTACATAACAATAATAATTATGTTAAATAAACGCAGATAGTTTTGTAATTGTGAAGTCTATGGCTACGGAAATTCGGTTCATTTACTTAATGTATTAACGCTAGACGTAGACTAGCAAATAGACAATTTAATGATAGCAATTCAGCAAAAACCTCGGTGGCTACTTAATAAGGTATATCACTAACTTCCTTACTTACATGGTAACGCGATACCTCATACCAATTCTAAAACATTTCACAAGCTTTCCTATATCCTTATATTAACCATATCTTACACTCGGATTTTTACCTATTCTCCTACATAAATCTCCAGGTTGAAGTAGGAAGTTCTCACTTTCGGAAGATATTTTACGATATTCATGGATATTTTTGCAGATAAAATCAGGAATTTGACAGAAAGATGGCAAATGTGTATTACAAATAAAGGTGATATCTTTGAGTGTCTTTTTAATATTGAAGATTATGTTAGTTTTCCTTGAATAAGTGTTATTTATCAGATCAAATTCTGCTGATAAACCTATATATATGTGCACATTAATACTACCATCCTTAAATATCTATAACCTTCTCAATCTGGAATGGCCATTTATCTCTACCATATAACTGTTCATTTTATTTGAGTTAAATTACCACTCTTCGAAAATATTATGACCAAACTACCATCAGTAGGCTTTTCAATACATCCTATTGTTCAACATAAACTCCAATAGCGCTTAATAGAAAGGAGTATGGCAGCCTGGTAGGTAGACAAATAGATAATATATATATATATATATATATATATATATATATATATGTAGCTATTGGTTGGGAGGAAAGAGATAAAGACCATGGCAATATGTATGTATATACAGTTATACATACATATATCCTCTAATGTACGTACACGTCCTTGCTACGTACAAGTACGTTCACTTCGTTAAAGTAATCCGTTAGTTAAAAGGTATAAGAGTGCGATTTACTACAGGGGCCGATAGAGTTTAACTGGGTTTACCAAGTTTCAGTTCAAAGGTATATTATAAGAATGAAAACCCAAAGTATACTTTTTAATTAGTCAGTAGTTAACATATATACACCTACGGGAAATATAGGTAATGGAAATAAAGGACAGCTCTAACAGAATACAGATTTATGAGCAATCGGGGAACGTTAATTACACGTTAATCAGTTTTAAATGGAATATTACAAATCAGTTATACAGAGATAATATTTAAATGTCAGAAAATGCGTCGAATATCGTGAGATTAAAGCAAATGGTCGTTTTACCTTTAATGGGGTCAGCTCGAGGAAGGGAGAAGGCCAGCGGACGCGGCCCTCGAGTGAATATCCTTCAGCTGGTCTCCGCGAGGAATGGAGAAAGCCAATGGACGTGGCCCCAGGTCGAATATCCTGATGGTGACGAGGATGAAGTGGGGGGGGGGGACCAGAAGACGAGTTCATGATCCTTGTTGAAGACGCGCGATGGCACATCTGCCCTAGAGAACTACAATCTCCAAATTGAGACTCTGCACCGCCTCGGCACGAATTCTCACACGGAAAACTGGAGATCCTTGAGGGCGGGAGGGGGTCCAGATGAGACGAGAAGAATCCTGGCCAATCCTTTGGGGACCAAAACGATTCGAGTCTTGCTCTGAATAAAGTAAGGCTTCACAAAAGAGATGGGTCTGCCTGGTGAGATTCGATCTCGAAGTATAACCGAATATCAGGGAACTTGAGGAAACAGACACAAAGATCTAAACCAAAGGTTCTCCATCTAACCATAGACTCGAAACCCAGGGTATTTATATGACGGTCATTTTTGATGCTCAATCGCTGGAAGGAACAGAGGTCTATCAGAAGACTTCCAGCGCCTAGAGGAATTAGCGTTTGTCGCCCGGCCCAGCTCTTAATGGCCTCCAACGATTTGGGCGACTCGGTGAGCAGCCTCCAAAATACGGAGATTAGCATCTTCACGGTGGGATTAAATCTTTTAGCGCCCTCAACTTAATTTACTGCAAATGCGAGGCAGCTGGCTGATATTCCAATTCTTTCTCCGCTTCTTTAGACACTCGCGTTACTACATGTGGAGTTAGAACGGAGTGAGGGAAGAAATTTAAGGAGCAAATTAAGGGGATATTCCTCTTTCACTTCTATTTCCGTATAGGTAGATATTTTCGAGTAGATAGGAATTCTATAAGCAAGAAAACAAATAAGAGTAACTGTCGAAAATCCAATTTACTTCATTTGAAAGATAAGGTTTAAAGGATTATTTTGGTTTTATTAGAATCATGATTTGAACGTTCAATTATTGATTATTAATGACTTGAGTTCTGTGATAGGTGAAATTGAGATTGATTACCAATTGATGATTGTAGAATATATGAACGGATGAATAGTTAGCAGGATGAAAGATGGAATAGCTGGAGCTTTTGGTAGACATTAGAATGATGAAAATGGAAAAAAGTGTGGTAGATTTTTGTGTTGATAAAACTAGGGTAGGCAAACACATTCTTTCTACCATTCGATGTATATCAATACGCACAATACGCATAAGTAGAGGAACAAAGAAGAGTTGTAGAATATAAGTGTATGATCAATCTGTACCTTGTAAAACAGAATATGTTTTGGGATATATTATATATGAAGGTGTATGAGGTATGAGTATGGGGCGATCTGACTACATGAAAGTTTAAATTGGTTCATGTGTGGATAAGAAGAAATGAAGGTGCATCAAAACTAATTTCCTGATATGTGACTTGTATTCAAGTGTGCT
Source organism: Ceratothoa steindachneri (assembly GCA_963969495.1). NCBI lineage: Eukaryota > Metazoa > Arthropoda > Malacostraca > Isopoda > Cymothoidae > Ceratothoa > Ceratothoa steindachneri. The sequence continues at coordinate 83,709,536 of OZ018323.1, forward strand.
GGGAGTGGAAAGAGCATGCACTACGCGGAATGATGAAATAACGATGTGAAACGAGCTGTGAAAAGCAATCTCGAGGCGTACATGCAAATACTTGAAAAGTGACACCTCTCAGAACGTAGGAGTCAACGAAATTTTATTATGTGCGCAATTTTTTCTCTTAGCGAAATAATTTCAGTACTGTGCCGAATTTTATTTAGCCAGAGGTCCCCACAAATTTTTTAGCGACGAAATAAATACATTTAGGCATGAAATATAGGGTGATCAATAGAAATAGGATTCCAGAGATTCAGGAAGCAGCCCAGAAAAGAGAAACAAAAACGATACCTTCCTTGAGGCACCTTGATTATATGGATAGATTGATGGCACTCACTATGTCTTAATTTGAAAAGAGATGCTTCAAGGGTGACAGGAATCCGATTTTTAAAATGTTTAAGGAGCTTGCTAAATTATATTATCTGGGGATTTTGTAAATACAGTCTCTATATGGGGGAATAGCATATATAAAGAAAGTGTATTTCTAGTTGTTATTTTTGATTTACTATGTCAATATGACGACCCTATTGGGCTTATGGCCTATAACGTACAATAAGGATACAGATTATACCAAAGTAGAGGCTTTCTTAGATGTGTATACTTTGACTGGTATGACCTTTGATAGGCCCTGCCTGCTTTGCTCATAATTTATTTTATGTTATGTAAAAGGTGGCTGTTTATGTGAATCAGTGCTTTAGTGAGAGGGGTATGTAAGAAGCAATTAGAGGATGTTCTATATGATAGGTGGGATTTAGGTGGTGTGTAATGTTGGCTGTTTAGCGCCTTTAGGCCTGGCTGAACCTTTTTTCAGACGAGATGCTACAGCACCTAGCAAAATTTGGCTATGAAAGACTAATTGAGCATAAAACAAGGTCTTCTTACCTAACAGTCGTGTGCTCTCACTTATTCTGATTTATGACCTTACGCCTTTAGAAAGTTTCCATAATACCCGGGCTAACCTTGGGAGGACTTTGAAAATTATATAATTCTAAAGAGAATGTAAATCAACATAAGGGTTTCAAATTTCGTTAGAATCGGCCGGATAGTTATGGTGTTATTGCTAAAACAAAGTAATTTCTTGGTTAACCTTTGAAGGACTTGGGAAGTTATATCATGCGAAAGAGAATATAACACAACATAAAGGTTTCAAATTTCGGTAGAATCGGCCGAATAGTTAAGACGTTACTGCCAAAACAAAATAATTCCTGGGCTAATCTTGGGAGGACTTTAGCAATTATATCCTTGGAAAGAGAATCAAAAACAACATTTTTACTGATTTGTGCTTCATTTGGGGGAAAGGGAAACGATTGAGTTTATTACGTTTTTACTAGCTTCAATGCGCACAAACCTCCATTGTATCAGAAATTATTTAAAAAATTATTATTACTACACTTACGAGTACCATAGAGACTGTATGTGTTCTTATTAAAAGGTTAGTTCTTAAGCTTCATGTTTCTTATCTTTGCTTTTTACATTTACCTTATAGAGGAAAGCCTCTTGAAAAAACACTGTAAACAAGGCTATGTGAGTCTCACCTTATGCAAGAAAGCCTCTGGAAAAAACATGAAAAGAGGTTAGATGAGCCTTGCCTTATGCAGGAAGGTCTTTTTAAAACCAATATAAACAAAGTTAGTTGAGGCTTATTTTATGAAGAAAAGCCTCTTTAAAATCAACGTTAACAAGGCTAAATGAGGCTTGCATTATGCATGAAAGCCTCTTGAAAACCGCTGTAAACGAGGATAGATAAGCCTCGCCTTATTTCGTGAGAGAAGAATTGATATAATTTATTTCCGAGGAGGCTTTGATAACACTGGTCTGCGTTCTTTTCAAGGTCAAATATATAATAGCTGATTTTAGATCAGTTTTTTGCACTGAATCTGAAAATCATGCTCATTTTACCCAATCAGGTCAGGTTTTTGAAATATGAGCACATACCAAAATCTCCTATATTTTCAAATATTTGTTGTGAATGAAACACATAATAGCAAATATTGGACCGATTTACTCACAGAAGGTTTACAGAATATTTTTAATAGATAGCATGAATAGTACAATGCACAAAATAAGCTACTCATAGATGAATGGTCTCTTCAGTGACTTCCGATTGTGCCAAGCAGACACCACATCCCTCTTAAGACACCAACAGTAGTCAGCCAGAAAGTTCACATCCCATTGGCCTTGATAGCGTTCCTCCATGACACGGATGTCTTAGTGAAAGCGCTCACACTGTTCTTCACTGAAGTCTCCGCAATTTTCTGGAAAATAGTCCAGATTGAACCGAAGAAAGTGCATTTTCACTGACATACGCGCATTAAGTCATCAACTATCTTCTGGTACTGAGGATTTCTGTGGTTACCAAGGAAGTTTGCAATGACTAACTTAAGGGACAGCCAGGCAGAGAGTTCAGTAGGATTTAATGAATCATCAAAACTAAAGTCTTTTATGAGTTATCTTATCTGGGGACCATCAAATATACCTGCCTTTAGCTTCTCCATGTTGATTCGTTTAAACTTGTGGTGGAGGAAGGCAAATCCCCCACCTTCCATGTCCAGTGCTTTTACAAAGTTATTCATTAGGCCGAGTTTGATGTGTAGGGGTAGAAGTAACACCTTACTCGGTTTTAACCAGAGGGTGGGACAGAACATTGTGTGACCCGGGTTCTAATCCTTGTCTTGATGGCCACTCTTGTCTGACATAATGCTGGTCGTCAGTTCGACTATCCCACAAGCACAAAAAGCATGGATACTTTGTGTATCCACCTGTAAGTCCTAGGATGAGTCCAATAACTTTAAGATCTCCACAAATCAACCATTTATGTTCCTAGTAATTGAGAGCAGACAACAGATGTTCCATGGTGTTGTGGGATTCTTTCATTTCAGACGAGTGTCCAACAGGGATTCATGAAACCTTATTTCCGTTATTAAGAAGAACTGCCTTAAGACTTCTGTTAGACGAGTCAATAAAAAGTCTCCATTCCATGGCAACATACTTCATACCTATTAATTTCATCAGTTCAGCAATATTGTTACAGTAGATCAGTGAAGACGCTTCATCGGAATAAAGAATTTTCTGAATTCGTTCTCGCATTCCCGATACCAATAGAACGTTGTTTCTGGGTCAAGTAGATGTTTCTCTCGAAGACGAGAACCCAGCCACTGGGCAGACTCCTTAAATAGGTTCAGGTCTCGTGACAAGTCGTTGAGTTCGGCTTGGGTCAATGGCACCGATCGGTTATCCTCTTCTGCTTCGAATGCACCACACTCACCTGTATCAGTCATATCAGTAGATTCGGAATCAGAACTAGATTCCATGATAACATCCGGCTCAGGAACAGGAACATCTAGTCCATGGGGGATTGGCTTTATGGCAGAAGGAACATCAGAGTATTGAACATGGTGCTTGTTCTTGCGATTGATGCCTTTTAAATTTGTCATGCAGAAGTAGCAGTCAGTAACGTGATATTTCCCTTCCCTCCACACCATTGGGACACCAAATGGCATACTCTTTCTCTTCCTATTTCTTCAATCCCGTAAGTTCTCCACACATGTTTTGCAGCAGATATGGAGATCAAATGCCTTTTCCCGGTCCCCTAGTTTGACTCCAAAATAAGCGTAATAAGAATTCTTCCCAAAATCGGTGAATTTCGCTTGACGGTCTGGAAAAACCACGTATCCGCAGATGAAACAAAATTTGTTAGGATGGTTCGTACACTTCCAATCCATCGTACTACATAACTAAACCTAAAAAGAGAAAGAATAACTAGTTATTTAAGGTAACCCATGACCAAGTGTGGCAAAAACAAAGCCCATATACGCTTGAATGATATCGCAATTTGGGAAAAATATGCTGTAATAGAAATCGAGTGTATCTTAGAAACCAGACCGGACCAAAGAAAATGATATTTTTGAATTCAGCAAAAAGGATCCTAAATCAGTTGGAAAACCCTTGACCTTTGAAAAAAGGTTTTGAAACGCAGGCCAGTATAATCTATATTACTTTCGTTCCTTCCACTTGAGCCTGATTACAAGTTGTATTTTATTATTGCACTGTCTGTTTTCATTTCTTCAGTCTATTCTTTTGTATCCGACGAAATTTAGATTAACCTTATTTCATCCATATTTGCTTATTGCATTGATTGCATTCTGTTTCACAATAAATTAACTTTATTCCAGCTTATGATCATCTGTTTTATCTTCACTATATTTAACTCCACCCAGCTCATTCCATCTTATTATTTACTGCTTCCAAGCCCTTTCATTAAAATTGGGAAAACAGTCATTATTTCCATATTTATTATATCTGACGTCGTAAAATGTAAAAAGGAGGTACAAGTATGCGGTACAAATGGTCGGGTTAACTATGTTTTTTACTCACCTCGCACTCCTTTACAAATTAGAATCTATTCCATTTCCTCGAAACAATTTCCATGACTAAATACATGTATAATTCCAGCACTATGCTCCCATGTTTTCATAGCAAGCACGAATACCCATTCTTACTATCATACAAACACTTACCCCTCGAAAAAAATCTCACGTGTACTATGAGCAACCATACTGCATTCCTCATGTATAGGATTGGCTTCCCCTCAAGGCCCATAGCTCATAAGAAAAGCTGATTTGTTGTGAAGATTCGGAAGGTTTTAGAGTTGCGTGCCATCCGACGTACTAACACCAAGTAGTCTCATCTTCTGACTACTGAAGCTTTATAACTTCCACATATTTTTTCCCAAGATCTTTACCCATTTCTTTAAATACTTTCCTTTCTAGTTTTAATATCTTGTATATAAACAATCATCGCATACCCACAATTTACTAACGCAACTCAACATCATAGTACAACTCATTCTTTCTGACAGAGTAGCGCAGATATTTTTTATCTTTCCCATCAATTGGGGATTCCATGGCAACAGAAGTACAAAAGATCTGTTAAACTTAATTTAAGAGAAACATGAAAAAAGTTGTTATGAGTAAATAAGAGGATGAAGTAGAGCATTTTTCAAATGAGAGAAGAGTGTATGTGATGAAATTAATTAAAGAAAAAATAACCTAAAGTTTATCTAAGCGGCAAGGTGAGGAATATGGTTCTTCACTTGTACATAAACACAGAGTAAAAAACAATTTAAAAATGCAAAATTTCCAAAAATAAGTCCCAAAAATTGGATCAAAAACAAATTATATTGGAGACACAAGAATATAAAATAAATTAAACACGTTTTTTTTATATTAAGACATATAAATCTAAATTAAACTCATAATCCACGAAACATCGAAAATAAGAAGAAACAGTCGTGAAGAAATGAAGTGGTTTTGCTATTGGCATTTTGGCATTTGGTCTAAAACCCGAGCCATGGACAGAACTGAGCAAAATCAGTACTAAACTATCAAACCAAAGCCAGCCAGAGAACAGCTAGAAACGGAGTAAAAGTATAATAACCAAATAACAAGTACTCTAACGAGATTAGTTAACTTACAGTTAATAGGTCACGAATTACATGCCGTTAGCTATGTTAGTTCAATGAAATGAATGGTTCAAAACAGTACATAAGAAAGTATAGATGAGAGATAAAGTGGATATAGGCCGTCATTGGACCTACAGCTTAGCTTTGCATCCAAACCATGGTGTGTACACACTTATCTGAATTTGCAGCCAAAATATAACCATCTTTCTTTGTTATGTTTTCTTTATATCTTAAACACGTATGATTCATCTATATTGATTCTAAAGGAACAGCTTTATGCACAACATTAATCATAACACCAATATCTTTCAATTCCAGTCTTCACAACGCAACATACCCACTCTCTATCTTCGTTCCAGAACACTGCTGTATTATTACTTGTATCCGCTATGTTAGCACGCATATCCATATACCTCGAGTTCCAGTGCCTTCTATGGGAACATATACCCACATACCTCTTACGAGGAACCATAATAGGTTCCGCGTAGACATGCTTTTCAGCAAACTGATTTCTAGGATATTATTTTTCCTGCACTTACTTCTCTAACCTTCTTGGTGGTTCAGAACCGTTTCATAGTGCTTTCGATATTGCCATCAAGTATCATTCTGATATTTGTGCGCATTTTACCATCCGGTGGTGGATCTCATACACGATGCGATAGACAGAGGGCGCAGCTTAGTGATAATAACATTAAAGCGCAAAAAAAATAGGGAAAGCGCTAATGTAGACATGCTTTTCAGCAAATTGATTTCTGACATAATTTTTTTCCTGCACTTACTTCTTTAACCTTCTTGGTGGTTCAGACGACGTTCATATCTGCAATTCGTATCAGAGTTTTTATTTCTAAGTTCGAAAATTAGTTTAGTTGTCCTTGGCTACACATGTTCTTACAATGGTATTCTTTATTTAAGTAGGATGGCAAAAATTGCACTGCATACTAGGGATCAATACGGACGAGTGATTTATATGGAGGCAAGATTATATATTTCTAACTAAACCTAAAGTTCTGCATAATGTATTCTAACATCCGATTAGCATTCTTACTAGCTTCGATGTATCGCTTTGATACATTGATGTGTTCAGACACTAAAGTCGCTAGGTGCTATTCTAAAGCGGCCGACTACAGAATTTCTCACTCTATTTGGTAATTCACTTTTAAATTTCGATATCATAAATGCATTACCATCCATTTGCATACGTTAAAATCCATCTTTCATCTATCCTTCCACTAGACAGCTTTATCTGAGTCCAGCTGAAGGTTCGCCCTCTCGCATGTAAAAAAAATAATAACTTCTTACCATGTGCAAATTAGGAGGTTTTACTATTTAATCCGCTATCAAGGTAATTTACATATAAAATAACCAACTTGAGTCAAATACGGATGCTTTGGGAACTTAGTTAGCAAATGGTGTCCAGTCCAAATATGCTTCGTTTACGAGATCAGCCGTGAACGATTGAAAGAGAATTTTCAAGGTAATTTACATATAAAATAAACAAACGTGAGCCAAATATGGATGCTTGGGGCACTTGGTTAGTAAATGATGTCCAGCCAAAATATGCTCCGTTTACGAGACCGGCCTTGAACGATTGAAAGAGAATTTCCTATTGACTCTTATTCCGTGCAACTTAGGTTTCAGTAACACCCTCTTAGGTGGAATAGTATCAAATGCATTTTGAAAGTCTAAGTAAACAATATTTACAGACTATTGTTAATGGTAGTAAGAATTAATGCAAGTTAAACACATATAAAATTATCGCATTTATTTTATTAAAGTAAACCTAACGTATAAATAGTAAAAATATATTCGAATGTCTATAGAATTACAATCATTAATGTTAAATTGTTATTTGGAAATGGATATAGAAACTCCAATTCTGGCTATAACAACTCAATTAAATTTAGTGATCTGCTGAGAGAGGGTTGTGGAACGAGACATTACACATAGTAGTTATGTGGAGACTTAAACCTAAAGAAAATTAAATAGCAAGACAACAATGTTGGTTGTGGGCTAGAACACCAAGCTAATAATAAACTTGTGTCCGTTAATGACTTATTCCTGTTTCAACAGATAAGTGAAAAATAGTAGTTTAATAATAATAAAATGAAAACAATTAGTGAAAAACACCGTACATGGAACAGATACAGAAAAAAGAAGGCAGAGGAGAGTTGGGAAGAGTATATAATAGCAAGAAATAAGTTTGTTAAATCTGTAAACAGGGCTAAAATGGACTTTGAAAATAATATAGCAAGGAATATAAAAAATAACCCTAAATGTTTTTGGTCTTACATCAAAAGAAGATCATCATCCAGACCAGATGTGGCAACTCTGAAGAAAGAAGTAGCTCCTTAGCGGTTTCTGACAGAGACAAGGCAGTCACACTAAACGAGTTTTTCTCAGATGTTTTCACGGAAGAAGATACAACAGTTATCGCTGAACCAACAGATGTATACTTCAACTCAATGATTACAAGTATAGAAGTAACCACAGAAACAGTGGTGAAGGCATTAAAAGAACTTAAACCCTATAAATCAGCAGGCCCAGATGAAATACATTCAAGGGTACTTAAAGAGGTTGCAGAGGAAATTGCATTACCGCTGAACATCATCTCTAAGAAGTCACTGAATGAGGGTAGAGTACCATTGTCATGGAAAAAGTCTGACGTGGTACCAATCTACAAGAAAGGAAAGAGAGAAGTATGTGGTAACTACAGAGCAGTAAGTGTTTAGTTCAATAGTGTGCAAGATCAATGAGAAATTCATAAGATGAGCAATTATGCAACATCTGGCACAAAATGAAATCCGTTCTATCTATCAACATGGATTTAGGGAGGGAAGATCTTTTAGTACTCCAATACTGGAAGTAATGGAAACATGGAATAAGATAATTGGTGAGAATATACCATTTGACTGTATATATCTGGATTATAGCAAGGCGTTTGAAAGTGTGCCTTATCAGCGACTCCTTGTAAAGTTACAGACTTATGGCTTCCGAGAAAAGTTGTTGGAGTGGATACGAGGATTTCTGATGGAAAGACAACAAAGGGTCTGAGTAAATGGCGATTACTCGTGTTAAGGAACTTTTCAAGGGTGGTGTACCTCAGGAATCGGTACTGGGATTTGTTCTGTTCCTCTTATACTTAAACGACCTACCAAATGTAGTAAACTCTCAAACAAGGTTATTTTCTGACGATACAAAGATATTTAGGGAAATCAACACAGCACAGAATAGGACAGGGTAGAAAGACAGGAGGATCTTGAAGCTTTACAACAGTGGTCTAGGGATTGACAGTTCCCCTTCAATGAAACTAAGTGGAATTAATTCATTGTGGCGCAAATAACTTGAGACATAACTACCACATGGAGGGAAAAAACTCAGTACTGAAAATAAAACAAGTAGAGGAAGTAAGGGACTTGGGGGTTATATTTGATCGATCACTAAAATTTACTAGCACAATAACCAAATAACTAAGAAAAGTAACTCCCTAGTTGGTATTATAAAGAGAAACTTTAAATACCTGGATTCTAAAAGTCTACTATTACTGTATAAGATACTCATTCACCCTCGTTTGAAATATTGTTCACCGGTATGGAGCCCCATATACAAAAAAGGTGCTGAAGCAATAGAAAGAATACAGCACAGAGTTACGAAGCTGTTACCCGAAGTAAAAGAACTGCCATACCTGCAGAGATCACTTGAGCTGGATTTTTCGAGTCTGCCATATTGAAGAAAAAGAACTGATGTGCTATAAGTTTTTAGAATAATATACCTAGATACCTTAGAATAGAACACTTCTTCGAACTAAACAGCAACCAGACAACCAAAGGATACAATAAAAAAATAATCAAGAACAGAGCAAACAAGATCCAACGGCATTTTTTTTCCTCCCAACGAGTGGTGGATAGATAGAACTCCTTGCCTAATCAAGTTATAAAAAGTACCACCATCAATCAGTTCATGTCTGGTCTCTTGTGCCACTGGAAGAGGGATCCAGAGGAGTTCGAGTGACTTTCAATCTGCGAATTCCTTGATGTCTGAGGAGAGCAAGGGTAGGCACATAAGCTGATATCTTGAAGCCTTAACCAACAAGTAAAGAAGTAAAAACTATCTAGTTTATCTACATGGTAGAAGCCCTGGCTACTTTTTGAAGTAAAAGAGATCCACACTTGGATGAAGTCTTTATTGAATATGCCACTTCTACGCTTATTGTTGTTTGATCTCGTCAAAACGACAAATTTAAACATATTTTCTGCAGTATAGGAAATATTTCGCAATAATCTATGTTTCTATATGTTTCTCCCCCCCTCCTGTTTTTTCCTTTCTTCCAGACTAAAAAGATTGTTTTATTAAGCCTCTCCTCGTCGCTGAGATGTTTAATTACTATTATTATTTATTGTATAAAGACGCTGTAGCTGTTCTATTATCTATTTATCTGGCTAAGTATGGATACCAAAAGGAAATGCGAACTGAGTCATATATGATTCAACTTGGGTAGTAATAACTTGCTTTATTTCTCTAGTGAGCGGTTCTACCTAAGTATTAAAAAACATTAAATACGACGGGTGGCAATATTGGATATAAGATTAGTTCATTGCGACGATTTAAACATGCTAATTAATGTTTGTTAATGTTTCTTTTATGCTTTGAAAAGATAATCCTCAATTCTAATACTTTAAATTGCAGAGATCAAATATGTAAATAAACAAGTAGATTTCGGAGTTAATACAAGATAATGAATTATTTTTCTCTAGTCATTTTATGAGCTCAGGCAACAAAAGTAGCACCATTCATTAGCATTTATCTTCATCAAGAAAGGCAGATACTACGATAAGACTAAACCCTTCGTTGGATAAACATATCCTAGATTATGACACTCCTTATAGCTCAACATAATTAGAATTAATAGAAAAAGTACGGAGGCTTTATATAAAAAGCCAAAACGAAATTGAACATTTAAACTATGAGGAGCTACGAGGAAAGGCTCAATAAAACATTCATTTTAATCTAGAACATAAGATGACAAGAGTAACAAATCGAATATTGCGGAATATTTCTTATACTACGGAAAATATTTTTAATTTTGCTAACACAACTGCGACGAGAGGACACAATAAGAAGCTTAGATGTGGCAATTCAAAATATAAACTGGAAAATTTGCCTTCTTCAACGGCCGGGTTTAACTGTGGAACTCTTTACCCTAAGGAGTAGTTAGGGTTTCAATATTAAAAAATAAGCTAGATAGCTTTTCAATAAAAAATCAAATCAAATTAATGAATATTAAATGATGAATGCCTATTTACTGTAAAATATCCAATTAAACCATTCATATTTAACTATTGATATTAAAATGTGTAAATAAATACCCATATTATTAACATGGCTTCCTATGTATACTCGTAAGTTGCTCAAACTTTCCGTAGTCTCCAATAAATCTCTAGATTTTTGAGAGCAACATCCCACACCCCTAATTTTTTTTTAAATTTTGGGAGCCTATCTGGCAACTGCCTACTTGGGCATAAGTCGCCGTACACATCCTGCATCCCTAGTAGACTTGTTTCGCAGCTCCTGAGGATACGATCCACTCCCGTTGATAACCCCTGCCACGAGTAGAAATTTTGCCTTCCCAGATGAACGAATTCGAGGCCTTTTAGCTGAGTTATGTCAGAGTTTTTGTAGCTACTCTTCTATTTTGCAGCAATACAGGATAGAATTACAAGTTTAGGTGTAAATAACCACTGAAATTTGCAAAAGACGCTGATACTGGGTGGAAAAACACATTTTAATATACAACTTCCTAGTTGAACCTTTGTCTTTTGTCAAATGTAGCAAGAGACATCCATGGTCGTATCTTAACTCTCTGAACATTCTTGACGACACGTTTGAATAATCATGTGTCCACAAGCCACCTTTCAAAACCAGAGGAGGTTCATCAATTGTGGCTGGAGTTTTAATTTGGTTGACTTGGTGCTGGTTGTCATATGCAGGAGTGGCAGAAGTTTGGAGCCTACTTAAAATTATAGGATCTAATTGAAATAGGCCTCAAATATCACTGCACGTCTGGGGTGAAATCATTACCCTGTCACATCCTCTTAAACGCTGATTCCTTCCAAATTGACGACGGATCATCTTTAACCTACAAATGCACTTTCCTTTCAACGGTCTCTGGGTACTATGCACATACCCAGTCATTCGGTCTTTCATTAGAGAAAAGAACAATGAACCCATTCATAGATGAAAGGTTAACGTGAGAGGCTCGACTAACTGACATCGTTCCGCTTCCTCATTAACCTTCTCCTGCTATTTTGCAGGAATTTGAAATTCCATTGACATCAGAAATCTAAATAGAGTAATAATAGTATTGTGTTTCCCTAAACTGAATCAGGTATTGTCATTTATGTGCTTCATACTTTGCCTATAAATAGGTGAAAAGCTAATTGGATAAGTTTGGTGTCACTTACAGTCCTCCATTTCCCTGTACTGTCTAAAGTTTATTTTGACATTATGTTAAATTCTATCTTCCTCAGTGAATTACCTCATCAAAGCCAGTGAGCCAATTCATCATTTTCATAGAAATAATTAAAATAATAATAATAGCTAAGATAGAAGAATAGTGTAATAATTAGCCACTTCCCAACAAAGATTGGAAGTTTATTCGATTAAAGCTAATATTGATTTTTAAGAGAATTCTTGGAGTAACAATTATTAGCCGTATAGAGATGAACAGCGTAAAATTATAATTAACTAGAGGAGAATGAATGTCGCTACAAGATCAATAGGCCTAATTATTTTAATGATAGGCAAGAAATGATATGGATAAATAAAGGGAAATTATATCAAGAGTATTCTAATGGCAGTTCTGTCGCTAAGGCTACAGAGTTATAGATATTTCTGCTATAGTTAACACAATGGTGATTGGTTACTAGAAAGTACATAATCTATTGCATAAATATTCTTTATTCTTTACTACAACGAATTATGTTTTTTCTTTATATAATTAATTAGATAAATTGTCTATCTATCCTACTTTGTATTTATCCTTCCACCTATGCCTACATAGTATTTATGTAAACGATATTTCAATACACATATTAGTTAAGTACTTTCCTCAACTGCTGGAAGTAATTTATATTTCGTTTTCGTATTTAGTAGCGACTGAACTTGTTTACAATCATTTATATATTTGAAACTATTCCTATAAGACCACTCTCTTTTAACTTCTTTGAATACTCATTTGGAATAAAGAATAATATTCCCCCTTAATAATTTGGCTTTGTATGGGCTTATAAGCTGCATTATTTTAATATTTTTATTTACATAAATATTAAATGAAAACCAACTTGCATAACATTGTATAGAACGCGTTTTAAAGCTCACATAGAGTAGGTAGATGAGTAACCTATTTGTGCTCTTGTTGCAAGAAGAGTGCAATAGTTCACTGAACCAATATCTATTCCAAATGAGGGCAAATGAACTTGTATGGTTCGAACACCTTTTAATTTAATTGTCATAGTGAAAAAAAGAAGAAAAATAGAATGCATAATGTGGAGTTGGATCTATAAGGAATAAACCTACTTGTATTTATAAGAAACATTACGATAAGATCTTTAGCTCACATAGACATCTTCAATAAATCAAGAAACAAAACAAGTAACATGTTAGTTGCAAGATTTGCATCACTTGTAAGATGAGTGACGAACCGCTCTGTTCGGCAGATAACATGAAAACTTTATAAGTTTCTAAATAATGGGTTGAGGAATAAGTTCTTGCGGTTTTTTTCCAAATTTATTCATTACCATTAACAATTTTAGAAAAACGTGATTTTTAATTGATAAAAATATGCAATTTAATCAATAATGTATTCTCCGTTGTTATTTACGACTTCTTCCCAACGTTTCACTAGTTTTTCGATGCCTCTGCAAAAAGAAAAATCTCTGGATTTTGACTCGAAGAATTCCTCTAACCAGGTTCTTAATTCCACATCAATATTGAACGAAACACGACACAAATTGTTGGAGAGCGATCGGAAGAGATGGAAATCCGATAGAGCCAAGTCTGGCGAATATGCAGGATGCGGCAGGATTTCCCAATTAAACGTTTGGATGGCGTCTTTTGTCATATTGGCAATGTGAGGACGAGCATTGTCGTGTTGCACAGGACTCTATAACGTCGATGAGGTCGATTTTAACGAATAGCTTTGGCGAGTCGATACATTTGTTGAACGTATAGTTCTGCAATGACAATCTCGTTGTTCACAAGGAGCTCATAAAGAATGATGCCGTCACAATCCTACCACACACACAGCATCGTCTTTCGTGGATGAAGTCCTTGCTTTAATCGCGGAAGTGTTTTTTTAATGTGACTAAGCCATTGTTTTCGATGGTTCATGTTGACATAAACACAACACTTTTCGTCACCTGTGATGATGCGGTCAAGAAATCTATCCTTATATCCACGAGTAGCCTTGTGACGAGTAAGCAAACCTGCGGCAATTTTAGAGCGTTGAAGTTTGTTGCTTTCGCTCAAAGCGTGCGGAACCCATGCACCCAGTTTTTTAACTTTCCGCATCGAATGAAGGTGATTCACTACAGTTTTCTGATCACACGCCAATTGTACAGACAATTCTCTAGTCGATTGACAAGTATTTTCATTAAGAAGGTAGTTCAATCGATTTTCATCCAACTTAATTGGGCGACTAAAACGTTCTTCGTCATTAGGATTGAAATAACCGTTTTTGAAACGTGAAAACCACCATTGAGCTGTCCATTCTGGTAAAGCATTTTCTCTGTACACATCACAAATATCGCAACGAGCTTTGGCTGCGTTTACCTTGTTCTCGTCTCCATTGAAAATGAATAACAACAAGTGTCGAAAATGCGCCTTTCTTTCAACTTGACATTCCATTTTGAGGCTACAGAACAAAAATTAAATTAACACAACTTTCAAATAAACCGCAATGACTTATTACTCAACTTCAAGACGTAGCCTAAGCGAAAGCCTAATAGTCTACGCTGTTAAGAGACGTAGCCTAACCTTTGCAAATCTTGCCCTCATTATTTATTATTGTTTCTTATTATGAGCACAAATCACGTCAACAAAACTTAAATCAACACAACATTAAAAAAAACGCAAGAACTTATTCCTCAACCTAATATATCAGATATTGAAAAGCTCCTATAGGAATAAGACATAATAATTAAGTTTTCTTTTAAATAGTAACTAAAGTTTTAATACAAGAAATCCAAAGTTATGCATATAATTATTCTTATTTCTTATTGCAACAAAGCCCTAATCAAAGGAGTATATTTTGATCTTGTTGCGCAAGAGCGAAATCTAGGACTTATATTTTTTCAATAACCTTATATTTTATAAACAGTGAATTAAAGCAGATGAAAAGGTGCACATATCCATTAGAACAATATCTTACAAACTGATAATCTCCTTCTGGCACTCTATAGATCTTTCAGCGAGGCAGCGCAAAACTAGGAGAGACGTATAGCTTCCGTCTTTCAACATTGGGGAATCTTCAGTTTCCTCGGATACCTATCAAATTCTACATTATTTCACTCAACTAAATCCCTACTTCCTTTGGAACTGAGAGAGGAAATCAGCCAGACCAAACGTATTAAATCTAGATTATTGATGTTTTAAGTCTCATATATTAGGCAATTGAATAAATTATAAAATAATTACTAGATGGAATGCTTTCCGCCAAACGTTCTGATTGTTCGGATAAACGAAACAGATTTGGGCGAATTTACGGAGAGCAAATATAGAAATTCACTTAAGTGAAGATGTAGCGCTGGCAAAAAATATAAAGGATACACGATGTGGAGATTAAAAAGGAGTGATTTTGATATTTTTTGCGCCTGCCATTTGTGAGTGGGGTGCATTTAGATAAGTATATTATACCAGTTACTTTACATGTAAAATTATATGATAAATCCATTTAAAAATTTCTGTAGCCTACATATTATATTCTCTTTTTCCGTGACTAACAAATTCTTTCCACTGCTTGGTACCAATTATCAGTTATGGTGTAGTTTATTCAGTCACGTTTAAATGTTTTTGGACACTTCGAAAATTTTAAGAAATTAGACAAATGCAGGATCTTAAAGTTTTTATTTGCATATCAATATTATTATAACAAAAATAAAAAGGAATAAATTAGAAATAATTTATATACATCCCAAACAATCTACAAAAATTAACAAAATGCTAAATTCTTCCGATAACGCTTTAATTTCACTTAAAGTCAACTTTTTGTTCGCGTACTGTTCTCAGTTCCTTAAAAATGCGAATCAAATTTTATCTTATCGAGACCACTCATAATTTTGAAGACTTGTATCAATTGGCCGCGAAGGCACCTCTCTTCAAGCGAGAGCAATTTCTATGCCCTTAGTTTCTCTCCATAAGTCCCATAAGTCTGGTTCACAGCTACCCTATACTTATTCGAATATTACAACAAAATATGACAAAACATGCTTTTAAATCGAGAATTTTGGTACACTAAATGGAACAAAGTCATCTGACGGACTAATAATTAAGAATGCACTACTGTTAGGGATCAAGTATTCTTAACTCAACAAATTTATTAAAAAACTCAACGTACAACATAGAATAGTCAATACAAATATAGTGAAAGAATAAGTAAAATTTCAAATCACTAAACAGATGCAAGAATACATAACAATTAGAAGAAAGCAAATGACACCAATGAATAATAATTAAAAACAATCATAAACAGAGAAAATATCATGGACACAGTTACTGAATTCTATTAGAGTATGATGGCAATGTTAAAAAAGCATGGGGGCGGCGGTTACTGGTCTATATTTAACAGGCACTTTTCCATATTATAGTGATCTAATATATAGCCTATGAAGCAATACTTCGAAATTTCTACCTCTTCTTGCTAGAACTGAAGTCAAGTACAACTATTTTAATGGATTCCATATATGTATTTCTAATACATTAATAGTATTCAAATATTCTTTCACGCATAAAGAGTATCTTAGATTAAATTGTTTATGTTCCCATCTGTGCATAGATACTGAGGCAAAATGATCAGTTGGTTTCATTATTTCTTCATATTTAATAAGAGCATTTCTTTCTCTCTGGTAGATTTGTTATTTATTTAATAATAACTAAAAAATTGGATAATTATTACTATTATGAGATAAACTAATTTCCAAGAATTTTAGCTTTTCTTTATAATCTTATTTAGTCAATTCCCAGTCGATCAATAATGATATCGATTTCTAACTCAATTTTATACCTGTAATTTCTGATATGGCCTTTTTTTCTCAGAAAACTTCTATCTATATCCTGATTCCACCATAATGGTATCGTACATTTCTTCCTAATAATCTTTATTGAGATGCCTGCTTCTGGACTACATTTGTAATACGATTAATCACTCTTTTACACTACTCTTTTGCCTACGCGTACGTACGAGTATTAGACACATCTCCTTCCCATTATTAAGTATAACCATAGATAACGAATACTTGATTGGTAGCTCAAAATCGGGCTATTCCATAGTCGAGCTAGCTAGGAAAAAACAAAAATCGTTCTCATTTCTTTATTTTTAAAGATATTCACCCCAAATTTGGCATGAAGCACCCTGGGACTAATGTTCTTCGAGTTCTGAAGTTAAACTTTTATTGGACCAACAGATTCGGCGTGACGAACGAAAGTATGACTTATTTAATGAAAAAGAAAAATTAAGTACCTTATATTTATAACCGATGTTGGTTATATTCAATTCAATTTTATTTAATAAGGCTTTGTACAATGGGATTCTTAGATACTAAAGGGTGTCTACTAATATCAAATTTCAAAATTCCCTAGGTTTTCCAGGTACTTAAAAATAAATTAAGTGGCAAAATTTCTAATTACAACTGTAATAAAAAAATGGGTATATTACATTTAACTACAAACATATTTCAAAGTATATTCTAATAAATTAAATAAAGTAGGTAACATCAATTAAAGAAAAAAAGAAGAAATCCCTCCAGGGCGTACACCTGACCAATCTAGCAAACAATTATATTTCCATTAGGTATCATTTAGCTAGACCCCCGCATTTGATTTCATTTTTGTTTAACTTTATAAATCTTGTTCATAGCCCATGGACGAGTACCGACTATATTATTCTGAAATAGGTATAATAAAGTAATAGCTAGTAAGAATCTAAGGTGTGGACACCCTGTACTAGTAACCTATTTCATGGTAAACCTGGATTCTAATATCTACTCTACGAAATAAAGATACATAACAAATGTCAGTGGCTACGCACACTTAAATTGACTTAGGACTTTTTCTCACTAGAAAGTTTCTTCTTCTTGTAGTCACTTTTGCTCCTAGTAGCTTGTTCGGGTGCATCCGGATTACCTCTTTTTAT
Source organism: Ceratothoa steindachneri (assembly GCA_963969495.1). NCBI lineage: Eukaryota > Metazoa > Arthropoda > Malacostraca > Isopoda > Cymothoidae > Ceratothoa > Ceratothoa steindachneri. The sequence goes on from OZ018323.1 coordinate 83,727,433, forward strand.
GATTCTTCTTTGGACTTTTGCATGGGCATGACTGTTAGCTTTTGACACCATATTTTTGCCCATGACATGGAAGAGGGACCTGGCGATGGCAGGAACAACGGTGTTGACCAGGCTGCAACCCTTTTCACAGTCCAGCAGGGACATGCCTAAGTCATTGCTCATTATTTCCTTGTAGACACTCACGAACACTTTTTCTGAAGAATAGGCCGCCAGGAACTTGGCCCTCCTTTCGCCTGGTGTTGTAATCGCCTTAAAGCCTTCCACGGCCATCATGGCCATGCGAATGCACTCGTTTGAGGGGTAGAGGAGACCGCCGCGCTCCTGGAATTCAATCATCTCTCTGAAAGTCTCCGGTAGCTTGTCGAGGTCGGCCACCTGCAATAAGGGCATAAGGGTGTTGCCTTCTACCAGAGCCTCCTGGCAAGAAACACACTTTTGGAGGCTGCGGACCTTTCTGGCAAATTAATACACCATTTATAATCATATGAATAACAGTACAGTATTATTAATTAGATTTTATTGCTGTCTTTGAACCCGTGTTTAATAAATTTCCCAGGCAATGGCTTCTCCACTCCCCCTCTACGGGTGGAGCTTGCGCTTCACTACTAAGATTAAAATTTAAAATCTAAAAAAAAAGCAGCCATGGTTAAATTTTTATAAATTTTCTGAACTTTGCCAATTTTAACAATTTTAAAAAGGAACTCTAAACTAAATTTCCCCCCTTTCAAAATATCAGTTGCTAAAATATAGTTATAGAAGAAGACATAAATTTCGATACTTATATTTATTTCTGAACTTCACCATTTTTTTTCGACTTTATAAAAGAATTATTAGAAATAACTTTGATAAAAAAACATAAGTCATTACCAAACTAAGATGAAATTATTATTCAAATACTCAAAAAAATACCCTTCTTAAATTATAGACTTAGTGATGATGATAAACGACAATAAAACATAATTTTACCGTAATAACTAGCCAGAGATGATTTGATCAACCCAAGGCATCGGTGAAGGTGTAGTTTAGGGTGCGTATCGTAGTCCCGACTTTTAATATCACAGTTATGATAAACAGTTATCTATGGATAAACAATACCATAGATTCGGGTTGCACCGATATGCAAATTAGCCGATAACCGATATATCGGCACCGATACAAGGTTAATGAAATCAAAATAAAAATATATATTTGAGAATATTTTTGCCAAGTGGAGAAGCTATTGCCGTATAAAAAAAAGTGTTCAAGGACGTCATTTCTGACAATTCTAGACGATCGCAATCTTTTTAAGCTTAATCGTCCTCGTTTGTTTATAAACGTATACAATACTATGAATAATAAAATCATTCGATAATAGTTAGGTTTATTGTAGCGTAAATGCACTATTAATTTAAATTAGTGTATTATTTACGTAATTATTGCTATAACTTTTAAGTTATTTTATAAATTAATGCGTGCATTGTGAGGTTTAAGGCTAAGTTTGCAATTTCTAGATCATTTATAGCGTCTCTTCCCAAGAAACATATATATATCATATGCTGGCTTCCCTTATTTAACACACATTATAACTTATTCACTTAAATAGCAGGCGTCCACATCTTCACTACTTACAAGTACTAGAGCTAACAGGCCTACAACGGCAAATAAATACAATTAACTTATGATTTCAAAACTTTCCAAGATGGTAGCAGCGTCTCACCCAAAGTAAATCGCAACAATGACTGGAATCACCTCCTTGCGGGACAACCGCACTGACTTATCGCCCGACTATGAAAGTAGCAGAATCCGGAATTTGGTTTTAGCTACCAATCAAGTATTCTTTATCTATGGTATAATTATTAAGAATAGGCAAGTACACTTTTCCTTCCTTCTAGAACATGTTTACAGTTTCACACTCTATTTAATTCCCATTCCAAAATACTCCTCCTCATTTCGATAATTGTGTAATCTTTCGCTTTTGATTCTCATTTTATTTTCACTTATGGTGTTACAGTGATATTTCTCCAGGTCACTTGTAGCCATCATATTTTTATTTTTTAAAAATCCCCATTTTCACTAACTTTCTATCGATTTCTTCAACACCAGAAATATATCAACGTCTCAAATATGGTGTCATTACATGGTTACCTTGCTAAAAGTTCAGGCTTATCTATAGATGACACTCTTAAAATTGTCATCGTTTCTTTGCATGGGTACTATCACTTACTCTATTCTAGATCATATCAAATTAACTGCCACGTCTAACTGAACTAAACTTTAGTAGACGTAAAATTATCCCATTAAAATATTGCAAGTCCCTGTCAATATATTACTCTTTTCTAATAACTGCGATGTAAATTTTCCTACATTATTTTCTTCTTGTTTGCCCTAGCCTTTATTCTTTTCATATAATCTGTCCAAACATTCATTTGTTTAGACAGATGTTTTTATAATGATAATAGTAATATTTTGGAGGGGCAGTTAAAAGATAATTTTGCAGTTCCGAAGCAGAGATGTCAGAATTAACTGTCGTTCTTTTGAAAAAAGTATAAAGGCAAGATTTACGAAGTAAAGAAATATCTTTAGAATGCTAATACAAAGGTGGTTTACATAAGTGGTTTACGCGGGATTTGTAAAGAAATCGAAGCTAACTAAGTGCAAATGTATGGAAGATACATCGGTGCAGGTCCTTTTGCATGCATTGGGGCTGGAGGGCAAACTGAAGGGAATGAGACAAGGAAGACACAAAATCTTCCAGATGAGAGCAATATCAAGGATGTCCTTGCTAAACATGGCATCCCTTGTAGGTGTAAAGAGAGCAAATTACCATTCACCATTCTATGCTCATCATCCTATTGACTAATACCATATAAAGTACAGAAGCAGACTTCTTTTTTCCCGCGACCTAGACCTTTATATTAATGGGGCACTATGTACATATGTATGCGATGTAGCTTCTCGCCCAATCAAGGTTCATTCCAGGATAGACTCCATCAATCCATTCAATCCACCTCCAACCAGTCATATACACAAAGATATCATCTACTTGTCCACAATATCACTTTCCTTTTGTTTGAATACACTTCCATTACCTTGATCACTATTATATATCCTTTTTGTATCGAATTATCTGAAATTTATATTCCCTCTTAAAATATTCTTTGTCACAAGTTCACAGCCTCATTCACACATTTCGTCAAATCATATATACACTTGCACCAGAGAGTTTACATACCTATATCTATTAGCACAATTTTTAGCCATATTCATGAAGTGATAATCGCAGAGTAATGAACTTTGACACTCACAAAATCTCAACATATTTGATAGACAGATAAAGGAGTAATAACACTTTGTACAAAAAATAGCAACTAAAATTAATCATACGATATCATTTTTACATCCATTTCTTTAATTTGTTTGGTTTAAATTATGACAGTTTTGATGTCACTCAAAATGTTTCTGTGATCTTATATATACAATTTAGACTAGTTAGGAATAGTCTGGAACGTTCTAACAACCCGTTTTCTACTAACAACCACCATGGCGAAATTTGGTGAACTGTCTTCCGAAATCAATTCGAGAATTATTACGAAACTCAAATCTAAGATGAGCTACAACCACACTGTTCATTGCAAATATACATTATATTATTGAAGTCTCATCACAATAAATTTAAACTTCGTTCACACAAATCTGGAGCTCGAACATTCATACCCTTGAGTCAAATACGATCGCATTCTATTCACTTCAAAACAAACCCTTCACCTTCTTCATGTTCATTTAAGACCTTGCTCTCATCTGCAATCTCTCGCTATTAACCATTTGACCACAAATTTTAGTTGCTCTCTTTCTTTATTGTGAGATTTCATCCTCAAGTTGTATGATAATCAAGGGTAACGTTCTCAAAATTTAGTACATGTATTGGTTCCGCTCGCTTATCCCGTGTATGATCGCAGGTAACTTGCTTAACATATTCTCTCCATTCTTTCACTTGCAATACACTATCGTTACACATATCCACTCAAATGAAACCTTGGCACTCATTAGGCTGATTAATTTGATGGGTTTACGACATCCACAACCCTGGAGCTATTTATGACTTCCCTCATAGGAGAACTAATTTGGCGGCGTGGTTTCTTAGACTGGCGCATCTTATCCCGGATTCTGCACCTCTTAGGACACGGCGCAGAAGATGGTATAGGCCCTTATTAGTAATGAAAGTAAAATAAAAACTGGGTACATAAAACAGTAGGGCAAGTCATACTTAAGATTTTATGAAATTGGTGATGAGGGGTATTCAAATGATGAATATTGGTGAAAAGATCATATTTTTGGCAGAAAAGTTAAATTCTGATTGATCTAACCTACATCAATTTGAAATTGAAATATTGTTAGTTCTGGGTCATTTACTATATTTTAATATTATTTTAGTTACCCATAAAGATCAAATTTACCGTTTTCTATCATCAATACATTTATGTAGTCTGAAAGATATTTGTCTAAAAAAATGTCAAAATGTATTAGAGAGACATGAGAAGTAGGAAACCTGTTAAAAATGACCCTTAATTTAGTTTCGTCTAACTCTAAAATTACAAATAGCCAGTACTCATTACTCAGTAGAAGGCAATATTCCAGTAGTGTTGCCAGTTCTGGTAACTATTGTAACTGGTAACTGTTTATAGAGCATTTACATTTTATTTGAATACTACTAGTAAAGGCTGTGGATTATTTTAGAATGACATATAATTATTTGGTAGAGATTATTTCTTAATCTAAGTGCCATCTGAATAATTTTGTTTGGACTGGGCAATAGCTGATGGTGTCTGAGTTACCAACAATAAGAGATATTTTGAGGTAGGGCATCTACCTGAAGGAGCAAAGTGAAGATGACCGGAGAAATTATGAAGTGGACCAGTTGTTAAAAGACATGTATCAGGGTTTGATTAATCAGTGGACCGAAGCTAATTCTCTCTTCAAACCACCTGTTGTAAATTCAAAGGTCATAATAATATCAAAGCTTAAGGTGGCGTGGAAGGAAGCAGTAAAAGTTTCCCTTGGTAAAGGAAAAATTAAAGTGAAAGAGAAGTTCATTGCAAAACTAGATAAGTTATATGATATATTGACATGCAAATGTCAAATTTCTAGTTGTGGGGAAGTAAGTTGTTATGGCTGTGAGACTGAAGCCCACATTAACTGCTGTTGTAGTAAAGAGAAAAAATACCTATTAGTGAACTGACCTTTATTAAAGAACAAAATGAGATGTTTGGAAGTCAAGGTACCTTTCAAGTTGGAGGTCCTGATATTCCAGAGCATAATAGACAATTAAGAGCTCCAGAAAGGATAGCAGAAAGAAAGAGAAAAAGTAAGGAGGAAAGCGCTGTTTTAGCAGAAAAAGCAGCAAGAAAAGAAATCGATCATTTTTTGGCAGAAAGTGAAGATTTGTAGGCAGAAAATTCTGATGGTGACAACAGTTTGGTTGATGAAGTAACTTTTGAAGCTGTCCAAGAGCCGGAATCTTCCACCAGGAATAGAAAGAATTATGATGAAATTCCAAATATTGCTATTGCTAGTATAAGGTATGGTGTCGGACTGAGAACAACTGCAGCTATAGCAACATCAGCTTTAATAGATGCTGGATTCATTACTGAGGAAGATACAATTAATGTAATTGATAAGAATAAAGTTATGAGAGCATAGGAAAAGCTAATGACAGTTATTGAACATGAGTTTGAGGAAAACTCAAGGAAGGATGAGGGAACTTATTGTGTTCTATTTGATGGAGGAATTGATGTGACAAATTTTATGATGGAGGCAGTGGAAAGTGAAAAATTGTTTCCAGTAAAAATAAAAGGCAAACATAACACTGTCATCAGTGAGCCTGGGAGCAATTACCTCTTCCACTTTGTCCCAAAAAAGGCTAAAAAAGAAGAATCACATGTAGAGAAGATCGCTAAGTCTATGTTTGAATAGCTGAGGGAAAGGGATTTGGATCAAAGCTTAATGACCATTGGAGAAGACTACACGAATGTAAACACAGGTGTAAATGCTGGAGTAATGCGAAAAATGGAGCTCCATGTGGGCAAATATCTTGTTTGGTTGGTCTGTAACCTGCACACTGGGGAAATCCCTCTCCGTCTTCTAATTATCAACTTGGATGGCCCATCACTATCTCACAACAGATATTCCAGAACAATAGGAAAACTCCTTGACTCTGTTACAGACTTGGATATCAACCCAAATTTCGCTCAAATATCTTTAGGTCCTCCTCTTACCAAGTTACCCCAGGAAGTGGTGCAAGATCTTTACGCTGATCAACACTACGGCCATAGAATTGTATCGGCAATCAGAAATGGAGTGCTTCCTACAGAGCTTTCTTTATTGGAAATGGACCAGTAAACCACAGTCGCTGGTTGACCACAGCTAACAGACTTCTTCAGCTGTGGGTGTCAAAGCATAAGCTCAAAGGAAAAGCCTTTAAGAATCTACGACTGATTGTTGAGTTCATCATTGGCGTATATTACCCATGCTGGTTTAACGTTAAGATTAAGCACTCTTGGACCGAGGGACCTAGGTACATTCTTTATCAACTTCACTGCCTTAAGTCTCAGAGGAAGGAGGTGTTGGATATTGTTTTGCCAACTGTTAAGATATCAGCTTGATATGCATACAGTGAAGCCATCCTCCAAACCCTCCTATGCTCTGAAGATCAGGCGGAAAGAACTGAAGGGTGTAAAGAATCCAGACCATCAAGGGAGAGTGGACCTATATACTCAACTGGGAGACTCCTTTGTAAGGCTTAGAAGGACAACAAACATCAATTGTGATGCTACCAGGATTGAAGATCTGATCAATTGTTCAGAAAATGTCTCTGAGCTACCTTTCACTTGTTTTTTAAGTACTTCTGAATTGAAAAGCATCATCGACTCTCCTATGAAAGTACCTGACTGGCCTTGTCACACACATACCATTAAGAGGGTTGTAAGAATGGTGAATGAGGCTTCATCCAAGTATTTTTCACATGAAAAGAGGGATGGAGGAGTCAGGCCACAAAAGACAAGTAGACGTCTGATGTCCGGGAATGAGTCAAAGCAAGATTTGTGTGCTCTGGTGAAGGTTAACTTTTGAATATGACCCAAAGTGACACATGCAGCTATATGTGGAGCTTTGCATGTCCTTTTCTCACTCAATAAACATGTAAATTTGAGGTTACTTTGTGTTTATGTGCACTTGGATTAAATAAAAATAGGTTACATAAGCTCTTGACGAAGGGAAAAACTTACTTTTATTTAAATGGAAATTGATGTCGGTAGAAGCAATTATATAACAAAATAAAGTTCTTTTTAAAAATCTACACCGGAAAATCTATCATTTAAGCACCCCTTATTAAAGGATTTAATCAAAATATATGGTTGCCACGAAGTATGACCCACCCTAATATAACAGGTACACCAAAAAGTACAAGCTTTCTAGTACTTGAATTTTAGTACACGAATTTTATTATAATTTTCAATTTCTCCACCATAACTTGCTAAAACCCATTTAAGCTAGCTACGATTTTTATTAGGTTTTCAAGAATTACTGTCACTTTTAGAAAAAAATAATTTCTTCTTAGAGTGTTTAAAATTGTTACAAATTTGCTTCAAACTAATTACAGATAACTGCTGTATTGCCTAGACCTCTTTTAAGCTGCACATATAGTAAAACCTCAGAGTAAAAAACTAGCACGTCAAATTCCGATTAACAATTACAACCTGCGAATATTGCTTCATCACTAACTAAATCTATATTTTCAATAAATGTGACGTTTAAATGGAGTTCCTGTACAAAATCATCCTTTACTGGTTTATCGGAAAGGGTCACTTCCGCAATCGGGATAAGGTGATCCCGCATCTAGCACTTATGATCGAAGAAAAAAATATTGCTTTAGGTTAATAAGTTCTTTTTAATATTGCCCCGTGTGATTGCCATTCAAGTCATAACAGCCTCACTTAAATGGCAAAGTTTACTCTGATAAGAAGACGATAGATGAGAATATAAAATTAGATATTGCATCAGAACCGCGGGAATTCTTCAGGAATAGTATCTACAGGTTAGTTAAACGAAGATAGTATTGACCAATAACACTAGTCAACAATGATTTTGATACTTGAGTATTAGCTTGTGATTTATAATAAATAGAGTATTGCTGATTCGGAATCTGTAATCAGAATTGTTCTAACACGTAAGGTTCCTGAGTTACACACATACTCTTAAGTTACACAAGTAGGGAGTGTTGCTTCGGTTACCGTAGTGAGAGGATATGTTGTGTGCACTTGGTTCCGGCGTTAAACTCCTGCTTTATCACGTTGTCAAATTTAGCCATTATAGTAGTGGTGATGAAACAATATTTACATACAGTGATTAATTGCATTTTTCTTTCAGATTTATCTTTCAATTAATTTGTAAGTGAAATAAGATTGTACAAAAGCATATAACAGGATATATACAAACTATGTTGAAAACATGAATTGGCGAGGATGTATAAATAGTCAAGATAACTTTTGTTATATCTGTGGAAGATATACTCCAAGCAACCAGCGGAAAAATTTAGCTAAAAGAGTGAAAACTGCATACAATTATTATTTTGGTTGTAAAGTTGGTGACCAAGACAAACAAGCCCTGGGCACCTCACAAATCTTGTACTGTGTGTTATACGGGGCTTACACAGTGGTTAAATGGCAAACGGAAAGGTATGCCTTTTGCTGTACCAACAGTGTGGCGTGAGCCAACAAATCATGAATTTGATTGCTACATTTGTATGACAAATATTGCGGGATTCTCAAATAAGAACAAATAAAAAATTTTATATCCAGATTGTAAGTCAGCTATAAAACCAGTCCTCCATAATATGGAGATGCCAATCCCAGTTCCTCCATCAGCTAGTGCAGTTAAAGAAGATGATTCATTGCCTGAAGAGGAGGATGACAATGACGAGGAAATGAATGAAGATGATTCCAAGGAAAAGAAGATCCAGTTGATAAATCATGAAAGATTGAATGATTTGGTGAAGGATTTGTCATTGTCAAAGGAGAAAGCAGAACTGTTGGGCTCCAGACTACACAATGAAATCTTCTAGAAGACGGTGCAAAAATATCTACTCTCCGTAAACGCCATGAGGCCTTAGCTGCCTTCTATAAAGAAGAAAATGGTGCTTGTTTCTGTACTGATGTTAATGGCCTCATTAATCAGCTAGAAAACAAACATTTACCTGATGAATGGAAACTATTCAGCGATGCAAGCACTGCTAGCCTCAAGGCTGTGCTGCTACACAGTGGTAACAAAAAAACTTCAATTCCTGTCGCACTTATTGATGGGATGATAGAGAAATATGACTCAATGAAATTTATTTTGGAAGGTGTTCATTATTCTCATCATAAATGGAATATCTGTGGTAATCTAAAGGTAGTTTCATTTCTTCTTGGACTGCAGCTAGGATATACAAAGAACATGTACTTTTTATGCCTATGGAACAGCTGTTACTACAGAAATTATTATATTATCGAAAGGTGGCCCGAAAGAGAAGAACACATAGTTGTCTGATACAATGTGAAGCACACGCCTTTGATACATCCACAGATCTACCTTCCACCACTTCATATCGAACTTGGCCTTATCACGAATTTTGTTAAAGCAATGGCCCATGATTCTGATGGATTCCAGTATCTCAAAGAGAAATTTGGTGCAGAGAAAACCGATGCTAAACTTAAAGCTGGCAGTTTAGTAGGGCCGGAGATCAGATAATTGATACGTGAAAGGGAGTTCAGAAATAAACTAACTCCATTTGAGTTGGCAGCATGGGATTTATTTGTCCATGTAATGCAGAACTTCCTTGATAATCATAGGGCTGAAAAGTATGAAGAACTAGTGGACAACATACTAAAGGCCTATCAACGAATGGGGTATCGGATGTCTCTTAACCCATTAATGCCGAACGGTAACTATTGTTACCAGTGTGAATAAATGTATATATATCTTCAGAAAGTTGGAGAAAAATCATTTTAAAGCGTTTATAAGTTTGAAACAACTTTGAGCACGAGGTTGAAGCGGATATATAAGCATTCGACAGCATGAGTCACATTCAGTCGTCCTTGAAAGTTCAGAGGAGGTGGATGTCATTCGCGATGGCTCGACACACGATTAAAAACCCGTAAGTATCTTTATTTTAGTTTTATATTTCTTTACTCGCGTGTACTTGATTTATTAGCTTAAAGATGGTTCTGTCACATAAAAATATAATATAGTATGTCTTCATTCTAGATATCTTTATATAGAGATATATATTTACAATGGTAACAAAAGTTACCGCTCGGCTGTGGTAGTATATAATGGTGGATAATGTACAGAATACGATTGTAGCCTTTTTTCAGCGCATTTGAACAGCGCTTTATATAAATTTTAAAATTAATAGTTTTCTATACATTATATAACTACTATAATATCACATTTGATACGAACGACTACGTATATATTTTGTATATATCTTGATAGCCGTTTTGAAATGGGAAAATTCAAATGGTTAAAACATTTTTTACGCCATTTGGAGTAATAGAAATTAAAGAGGCCTAGCTATTTTAAGTTTTATTTTTACTTGTTCTTTATTTTTAAAATAAAATGTTAATTAGTTTTTCAATTTTTAGGATGAAATTAAATGAAATTCACGATGCATTGTTGGAAGAAAATGATAACCAGCACGTGTTTGTTGGAATTGAGCCACCAACTGAGGATGCGACAGCTGAAACCGACTGTGATTCTGACTGCTCTGACGACGAGGTTTCCTGTGACCCTGATCATCTACCGAGAAGAATTCTTCTTACAAGTGTAATTTTGCCACCTGAGGAGCAACGACAAGACGTCGAAAGCCAACCTTCAACTTCCTCTGCTCTTCCAGCACCGAAACGACGAAAAGTAACCAATGTTTGGCATAAAAATAAAGCAAAAGTCATAGATACGGTAAGTGATTATGAACCTTGTATATCAAATAGTGAAACGGAAGACATCCAGAATATATTAGAATTCATTGGGCAATGTTGGACCGAGGATTGGCTGGAGTACATTTGTCACCAAAGCAAACTTTATGCCCAACAAAAATCACTCCAACACGACTGCCTAACTCCAGACAATTTAAGAGTTTTGTTCGGAATTCTTATTCTTTCCGGATATAATAGATTGCCAAATAGAAGGTTATATTGGACCCAAATGGAAGATGTGCAGAATACGTTAGTAGTAAACTCAATGAGGAGAGACACATTCGATCAAATAATGAGGTGTCTTCATTTCGCTGATAATATGTTAATTGATGGGGATCGGTTTTACAAAGTGAGGCCTATTTTCGAGCATCTAAATCGAACAAATAAAATCAATAAAACAGAAGAGTTCATCAGCGTTGATGAGATCATGGTGCCGTATTACGGGCGACACGGCGACAAGCAGTTTATAAGAGGGAAACCGGTTAGGTTTGGTTTCAAGCTTTGGGCGAGTTGTACATCCGATGGCACTCTTCTTCATGTGGAGCCTTACTGTGGCTCTCACACGAAAGTTCCAGATCATGGGCTTGGGCATGGACCCAATGTAGTTATGGAAATGATAAATAAAACGGATTTGATAAAAGGGCAACATGTCATCTGTGACAATTATTTTGGCTCAATTTCGCTTCTAAAAGAACTGTCTAATAAAGGAATCGCTGCTACGTCAACACTTCGAGAAGATCGCCTCGGAGGAGCTCCATTGCCGCAAAGAAAACTCATTGAGAAAAAAAAACGTGGTTACATGGAAGAGGCATTTACCGAATGTGTGTCAGTTGTCAAATGGAAGGATAACAAAGTACTCAGTGTAGGGTCAAATAAGCTAAGAGCTGATCCGATTCAAACAGCCAAGAGGTGGGACCGAATTGCGAAAAAACATGTTCAAATTGATGTCCCGAATTCTGTGAATGTGTATAATAAACATATGGGAGGGATTGATATTTTTAATCAGCAAATATCTGTGTATCGTATTCGAATCCGATCTAAAAAGTGGTGGTGGCCTTTATTCGCTTGGAGTTTGAATGCGCAGGTGGTAAATGCATGGATGCGGTATCGAAAGATAAAAGCTGCAGTAAGTCTGCTGGATTTTTCAAGGAATTTAGTTATTTCTTTGCTGAAAACATACGGTGTTGGACGAAAACAACCAGGACCAAGATGGCATCCATCTAACACGATTGAAAACACAGTAAGATTCAATCAACAACAGCACTGGACAGCAAAAGGGCAACAACAACGCTGCAGGTGCCGAGAATGTGGTCGTCGGACAGTATACATTTGCAAAATGTGTAACTTACCGATCCACCCAGAATGTATGGAGGCATTTCATACAAAGAAATGAACCGTATACTAATTTAGATTTGCCGTTAACTGTTTTATTTTTCATTTGATTAATTATCACAAAAGGTTACAGTAATCAAATTTAGTTATAAGGAACTTATATTTCAAAATCGAATATTTTGTTACGTTAATGCCGAGTGGTTACAAAAGTTACCAGGCTGTATTTTCTGCATTTCTGAATAAATGTCGATGTTAAACATATTATTGTGTTATTAATACCTACATTAACTATTTCCAAAGAAAAAAACTTATAAACTACCTTCAGATAATTTTCGGCATTAATGGGTTAATATGCATTTCTTGCATTCGCATTTAGATTTCTTTCCATCAAATATGGGTGATATTAGTGACGAACATGGGGAAAGGTTCTACCTACATATCGCAATGATGGAAAGCAGGTATCAAGGCCACTTCAACGAAACCATGATGGGTGACTATTGCTGGTTTCTACAACGGCAGGATCCTATATCCACGTACAAGCGCAAGAACAAGAGTCTCAAAATTTTTAAAGAAATTTATAGTTAGGTGAGTACTACCTCTTTTATATGTAATACATATCTTGTCTGGGTCTGCAAAAGGACGTACATAATGGGGCCCCGATTCCAAACTGTAGAGAAATCGATATCCCCCCCCCCCCTCAAAACTGAGGCCCTGTGGTAACCGCAACGTCCTGTCATTTGGGTGGAGTAACCCGATTACTTAACCCCTCCCCCCTCTCTCCCCTCGCCTTGAGTACCACCCAAAAGACCCTCACACAACCATGACATGCACTACTCATTACTTTTCGGGTCCGGCGAGCCTAACATTGGTTAAGCCGGCAATATTTCCCCTAAGAGTTGGTATTTAAATCACTTCATTGACGAAGTTAGAGGAGCGTCGACTAAAAGCCAGAAAGTGCCTTTAGGGCTAAGTGAAAAACGCTTGAAGAAGCACCGTGAGAGGAGGAGGCTTAAGTCCGAAGACTTTATCCCCATCTCCTCCTCCTACCCCCCAGTGGGGTGGTGAAGTATATATGCCGATAACGGCAGAAAAACGGGGAAGATCGATTTAGTCATCGAGACGAAGAAGTACGGCTAGAGGCTCGGCAACTAACGAAAGGGACATAGAAGAAGCTCACCCTGAGCCAGTTCCTGGTGGTCACACCGAAAATTAGCATCTTGTCTCAGGAAGATCGAGTTTGCGATCAAGACAACGAAGTCCGGCTCAGTGCCCGGCAACACTATGAAAGGAACACAGAAGAAGCTCATGCTGAGCCAGGTCCTAGTAGTCACACCGAAATTTAAGTTCGCTTGTATTGAGAAACAAGCTCAACTATCTCTCGTCTAAGAAAACCCCCTATCTCGGTTTACAACGAAACCCAGAGATTGTCTTCTCCATTGAAGAATACCCAAAAGTGAATTAACAAACACTCCCCCTTCGTCAGAGGATTCACTCGTTTGCAGATCGATCGTTAGTGCGAATCATTCCAAGATTGGAAGAAGCATACTTTCCCCGTCCCGTTGGTGAAGTCTACCTAAAAATTAAGGTCAAGTTCAGTCTCCAACCAGATTCCCTTGTGGTTGTTTTAAAAGGTAAATAAATTCCATTATCTTTTTTTGAAGGTCAATTAGCGTTCAATATTAAAGTGAGCTTTGGGTCAACCATTACTGTATATTCCTTTAGGTAATTTAGTAAGTCTCACTTAAACTCGTTTAATTCATAACTGCGTAGTTTGTTTTGTTACATTTCATTTTTTTTTCATGTTGAAATTAAAGGTCTATTTTCTTAGAAGTATTTAATTCAATCCTTGAAACGCTGAACATGGCACTAGAAACCCTCAAAGATTAAAATAAAAAAATAATAATATAGCACTCTTAGAGAAAAATTAATCAAGGAGTTTTTGAAGTACGTAACAAACCTATACGTACGTACACCACCACTCGGTCCTTGCAATACCACGATGCAAACTTTCGCCCAGAAATGTCTCATTCTTCTCAACCTCGTAATAATTATATCATTAATTGATCCAAGGTGACAAAGTGGGCCATATAGCCTAGTTGCATAACTCAAGAACCTTACGTGCTAGAGCAAATTTGGAATCAGCGCCCCAATATTAGTTAGGTACAACAACATTTACTCAAGTAGTAGAGACAAAGCTAAAATCTGTTGGCTAGTGTAATGATTGGAACTATTTGTTGAATATTTTTTTTGTAGATTCAAAATGATTTTATTTTCATCAGATATATTACTACTGATTCTATACTGCTTATACTGATAAGATAGAAATTAAAGAACTGGTTTAGTTTTTAGCTTAACATGCTATATAATTGTATTATCAAAAGGTTGTCTTTTTATTAGTTAAATCCTATATTTTTAACTAGAATTTTGTATATTAAACCAGAGATAATTTATTCACTGAGAGAAGTTCATTTGCATAAATATGGATTTTTACTTAGCTACCTGTTCTTAGTTACAACATAAAGAAAGATATGGAAATAAAGGTTCATAATGAAAATGCTGAAGATAGGAAGCGTTATACTGAAAACACAGTGCAGAGCCCAACAGCAATTGACGATAATCCTTGGAAAAATAGAAGCAAGAAAGTATCGTAGCCTCTTCTTTTCCCCGTTGCACAACAATGGCATATATCTAAGCATTTAGTTAAAGCAGAGAGGAGGATAGGAGCGCTAAGATATCCAAACCAAGAAATAAAGACTGAATAACAGGGAAAAGAGAGTTAATGATCCGAGAGAATTAAGATTATCGCGTTTCAACTCGCCAAGTAGATACATATTTATGACGACAAACGGAATGGATTTTGAAGCAATTCAGGCACCATCGTATTTCGCGTTTAATCACATTAAACATAAATAAAAATTTTATTAGCTAAATGGGGAGGGAAATGATGATAATAACTGCAGAATGAAGTTTCCTGCAAATGATAGCATGAAATAAGTTTAACCCGTAGACAAAAGAAAATAGCCAGAAAATAATAAGCGCATTTTTACCGCTCAAAGACAAGAAAAAACAATTAAACATCATTTTTTTCTCTGATGATGAAAATAATGAAGTGTTAGGGATTTATTATGTATTTATTTTATTTTGGGATATTCGTGCAGTTTATAAGAAAAGGTTAATGGACGACCCTTTCTTTAGTTGAGGGAAGTTAGTCCACATTGGATTTGGTTAGTTGTTGAATGGGATGGAGTTCTGGTCGACTTTGCGAACCGAGTGGCGATTAAAATGCCATATAGAGGAGGTCCAACAAAAATTTGAACCGAAATTAAAAAGATTATAATTAAATAAAACATTCGTGATTTTTTCAGTGTTAACTTAAATTTTCTTTTTGAAAACCTCTCATTGTACTTAATAGTTTATTCTTTTTTTCGCTTTATTTACTTCCTTCAAAAGTTCAAAAGATTTGGAGGAGATATTGGTTATCACACTTGTACATATGTATGTCTATCTGTGTGGCTGATTATGCAAAAGAGATCTATAAAAAGTTATTGCCAGATTTGGATAATAAAACTTTTAAAAAAAGGAGGAGGCGGGGGGGGTTCAAAAGAGTTGATTGTATTTTAGGGAGGATATATATTACGGATTCTGAATCATTTATTATGTTATATTCAAATAAGAGATCGAAAATGTTTTTGACGTAGTTTAATGCAATTTTGCGCAAGGGTCGACCTTTGGCGAAGAAATTTTGTGAAATAGTTGACCATTGCCAAAGAAAATTGTGAAATAGTCGACTTGTTACCAAGAAATTTTGTGAAATGGTCAACTTTTGACCGAGATATTTTGTCAACCGATCAACCTTTGACCAAAATAAGTTTTGTGAACTGTTCGACTTTGACCAATAGTTTTTGTGAAATGGTCCACCAAAGACCAAGAAATTTGTGAAGTTATCTACTTTTGACGACGGAATTTTGTGAAAGGGTTGCCCTTTGACCAAGAAATTTTGTAAAATGGTCTATCTTTCAACAACAATTTTTGTGAAATTCTCGCCCTTTTTAAAGAAATTTTGTCAAATGTTCGAACTTTGACCAACATATTTCGTGAAGTGGTAGACTTTTAAGCAAGAAATTTTGTGAAATGGTCGACCTTTGCCCAAGAATATTTTGTGAAATGGTAGGTAGACCATTGACCAAGATATTTCGTGAAATGGTTAACCATTGACCAAAATATTTTGTAAATTGGTCAACTTTTCACCAAGAAATTTGTGAAATGCTCGACTTTGGAAGAAGAAATTTTGTGAATTAGTCAACCTTTGACCAAGAAATATTGTGAAATGGTTGAATATTGCCAAAGTAATTTGTCAAATAATAGACTTTTAACCCAGAAATTTTATGAAATGGTCAACTTTTGAAAAAAAGATTTTAGGAACTGATCCACCTTTGACCAAGAAATTTTTTCAACTAATCAACCTTTGACCAAGATAATTTGTGAAATGGTCGACCTAGGCACATGAAATTGGTCAACCTTTCCCAGGAAATTTTGTGAAATGTTTCAGTTTTGAACACGAAGTTTTGTGAAATCGTAGACCATTGTCCAAGATATTTTGTGAAATGGTAGACCATTGACCAAAATATTTTGTGAAATGATCAACCATTGAGCAAATAATTTTGTAAATTGATCGACTTTCGAACAAAAATTTTGTAAAATGGTCAACCGTTAACCAATTATTTTTGTGAAATGTTAAACTTTTAACAGAGAATTATTTTGAAATGGTCGAACTTTGACCATGATTTTTTTTAAATGGTCGACCTTTGACCAATAAATTTATGAAATGGTCAAACTTTGACAAAGATAATTCATGAAATAGTAGACCATTAACAAAGATATTTTGCGAAACGGTAGACAATTGACCAATTTAGTTTGTGAAATAGGTATAAGATCTGTTTGAGCTACTTTATCCTGATAAAGTCTCCAAATAAATCTCCCATTTGAAAAAATGGTCTTGAAGTAAAAAATAGAGGCTAGTAATATAAATGAAAACAAAGGCTGTTCAGTTCTCCAAATTCAGTAAGAAACGAAGAAATCACTCAAGATGTCAGAGGAATACTTCTTGAAAAGAAAAAAATGGTTCTATTACAAAGATTTGGATGAAAACTTCCAATTCATCATTTAATCTGTTGAATGTCTTCTGTATCAACCGCTCGTTTTTGGTCAAATTTGTAATTTGTGACGAGGCACAATTGTTATGGATCAAAAATTGAATAACTATATTGTTCGACAATATGTACCATTGAACAAATAATCCCAGAGCTACAGCGCAATTACTGTAATAGATTCAATAGAATTTAAAGGATTTCAGATGGCGCTCCCGCAGATTGTTAGATTATGGTTAGAGAAAAATTGACCGAAATTTTCAACAATCGCATAGTTGCACTGAATCATTCAAATGAATGATCACCGGATTTAACATCTTGCAAATTTTTTTCTTGTGAGACATTTAAAGATGAAGCTATATATAATCCACTCAACCCACAAATGTAAATAAAATGAGAGAAAGAATAACGCATGACGTCAACTTACTTAAGAAAAATCCATGAGTAATCAATAAATGTTGTGCGAGCAGCGAACTCTAAAGCTCAAATGGGCTGGAAGAGAACTAGAAGGGATGTGAAGGCAACCGATCCTTAGCAATACTATTTTGTTATTTTGCACAATGGAACTTATTTATTGATGTATTTTACTATATTGTCTGATTGAAAGATGGCATTTGATTAATTTATTTGCCTCACGTAAACGTAATTTTAATTACATTCATTAAAATGTTTGACACTTCGAAGTTTTACCGCAAAATTGATTAATATTTTACATTTACACAATAAAATAAATCTTGATGACATTTTCAATTAATAAAAAGAATGTTGTCGATTTATATATATCCGAAATTTCCACCCCGCAACGTTGATTTACAAAACAACGCCTAGAAGTTTTTAATTTACTAGGAATGAAAATTGAATTACAATTTGTTACCACCACTGAACGACGTGGTATTACTACTTAATTTGAATAAATCCAAAATATTAAACAAATCCAGACCAATACTAGTTAACAAGGTTGTTCATTTATATCCGAAAGTTAAGGTAGCGTTTGGACGAAAATGTAATCAATAACAGAACGTTAAAATTGAGATAGACTATGCTTTAAGTTATCGTCATTTCTTGAGAATATACATATACTGATGTGTCTTCTCTCTTTATTTCTTTCTCTCTCTCTCTCTCTCTCTCTCTCTCTCTCCCCTTCCCCTCTCTCCTCCCCTTTCTCTCTCCGTCGTCCTTCTCCTGCATCTTTCTTACTTCTCAACATCCCTACACCCTCCATATCTTTCTCTTTATTTATATATATATATATATATATATATATATATTATGTAACAAGAAAGCCGAAAAGTTCTAAATTAGCCGCAGAATTTTCTCGCAAATCTGCATTCGGAATTTTTTAATAAAATACCCGACCTGACTTAATTATTGACACGAGAAATCCTCAGATGAGGAAAGTTTCCTTAATTAAGAAAGGAGTGGTAATTAATTTCAGTCACCATACGGAAAGTATTGATAAAATCAAGCAGTAAAAATGAGGAAAATTGAAATTTATGTAGGATATTAATTCGAGATGGCAAATTTAGCAATCACTTTCGTACAACAAAGGCCACATATCTCAAGTGAAATCTTAAATTAATTATCGAGAGGTAAGTTAAGGTCAAAGCCTCAAGTGTAAACTCAGACTTTGGACATGAAAGGAAATTGCAAATTAAATGGTTAATCCTAAAGCCATTTCCATTTGAGCCTAACAATCTGGAGACAAAATCGACGTCGATAAAGACACGCAACATAAAAGGGCGGTTTCTTCAGACTTTTAAAAATAACGATCCTTTCAAGGAACCTTAAATTCACTGCTCACGTCCGTGCTTGACAACGTCAACAGACCTAAGTCGCGGGATCTCAAGTATTTCAATAATTTAAAAAAAAAAGAAGATTTAATTAACAAACGTATAATCAATTAACAAACATCATCTGACCTTACGACCATCAAAACTTTCAACAAGTAGGGCAATCCGACCCATTGTTAGTTTTCTTTAAATAATTATCGCATTAACCATGGGAAGACCTTAACAATTATATCTTTCGAAATAAAATGTAAAGCGACATAAGGGTTTCAGATTTCGTTAGGATCGGCCAAATCGTTACGATGTTATTACCAAAAGACTAATTGGGAAGTAAAATAGTTACCAGCCGACCGATCAACCTACGGACCGACATAGTAACTCATAGAGTTTTGACAACGCGACTAATAATTACACTATGTTTATTTTTTAGAGATTAATTTATAGGTAATTCTGGTGACACGGTTGTTGTCTAACCTATCCAAAATTAGCCTCATGGGACACTTTTGAACATGATTTTTAGTCTTAAGTTATAATTGTCAATTTCTATT
Organism: Ceratothoa steindachneri; assembly: GCA_963969495.1. Classification (NCBI taxonomy): domain Eukaryota; kingdom Metazoa; phylum Arthropoda; class Malacostraca; order Isopoda; family Cymothoidae; genus Ceratothoa; species Ceratothoa steindachneri. The sequence goes on from OZ018323.1 coordinate 83,747,232, forward strand.
AATTCTTTTCATTTTGTTCATTCATTCAGGTTTATGTTTTGTCTGAGAGTGAAAAACGCGTTTAGAGTAATTAAACACGAAAACAATACCAGGTCCGAGTGGTATCCGACATGATAAATGACAACATACATTCGTGGCTTTAGCAATTAAACTTGATCTTGGGTATATTTGGAGTGCGGCTTCCCGGAATTTTCTGCGTCTATCTAACAGATAGAAGAGCATATGTGGTAGTCAATGATTATAAATGACCTGACTTTGCATTGGAAGCTGGACTCCTACAAGGGGATGTCTCAGGGGAAGCTTTATTCAATCTATACAATAGACAAGCCAATACATAGAATGCCTGAATATCCAGTTCGCTGGAGACGTTAGTCAACTAACTACTCGTCAGATCAGCCAATACAAGATTGAGTGAGTTCAAGCACGGGCAACAGCTATATCAGCCAATTCGAGAGTGACTGGAAAATAAGAACAAACATAGGAAAAATTACTGTAGTCCCGATCTCGAAACAAATCATATTGCATATCGAATTAGGACAGCTCTACCGATGTCTTCCCGAAGGCAAAGTACTGTTAGTAAAGATAACCTCAAGAGCTACCTATGACACGTAGCCGAAATAAATTTAAGAGCTACCCCTGTGCTAAGCCTCCTATTTTCATTAAAAGGCTTAAAGAAAAAGAAAAAAAGGAAAATCTATCTAGCTCTAGGAAGGAAGGCGCTAATCTATCCTCCTATGAGACACATTGGGGCATGGAAACCAGAGTAAGGGAGCCTAGGTAGGATATCCGGGCAGGACGGTTCAGCAGCGTAATCACTGGACACCTGCAAAATGATGATCACCGCAACAATTTGAGTGAGGCAAGAGCAGTCGCACGTGCATCCAACAGAACGAGGAGGAAGCCATCGGTGCAGTGTTCAAAGCCACGTCTAATGGTGAAGATGATTAAAAGTAGGGGTTAAAGAGTTATAGATAGTGGAAGATTAAAGTGGTATGATAAACCTAATGAAATAAGTATTTTGCCAAGAGAAAAAATTATATTATCCTGACCACAAGTCGAACTCTACACAAGGTGTCACCATATCAAACCTAATATCTTCACAGGACAAAAGATAAGTACCTCCAGTGGATTTTATACCGTATCTGGAACTTGGACACATTTTAAAGGATCACTAATCCATATTACACACAAAAAGGAGCGAATAGAAGGTCTGCAGGTGGTAAAAAACCATACTAGGGCTTTCGCCATATGAAATTTATGCCTTTCAAAAACATTTTGAAGGCAGAAACAAAAATGCAGAAACCGTCCATTGCAGACTATGTTGTTTTCCACCACTTTGCTGAATTGTGGTCTGTCAACTAAGTATGAACGGACACATGCCTTTCTCTTATGCTTATTTACAAAGGAATAATGCTGGAAAATACATCCCTTGCGTCTACTGAAAAGAAAATACTAACCTTGTCAGATGTAGGAACACTAAAAGTAAATACACCACAAATTACAAGAAATCGGTTATGAGCTCTTACATACGCCAGGTCAAAAAGAATTTTTTAACATTGGACTTCTTCCACCCTGAAAAAAAAAGAACGAATAAACTTAAATTAATAATGGCAACATAAAAAATACTGACTTTCACTTCAGGGTAAAGGATGAAAAGCAGGTTGAGAAACCAGAAATCATTTCCTGCAAAACCAGATGATAAACTCATGCAGAAGCGACGAAAGGGTACTCAGCGATATCATGGTAACACGGGGAGACCATGCGCTCCAAGCAAGACTTGAAGGCCGCGCGCATGTTGCGGACGAAGTCCTTACTCATGCCGGCCCACACGTGATTGACGGAGTAATTCCGCCCGTCGACGTAGCTGCGGCGACCCTTGTGGCCTTGATCTGCGTCCACACGCGGTATACGAGGGGATTAAGTTCGGGAGACTGCGACGGCCAAAATTCCTTTGAAAAGAATTTCATGTTCGCTCCCAACAACTCTTGTACGCTCTAGGCAGTGTAGGCCATGGTACCACTATCCTGAAAGAAGTAGTTCTTCTCCTTAGTTAACCTTCTCACCTAGGCCAAGACTTTCGTGGCCAAGATGTCCCTATAGTCAGCCGCGTTGATCCGGTAACGAGCAGCGAACATCAATGCGCCATCTTCTTGCCATTCGAAGCCACGACACCAAGCATCATCACGGAGGGTGGGTATTTTGGTTTTGAACACGCAGCAGGCCTCGGAGATGGCCTAAAGGAAGCTTACCTCGCGGGAATTCTACTTCTTGATGAGCAGAACAACCGTGAAGTTTTTTTTATCAGAAAAATGAAAATTCGTTTGCTATGATCCTCCAAGTTATTGTGAAGACGATGACAGCCTCCCGACGTTGTTCTAGCATACGATCGGTGAACAGAGCCCGTTCCACGCACCTCAAGCTCTTGCCGCCCTCCTTCTTGACTCCATCAACACCGAGATGTTGTTCTTATTTGCAAGCGCTGTCATTTTAAACTTCGGATTACATTTGAAGGCCTTTTTCACAGCCAAACGCTTGGCAACTTGAGGTTCGCCTAAATGAGCTCGATCTTTGAGGTCTTCCCCGTTCTTTAGTCTCTCCGTCTCTCTGGCTAACGTTGAGCTACGATGGCAGTCAATAAGTTTTGCAATTTGGATATAAGGAAACGAGATATGAGGAAAAGTGTTTTATTATTTTTCAACATAACTACCCTCGACTTCAATGCACTTGCGCCACTTGTCCCTGAGGCTTCGAATTCCCGACAAACAGAAATCTCCCGACTGCTGTTCAATCCACTCCTGGACGGTGAGCTGGCCTATAGGGGAGATGGTTGAGCTCCTCGAATCCGCACTCACGCAGGGCAGCTTGCTCATCTCTGGCTTTGTGGACTTTGTCGCCGTTGAAGTCGATCATGGGGGGTGAGGTTTCTAGGGATCCAAGGGGCAGAGACCTTGGTCATGGCCAAATTGTCGTGGATGATGTTGATAACACTTTCATGTGATATTCCAAGTTCTCGCTTGATTTCTTTGACCTTCAGCCATCGATTTTCGAGGATCATCCTCTCCACATGGGCAACATTGTCATCGCTGGTCACGTCTGACGGGCGTCCTGGACGGGGGTCATCTTCAAGGGACTCACGACCATTGCAGAACTCCCTATTCCAGCGAGCAATGGTTGCATAGGAAGGTGCGGTGTCGGTGTACACTGCAACCATGCGTTCATGGATCTCTTTTGCATTCTTGCCTTTCTTGGTCAAAAATTTGATCTCTGCGCGGTGCTCAACCTTCTCCATTGTTGAAAAATTTGTGACTGACGATCCGCGATCAGCTACTGCTTCTTATATAGACGAGGCAGGAGCGTGCGGCTGCAATTCCTGACTTGTCATAACTTGTCCTAACACCCCCGCAAACAGCCATCCCCCTTCCTTTGTTTTGCCCTACCGACTCGCAAAACTTATTGACCGCCCCTCGTACTTGGGGATTTTGGATTTGTTGTGACCCGCGCGCAGGAGAGCAGAGATATCGATTCTATTCACTTCTATCTCGACACACAATGGAAAAGACGTTTTAATGACACATGCTGTAAAGCTAGAACTTTAAGTTTGTTTGACGGAACCTTTTCTATCACATTGCTAAACCTCTTGAAAGATAAAAAAAACGAATGTAACAGAACTTTTGAAAAACTTGGTATACAAATTTTTATGCCCCTATGAGGGCTGTAAGCTTCATCTCCAAATTTCTACATTGACTGACAACAAGAGCTTTCAGCCTAAGACGGAATAAGTACATGCAAGAAGATGAAATTGAACTTCCCTACGACAGAGAAAACAGACTTCAAATGACAAGATAAGTTCTTTTTGACGACAACAACAACGGCCTCCGTCAAGGCTTAATCCCCTCTGACTAAGAATTATTGAAGCCTTGTTCATTAAGGAGATGAAATCTGAGCTCAACAGACAACGTAAATGCTCAGAGATTATTATACACCTGTCCCATTAAAATCTGATCACTACCACATCGTGCCGCCTCTATAAGAACGCCAAAAGGACACAACCATTACATGTCATACAACAGCCAAATGTAGCCAATCAGTATTATATGTAATGATCATGTAGGTATTCTACAGTCCCTCAATCAGAACTCGATACAGGTACTGGTAACAGAAAGGAAGTGCTAAAATATAACAACTGGGACGAATACAAAGAGAATCTTAGAAGCTTCATCCTAACCGATCTTAAATAAGCTAACCTGGAAGAAATAGATAAATGAATTGATCTTATGGAATTAGCTCCTATTGAGGCAGAAAACAAAATGATACCGAACAAGAGACACTGCGCACTCCCACATCCTAGATTCGCAAAAGTGATGAAGGGAAAAATAAACAACTAAGCAGTTTATATAACCAAATATGGATACACGAACCAAGTAGAAAAATACAAAAAGCGCTAAGAAGAATAAATTAGAAATGAGGCATATAATAGAATAAAAACAAGGAACATATGAGATACCATCATCAAGGAAATTGACGAAGAAATGTCACTAAAAGAAACTTGAGGCTAATCGATAAAATCAAAGGAAGACCTGCACGAAGAAAAATATACAACTATGAAGTGAACAAAGGGAAAAATACGAGAAAGTAGGAGCATCGAGCAAAGGTTTAGACGAAACTGGAAGTCAGTGTTTTCAATAATTAACTCATTAAAAAATATGCTAATTTGTTAAATTTCACATTGGTTTTTTGGGGGGCGGGTGCGAGGCTTTGCAAGAATTAAATGCACTGTCAATTATTTCCCTTCCTAATTTTTAGAAATTCCCTCGTTGGATATTTTCTTCGTATTTTCAATGTAATCAATTCATCTCAAATTTAATATTCATATTTCACAATTTTTTTGCATGTGTTAACTTTTTATGTATATATTTGTCTGTGTCGTAGAATGGAATCTCGATGATATACCATATATCACTATTCGTTGAGGGAACTTCTTTAATTATCTTTAGAGTGCGTTAATGTCGGGCGGGCCGATATTATGTATCTTCGATATGCTTAAGAAGTGGAACTGAGCTCAAGGATAATAATATTGCTATCATTAATAAAATAGAGTTTTATTAATAATAACTATCAACAAACACAAGACGGAAAATATTGACATAAACAGAGAACCGAAAGGGTCGGGGGGGCTCGGGCTAATCCGAGGACTAAAGGATTTAAAAAGGTAAAACAAATATAGAGTTAAAGAGATGGGATGCTTCGCTAAACCATTTAAAGAACAGGATAGAATTGACAAAAGGATTAAGTACTCAAAGGTGACGTTTGGCTTACGTAACTTTATATGACTAGTGCAGTGGAAGGCGACGTGAAGAAATTTTCGGTCCGCTGGCGAGTTCCAGCCGAAGGGGGGGAATAAGATGATCCTGACGTGGCGTCTAGGGAATGAGAACCGTTTCTCGACTACCGGCTTGAAGAACAATGGCTGTTCTACGTTGTTCTCTTCTGAACAATAGGGGGGGGAGGGGGTGAAAACCGTCTCTTGTCTACGGGCTCAAGAACAATGGCTGTTCTAATGTTGTTCTCCTCTGAACAACGAGGGAAGGGTGAAAACCGTTTCTTGGCAAAGGGCTCAAAACAACAATGGCTGTTCTAACGTTGTTCTCTTCCTGAACAACGAGGGAAGGGGTGAGAACCGTCTCTTGTTTACGGGCTCAACAACAATGGCTGTTCTAATGTTGTTCTCCTCTGAACAACAATGGGGAAGGGTGAGAACCGTTTCTTGGCGAAGGCCTCAAAAGAACAATGGCTGTTCTACGTTGTTCTCTTCCTGAACAACGAGGGGGAAGCCTTAAGGACTTAGCGTCACGAAAGGCTCTAACCTTTGGCACTCGAGGGATATTGTCCTCCTTCTGGACAAGTGATGGTGAATATCGAGGTTGAGGTCCCTTGGCGCACAAGGTGAGAGAGGGTCGTGGTGATGATTCGCGACGAAAATCTGGATCTCCAATCTGATCTTAGTGGTAAAGTTTCCATCTAAATAGTCGAGACACTCCCTTGGCGTAGGGGACAATGGAGTGGGAGCTTCGAGGGAATGCACAGCCGAGGCTGAGAACAATGCCTTATCTGCCCATAAGCCTAACTCAATCTGGCGAGGTCGGCGTATGGGGGAGAACGGGGGAACGATAACCTCCTTGTTTAAACATTGACATCCGGTGGCTGCGATAAGGCGCCAAGCTTCGAAGCGAAGATGCACGTGGGGGCATCGTGGTTTTAAATAATATGTGATAGGAGTTGAAATTAACGCAGCTTCAACCCGTTCTATCCCACCCCTCCATTCCGGGGAAAGTTGTCACTTCAAAAAAAGAGAGAAGGGACAACGATAGAGCTCCGTTGTGGGGAACTCGTTTTCTTGTACCAACCGTACCTTCCTGCACCTAACTTGTATTACCTCTATACATATGATTATTTTGATCTTTTGATTATAAGGGAAAATAACCTTTAATACAAACTTAATAAAAAAAAGGGCATGGAACAATGAAATGATATAAATATAGTACATATGGGACAAAATAATTTATACGTAAATTAATGGGTACAAATATATATACATTCACAAAAAAATAGACATTGAGCGTTACAAAATTCAGACATATACATTAAGTAATTATATTACAAGAGAATCTTAATTTAAGTCGTACAAGACGGTATATACCTACATGGAGATACTAATCCTATGAATACAATTATTCTACGCTATTCGGTAACGCATTCCTACTGAGTGCGTCAGCGACCTGGTTATCGGAACCTTTTATATAATTTATTTTAAATTGATACTCTTGCAAGAGTAAACACCAGCTCATGATGCGGCCGTTGAGTGTCCCACATTCCTAATATAGGCTAACGGACGGTGGTCGGTTCCTATCTGAAATTCTTTACCTATCAAGTACATCTTGAATTTGTCTATGACCCAGATAATTGATAGAGCTTCCTTTTCTATAGTGGCATATCTCTTTTCGCGTGGTAATAATTGACGACTAGCATATACAACTGGATAACTCGTGCCGTCATCCTCGTATTGAAGGAGTACACCTCCAATGCTCTCGTTGGACGCGTCGGTCTTAATCCCAAAGGATTTTTCCGGGTTGGGCAACTTTAAAATGGGGGCAGAAATGAGCTTACTCTTGAGCTGATTAAAATAAGAAACAGCGACATCATTCCAACGTAAGCGATCGGGTGAATTCCTTTTTAAAAGGGAGCTGAGGGGCGCCGAAATTGCAGCGAAATTCGGAACGAATCACCGATAGTACGAAGCTGATCCTAGGAAAGATCTTAATTGCTTCTTTGTAAACGGGAGGGGCATGTCAGCGATTGCTTAAACTTATCCTCTTGGGGACCCAACTGGCTTTGTCCTATTTTGAAACCCAAATATTTGATGGTTTCGTGGGCAAAATTGCATTTGCTGGGGCCAATGGTGAGGCCATTTTCGCGCAGTCACTCGAAAAGAGCTAATAGGGTGGTTAAATGGTGACTCCATTCAAATAGCTCTTGTAGCTGACTCTTTTGATGTGGTGTCAGCTGCGCGTCAATATCCAGGTCAGAGGGTTCAAAAGACTCGCCTGGTAGGGAAGGAGGAGGGTAATCGGCATCAGGTTGGGTGCACACTATCTGTATTACATTAAGGGACTCCGCGGGGTAATCTTCTTCAAGCACCGATGCTTCGTCCAGTTCTACGAAGGTATCTCCATGGGAGCGTTGGGGGTTCTTTTTTTCTTGGGGTCCACGGACAGTCTTCGTGTCCTTGTCTTGGGCCTTATCGCCTAAGGGTGTTAGTAATTCACACTCCTTTTGTGTCGTCCTAAAGTCCTGGTTAGGGGTCTCCGAGAAATCGGACAGTATCGGGTTTCTGATGGGGACGGGCACCTGGGCTTCTTTCTTATCTCGGCCTCGAGGAAGGGCGGCCTGAGACACAGGGTCGGAACTTACTTGGGGGCTCTGTCCTATAAGCACGGAACAGAATTGTATAGGTGCTGAAATGACTTCAGCCCAGCCATCATAATATTGACACTGCAGGTAACATCTAACGACGGGGAATTGGTTTGCCCACCTAAGGTAGTCATGAACCACCGCAAATTTTTCGTGGTTAGGGTCCACTGGGGGGAGGAGTTCGTCGGACACGATGAAACACGTACATCCTGTGTCCCTGACGAGAGTCGATACTCGACAGCCGTTCACGCTGCCCTCCTCAAATTTCAAAGTTCCCGATGAACTTTTATCAAAAATAAAATTTACCTGGTGGCCTGACGGGGGGGGGGAGAAGTTTCTGCTTGGGTCTGCACCACTGGGGGAGCCGGGGTTGCATTAATCTGGTGAACTTGGTGGGCTGGTCCGCTTTTAAGCCTAGAATTTTGGGGGCAATTCCAGCTCATGTGGTTTTCTACACCACAGGTGAAGCATATGATTGGTCGCTTCAGGAAGAGGGATGGAGGAGAAATCTTAACGGGAGGTTTGGAGTCCCGTTGTTGGTTTTGGGGAAAGAAGTTTTGGGGTTTTACGGGGCTCGGAAACTTCATCGATTTTTCTGTGAAGGGGCGCGAATCCTTCCTTCTTTCCTTGTAGGGGGATTGGTGAGAAGTTCGATTCTCCTTTGGGTATAAATTATGGCTTGCGGCATAGACATCCGCTTCTTCGGTACATTCTTTAAAGGTCTGGCACCGACGATCCTTGACGAACGCGCGGGTCTCCGTCGGGAGAGACGCCAAAAATTGATCTCGCAACACGAAGTCTGTTAAGGACTCGTAGTTCGGATCAACCTTTGAGGATTCTCACCAAAATTTAAAATTCCTCTGAAGAATGTATCCGAATTGACGGAACGTCTGTCCGGGTTTAATACGACCTCCTCGAAATTCTTGGCGGTAGAAATCGGGAGTCATATTATGAGCGGCCAATAACTCAGCTTTTAAGGTGCTGTAGTTAATTGTACACTCAGATGGTAAAGATTTAAAAATTTTGCGCAATTTACAATTTAACAGGGGAAGTAATCTGGCTACACCTTCAGCCTCCAGATCCATGTTATTGATTTCGAGGATCTTTTCGAAGTCGGCTAAAAATGCTCCGAAATCCTCTCCATCCTTGAAATTGGGGAGCTTTAGAGAGAGATTGGGGGGGAGGGCTTCGGAACGGGAACTGGCGGACTGTATCTCTGCTTCAAAACGAGCTAATTCAATCTGATGATGAAGCTCAGCTTGTCTTCTCCGTTCCTCTCTTTCTCTTTCTTCTCGTTGGATTTCTCTTTCTCGTTCTTCTCGTTGGATTTCTCTTCCTCGTTCTGTTCTTTGCTCCTCTTGAACGTACTCAATTTGTTCGTTCCCAGAAAGTCCCAATGACTCTCCTTGCGCTTTAAAGATTTCGAACTGGGTCATCTTTGCACTTGGGGGCGCACTAGTCAATCAACTAAAATTCCTTGCAACAAGAATTATGCCTTCTATAGAAATTAGCCTACCTAAATATGGGCACAGACCTATTCGTACTTGGTTTCTCGATCTAAATAACCACTGATTAAAAATCACAAAACCAGAACACAACAAATTAATATAACAGTTCCTTGAGCTACTCCAGCTTCTTAAGTTTCCGAAAAAAGGGGATAGCAATCGTTAAAACAAAAGGGAACTACTATACTCTATTATTGTAACGAATAACACTATGCTTTACTCGACTGAGATCAGTGTTTGCAAAGATATAGCGTTAAACCTTACACACCTGATACCAAATTTGAATAGTATATATATATATATATATATATATATATATATATATATATATATATATATATATATATATATATGTCGTAGAATGGACTCCCACCAATATACCATATAACACTATTCGTTGAGGGAACTTCTTTAATTATCTTTAGAGTGCGTTAATGTCTGGCGGGCCGATATTATGTATCTTCGATATGCTTAAGAAGTGAAACTGAGCTCAAGGATAATAATATTGCTATCATTAATAAAATAGAGTTTTATTAATAATAAGTATCAACAAACACAAGACGGAAAATATTGACATAAACAGAGAACGGAAAGGGTCGTGGGGGCTCGGGCTAATCCGAGGACTAAAGGATTTAAAAAGGTAAAACAAATATAGAGTTAAAGAGATGGGATGCTTCGCTAAACCATTTAAAGAACAGGATAGAATTGACAAAAGGGTTAAGTACTCAAAGGTAACGTTCGGCTTACGTAATTTATACTTGTTATGCAGAGGAAGGCGACGTGAAGGAATTTTCGGTCCGCTGGCGGGTTCCAGCCAAAGGGGGGGAATAAGATGATCCTGACGTGGCGTCTAGGGAATGAGAACCGTTTCTCGACTAACGGCTTGAAGAACAATGGCTGTTCTACGTTGTTCTCTTCTGAACAATAGGGGGGGGTGAGAACCGTCTCTTGTCTACGGGCTCAAGAACAATGGCTGTTCTAATGTTGTTCTCCTCTGAACAACGGGGGAAGGGTGAGAACCGTTACTTGGCGAAGGGCTCAAAACAACAATGGCTGTTCTACGTTGTTCTCTTCCTGAACAACGAGGGGGAAGCCTTAAGGACTTAGCGTCACGAAAGGCTCTAACCTTTGGCACTCGAGGGATATTGTCCTCCTTCTGGACAAGTGATGGTGAATATCAAGGTCGAGGTCCCTTGGCGCACAAGGTGAAAGAGGGTCGTGGTGATGTTTCGCGACGAAAATCTGGATCTCCAATCTGATCTTAGTGGTAAAGTTTCCATCTAAATAGTCGAGACACTCCCTTGGCGTGGGGAACAATGGAGTGGGAGCTTTGAGGGAATGTACAGCCGAGGCTGGGAACAATGCCTTATCTGCCCATAAGCCTAACTCAGTCTGGCGAATTGGGCGTATGGGGGCGAACGGGGGGACGATAACCTCCTTGTTTAAACATTGACATCCGGTGGCTGCGATAAGGCGCCAAGCTTCGAAGCGAAGATGCACGTGGGGGCATCGTGATTTTAAATAATATGTGATAGGAGTTGAAATTAACGCAGCTTCAACCCGTTCTATCACATCCTGCATTTTGTATTCTTTCTTTAGCACTGATGAACCTTTTGAAATATATGTTACGAGGCATCTACGGCTGTGTGTGTCCTGGTCATCCTATTTATAGTTCGCCTGAAGTTTGCGTCCATCAATTCGTTTGCCAATTATATATATATATATATATATATATATATATATATATATATATATATATATATATATATATATATATATATATATATATATATATATATAAATATATATTTTATAATTATCGGTCTGTTGCTTCTACTGACTGTGTTCCATGTCCTTTTATCTTCTTTTCTTCTTTTGGTTAATTAAGGCATTAATGCCTTTGTCTTTTGTTTCTTGCTTGGGTTTTCTTGTATTTATGTTTATGTAAGTATTGCTTCTTCCACTTGCCGTAGGTGGAGCCTATTGCTTGGGAACCGCTTCTGATTATAGTTTACGGTCCGAATTCTCAGAACTCTACTCATCTCCGGATATTTTTCTTCGAGCTTTTCCCATATTTCTTTTGTCCCTATTTCCAAAGTTAAGTTTATTGGGTCGATTACCGCTGTTTTTATCAATTTTCTAATTCGTTTTCCTTCTATCTTTCTTGTCTTTACTATTAAGTAGGTCACTTTATTTTGTATCCTTTGCAATTTCTTTTTATTGGATTTCGAAATAGTGTGCGATCGGACCGGTGGGTATACTAAGACTGATTCGATGAAAGCTTTGTATAGAGTTCTCTTCCGTTTTAGGCGCCTAAAATAAATATTTTAAAAACAAACGCAAATATTTGTTCTTTTTTTTATCTAAACATTATTATAGCTTTATAATTTTTGTATCTCCCGATTGGTCTTAAAACATATTCTTATGTTAGATAATAATGCATATATAAAACCCATTTTTGTACATTTTTTTATTGTTTGCCCAAAGGATGACCTTTGAAAAGGTTAAAAAACGTCTCGATTAATATGGATAGGCCAATCGCCCTTATTTTTTCCCACCTTTCGCTTTCTGAAAAGAAAGTCTTTGAAAAGGTTAAAAAACTGCAGCGCAAACTTAACCAAGCAGCCATCGCTGTCGATTTGAACAAATCTTACTCACACATATATATGTATATATATATATATATATATATATATATATATATATATATATATATATATATATTCTACAATTCATTAAGAATTAGTGGGTGTGAATAAAATTTGATCTCAATAAATTTCATCTGCTATAAATGTCCAATCCTTGAGTAGCTTATATTTACCAGCTTATTTGGGGGTTCTGCTGAAGTTTGCCACACCTCAAGTACATAATTCCCTCATCAAATTCAAATATTGGTTTTGGTCAAGTATAATTTCCCGGTCCAAAATTTTAACAAGGCTAAATTTGGTCCAATGAACGCACCTATAAGCAAAGACTAGCTAGTTTTCAAGTGCTCCTAAGCACACTGTCGATATGATTTGAGAAATTTAAAATCTTAGTTAATAATTTATATGAATCTTTGATTTCAAAGTTTTATAAAGAAAAAATTTAGAGTTTTTAGATTTTCCTATTTGAAATTTAATAAATCTTTATCCGCTTCCATTAGAATTACATAAATAGCAACTAAGTTACATTTCGTCATCCACTTCACCTTTCATTTTCTTAGAATACCAGTACTTGTTTGCCCTCTCTTCCACCCTAGCATCGAACATGTAGCTGGAGGTCTCGCTAGCCTCGTGGGTACGGCGGTGGTTTCCTATCGTCGAGGTTCCAGGTTCGAGCCCAACGACACTTAACACAAACGTTTCACGCGTAGTGGTCTGGCCACCGATTGGGGGACGCTTAGTCCCCCCGGAGTAAGTAGATCTTATCCCAATCATCTCTCTCACACACATAACCAATCAAAGCGTCGTTGTCTTTCCTCTCCCGTATTCATAACGCACAATAGTCACACTCTTCTCTTCTGGTCCAAGGAACCCAGCCGATGAGTAGTTGTATCCACATACCACTGATGCAGAACGGCCCCCCCCCTCACCTTTCATCCCGGGACGAGGAGATCCTACCTGATTACTGGTTGGTGTTTAAAACACAAAATACATCTCGACACATTCCCTGCCTCTAATACAGGACCGGCTCTTGATATCTTCTATCTAACTAGCGATTGGCAAGCTGAACCTTATGTTGGTATCATTATCCAGTAGGAGAGTTCCGTCCTCGCCAGAGACGGATGGTGTTCCCCACAAATCACCCAGAGTTGTATTTTAGCCACAAAATAAAACGAAAACCAAGAATAAAAGATATTATTTTCTTTACTTGGCTAATCTGGCGACTGCCTTTAAGAGCACAAGTCACCGCAATTATTTTGCAGCTTAAAAATAGACTCGATTAAAAACAAATCAATATAAACACTTTGCTCCAATATAAACAAAATCAAAAACAACAAAAAAAAGACCCAGGGATCAAAATAAAAGAAGAAGAAGAAGAAGAAGGAGGTATCTCCGACATTGTGAGGAGGCAAAAGACAAAACAAGGACAATTAATTGGAAATTTCGCTCGAATTGCTCTCTGATGACATTCTAACTGCGGAATCTTTTGGCGACGAATCACCAAAACGAAATAAAATCTAATTATATCACATTTAAGAAGGATTTAAAAATAATTTAAAACAATGTGACTTGTAAAGATGAATCTTTATCTTGTGAAGATGAAAAGAAAAAGGTATGAATGGATGGCATGCGGCTCTTACGTCTGAAGCAGGGGTCACGAAAGCGGGGTACGCACGCTATCCTGCCACAACAAGTTGAAAAATTTATAAATGGAATTTTTACGATCACAATTCGAGTCTACTTTTTTCTAATTTTAAAATAATACTCATTTTAGAATGTGTTCTTTCTTATTTTTTATAAACATTTTTCACTGTTTATAAATCATCATGGCTGCTGGCATTTCATTATTTGTTCGTGTTTACTAGTCACTCTTGTTTTATTTTATTAATTTTTGACACGTTTAAATCTTGCGATGGATAAAACTTTTAAAAGACGGGCGAAGGCTATAGGCCAAAATATATTTTTTAATATTTTTAACCTTTTAAATTAGTATAAACGTCAATGTTATGATTCACATTAAATCTAGTTTTATTTCTAACTCAAGTGGCTTTGTGCCCGCTTGTGTAAACTGCAATAAAACATTTGAAATGATTGTACCTAACCGTCTCTAATGAATAAATTATTAAAAAATTACAAGCTATTCAAAGACAAATAGGAAGACTTATTAAGCGAGCGTGTCATTAAATTAATTAGGAGAGCGTTGGTATATTTTTACAATCATCAAATACAGCCTCAGAGACTCAAATGCTTCCCTCTCATTTCACTACTACTTCACCCCCTCACAATATCCTTGTACATCATCTATCTCTCACACACATCAACTTCACCACTTCTCAACTAAAGTGAATTGAAGTGAATGAAAATATTATAATACCTTGCCGTTATAATGGCTTATAAAGTGAATTGAAGTGAATGAAAATATTATAATACCTTGCCGTTATAATGGCTTATAAACTGGTAGGTAATAAAATCTATTCATGTCTCTGCCAGCACCGTCATAAGTCGAATTAAAGAAATGGCACAAGATGTAAAGAAAAAACAAGCTATATAAAGTATTAAACTTGAAAGACAGTTTAATTAATAAATTAACAAGAATACGGATGTGCAACTAACGCACAGTTAATTGTATATTGAGATATTATGAGAGTGAAATTGTGATTAGAGAAGTTTTAACTTTTAAAGGAGCTTTCTAAGCCTACTACTGGCTAAGCTACTTTTATCGCATTGGATTGATTTTCCCAAGTAGAAGCCTATCTGTTTTGGGTATACTTGGTAAGCATCAGATTGGGTCACCGTTTTTACAAGGTCAAATAGTGGGGTATTCGAATGATTTCAAGGAGTGAACCCTGATATTATTGTATTTCACAAGGAAGCTTTACTAACGAAAAATTTTGTCTTCAGTTGCACGAAGTACTGAATGATGCTGTAAAAATAGCGAACTACTTCGTTCGAACGCCTTAACTTTACACCTCTTCAAAATTCTGTGTGATAAAAATGGTGAAAAGCATATAATCAGATACTCTTCCACGCGGAACGGTCGATCGATGGCTTTGGTTACAAAAGGTTTTAACACGACTTTTTGAATTTCGTGGAAAATATGGAGTGGTTGTCAAACTAAGTGAATTGGCCGATATATTGAAAAAATTTAACTAACCAAATCTTCAACTTCAACATTTCAGTCCCCCCTACCCACAAAGTAAAGACCTTTCTGGCAAAACTTTCATAGTGGATAAAATCAAGTGATAAGAATAATACTTCATACTTCTATCTATTCAGGCGAATATTTTCACACAAAAGGTTTTTCACTACTTAATTATGCCAATTATAAAGTAGCATCTACATATTTAGCCTGGAAGAATTATTTTGACACTATTTTCCAAATATAGAGAGCGATTACCCTCTGAATGAATGGGTAACCGTACCATGTCTGATGCTCAGCTTTAAAGTTACTTATAAGAACAATTAATCGAATTGACATTTTAAAGTTCATTCAAGCACAAATTTATTGAATATTCAGTGTCAGACTTTCAAAAATGACTCGGCGGGAAGTCAAAGAAGAACGAAAGTTGGCGAACATAATAATCCTTCTATTCCCGTCCAACCATTTGTGTGCAAAGGTCTTTTTTACCACTGCCAGCAATTAAGTCTAAAGGAAGAAACCACTTGCATCCAGAAGTTTGCCTCTTAATTAAAGTCACACAAATATTCAGCTTCCAATGAAAAAGCAAGGGGCATATCCAACGCGTTAATTGTATCTGTATACATTAATTTAATTAAGCGTTCCAAACATTTATTCTAATTAACTGGATTGAATTTCAATATAATGAAAAATAAATCGTCCGTGTATAATAGTGGTGTCGATAGACACACACACACACACACACACACACACACGTGCGCGCGCACACTCTCTTTCTCTCTCTCCCTCTCTGTTGTAAATACATACACACACACTCTCTCTCTCCATTCCTCTGTATGTCCGTCTGTTTCTCTTTTTCTCGGGTCACCCCCTCCCCCCAAAAGTTCGCATTTTATTACTAGTCATATCTCAGTAACAAGTTGGCTTATTTTGACGATATTTTGACTCAATGTGTAACATCACCTTGCCTCACAATGGTAAAAAAAATGAAAACAATACCATATTTTTCTCGCAATATAAAAAAACAAGAAAGCAATAAAAAGAAACAGCTGATACCGTGTTATTTAGAAACTCCCAAATCGAATAATCCATCGGATTACAGTCTGGGTTTGGCGGCAGTCACTCGTGAAGATGCCTCGCCCCACCTTGTTGCTTTGCTTTTCGGCTTCAATAAGAGAAACGGCAGTTTTACCGTCTCAAGAAACATCCGCAGATATTATGACTTTTTTAAAAATCTTGATGTCTCATGATAACGTCATTTTGACGGTTACGTGGAATTTCCTGAGTGAAACCCTTTGTTATCTGCACACACACACACACACACATATATATATATATATATATATATATATATATATATATATATATATATATATATATATATATATATATATATATATATATAGCGTGTGTGTGTCGTGGAATACTTGTTGCTGAGGGTACATAATGGCAAAATTGAAGCAAACAACTGAACTTGAAAAGTTTATTTTCGTAAGCTTTCGGACTTAAAAAAAGTCATTCCTGAGATTATTATGGTTCGATGTTAGAGGCAAGAATAATCCCTACTTGAATTGAATCGAATCGTGTATATAAAGAATAGAAGAGGATGCATGTGGCGAGCCACAAAGATCGAGAAGTGAGAAAGGAAAATGGTGCGGAAAAAATTCAAGGAGGGAATAGATCGAGTTACAGATCGGTGGCTCTACACCAATGAGGATGTCTATTTGTACGTGTTATTTGGCTAATTAGGTTTGTGCGGCAAAGGGGTGTGTTCAAGGGATAAAACGTAAGATGAAGAGTGAGATTATTTATGCTGATTTATTAAGTGTAGATGGATGTTGGCTGTGGGTAATCGTGGGCTGCTGTATATCTTCTCAGTGTCTTTGGTGTACATCTATGTAGGTCGAGTCTCTTCCTAGTTTTCTTATTTTTCACATTGAGTGTCTGTGCGTATATACATTTTGTGGTATAAGTTTATTGTTTACGTGTATTGTTATCATGCATTTGAAAGGAGGAGAGCAAGATGCGTGACTTGCGACTCTTAGGGTGATTGGAGCTTATGTGAGTAGTGGTTCTAAAAGTATTTTAATAAGTATAGCTGAATTTTGCAGGTGACAGGGTAAAATCTGCCTAGCACTTTTCTTATGCGTTTGGCTTTTGTTTGTGTAGTATTTTGGTGCACGTGAAATTGCAGGTATTTATCGAATGTAGCCCTGACTATTTTGATGTGGGGTTTGTATGTGTCTTGCTGGGATGGTGTAGTGGGGTTATGGCTTGTGTGTATATTTGTGTAGATTATGCATGTATTGATCCCACGTGCCACAGAGTGTTGTCTGAGTCTTCAGACAACACAAGGCGCGATCGTTTTGGGTCCTTATCCGGAGACTATAAGGGGCTCATCGTCAGCGTATGCCAGAGTATGGGTGTGCCTAGAGTATTTTCAATGAAGTGGGGTGTCGTTAGTGTAGATGATAAATAGTCTTAGGGCCAGCAGGCTACATTGTAGGACGCCGGCGAGAGGTGTAAATGGGTGTGATGTTGTGTTGCTGTATTTTATGTAGCATCTTCTTTCAGCAAGGTAGTGGGTGAAAAGCCTTCTAGTGCAGAGAGGAAGCTCCGTATTGTTGACTAGTTTTCAACGGAATCCCTTGTGCCACACTTTGTCGGGTGACTTCTCCAAATCGTTGCTGATGGAGAGTATCTTCTCTTTAGCATGGCATGGTTTCTGTATTATATCGTAATCGATGGTTACAACCGCTTAAGTCGACCGGCCTCGCCTAAGGCCGTATTGGCATGAGAAAAAAACAATCACTCCTCTCGAGGAATTTACGAAGACGGCTTTTGAACATTCATTTGAATATTTTGCCTAAGAAATCTAAAAGAGCAAAAGCCCTGTAGCTATTCGCTTGTTTAGTGTTCTTGTGTTGTTTTAGTAATATTATTGTGTGTGAAGTTTTGAAGATGTGTGGAAATCGGTCAGAGGAGTGTAAAGTGTTGTAGAGTGCTGTGGGTGTTGATAAGATATTTTCAGGTAGGTGTTTGAATAATGTG
This sequence comes from Ceratothoa steindachneri, assembly GCA_963969495.1. NCBI lineage: Eukaryota > Metazoa > Arthropoda > Malacostraca > Isopoda > Cymothoidae > Ceratothoa > Ceratothoa steindachneri. Next base: position 83,765,540 of record OZ018323.1, read on the forward strand.
GCTGGAAGGCCAGAGGATTCAGGGGCGCGTTTTGGGTTTTGGCTTTTTTTAGGTCACTTCCATTCGATAATACGACCTATAGCAAGCCTAATCGTATTAGGGAGAGGTTCTGCGACATGGCGCGAAACTTTGAGTTCACTTCCGGCGCCCCTCAATATAGATAAAGCAAAATCCCCCTTCCGGCGTCTCTGTAACTTTTACTTCCGGGGCTCCGTATAAATAGTAAAGCATTGGACTGGGTAAATTAGTATTCTTCTAAGAGGAGACGTCGCATAAGGTAAGGCCTGTAGGCTCTGATTGCTGGCCGAGTGTAGGTGGGAATTAAGTTGTAACAATTGTTAAATATTAACTAAAACATTTATTGCTCTCTGAATATTTTCGTACTTAAACAAGACCCGGCCATAATTTTTGTAATACGTCCCAGTGCCTTGATCACTTGCATTATACTTACAAGTATCTATTTTGTTTCTCTTTAAAGCTTCTTTCTTTTGGCCTTCCATACCCCAAGAGCCCGAAGACAAAAACAGAGAAAAAGGAAACAAACGAGAAAAGATATCTTGACCCCGGCTTTCTGCCCAGCAAATACTCTCTCCATCCCTACTTTCTAAGCTGACTGTGGTTACTGGAATACAGGTTGTATTTTCCCGTCAAAAGTTCGAACAGGCCGAGTACGAATCGGCCTTAAGTGCAAGCCCAACCCGTGCTGTTGGAAAGTGCTCCTCTCGAGCAGCCCAATCTTTGGGTGGCAGATCGACTCGGAATTGTTGTCGGTCGTGTACGGCCGAGTGCGTATACATTGAATTATCTTACATGTCCAGTATTTTATTTTGGATTTATCTTTTATTTGTGTTTGTAAAGTTTATTTTGTTTCACCCAATTTGATATACAGAACCTTCTAGATATTAAATTAATTCTGACAAGTATAATTAGTTACTCTTATAGATTTATTGGGCCCTAAAGTTCAATTACATTATTCGAAGCAAGGCTCAACTCCAGAGTTGCCTTGCGTGCTATCCGCCAACCGTTCCGAGATACGGAAAGCAACTGGAGGTCAGGAGATCTCAACTGACCTAACCACATAATATATATATATATATATATATATATATATATATACACTCATATTACACTGCTGTCAGGTGAGGGGTTGGTTCTAGCTATCAGAAAACTGTGGAGAAACAATTTACTTGCGTAAGCTACTTACAATCGAATTTGTTAGCTTTATTTCATGGACTTTTAAAATTTATTTTAAAGATTATTTTTATGGTATTTCTTTTTGTGACTGTGCTTCACTAATTTTTCCCAGTGGGATTTGTGTTCTTTCAGGCCTCATATGCTCTGCCATATTTAAAAGATTCAGTATGAATTGCATTTTCTTCTTGTTTTGTTTTGTTTTAGCGTATTTTAAGGGGTAAGACACCGAAGTCATATCGTTTCAATCACAGCGGAGTTAAAATAAAGAGATTGTGCTAAAATCTCGACTTCAGTCAAAGAAACTATTCCGAGTGGGCGAACGGAATAAAATTCGAATAGTGCGAATATTAGTGTTTTTTTCGTTTGTGATTTTCTTTTCCTATAAGCAAACCTAAAGTGAATTACGCTTACTTTGGGTTCGACAACCCTGATTCGTTTTTTTTTGTGGTGTGTTTTTGAAATATTTGTAAGTAAATGTTTTGTGAACACGTCTCCATGTCGTCTTTTGAAGTCTTCAAAGTACAGGGTAGGTCTGTGGTCTTGAATGGAAAGGAGTTAATGGCGTACATCCAAGATGAAGAGAGAGCAGTAAGAGCGTAATGAAGGGAAAGAGAAGAGAAAGAACGTGAAGAAAGAAGAGAAGAGAAAGAACGTGAAGAAAAGGGAAAAAAGAAGAGAAAGAATGTGAAGAAATAAGGGAAATAAAAGAGAAAGAATGTGAAAAAAGAGAGAAAATTCGTTTGCATAAGCTGGAAATGATCAGGGGCAGAAGCGAAACAACTTCAATTACGTCTAAGACCGGAGTTCAAAAAACTGCGTCCATTATGTTGCCTGTTTTCAAGGAAAGAGAAAATTTCAGATCATACCTCCCTCACTTTGAGAATATTTTTGAGGTGAATCATTGGGATATTGAAACCGACGGCATAGCCAAGTTGTTGCCTTTACTTAATACCCAGCTCAGGGATATTTTCATCTCGCTCCCATCAAAGGCAACCATCGATTATTCAACGTTTAAAGCTGAATTGCTTGCTGCCTATAACATGACTTCAGACTTTTATCGTGCAATGTTCCGGCACTGTCGCATCCAACCTAACCAAACATTCCGACAGTTTGCATATTCTTTGCAGCATATTTTTAATTTCTGGCTAGACGCGTCCAAAGTTACTTAGGAATACGATGCTTTGGTTGACTTTGTTCTCAAAGACTAACTCTTGGCATCACTTCCCTCGGAGATCAAATCCTTTGTGAAAGACTGGAAGTGCCGGACATTTAAAGAGTGCATCGAAGAAGCAGATGCATATGCGGATAGTCGTAACTGCTATCCAAAGAAGGGCAGAAGACTAAACCGCACTGTCTCAAAGTAAAGGCCCATAAGGCCAAGTTCGTCCACCACAACAGGGATAAAATGTCAGAATAACTAACCCGTTTAAGTCTAAACCCTTTTCCATGCCAATATATATATATATATATATATATATATATATATATATATATATATATATATATATATATATATATTGGTGATGGAGTCGTTCCTTGGGAACCTTATTCGTAGTAAGAATATGAAGACATATGCGATGGTTACGAACATTTAATTTTCCGGACGTTTCGGTCATTAACGATGACCATCATCAGCAAATTCTTAATAAGACTGCCAAAAAAAGAAAAAAGATTAAATAATCCCATGAGCAGCAAATTTGAATAATAAACATGAATCAAGCATCAAGCGAAATACAAGAAATTCACTATAAACCACAGCAAGAAAGAATTATACGGGCAGGGAGAACAATCCAAAATAAGTTAGATCAGGGGGTATGTAATCAAAGCGGATATTAATAGATGGAGCGAAGCAAGTAATTCAATAAAGTTAAAAGTTAAGTTATTGAACGTTAAATGAATACGAGTAGACTAAAGCATGAAAGTTTAAATATTAAATAATCAATAATGGAGGGGCCAAATAGGACGACTAAAACATTAAATTAATGAAAAGTCGTTTGTAAACTAAATCATTTGGATATAAATGGGACGAACAAAAATATAAATAAAAATTTCTACGCACGAGTACTAACCTTATTTCAGTGTAGCTGGGAGTATCAATTGATATTACGGACAGAATTAGGCAGAAAGAAAACTATTAAGGGGGATGTGGTTGGTTGTACGTTTCTCTATATAGTGAATAATTTGAGGGATGATGAATAATCATTGAGTTCCGGATTTATTTGTTTAATGTAAAGTGATTCAAGAATTTTTAAATCCAGAGAAGAGGAGGCAGAAGAGAGTATACTAAAGGAATCAGGGTCAAGCGGGTGGTTATGTTTTAGTGAATGTTCTCGTATAGAGAAGTGTTCGGGTTTGGAGATGGGAATGTTTGTTCTGTATGATACTCTGATATGCTTAGCGATCCTACATCTTAATTATAGACTTGTTTGGCCTGCATAGCGACTTTGGCAGGTCGCACAATTGAATTCATGAATGATGGAGGAACGCAGGCATAATGGGAGCGATTCTTTGTGTCGAAGGAAAATATAAACACCAAGAGAATTAGAATTAATTAGGAGAATCTTGCATTGGGGAAAGTATCTATTAAGAGTCGAGAGTAAAGCTTTGTTGAAGTTAGTGTTATCAAGTGGAAGATAAGGCAGTTTTAAGAATATTTTTTGTTTAGGGACAGTTATTAGAGGGGTTTTGCGAGAGAAATTTTAGATAAGAAATTGGAAGTAAGTCTGTCAAAAAAATAGCATTTTAGGTCTAACCAAGTCTCTTTTTTCTACTTTATCAAAATTATCCATTGAAAATACAGTGTTCTTTTTTAATGAGATTTTGTACATTCAACACGATGAATGGACATCGGCTCTCCATTGGGTCCCAGCTTCGCTAATGCTTTATTATCCTACCACGAAAAAAAACTGGTTAAGGGACTGTCCCGTTGAATATAAACCATTAGTGTTTAAAAGATTTATCGACGACTGCCTCTTTACTTTTAAACACAAAGACCATGCACCATTATTTTTTTTAAATTATTTAAATCAAGAACACCCTAATATTAAATCTTCCATGGAGACCGAATTATACAATAAAATCTCTTTTCTGGATGTCACCGTTTCCAAAAATTGGTTCGAAATTTAACACATCAGTTTAGAGGAAACCCACTACCACCAAACTTGGCACCCACTTCTTTAATTGTACTCCTACTAATTTTAAACATTCCCCTATCATAAACAGTATACGCAGAGCTTACAAAATCTGTTCAAATTGGTTTCACTTTCATTCCGAAATAGAATATCTTAGGAGCTTTTTTCATTATATTTTTTTCCTACACCACCTTTTCGACAGACTTACTCCCAATTTCTTATCTAAAAAGCTCTCTCGCAAAAACCCTCTAATAACTGATATGGTTTGCCGAGACGAAGGTTTTCTCAGAGAGTCGCGGCAATTTAAAGCGTCAAGATAATAATTTGAATATGCGCTAAATAAAAGACCAAATAGCCGAAGTTGTGCACGACCTTGTAGTGTGCGTTCATAAACGGTCAATTCAAATGGAGAAAATAATGGCCATGTCCTATTTACGTTTTCTTTAAGTTTTCCTAGTAAAATAGTGTCCTCTCCATATTGAAGGAAAGCCAAAGCTTCTTGATATAAAAATTATTTAATTTGTATAAATGCTTTAGATACGTCCATAACAGGCAGATAGCCAAAGGATTCTCCGTTCGACAGAATTAAGATAATTGCTGGTTATAAAGTATTGCTAGTGCCAAATGTCGGAGTTTTCTCTAAGTAGTAACGCCAAAATAAAAAAAACAACAGTAATTTACCTTTATAACAAGAATAGCACGAAAAATCCTGCCAATTCAAATCATACACTTACATTCGTTATGTCCACTTCAATTATTTACCTGGTAGCAATAAATAAACAAAAGGGTGTATTCTTTACTAATTGCAGCATGAATTGTGTAAATATTATAAAATATGTTGGGACATAAGCTTTTATGGCGATGAAAGTACTGCAAAAATCAAAATCCTCCCCAAATGTTCTAGGGAAATCTACCCTCGCTAGTGTAGATGGAAGTTCGGGGGGTTGTAATTTTTTGACTTTCACAATTTTTCAGGAGGCGCTTGAATACTAGGTAGCAACTGTATTTTTCATAACTTAGTCAACCCTTCAACGAGCAAAGGTTAAAAAACTCTAAACACCCTAAAGGCAAGAGAAAAAGAGTTGTAGAGTGGTCCATCATTCTCAAGTGGATACGACGCAACCACCTACTTGCATGTAATCCTGAAATGAGACGACCTCAATTGAATGTATCCCACGTGAAGTTAAATTGCAATAGAACTTCCACTTCCTTGTTTTCCATGTACTAATAGCACAGGGGGTGTTATAAAATATCTAAAGTCTTCCCTGCACTTCAATCTGGTCCCTCAGGACAGGCTACGAAAAGTTGTGGCCCTACTTAATTGTGGGAACTTTTAAAAACATCACTGCATAAATTCTTACTACTGGCGTCTGAGACTGAACTTTGCTTTGATTAGTTTTTTCTCGGGCTTTTAACACTTAGATTTATTTTACTATCAACGTCGGTGCGTTGAGAAGATTTTCATAATTTGAGGCCATTTGGCTTGAATAAGGCGAGTCGGAGACTTACTACCGTTACCAAAATAACTACCATTTTTTTGTTTCATCATTTTTCGTGTAATAATGATTGAAGTAGTGTTTATGTTCTCCTCGCTTTTTTATCACTTGAAAAGTAAAAAAAAACTGATGTGCAAGTTGGATATGAGACAGTATTATTTCACCAACAGACTGGTAGATTACTGGAATGGTTTGCCATCTAAAACAGTAGACAGTCCAAACTTAAATGTTTTCAACCGCAGATTCGATGATTATATGGGGAGGGAGGGTTAAAATTTTTTTTTTGGGGGGAAGGAGTGGTATTCTGGACCCATTCCTGTGGATGCAGTTTTTATTATTGTATATTATGGGTGATTTGAATGTTGATCCGCCTTGATTGTGATGCTTTTTGTTTTTGACGCGATTCTGTGAACGGTTTAAATTGTATATTGTAGATGCATGATCTGACACAATCCTATGGAAGCAGTTTGGTGGCGGTTTTTGACTGATTAGGATGCCCTTTGAGGGGCCCTTTATGAAATTATGTTGTTGTTATGTTATGTTTAAAGATGCTTATGTCACTTTCTGTTGGGGTTTAATGAACTGAACAAAAATAACATTATCGTCAAGAAAAAAAGAATACTGAATAAATTATAATTCTACAGATTAAGGACTCCATAGTTTTGGATGCATATTTTATAGGCTATCTAATTTGTATGCTGATATTTAATTCGCGTGAAAAGCACTATTTTTCGAGTTATTAGCTATTATTTTTCGGTGGTAGCGCTGTCGTTATGAAGTCATAAACTTTGGGGGGAAAAGACTGGTCGTTATAAATACCCATTTCCCACGATGATGATTAGCATTACATTTATTTAGGATGCTAATTTAACTACGCTGTAGAAGGGTAGAGGTAAAAGGGTATTTAAACATGTTTAATGTTGGTAATACTACAGATGAATGACTAATATTTACGCGAGAACACAAGCAGAATTGTTTAATAACCTTGACAAAGATTAGCCATTTTGAACTTAAACCAAAGGCTATGCCACGGCAAGTTCGCTAGAATATATTACTTGTTCGGTTCCTTTCCGGCAGGAAAAGCAACACAAACGTTACAGAACTTACTAAAAACAAACTTAACGAACCCGCAAAGAAACAATAACAAAAAAAACTAACACAAACAAACCTCGACCTAACCAAAGCATTACTTTTTTGGTTCAAAACAAAATGACAAGATGGCTGTCAATCTATCTTTCCTTATACAATCATAAATATAAATTTCCGCGCGATAATTAGTGAAAGTGCCGCATTTTGCGATTTTTTCAAAATAAAAATATTTAAAACAACGCGGCAATTTAGTCGTTACAGGTTAGCTATAGTTTATTTTTAATTTTGATATATTTTCATTTCCTTTGAAGTGCTAATCAGTTAAGTAAAAATATTTTAGAATTTGTTAACTAACATGATCTAGTTGTACAAAAATAAAATGTTAGTTATTGGAGGCTGACAGTTAATTATATTTTATATTTATTTGAATATCCTTTCATCACCTTCATATGTCCTTAGATATAAGTACTTTAAATCAAAGTTCTTTTTAAATGACAACGTCTTGACCGGAAGGGATAAAGAACGAAACATGAGGAGGGAAAATGGAATGTAGATGAGAACTTTAGCTACATCAGCATAATACCCGATGACATTATGTAACATAACTTAACATAAATTATAATAACATACCTTAAATTAAGAATTCATAAGAATCGTGTGGGGTGTATTTTGAAGCACTCACACATAATATAAGTCCGAGAAAATTATCCACGATGTTTAATCGCACGAACTGAATTGGCTCTCTCGGGCTGCTATGAGGCTACTCAGCACGTAAGTTCAAATGCATACTTTTCATTGGTTGTTTTTTCTTTTGGTGACGGAAGGTCGGAAAGTATCTGACCCTACATCTTTAGTGGAGTTGTTGGTTGTGATACCGATTTATCACTGACACGAGTGATGTATTTTTAAAAAAATGATGAATGACGTCTATTTATGAAAATGACTGATAAATACGTAATCAGAGCACATAAAAAGATCCCCTGAAGCGAGGAACAAAGTAAATAATTACAAGGAATACCAATGGATCACTTCACTAGGAATTTCACTGGTATACAAGTGAATGCCATGTCCCGCAATAGATATCGGACTGGAATTACTCTAGTTTCCTTCCGCAGACAAGAGCTAAGTGTTGGGTATCGAGTCTGCGATCGAGTGAGTTTGAAACCCATTAGGAGTGACTCTTTCTTGATGCAAGGGTCTCCTTGTTATGTCTCTTTGTTTATTTAGAACTTTCCTTTATATTTTTCGTCACCCGATTAACATGCATGCGTGAAAGGACTTCAGCGAGAGAGAAGTGGCTCGAGACCTTTTTCTCGTCACATGTTTTAATCTGAGGATATAGATAACTAGCTCAAGACCTCTTTCGAGACACACGCTTTAATCTGAGAGTATTAACCAGTTAATCCCAAGGCAACGGGAAGATAAGTTTGCGAAACCGTGGTGTAAATGCGGAATGAACTATTTTACGATTTTCCTTGGTATTATATATTGGTGCTGCTCGGCTGCGATTTTGAACAGCCAATTTCTTAGTTTGACATCTTTCTCTGGTGGGGGCCAACCCATTGATCACCCTGGGATGTGGCACTTTCAAACCGAATAGGTATTTTCATCTTTCAACTAACTATCCTCATTTGTGGCTTAACTTTGCAAAACATGGGAATCGAGATTTTTCAGAGAGTAAAGAGAATTGCCATCGTTAGAAATATTAAAGGGGTGGGGCTAAGGATACTAATATGCACTTCCCCTAGCGCTACAAGTAGTCGTCACTTTGCTATTTGACATAGAGAAATTCTCCCTAGTTTTATCTCATAAGATTACATAAAATAACATAATAGAAGATTAACCTAATAACGAAACATCTTTTAGCCCCCTAAAATTCAAAATAGCTTGTCAGAAGTCCTCCACTAAACCTACCGTACATCTATCCACTGCAGTTACAACCAGAACCCTACTCCCTGTAACCCATTTAATTTTAAATAGCTTCAATACATGACACGTACACAAAAGGTCAAACGTCCATAAAATCACATCATACAGGGTGCTATAATAGTTCACAAATATGTACATTATAAATAGTTCCTTCGCTCTCCCCAATATTCATAAACCGACTCTCAAGGTAAACGATTCCAACACTAAAACTCCATGGACTGAATAATATTTGGTATCTCAAGACCAAAATTCTTTTTGTTAATTAGAAAACTTCAGAGACTAGTTCTTTCCTTTATCTGAATAATAAAAACCCTCCATTTTCTTCTTTTTTCCAGTGAACATTCGATTTAGTTGAATCATGTGCTCTCAGACATCTTGCCAAGGAATACATATTGCGTGACTACAGCCTATCTATGAAATCTAGGTGGATATTTTTGGATGTATTCTTAGAGTATATTTTGTCTTCAAATTTCATTAAAATTAGTGAAATTAAAAGTCTTTAACGTGGATGTAATGTACATGAAGGTGCGCGGGTAATTCTACAAATAAGTGACTCCACCTGTTTTGCAGAAAATTTAATTGTTAATCTATTCTATAGCTCTATCTAAATTGTCTGTTGCTATTTATTAATCACGAAAGCACTATTTTTCGCTTTATTAGAACTTGAAAGTAGTATTTTCTGAGTCATCAAGCTATTATTGGTCGCTGCTAGCCCTGGCGGTATGACTTTATTTCTTTTACTTCTTAAAACTATGCTTCTTCTAATTGCGGCTAGGTTGGTAGATTATTTAGCAGCATCGATGTAAAACAATCAAACTATAGTATAAATTTATCTTCAAGTTTATTGACAATGTCGCTTCTTTTAAGTACAGCTTTGACACTGAGGGGAATATTTTTTTCATTTAATTTTGTTTGGACACACTCAACAAAATCCTTTAAGCATGAAAGTGGTTCATTGATGCTATTTGTTCTCTTTTCAATCTCCATTATACTGTCGCTAAGAAGGTATTAAAGAATATGTACAATATTTAAATAAACTTGACTTAATGGGTCATTAAAGGATTCAAAGAACATTTGGCGGGCTTTTATTCAGAATTAAAATATGATTTCAGTACTTCGAATGAACTAGGAATTCTCTCAATTGCATTTGTTAGAGAGAGCCAGTGGGTTTTTGAATGTGATAAAATTAATGAAAACTGAGCTCCAACAAATTGACAAAACTCTTTTAATCGTCCAGTTCTAACAGTACAAATACCAAAGTAAGAGAACAACTTTACGGCAATGTCTTTAATATCAACAGAAATAGTGTCAACTGCTGTTTGTGCAGTATTGTAAGGAACATGAGCTGGACACCCAACTGCTTGTATGAAATTATAATCCATACTCTCTTTTAACAATGATAAAACATTATTTTGAAATTAAATTTACACATACATATATCTTACAAAATTTTTATTCATATGATCTTCATCAAATGAAACAATTTTTTACTCGTCCATTCCGAAATCAATAATAGATTTTACGCCAAAGTTTGCGATTGTATTTGACGTCCCATTGGGAAGAGATTTTACTTTTAAAAGCTATACATGCGAAGCCTTTTCGCGAGTAGAATAGTCAACAATTAAAGTGAATATTTTGTCTACATTGTGGTTACATGCATCAGTAGATATTCCGTAAAAGGGACTTTTCTTTAGATCATTGATAATCTCAGCAATTCAATGTGAAACGAATATATTATAATAAGTGCTGTAGCTTTTCGTCTGGCACTTAAATCTCGTTTTTTTTGGGGGGAGGGGCAATTTTTGAATTAGAAAATATTTCAGGCAATAATTTGTTTAAGCCTTCATTTGAGCTAAAGGACTGACGATGATACAATTACAGCTGCAATTACATTGTGTTCTTTTGAATTCTTCTTAATTAAATAAGAATGTTAAATTTCAATAGAAAACGAATAATTACATACAGCTCGATTGTTCAGAAAATTCATCACGAAATTTACATTTACGGTTTGTCATTTTTGTATATATATATATATATATATATATATATATATATATATATATATATATATATATATATATATATAAATATATATATATATAATATTAGTTAAATGCCCTTCACTTTAAAAGATATTTTAATAGCATTAACAAAACATTAATTGAAACGAATAGAGAACAAAGGAAAGCTTTTACTGCACTTATTACGTGGACGGGACAACGACGAGTTCTATCATGTCAAATGTCACTAATTACTAACTGGCAATTGAGGGCGTTGCGGCGTTGCCACAATGGGTGGCCAGTGTCGCCAATCTACATTTGTGGCAACGACGCCAGTGTCTAGTTAACTAAACTGGGCCATGGCTACAATTTACGAGGAATAATTCTGACATTTTTTTATTGATTGAACATTTTTCATAATTCAAGACATTTAAGCGTCGTAATCCGGTCGATTTAGGATGCAGGGCAAAATCAGGACAAGTCCTTAATATTCAATAGATTTGCCAACCGTAGTCACGATGATGTTAAATTTACCAGGATGCTAAATTTTAGGCAGGGTAGGGGATTTAAACTAGACTAGCTTTAATCTGTAGAATTAGCAAGAGTGGAAAACTTGATATTTTCCTCCAAGGAAATTATCGGCTAAGATTATTGACATCTTTTCGTTAAATATAATTCTTCCTTACTACTGCACCGTTCACAATCAAGTTCTTTTCGGTAATATTAGCCGTGTATTTGCTAAAAATCGATTATAGTTTCGAAGCTACCATAATATTCAAGTGAGAACGTAAGCACCGTTGTTTCATAACACTCCCAAATATCACCATTCTGAACTAAAGGCTGCCACGGCATGCCGGTATAGGCTTCTTCTTTAGTTATTTTCCGAGCGGAAAAATACCACACTATATCCTACAGAACTTAATAAAAAAAAACTAAACGAACCCACAAAAACTAACCATGCCAAAACATAAAATTTGAAAAATCTAACAAGTCTACCCCTCCTCCTTCACCTAACACTAGCATTATTTTGTTTGGTATAAAACCAACTATCACTGACAAGATGGCTCCCAATCTATTTCCCTTAATAACAGCATAATTAGAAATTTCCGCCCTCTAAAGAGTGAAAGTGCTATATACCATTTTGCGTTTTTGTCAAAATAAATATTTATGATAAAATACTTTCGATTGCGTTAGAATTGTTAATTTGTATGATTAGCGAAGTGCCTTATTACGTAACAATCAATAGAGTGTCCTGCCGCATAATACTGATAGATATCGATATGTTAAACTGATAAGAGATATCATTACTTTTGTTCTATTATCCATGATAGCTTTGGAACACACTTTGCCTAATTCACAAATCTCTCTACATTTTTCTTTATCAAAAAAATGAAATGTGTGCCTTAATCCTCCCACTTTTCATCTTTAGGATCCATATTGGTTCCGTCAAGAAGCGAAGGGAATTTCTATGGTAAAAATCCTCGTCGGTTCTTGCGTCTAAATCCTGAATGTCTCGTTTATTTCCAAGGATTCGCCATTTTGCGAGGATTCACAATAATTTACTAGTCCTAAAATTCCATACCTTTGCTTTAGCTCAAACGATTTATAATGAAGCATTTAGCCGATGATAAGTGAATGATTACGGTATCTCTTTGTGAATGCACGTTTGTGTGTATGTTCAAGAGAGGAAAAGGAAGAGAGAGGCACACAGGCGCGCCCTCACTCTTTTTGTTTTATCTTGCATCCATACAAACAAGGAGGCAAAGAAACTAGAGGTAAACAACTGATGGATAAATTATAGTAAGTCTCTGTTTCCTTATCTCTCTCCTTCTCTCTCTTTATATATATATATATATATATATATATATATATATATATATATATATATATATATATGCTTCTCTCATTTTACGGTGCTTCTACCTTATAAGAATAAATGAGATCGTGTGGCAGAATTCATATTGTAAAAAGGCAAAAACAAAGTAAATATATTTTGAATCTCACTTGGTTTATGAACCTTGTTTTTGGAGTTGATTTTAATAAAGCCCCGACAAGAGAAGGCCAAGGGGACGCAAACGCACACACTGTCACGCAAGGGTATTAATGGAATATATTTACTTTACTATGAAAAGATAACTACGAGCCAAATTGTTGTTTGATAACATTGGGTGGTTTCTACGTTCCCCACCCCGTTTACCTCGAATATCTACCCCATAAAATCCATAAAAGGAGATCTATGGGGTCATAATGAATGGTATTTTTCGAAGGCAGTGATTCACTGATTATAAACTGATCTCGAATTTAGTGCCCAAAGTGAAGAAGCCACCATATCAAGATAACAAAAGAGACGTAAAATCTAGCGTGATTGTCTTTAAATGAGATAGAAAGAAAAAATAATGAAAACATTTTATCTCCAAAAAATAAAGAGGGAGAAAATCGAAAGTAAGGAAAAGATATCTAATTAGGACAAATACGAATGATGTAAAAATTTAACGATTATAAAGGACAGCAGTACTAGTAAGGACAGTCAGCAAATTGTATTCTAACTTTCCCTTTTCAATTTCTTACAAAGTGTAGATTAGTCAAAAAGTATAAACAGGACACCATTTCTCGGATTATGGACAAGGAAAGACACCAAAACATCTACAAAATTCAAAACAATAAACCATAAACCATCGGGTTTAGAGGAATATGGATGAGTAAAATCCAAAAGAGGAAGAAAACTAATGTATTTGGGAGGAAATTGAAGCAGGAATTTCCATAGAAAAATGAAAAGATCCTAAAATTTCTTTCCCCTTTTTTTCCTTTTTGCCTTGAGCTAAATTGTGTCTTAGGTTCGATAGGTTAAATAGTCTCTAACTAAATGAGTACCGGGAGGGAAAATAAGATGAGTGCGCAAATGCCAAGAAAATGTACGAATTTTCTTTGCCCTTACATACACAATTTAAGGTATACTTGCGAGGTTTCTACCATATACACATTTCAGGGCCAGCTGGGTGTGTTATTTCCCTCACACACTGGAATACAAACGCATCGAAACACACTTTACAGGTCTGGAGCAGTTCTCGGTGTCACAAATGGAGCAGTTTGTAAAGTGAACACGTTGACAATTTATATTTATTAACAATATTAGTTGGAATTCTTCTTGGGTTGTCTTAAGTTAGAGGGGAGTCGCAGCTCGCGTGGATAGAGAGCTTTTTGGTGGTTGATTTGAAGGCTGGAACTTGGCGTGAAGCAATGAGAACTGTGTGAATGACAATGAAAATGTTTTCGCCATGCGTTCCAGATAAGTAGGCATGAAAATCCTACTTATCCCCTTGATTTACCAGCGGTCACTAGCTGCGCCAGGTCCATCACTTCCTCTCATGTATACAATAAGGGGTAAGCATGCAAATTTCACTTCACGCACACAATACTACTAGTCCTTCTCCCTCCAATGCACTGAGGTGACCAGAGATTTTCTTCTCTCTCATGAAAGCCAAGAGCTAACTTCTCTTAACCTTCATTCAAAACATTTTCCCTTTTGTGTAATTTAAGTTCTGTTGCGGCTTATAAATATTACCCTCCTGGTTGTTTTTATAAGTTATATTCTCCTCATAACTTTCTACTTTCGTTGCATAATGGGGAAAAGTTCAGAAGTGTCGCACGTTTAACTTGTCCCAAACACCGCGAGTAACTTATGCTTTCTTCATGAGATAGATTCCCACAACCCATAATCTTATCTCTTTCTTTACAAATGACCAACCGCATGTAAAACAACCTGAGATACCCTTGTTGGTTTTGACCTTAAACGAAATCCAATTCAATATCTTAGTTAACCCGAAGAAATCGGGTGAGTCAAGGGGTGACTAAGATGTCGAAGACAATTAAGAATAGAACCCATACCACACTCGGTTCCGAATTGGCAGCTATACCAAATGACCACTCATACAAGGAAAGTGTTCCCATGGTTACTGACGACATTGTCTCTTTCCCTCTATGTCAAAGTGATAGATAAGATAATCCCTCGTAATTGCCCGTCTTCTCTAAAATTCGTAGGTCTTCTGGCTTAAGAGCAATAAATTACCCTCACAAACTCACAGATCTCATCTCCTTATCCTCTTCTGCCTAAGGAACCTCCCTATTTGAGATATGTTCTATAAATGCGGGATTCTGCAAGGCTCGCTTGTATACATGTTGGTTTGAAGATAGTTCTTTATTTACAGGGTGGTTTTTGAGTTTCCTTGCCAACATGCTTGTGTTTGGTGCTTATGTTCAACGAGGTTTGTCTGTAAATTGATTTCGTGGTGACAGTTTGCTGCTTACTATGTTGGTTTGTGAGGTTCCTCGTCAATATTCTGGTGTTCGGTGAGGTTTATTTACATATTGTTTTCGATAATGACGCTTTGTTTAACAAGATAATACTGTAAGGTTTATTGTGAACATGCTTGTGTTTGCTGCAGTTTTGTTTGCGCGTTGGCTTTGGTGATAAATGTTTGTTTACAAGATTGTTTTGTAATGTTCTTCGTCAACATTCTGATGTTTTTGCTTACATGGTTGTTTTGTAATATTACTTTGGAACAAGAACGCTTTTGTTCTCTCTCTCTTTCTCTCTCTCTCTCTCTCTCTCTCTCTCTCTATATATATATATATATATATATATATATATATATATATATATATATTCATCGTAGCAAGTTTTGTTGAAAACGACGGCTAATTTCCAATTTGTGATTTTCTTTTCACATCTTTCAATTTGTCGTAATTTGCCTTTACGTCTGGGATGAGGCCGTGGATAAGTTCTTCAAAATTCATTAAAATTTGGAATATAAAGGTAAAGGAGGGAATATGAGAAGATTCCTGTAGCAAAACACTTCATTTATCTGATGCGTTACAATACCCTCGTATCATCTCTCGAGATAAAATAAGAATACAAATGAAAGAACACACTTATATACAAATATACAAAGAAATCAACATATGCGAACGTGCTGAGAAACTTGTGAGCAACATGTTAACACAAGGTTGAAAGGAGTAGGCTTAGCAACAAAAGTGAAATTTGCGGTCACGTCCAAAGAGATAATGGACCATCATAAGGGGAGATTAAGTATCTCTCGTAGTTCGGCTCAAATTAAATTAAATTAAATTGAATGCGAAGAGAACCTTGGTTTCAGGGAGCAAATCGTTCTGCCTATGGATTTTCTTTGGAGACACCGAGGACAAGTAAACTCGTATACGAGTTTACGGATATAACTATAAATAATTTTACAATAATTGGTCAAGGTAATAATGAGCAAAGGTTAAGAATACTAGAATCCCATTATATTAAATCCCGTCCCCCTACTCTTAATTGCGACTCTTCTGCTGCTTCTCTGCTTATGAAATAACTCTACAACCAATACAATCTTACCCATGCCCACTTCAATCCCCCTTCCCTACTTCTCTCTGGAGTCACAATAACATAGGTGTTTTGATGGTTCTCGCTTGTATCCCTCTAGGATTTTTAATATTTAAATTCATTGTAAATTATGTATTTTTTAAAGTTTTTATACTATAAGAAAAGAAAATTCTCTCCTTTTTTAAGATATTTTTTTAATATTAAAATTTATTTTAAATTATATATATATATATATATATATATATATATGATAATCCTCGACAACATGGTTGTGTTTGGTGTTTCTGTTTATAAGTTTGTTTTGGGAGAAAAAGTCGGTTCACAGGCTATTTTTGTGATGATCTCTGTGAAAATGTTTGTGCTCCGCTTTTGTGTTTGATCCGGTTTTTGGTCTGAAAGTTTGTTTACAGAGGCTCGTTTGCGTTATTCCTCGTGAAAATGCTTGCAGTTTACTATTTTTTAACGTCCGCAGACTTTTTATGGTTTTGCTTGTATATTTTTTAGTTTGTCCTGTGATTTCCTCTTTTATATGTTTATGCGCGCTATTTGGCTGTTCTGGTTTGTTTTGTTGGCTACTGTTTGTTTATAGACTGTTTTTGTGATGTTCTTCATGTCCATAATTGTATTTGGTGTTTGTTTATGTTTCCTGATCATTTTGCCTGAATAAATTGTTTTAAAAGTGACTAAACCTTCACAGGGTTTGTTGCTTAAATGCTTATGATTATTATCATTTTCTGATCGATGACTGTCTTTTAAACTTTTCTTTGGGGGGTGACTCTTTGTATATCAATTTGTCTTGTGAACCTCACATACATCATTTTTCTTAGCGTTTCTTGACTAGGAATTATGACGTCTTTGGTTGCTATACAGAATTGAGGGATTATTTGTGTGGTTCCTTCACAATAAAAAAACCTGGATTTTTTTTGTTTTTTAACTCCTTGTTCAGAGTGTTTTGTTGTCTAATATTCACTTTTTTTATTATTTCTTGCATAGCTCTGATTTTCTGCAAGGCTGTATTTGCCTTGCAGAAAATCGCAGATCAAAGGACAAAGGCAATTTCCATAGTGGCCGTTTCTCAGAGGGAAAATCCGATTGCTTGAGATATTCTTTGGAGGAGTTGAAAAAAAGAAGGGAGTTTCCATATTGTTTAGATTGAAAGGAAAACGAGATTTTTATAACGGGGGGGTAGGGGTATACTCAGCGGAAAGAGGTGAGAGGAGACACAGAAAATAGAAAATGTAGAGAAAAGAGAGAAATGGGCATAAATAATGGTTAAGGAATATCTATGGAAGACATTATCAATTCCGAGTGCTTAGGTCAGCGAAGGGCATTTAAGGATTTGAAGGTGTGGGGCTCTGTTTGTTGTAAAGTGGGGAAGGTTTGAAGAGGTGCGTTCCTCATCCACTAAGGAGTTAAACTTTTAAATATTTAGAGTATTCACCTAGCAGAGTATTTACTTTGGCTCTATAATACTGTTTTTAAAATATTATTTTGGAAGATGCCATTGTTAATGTTAGGCTTTTAAAATAAAAATAAAGAAATAAATAACTCAAATACAATCGATTAACGACCAACTAATTTGCTTAATAGTAATTTCCGAGGAGTCTGACATTTTGGTGTACACCTTAAAATCCATCTCAAAATAATGGAATGTGTGGTTTGAGTATTGTTGCCGTATACGAGTCAAATGCAACGGATCCTCGAGGAAGGATTGGTAGAGGTCAAGGCGTCAATGTCAGAGGTCAAAATTCCTTTGCTGACATATCAATTCAAATCAATCCAAATCAATATGGTTTCTTTATACGCAATCTGCTTCATTAAAAGGTCCTATCATTTGCCACCACCGACCAATTGTATCATTTCTATCATTTGGTTCTCTCTTTCACTTGTATCATTTATATCATTCGCTTTCCTCATTCAATTCTATCATTTGTATCATTTAATTTCATGATTAATTAGTATCATTTCTATAATTTTGTTCCCTCATTCAATTGTATCATTTATATCATTTGATTTCCTCATTCAATTCTATCCTTTATATGATTTAAGACAATCATACAATTGTCTAATTTCTATCATTTTATTTCTTCAATCATAGGTATAAATTCTATTATCTAATTCCCCTATTCAATTGTATCATTTCTGTCAGTTGATTCCACGATTCACTTTTATAATTTCTATCATTTGGTTCCCTCTTTGTACGGCAATAATACGAGATATTAGAATCGAATAGGAACGTTTGTCCTCCCCGCCCAAACCACAATAGTTTGAGGAGAAAAAAGAAGAAACAATCGCCTTCTATCTAGAGATCAGAATTACTTGATGTACTATGTAGGCATTGATAAGGATCTAAATTATCTAAGACAAGTATTCGTCTAACATCCTTTCGTAGAATATATTAGTTCTTAATTTAAGCCCTAGAACTATTTTTTAACTAGGAGCAAGAGTGTTCAGACTAAATTATTAGCGTGATCGGAAAGTAATTACGACTTTTCAAAGAGTCAAAAACAAATTCCAGTCAAGTTTAATTAAGCTATTTATTAATAATGTAATAACTACTATTACCAACAAATGCATCTTGACAAGAAAACACAAATTCCTGGTTTTTAAAATTCAGCATTTTTTTGGCGAAATCTTTTGAGCGACCATTTTCAACATCTTTTTTTCCAAATGTTCTCGTAATCGAAATGATTGATATTTAATAAGTGATTAATCCGGTGATTATGTGAGATGTGGAAGAATATTCTATCCTAACAATCTTATATCTTTTTCCTGGTTTCGTTTACAAATTCACTTCCTACATTTTCATGCTGGAGACCATCTTTTCTTTTTACCATTGCTGACTGACCACTGTCGATGTAATGTTTCGTTTACAAAATCAAGTTTCTGATTATATATATCTCTGCAGTAATATTCGGGGGGAGTGGAACATTCACGTTCTGCCCCGAATCTTTAGTGTTTTGACAAGAATCTGAGTCAACAGTTTCTTCTAAAAGATCTTCATAAAGTGCTTTTTTCAGAAATAGGTCTTATTGTAGAGGCCAAAATATATGTTTAAGGTGTATTTGTTTCACTCCATATAGGTTTACGAGCCTTAAATAGATAATAATAGTCTCCTTAAATCATTTTCATTGTCTATATATCAAAATTAGCCCTCGAAACTCATACAATCGGCAATGACGAGTATGTTCTTTTAGAAAATCTTCATCGTCCATGAGAGGATAACGACTTTAAATAAAAACGGCACACTGCTGAGTACGAGATATAATAAAGTATATTTTTGCATGGTTTTGCAATTCTCTAGTTGGTTGTCTATACCGGTAAAATGTAACTAAATTCTGCACACTGTAATATTTAATTTCATTACGACCTCAATTTCATTACGACCTTAAATTAATTTCCAGAGTATTAAAATATGAAATATCAATGAGAATAATCTGTAATTGGTGAAGTAGAAAACCAAAAGGAGAGACTTATAGATATAGTGCTACCAAAAATAGTAGGACTCTCCTTAAACTAGGAGCAAGATGGTTCAGGAAATCAGAAGACCTTAATGCATTAGGCTGTTGAGAAATTAATGTCATTATGGAAAACAAAACATTACTTTTAAGAATTATTTAAATTGTTCCAAATTTACTGTTTAAATAAAAATATAGTAATGGCTAGATCTTTATTAACTTGTAGCAATGCCTATGCCTATATAAGCTAGCAATGCTCAAGCCTTTTATAAGCTAGCAATCCCTATGACTTTTATAAGCTAGCATTCCCTATGACTTTTATAAGCTAGCAATGCCTATGGCTTTTTCAAGTAAGCAATGCCCAGGCCTTTTATAAGCTATCAATGCATATGACATTTTTAAGTAAGCAATGCCCAGGCCTTTTAGAAGCTATCGTCGCATAGAGCTTTTTAAGCTAGCAATGCTCAGCCCTTTTCTAAGCTACCAATGTATATGCCTTTTTTTAATTTAGTAATGCCCAGGCCTTTTATAAGCTAGTATGCTTATTATTTTTTAAATTTAGCAATGTGCATACCTTTTATAAGCTACCATTGCCTATGCCATTTCTTTTAATTTATAAATTCCCAGGACTTTTTTAAGCTTAAAATGCATATGCCTTTTTCAAGTTAGCAATGCGCAGGCCATTTATATTATCTCAATGCTTATACCTTTTTAAGCTAGCAATAATCGGGCTTTTTTTAAGCTAGAAATGCATAAGCCTTTATTTAAGTTAGCAATTCCCAGGCATTTTATAAGCTATCAATACCTATGACTTTTTAATCTAGCAATTTCCAGGCCTTATATATATAAGCTAGTATTGCTTAGACATTTTATAAGTTCTAAAAAGGGTGTTTGGGTCACACTTAAATGTGTGAAGGAAACGATTACATTGTGTGAATAATCTCTTTGTCCCTATTGCCTCGGAATTCCCATGGGCCATTTTTGTACAGAATTGTTACTGGATTTGGAAAGTGGGTTCTGAATTGCAATATTAAGCTGAAAATAATGGCTTGATTGCAAACAAAAACCCATTCTTACTTTTAGAAGTAGTCTGCATAAATAAAAAGGCTATACTTTGCATTATGTGTGTTATGAAAGGCGCTACTTATTATAAGCTACACAATAATGAACGAAGACCTAAACAAAACGTCTTTCAAGGGTCATCCAAAAGGATGTCATCCTCCTTCATAAGGATGGACACCCGTTTAACCTTGCCATGTTTGACCCATGAAAATTAAATGCGTTAGGTCAGGAAAGGCTTTACTCACCTTCCATTTCAGTAAACCTTGCATCATCTGATCACCGAAATGGCAAAATTTGCATATATATCAAGTTGTGAAAGGATATTTAATCACATTCAGGGGCTGGAAAAACTAATTGGAACAGTAGGAATTTAACACCAATATTTCAATGAGCCCTTTTATTACGAATATGCATCCAAATTTCATTGTGTTTTGTTTTTATTGTAGATCCATAATTTTAGTATCACTTTAATGATTATTTGTATTTATTTTTCAGATGGTAGTATAGACGCTAAGATGCATGACCTCACTGAGTTCAAAAGAGGGCAAATTGTTCGAGCTCGAACTGCAGGAGCTTCCATCACCAGAACAGCTAAACTCCTTGTTTTTTCGAGAGCTACCATATCAAGGACTATAAAAAAATTCCACTAAACAGGGCAAAACCTCAAGAAGGAGGAGTAATTCCGGCATCTCGAAGCTCGCTGAAAGAGACCGACGAGTGTTGAAACGCATTGGGATGAAAAATCCCCGGACAACTGCCTCTAAAGTGACTGTAGAGTTGAATCAACATCCCGCTATCCCAGTTTAGACCAAAACTGTTCAAGAAAGCCGGATAACATGGAAGAGCCGCCATCAAGAAACCTCTGCTTTCTCATCAAAACATTCCGAAAAGGCTGAACTGGTGTAGAGGTCACAAGGGCTGATTGACAGACCAATGGAAGCAAGTAATATTTCCGACGAGTCCAGTTTTTCTCATTTCCCCACCGCGGGGCGAGTTTATGTGTGGAAGCAGACCTGGAAAGCTTTTAATCCTGACGGCCTTTTTTCAAAAGTGAAGCACGGAGGAAGGTCCTTGATAGTTTGGGCAGCCATATCTTGGAATTCTCATGGTCCAATCATTGCCCTTCATGGTAGGATCAACAGCAACGAATATATGAATACTTTGGAAGATCAAGTCCATCCCATGGTCCAGATATTATTCCCTGATAGTGAGTGCTTTTTTAAAGATGACAATGCCCCAATACACACCGTTGATGTGGTTAAAAGAAAGAAGAATAGCTCAAGATTCCTCTCAATGAAGTCAGGAAGCTGTATGAATCAATTCCAAGACGCATCGACGTTGTTTAGAAAACAAAAGGAGGAACAACTCCGTATTAAATAAATATTCATTGAATTTAACACGTGTTCAAATTATTTTGTCCAATTATTTTGTCCAAGTCGCTCAAAACTGAGCGACTTCTTCAAGAAATGCATCCACGGTTTAGTTAAAGGATAGGAGAGAATTGTCAATAATGATGAAAACTACTTTGCTGAATAAATTTTTATATTAAAAATTAATTTATTTACCTTTAAATAGTAATTTAACTTCTTGACAGTCTAGGCTTTGGTTATCCTCCTTTGACTCTTAATTTGAGGGCAGGACACTTGTATGTGCATAGATGGGAAGACCTTCAGAGTCAAACAAGATAGTATCGTTCGACCTAAGACACCCTTATTTTCATAATATTTAACTATTTTTTTATTAAGGTTGTTTATGGACTCATCTGCAGTGTACGACATAGCCGAGAGGAGAAATCGATTTCCAGATATAGTAGTTAAGCCACTTGGGGTGTGGTTAGTCGTCTGATGCTGTTATGCTTCATGCCAAGTATCTACAAAATTCATGTACGGTAAAGAGTGGAGTTTCGGATCCTAAATTAATTTCTATATACTGACTGAGAAATGGCTAAAAATAAAATTATTGACACGAAATAAAGGTTTAAACCCTCGTTTTAAAAGAAGTCGTCCCTCGACTCAAGATATGGGCTAACCCAATGAACCTTCTTGATTTTATAAAGTCAGGACCTCTCACATCCCCTAACGATCAATCAATAAAGGTCACAATCACAACTTTTCACACTCTAAACATCGCGAAAAACTCTTGAACAATGATACGGTCAATCTAGTTAAAATATAATGGACCTAAAGAAACCATAGATGAAAAGACCTCCTACAAAAATATAAATAAATAAGTTCTTCTCGGAGCGGTGGAGACACGCAAAGTATGGATCCCGCATCAGTGAGTTCACTGGCTAGTTATTCCAATCCATTCGATCATCCTCGAGTCAACTAAACTCCCGTGTTTCTATTGGTGTGTGTATCTATCAAAGTTCACTTCTCTTAAGAAACTGGACTTCTGAATACAGAAGTTCACTTTCTTAAGAGAGGATAACTCACCCAATAGATTTTTCTTTCGCGGTAACGTGGTCTACTTTATAGTTTCAATTATACTTACCTGTTTCTTCTAATAGAGGAGTTTTTTTAGACACTCTGGACCTGTGATAACCCTACAAACTTCTAACTATCCTACAAATTCCATATGTTTTTTACGAACTGACTTGTTAAAAGGATACTTCAGTAAATTGTGTTGGTGCATTTTCCACAAGGGTAAGTAAGTAATCTCTTTCCCCTGTGGAATCTTGATCTTTTGTCCCATTAATTGCCGCTACATATGGAACCTTGAGTTTATTATTTTCCTTCCTACAGCAAATAGAATTAGCTAGTACTAAATAACGACTCTGGTTAGAGCTCTCCATTTGCTATTTAACTGCTCAACGAGACCCTGAAATAGATCTCCATCTTCCAGACTGCTTCATTTATGCTTAATTTACTATGAAAGATGTGTCTGGGTTATGCGATCATGCTCATAGTGCCACTTGGTTTTATCTGTACCACTCCGCCTATTGGTTTGAATAGGGATACTCCACCCACTATATTGCTGTAACCACATATTAGTTATTGAAGAACGATTTTTTAACGATGTGTATAGTTGTTACTATTAAATTAAAAGTATAAATTGAAAATTAAAGAAGTTACCATAAATTTCAAAGTATAAATCGAAAACAAAATTAGCTGCTTTGCCACTCCTCCTTACAGAAGGAGCTTGCGCTTTGCTGGCAGACTTTCGGTCTGTGACCTACGGCCTATCATGCTTCTTTTTGTTTTCCTCCATCTAAATTTTCTTTAATAATCTTTATGACAAAATTTTAAGAAATTTTCTGAACTTAACCATTTGTAATTCTTTTAAGTTTTAAAAAATTCGATACTTATATTTATTTATTTATTTTTTTGCTATTATAAAAGAATTATTAGAAATAACTTTGATAACAAATTTAAATGACAACCAAACTAAAAGAAAAAGTCTTATTCAAACCTTCAAAAAATCTCGTTCTTAAAATATAGAGCTATGGAGGAGAAGGATGGAGAAATGAAGTTGTTATTGAAAATTGAAATTAAAAGAAAACATCTCAGAATTTTTGTAAGCCAAGCTTCGTCAAAAGGTGGCGAAGAGGACGAGGTGATAATGTGTGGAAGATGTATTGCACAAGCAATCTAAAGAGTAAAATCTTGGGGCGCTGTAAACCGGATGGAAACCGATCTTTAAAAACTGCATATATGGCACGCTCAGGATAATAATACTAAAATCAGTAAGGTTATCAAGAAAATAGACAAGGAAAATAAAAAAAAACATAAAAATTTGAGGGAAAATAGGAACAAATGTGTAAAGTAGAAGAAACATTTAAGAAGGAGTAGAAAAAAGAATTAAAAGTCAAAGAAAAAATAAAATCATCAGTGAATTAAGGAATTCCATCAACAACTTGAGGACCACAACTGACTATAAACAACATATACATTAAAGGAATACGAACATTTCACCTCACTTTAAGGCTAAAAAAAGAAAAAAAGGAAAAAAAAATGGTGTAAAAATACAAGTTACAAAGGATTGTGGAGAAACTCTTGCCAAGTTACTTACCATTTCTTAAAAAAATGGCTGGGAACTGATAACGATTAATGACTAGGTACCCCTGTTTTGTGTGACTGAGCTTTACTAGCAGAATTTTGGGGTCTCTACCTTTGCCTACTAAATTAAAATTTGTTAATCTCACTTCACTTAAATGGGATTATTACAAATTTCAAATTGGGTAATTTAGGTGAGGTGAGTTTAGGGATTGCTAAAATAACCTAACCCAAATCATTTGAATGCATCTTTACTAGTTTCAATGGCTGTTGATTAAGCTTTTCTTATTCGTCATTGCAGGAAATGAAGACAGGTAAGGATGAAATAAATAGAGGCGAAGCAATCCGCTTCCGAAAATACCATTAGCAGGTAGTGAGGATTTGAACTTATAGCGTGGTTTTTCGCCTGTAGTGGGTACGTTTTAATCGTCTGATGTAGAGGTTCCATTCCAAAAAGGAGATGATTAGAGATGGCTCTTAAGTATTTATATATGGGATATCTTTATGAGAACTGAGGAGGTAGGAAAATAGAAAATTTAATAGGCTCTGTAGATCCGTCATTATAAGGTTGTAGTCTATAACTCAAAGGTTAGAAAAGTAGTGACCCGAAAAGCAGAGAACGATAGATGTACCTTCGTATTTCCCCATTTCTTAAGAGGTGGTGCTATTCCTATGAAAAATGTTTCACCTTTAATGCAAAATTGTATTATGTTTCATCACATTTGTTTTATCTTTCCGTCTCAGCTGATACAAAACTAACCCACATCGCGCTATTTTATAGCTATTTAGAAACATCTCTTTTATGTTAGGTAGAGATGCGAACGATAAGGCAAAGTAACGACAGTGTTATATAAATTATAGCAGTGTATGGTTTGGACAGTTTACTTTATGTCGTGATTACATCATGGATGAAAAAGAGAAAACAAGAGAGGATAGGAGATTACATAATTGCTGCTAAATTTTTGTGCACTTATTGTTTATACGTAGTTTGGATGTACTCACATCCATCGGCTTAATTATATAACTCTTGGTCTATTTTGGTAATTTATAGTCATTTTATCGTACTCCTGATAATAATTTAGTATATTATCTTATTTTCTCTCATTTTAAATCTTCGAGACGTTCGTTATAATTGTTGAACAAGCAGCGCTACGGCTGAGCCGAGGGAAAGACAGAGCTGATTTAGTTATTCACCCGATGGAGTCAGGCTGGAAGACCGGCGCGTTCTCTCGAGATATCTGCTCTTCTGCGCGCGGGGCACAACAAGGCCGACATTGCCAAGCGGCTATGACTAATGTGGTGCATATATGTCTTCATTCCAAGCTTCACAACGACTACTACTTGTTACTAAATTGGGCTCGCCTAGATGTGGTAGAGTCGCATCATTTCATTGGTCTTTGTTTTACCGCACTTCACCGGGGAAGACCTCTTTACAGAGATTTACGCGTGTGATAGAAAATGTTTTGCCAGACAAACTTAAAGTTCTACTTTTCAGCGCGTGTTATAAAAACGTCTTTTCCATTGCGTGCAGGTGTATCGAGATGGAAGTGACAGAATCAAGATATCTGCTATTCTGCGGGCGGGGCACAACATTGCCAAGTGCCTCAATGTCAGCCGGATGACCGTCCGCAGAGTTGCGGAGAAGCTAAAAAATCAAGAGGACCTCAAGGATCGACAACCGTTTGGCTGTGATAAATGCTTCCGAAATTGCCCCGAAGCTCAAAATGACTGCGTTAGCGAAGAAGAACATTTTAGTGGCGACGGTGTCAAGACCAGACAAGGAGGAGGGCGGCAAGAGCTTGAAGTGCGGAAAAAGGCCTCTGCTCACCGATCATATGCAAGACCAACATCAGAAGCGCTGTCGTCACCTTCTCAAAGAGTCATAGCAACGAATTCTCATTTTCTTCTGATAAAAAAAGACTTCGCAACCGATCCGGTCATCAACAAGTGGAACGACTGTGTGGTAAGCTTCGGCGAAGACGTCTATGAGGGCCGCTACGTGTCCAGGACCAAGAACCCAGTCTCCTTGATGATGCTAGGCATCGTGGTTTCGAATGGAGAGAAAATGCCGCCTGTATGGTTTTCGGGCAGTCATAAGCTCACCGCGGGCAATTACAGGGACATATTGGCCATGCAATTTTTGTTCTGGGTGAAAGAGATCACGAAGAAGGCGGAATACGTCTTTCAGCATGACGGTGACCCGTCAACACGGCCAAGAAAGACCGTGCAAGAGTGATTGAGGTTGAATAAGAACTTCTGGTCAAAAGACTTGTGGCCGCTGCAGTCGCTCGACCTCAAACTCCTGACTACAGGGTGTGAGCGTATGCCGAGGACAAGGCAATATTGACAAGCTGAAGTCATCCGTCAACCATGTGTGGGGCAGCATGATGAAAGACTTCGTCGGCAACGTATGCGCGGCCTTCAGGTCTCGCCTGGAGCACGTGCTCAGCGTCGAGGGCGGCCACATTGATTAATATTATATATCACATATTTATATGTCAAAACAATAAGAATGTGTCAACTATATCAAAACTATTATTTTGTGCTTTGTTGAAGGCGTCGTAACGAGTGTAACAGGACCTTTGCAATGAGAAATAACAGGTCGCAAATCGACTGTAGTTCACTGGAAAACCTTTCCCAAATCATCATTTTTGTGTAGGCTTGAGAGAGGCGAAATTTTACGAACAAAGACTTCTTTATACCAACAATTCACTAAAACTTTCCATCTGTAATAGTTCTTCATTCCCTGATGAAGCTTTGCTAGAAAACGTCAGAATAATTCATTTGTTAGCAAGCAAACCGCACGGCAATGTCATGGGTATCATGGCCAACCTTACTGCAGCAGAAATCTAGAGGATTGAGTTACCTTTGGGTCCCAACGCTTGTCGTTTGCTTTTTCGGCCTCAATGCCTGCAGAGGACTTTGCGGCTATTTATCTTCTACGCATTTTTATTTTCCCTACCTTCCTTAAGAGGTCAATCTTTAAAATATTTTTGCACACATGAGTATGACAAAATCTCACTCACCTAGAAAACTTTCACAACCATCCACTACAACTTTTGATGTCCGTATGATTTAATATATCTGTGTTGTCAATTGCACTTTTTTTCCCTTCAATGTTCTGCAGCCTCCAGACCCAAGGAAACGAGCTTTTGCTGTGGAACGGTGGCGAGCGTTGGAAAGTGTCATGCCACCTCATCTTCTCGCGCCCAAAAGGGCCTTCAGTTTGTGCGACTTGAGGTGTGTCAATTTCACACCTGCTTGCAACTAAACCGAGTGGTAACACAGTTTTGCTACCATTAGTGAAGTAAAACAACATCAGATATGGTTATCCCCGTAATAAGAATCCTATTTTGTGCCGATTTGGTGGCATTTTCTATAAAGTGTAAGCAACTCGTAGTTAAATCCCATCTTCAACTTTATTTACCCACTGAGATAAGCATTCAACAGTATGAATTAGTGATAAATACTTTCCAAAAACAACAAACCCTCCGTATATTTTCTACACTTATACTTTCACCTCACTTTGTCTTTTATTCAAACAAAATAATACAGAAAAAAAATTCTTCTTAATCCGAGTCCTACTCTTGGTTACAAAATTTAAGGACGGAAGGGAATGCAAAGAAGAACGTAGGGGAGTGGGTAATGTATGTGCGTGTGTATGCGTGGTAGCAGGTTGGAAAGTATGGCGGGTATTTTAAAGTTTTAATTGAGATTATCCTCGTAACATTAGCATTTTTTAAAATGTTTCTAATTAAGTTAGCTTTATATTAAGAGAATCCAAGCTCTGACATGACGTTCTTAAAAGAAAAGGTACCCAAGAACTTGTTATTAGAATTTTCTGAATTCTTCTATTTTTACCTCACCCTTGATTTTCAGAGGTCATCCTTTTACTATTATTAAGTATTAAAGTGAGTTGCAGTCTTTAAATTAGAACATTCCTTATGCTAATGGTTGTAATTATTTTGTTTACAAAATCATCTTTGCTTAATAAATCAAGAAAACCTTATACTTGTACATGTTTGTACGTATGTAGTGATATGTTTGGTGTATTCAATCATAGATTCTTCAGATGGACATGTATATATTCAGTACATATCAGAATAATTAAAGAAAAAAGAAATTAAAGATCCTTAGAGGATCATTAATAATATATTTTGTACTTTTTTATCATTCATTAATGACAAATTTAATGTTTTTGGTCTATCGAGGCAGCGTTACATTTTATTTTGAACAGGTCGAGAGATACTCATTGATGTACATGTTTGTATGAATCAAGAGAAACATTATTAA
Source organism: Ceratothoa steindachneri (assembly GCA_963969495.1). Classification (NCBI taxonomy): domain Eukaryota; kingdom Metazoa; phylum Arthropoda; class Malacostraca; order Isopoda; family Cymothoidae; genus Ceratothoa; species Ceratothoa steindachneri. Next base: position 83,794,564 of record OZ018323.1, read on the forward strand.
GCTTATTGACTTAAGGACCCTTGCGGGTACACATGAATTCATGCTCCTGTGCATATGTGAATAGTTGACCCGCATGAAAAAGGAAGTTTAGATTTTAATCGAAATTAAGGCGCATTTGCGACGAGGAGAAATCGGGTTAGAAAGGGGTGAAGTTAAGGAAGTGAAAATGTGTGGATAGTATATAACCGGAGATCCTTCGGCCAGGGGTGGTAAACTACCGAGGACACTGAGGGCCTGAGGGTCTGCTTTTCCTTCAGGTTTCATTTGTACCAGGAGCATTAACCCTGCTACATGATCCACCCCATTAAGGAGGGGGGGGGAGGTTAATAGCCTAAGAGCGTTATCCTGGATTTCTTACCCACCCCCCATAATCAGTTATTTTTATAAATTAAATCATAATATCTTATTCATTATTTACACCTACATCAAAACAGTTATCTATTAGTAGACTTTAAAAAACTGAATTTCAAGCTGCAATTTTTAATATTGCCACAAACTTGTAAAAAGTCGTAAAAATTAAATATATCTGAAAATTTGTTCAGAATTTTATATGCATCCATTAAAACTTTACCTTCGGCCCCGAGGAACCTCTATTTGGTTGCAAATATAACCATATTACGAATTCTAAATGCGACAAACTAATATTGTAATAAAAGTCAAACAAATGGAAATTTACCACCAAAGGGGCAAATAATAAATTTGGAAAGATGGCTAATTTGTCAGTTTTGGTTTAGGGCTATCAAGTGAGTTCGCTTTAATTTTTATGACTTATTATTATTGGGCAGAGTGCGCTATGCAGAGCCTCGAACAACTGTTGGCTACTGATCTAACCTAACCTAAAATAGCTCGCATTAAAGTACTTATTAGTGACAATGATCACAATTCATCTTCTATATTGGTAGAACTAAAATGATTAAATTTTAACTTAAGACGAGTTAGATTGTAAAAATAAAAGAAATATAGCAGAATACGGTTTCATAGCTTCTTTCGGTTTATCTTACATTTATATTTTTTTACTACGCTTAGGTTCTAGGTCCTAGCCAAAGATTGCGAAGAGAATCCAAACGTCGTTATCAATATGTAAACAAACGAAATCTGTAAGGGGAGACTCATACCATCGATCCATTGAAAATCGAAAGTGGAGACCTAATCAACGATCCGCAATTTATGGTCGAAATACTTAAGGATGACTTTGCTTGGTTTTCACCAAAGAAAGTTTGTGAGGTATTTCAATTGCCAAAGTACAGATGGCACTTCAGTCAATGAAGAAGTAGTTGGTTTTTACGTAGATAAACTTATATCTACGAAAGGATCCTGGCTGAATAATATTTATCTATGACACTTTAACAAATAAATAAAGGTCAATGTTTATTCTCTGTCTAACAATTTTAAATATCCCTAGAAGATGGATTTTCCCAACGCCTTTCATCAAGTTTCGCATAGGTAACTGATTCAAACGCTAGAAGCTCAAGGTACCTGAGGACACTTGCTTACATGGGTTAAAGACTGGATTACAGGAAGAAAACAGAGAAGAGTATTTAGAGGGATTAAAATGGATGGAATCTAGGATCTAGTGGTGTTCCAATGGTATCTGTACTGGTGGAATCTCTTTTATTTACAATGCATGTTAATATTATAGAAGATGGACTTTCCCGCATATTCTCCAAATTTTCTAATGATATTTCAAATATGACTCAATAAAATCATGAAGTGGTCAATTAAATGGCAGATGGAGGCTCATTACAGGGACGTCTAATGTCTTATATATTGGGCCAGGGAACGAAGGAATTAGTTGCACCGACTATATTAGGAATATCTTTACGTAAAATTAATCTGAAATGATTTAAGTGTCCTTCAACAACGGCTTCAAATGTTTCTTTTGAACCAGATTGTATTAGTAGATATATTTACTTTGTTTAAATTTATTATATACAAGGTGAGGGCGGTATTCATTAGCATGATAACTGTCTCAGGAATAGATAAAATAGTGGTTTTAATTTTTGAGATATATTTGTCAAATTTGCGTCCGTTTGTCTTCATAACATGTTCTGTAAATCTCACTCGATAAACCCGTCTGTGAACTCGATGAAAGCCTTTAAACGACTCCGAAACCGGCCACAGGCCCTCGTAATTATCTCTCGTTTTAAGACACTGAATACCCTGGTAATCCTGGCCTTCACCTCGTCTTTTGTATTGCAGCTGGATTTGCTGGTATCTTATTACAACTTTTTGATCAGAGTTTTGGTGTGCTTAAGTCGCTTTTCCTGCATCGCCTTGGCCAGAAATTGTCTCTTCCTTATCTCTTATGAAAAGTAGCGAATGTCCATATGCACTACAGCCTGATGAGCTTTTCAAATGTCCAAAACCCAAGTAAGGCTCCATTTAGAATATTCGTTGCAACTCTGCTCTCTCTTTATCCTTGAAATCATGTAGTGATGGAATTAATGTTAACTGGAGAGCGTCATTTAAGAGCTGTGTACGAGAGGTAGACAGACATCACTTCGTCTTCGGTCGTGCACGTCCCCAAAGCTCTCTCCCTCTCTCTTGCTCTGGTCACAACGCTTTCTCCATTACCGAGCATAACACCTTGAGAAAAATAGCAACCAATCTTTGGAACTGTAAATGAAATATACAGATAATGCCTTACTTCCCTCGGGTAGCCTTCGCGTCAATAGTAATCAACATTGTTCCCAGATGCAACAGAGTTCAGGTTGAAGCTGCTAAATTTGCATTCACTGCAAACACATTGATTAAGGGTTAAATTTGAAAAGTTTTTAAGATATTAAAAAGAGAAGAAATTGTCAATTCAGATTAGTTCTTTGAGCTTAATAACTCAAGAAGGATCGGGAAAAATTCTAAGATAGATTTGTGGTTATAACATAGCTAAAATCGATTACAAGAGTTAGCTTCGGGAATTCGAACGTGACGAGTTTGGTTGCGGTGAGTCGACATATTCTCTACTTTACATGGTATTCCAAAGGTTCCATACATAGGAAAAATTAACATTTTCTTTCTTTCCATATATCTATTGTCCCTTAAGTCTTTGCCTTTTTAATTTTCTTATAGTGCTTCTGCTCTGTTTGAAAGAAATTCTTAAATAAACAGCACTATGCTCCATGTCGCACCTAGTAGTCTCCTCTTCGACTACCGGGGAAGGTATATTCCACACATGTTCACTTTCTTTAAATTTATTATAAACTTCCTGTCTGAGATACCCTCGTTGGTTTTATCTTTTAAATAAAGGTTAAAATTCCAATGCAAATTCGGCAGATGCCTTAAAAAAATCTATTAAAGAAAGTGGTGAAGTTAGTGAGGGTGTAGAAAATGTATGGAAGATACACAACCATATAACAAGAAAAGGTGACTACCTGGAGAGGGGGGGGGGTATCAGAAGGGTGCGCAACTTTCCCTTACCTACCCGAATTCTCCAACAAGGCGAGTGGAAGCGGGTGTACGGGAGAAGCTGATGTAAAAGTGTAAAAGGGTGGTGTAAGAAAAAAAATATGTAAAGGAGAGAAGGTTACGGTATGCGATTGAAGAAAAATGAGGGACACGGTTGAAGAGAAAGTTATTGGAGCCCAATTGCTATCACGTTGATCCACGCAAATTCCAAAATTGCTCTTTAAACAAAACAGAATTGAAAAAGTTTGTTATTTGCGCCCGTCTGAATTCGCGCGCGAAAACTCATTAAAATTTAGCGCCAAGAAATTTTTCTGGCAAATATCCATTTAAATATCTTATGTGGCGTTTGGGATGCTTACACTCTAAGGGGTATTGGTAAGTTAACGTCATTTTGGGTATTTTTCTCTCTGTTTAGATTTGCCTTGCTTCTGGAAAAGTGCGTTTACACATGTTTATATTCGTTGTTGTGTATATTTGCTTTTGTTTCGCTCGAGTCCGGTGCATAGGTGAGAGTGGTGGTTAATATACGTGTAGGTGTATAAGCAAGTATATCCAATAATGTATTTTTAGGTGAGTATATGTATAACTATATTAATGAATAGTTTTCATGGGTGTCTTTAAACAATGCGTATGAAAAAAATACGCGAACAATGCATTACTTTCAAGTCACCTGCATTTCGTTGGCTGTAAAATCTTTTCGTCTGCTCTCATTACTTCAAACTCATAAAACCGGTCCACATCAGGTTAATAGAGAAAGAGTAGTAATGTAGATTATCGACCGTAGCCGATGGACGCTTATTTCAGTTTGCTTCGTGGATGGAAGAGAGCTCTCGTTATGCCTGAAGAAACTCCACCCTTTTAGCCTCGCTTTAAGGGTAGGGTACGGGTAGGATAGGGTATAGATAGGGTAGGATTTCGGTAAGATAATGGCTAGATACGGATTGAATAAAGGTAGAATACGGGTAGATGCGGGTTGGATACGAGTTAGCTACTTAAAAATTAAAAAAAACAACAACAGTCATGCTGTAAAGAAAATGATGAATAAGAAGTGAAAATGTGTGGAGGATATATTGCGGCAGATCCTACTGCGGATATTATGGCCTGGAAGGCACGTACTCTTCCAGATGGCAGCTACAGCATGATCGCCAATGCTACATATGGCAATTTCTTGGGTGCCAAAACATACAAGCCCACATATTGGCCTACATTTGTTCATGCACTATATAATAATATGGTTTCAGAATATTTATCATCTTCCTCACATTATGAGTTTATTTTATGCCTTTGATTCTCCCCACCCCCGTTGGATATATCAATGCCATTTTGCATCATTTTTTACCTCCGTCTGTTATATTACACAAATATCTGTCGTTTTGTATAATTTTCATCATTTCTATCTTCCCGATTTTCCTTTACCAGTCCCTTTCTACGTCTTCTGTTACTCTATCTCAAGAATTAAAAAAACGAGATTGTTTTTGAAGGAATTTTTTTTTAGAACTTCATGAAGTGGTGTAGTTAGATGTACTGAAAACGTGTATGCTCAAAGACAATAAACAGCTTGTGCCAATACAGCCTGGGACAGGGCAACTCTCCCTAACCTAAAGATGCTACGTAAGAAGTGGAATGATAGGTTCTGATGGATGGTAATGACCCTTTCAAAGGCTGGTTTCATCTTCTAATTGAAATAACTCAGCATCTTTGATGTCAGGGAGCCATTATTGCGAGAAAGGATTAGTCGATCCCCCCTTCCCTCTTTTGAGTCTAGAATCCTAAAATTTTTATTGCTGATGACCTTTGAGCCAATCGAGCCCCTCGCAAGTCGTAAATCCACTCTCATTTCTGACTCAGGGTCTCACATTTCGAAATCGATCCCAGCCTCTCTGAGGTTTTTTTTTAATTAATCCTACTTTACCTTCTCCAACTGTAGCTTCCTATCTCTCATTTGACGTCTATCACCTTTTTCTAGCAGCCCTTCAGTCATGAGATATAAGGACATACACAGCCACTCCTATCACAAGTACATTCTCATAAGACAGATTGCATAAGCTCCGCCCACAAGAGATTACCAAAATTCCCTCCATTCGCTGCAAATAAAATAGATCAACTCTCTTTCTCAGTAATATTTCTTTGACTCTGGTTCCTAGAAATGACTTTTCATTCGCCATTTCAATCAGTTCACTACACTTCATTCACAAAGGTTGAGATTTAGAGGTATTGATTACATTTGATTGCATAGTATTGCTAATTTTTTTTATTTTAAATAGTGCTGTCAGCTGCTTCTTTTTAACCAGCATTTTATGAGGGAAAATTCGAGTCATTTAGCCCAATAGCTGGAGAGAGCTCGTACAAGATAAAAGCCCATCATAATTCATTGTATATATATATATATATATATATATATATAGAAATATATATATATATATAGATATATATATATATATATATATATATATATATGAGGAATTAAACCACATTCTCCCAAGACAATTTAATTCAGAACAGTTTCGGTGTATCTCACACCCTTTTTCAACTGACACTGGATAGAAAATATAAGAAAAGTGCATACAAACATAATAACACAGGGTCAGGACGTGAAAGATCCCCTCTTTTTCCCCCAATCCCCTAATGAATGATAAAAAAGTACAAAATATATTATTAATGATCCTCTAAGGATCTTTAATTTCTTTTTTCTTTAAGTATTCTGATATGTACTGAATAGATACATGTCCATCTGAAGAATCTATGATTGAATACACCAAATATATCACTACATACGTACAAACATGTACAAGTATAAGGTTTTCTTGATTTATTAAGCAAAGATGATTTTGTAAACAAAATAATTACAACCATTAGCATAAGGAATGTGCCAATTTAAAGACTGCAACTCACTTTAATACTTAATAATAGTAAAAGGATGACCTCTGAAAATCAAGGGTGAGGTAAAAATAGAAGAATTCAGAAAATTCTAATAACAAGTTCTTGGGTACCTTTTCTTTTAAGAACGTCATGTCAGAGCTTGGATTCTCTTAATATAAAGCTAACTTAATTAGAAACATTTTGAAAAATGCTAATGTTACGAGGATAGTCTCAATTAAAACTTAAAAATACCCGCCATACTTTCCAACCTGCTACCACGCATACACACGCACATACATTACCCACTCCCCCTACGTTCTTCTTTGCATTCCCTTGCGTCCTTAAATTTTGTAACCAAGAGTAGGACTCGGATTAAGAAGAATTTTTTTTCTGTATTATTTTGTTTGAATAAAAGACAAAGTGAGGTGAAAGTATAAGTGTAGAAAATATACGGAGGGTTTGTTGTTTTTGGAAAGTATTTATCACTAATTCATACTGTTGAATGCTTATCTCAGTGGGTAAATAAAGTTGAAGATGGGATTTAACTACGAGTTGCTTACACTTTATAGAAAATGCCACCAAATCGGCACAAAATAGGATTCTTATTACGGGGATAACCATATCTGATGTTGTTTTACTTCACTAATGGTAGTAAAACTGTGTTACCACTCGGTTTAGTTGCAAGCAGGTGTGAAATTGACACACCTCAAGTCGCACAAACTGAAGGCCCTTTTGGACGCGAGAAGATGAGGTGGCATGACACTTTCCAACGCTCGCCACCGTTCCACAGCAAAAGCTCGTTTCCTTGGGTGGAGGCTGCAGAACAAGAAAGGGAAAAAAAGGGCAATTGACAACACAGATATATTAAATCATACGGACATCAAAAGTCTTTCATCATGCTGCCCCACACATGGTTGACGGATGACTTCAGCTTGTCAATATTGCCTTGTCCTCGGCATACCCTCACACCCTGTAGTCAGGAGTTTGAGGTCGAGCGACTGCAGCGGCCACAAGTCTTTTGACCAGAAGTTCTTATTCAACCTCAATCACTCTTGCACGGTCTTTCTTGGCCGTGTTGACGGGTCACCGTCATGCTGAAAGACGTATTCCGCCTTCTTCGTGATCTCTTTCACCCAGAACAAAAATTGCATGGCCAATATGTCCCTGTAATTGCCCGCGGTGAGCTTATGACTGCCCGTAAACCATACAAGCGGCATTTTCTCTCCATTCGAAACCACGATGCCTAGCATCATCAAGGAGACTGGGTTCTTGGTCCTGGACACGTAGCGGCCCTCATAGACGTCTTCGCCGAAGCTTACCACACAGTCGTTCCACTTGTTGATGACCGGATCGGTCGCGAAGTCTTTTTTTATCAGAAGAAAATGAGAATTCGTTGCTATGACTCTTTGAGAAGGTGACGACAGCGCTTCTGATGTTGGTCTTGCATATGATCGGTGAGCAGAGGCCTTTTTCCGCACTTCAAGCTCTTGCCGCCCTCCTCCTTGTCTGGTCTTGACACCGTCGCAACTAAAATGTTCTTCTTCGCTAACGCAGTCATTTTGAGCTTCGGGGCAATTTCGGAAGCATTTATCACAGCCAAACGGTTGTTGATCCTTGAGGTCCTCTTGATTTTTTAGCTTCTCCGCAACTCTGCGGACGGTCATCCGGCTGACATTGAGGCACTTGGCAATGTTGTGCCCCGCCCGCAGAATAGCAGATATCTTGATTCTGTCACTTCCATCTCGATACACCTGCACGCAATGGAAAAGGCGTTTTTATAACACGCGCTGAAAAGTAGAACTTTAAGTTTGTCTGGCAAAACATTTTCTATCACACGCGTAAATCTCTGTAAAGAGGTCTTCCCCGGTGAAGTGCGGTAAAACAAAGACCAATGAAATGATGCGACTCTACCACATCTAGGCGAGCCCAATTTAGTAACAAGTAGTAGTCGTTGTGAAGCTTGGAATGAAGACATATATGCACCACATTAGTCATAGCCGCTTGGCAATGTCGGCCTTGTTGTGCCCCGCGCGCAGAAGAGCAGATATCTCGAGAGAACGCGCCGGTCTTCCAGCCTGACTCCATCGGGTGAATAACTAAATCAGCTCTGTCTTTCCCTCGGCTCAGCCGTAGCGCTGCTTGTTCAACAATTATAACGAACGTCTCGAAGATTTAAAATGAGAGAAAATAAGATAATATACTAAATTATTATCAGGAGTACGATAAAATGACTATAAATTACCAAAATAGACCAAGAGTTATATAATTAAGCCGATGGATGTGAGTACATCCAAACTACGTATAAACAATAAGTGCACAAAAATTTAGCAGCAATTATGTAATCTCCTATCCTCTCTTGTTTTCTCTTTTTCATCCATGATGTAATCACGACATAAAGTAAACTGTCCAAACCATACACTGCTATAATTAAATATAACACTGTCGTTACTTTGCCTTATCGTTCGCATCTCTACCTAACATAAAAGAGATGTTTCTAAATAGCTATAAAATAGCGCGATGTGGGTTAGTTTTGTATCAGCTGAGACGGAAAGATAAAACAAATGTGATGAAACATAATACAATTTTGCATTAAAGGTGAAACATTTTTCATAGGAATAGCACCACCTCTTAAGAAATGGGGAAATACGAAGGTACATCTATCGTTCTCTGCTTTTCGGGTCACTACTTTTCTAACCTTTGAGTTATAGACTACAACCTTATAATGACGGATCTACGGAGCCTATTAAATTTTCTATTTTCCTACCTCCTCAGTTCTCATAAAGATATCCCATATATAAATACTTAAGAGCCATCTTTAATCATCTCCTTTTTGGAATAGAACCTCTACATCAGACGATTAAAGCGTACCCACTACAGGCGAAAAACCACGCTATAAGTTCAAATCCTCACTACCTGCTAATGGTATTTTCGGAAGCGGATTGCTTCGCCTCTATTTATTTCATCCTTACCTGTCTTCATTTCCTGCAATGACGAATAAGAAAAGCTTAATCAACAGCCATTGAAACTAGTAAAGATGCATTCAAATGATTTGGGTTAGGTTATTTTAGCAATCCCTAAACTCACCTCACCTAAATTACCCAATTTGAAATTTGTAATAATCCCATTTAAGTGAAGTGAGATTAACAAATTTTAATTTAGTGGGCAAAGGTAGAGACCCCAAAATTCTGCTAGTAAAGCTCAGTCACACAAAAAAGGGGTACCTAGTCATTAATCGTTATCAGTTCCCAGCCATTTTTTTAAGAAATGGTAAGTAACTTGGCAAGAGTTTCTCCACAATCCTTTGTAACTTGTATTTTTACACCATTTTTTTTCCTTTTTTTCTTTTTTTAGCCTTAAAGTGAGGTGAAATGTTCGTATTCCTTTAATGTATATGTTGTTTATAGTCAGTTGTGGTCCTCAAGTTGTTGATGGAATTCCTTAATTCACTGATGATTTTATTTTTTCTTTGACTTTTAATTCTTTTTTCTACTCCTTCTTAAATGTTTCTTCTACTTTACACATTTGTTCCTATTTTCCCTCAAATTTTTATGGTTTTTTTTATTTTCCTTGTCTATTTTCTTGATAACCTTACTGATTTTAGTATTATTATCCTTAGCGTGCCATATATGCAGTTTTTAAAGATAGATTTCCATCCGGTTTACAGCGCCCCAAGATTTTACTCTTTAGATTGCTTGTGCAATACATCTTCCACACATTATCACCTCGTCCTCTTCGCCACCTTTTGACGAAGCTTGGCTGACAAAAATTCGTAGATATTTTCTTTTAATTTCGATTTTCAATAACAACATCATTTCTCCATCCTTCTCCTCCATAGCTCTATATTTTAAGAACGAGATTTTTTAAAGGTTTGAATAAGACTTTTTCTTTTAGTTTGGTTGTCATTTAAATTTGTTATCAAAGTTATTTCTGATAATTCTTTTATAATAGCAAAAAAAAAATAAAATAAAAATAAGTATCGAATTTTTTAAAACTTAAAAGAATTACAAATGGTTAAGTTCAGAAAATTTCTTAAAATTTTGTCATAAAGATTATTAAAGAAAATTTAGATGGAGGAAAACAAAAAGAAGCATTATAGGCCGTAGGTCACAGACCGAAAGTCTGTCAGCAAAGCGCAAGCTCCTTCTGTAAGGAGGAGTGGCAAAGCAGCTAATTTTGTTTTCGATTTATACTTTGAAATTTATGGTAACTTCTTTAATTTTCAATTTATACTTTTAATTTAATAGTAACAACTATACACATCGTTAAAAAATCGTTCTTCAATAACTAATATGTGGTTACAGCAATATAGTGGGTGGAGTATCCCTATTCAAACCAATAGGCGGAGTGGTACAGATAAAACCAAGTGGCACTATGAGCATGATCGCATAACCCAGACACATCTTTCATAGTAAATTAAGCATAAATGAAGCAGTCTGGAAGATGGAGATCTATTTCAGGGTCTCGTTGAGCAGTTAAATAGCAAATGGAGAGCTCTAACCAGAGTCGTTATTTAGTACTAGCTAATTCTATTTGCTGTAGGAAGGAAAATAATAAACTCAAGGTTCCATATGTAGCGGCAATTAATGGGACAAAAGATCAAGATTCCACAGGGGAAAGAGATTACTTACTTACCCTTGTGGAAAATGCACCAACACAATTTACTGAAGTATCCTTCTAACAAGTCAGTTCGTAAAAAACATATGGAATTTGTAGGATAGTTAGAAGTTTGTAGGGTTATCACAGGTCCAGAGTGTCTAAAAAAACTCCTCTATTAGAAGAAACAGGTAAGTATAATTGAAACTATAAAGTAGACCACGTTACCGCGAAAGAAAAATCTATTGGGTGAGTTATCCTCTCTTAAGAAAGTGAACTTCTGTATTCAGAAGTCCAGTTTCTTAAGAGAAGTGAACTTTGATAGATACACACACCAATAGAAACCGGCATCTTTCTCCCAACCAACAAGGATCGGCCCCAATTTCCCTCAAGTTTCCAAGTGAGTCTAATTCTGATCTTTATGTGAATTTCATTCCCGCCTCCGGGGGCCTGATCCACGATTGAAAAGGGATGGGTAGCACAATTCTCCAACACTCCGACATTAAATAGTTAAAATAAATGAAAGCATCAAAAATTATTTTTCTCCTTTACTGAAATTACACCTTCCAACTAATAATTATAATCGTTTCCATAGCTTGAACTGAAATGAAATTGTGCGTACCCCCTCACACACACTCCCCGGGGTATTTGTTGAAAGGAAGAGTTACGTGTCTCCCGTAACTGCTGCAGGCTTCTCTGCCCGCCTATTTTTTTAGGTTAAATTAGTTTTATGTCAAGTTAGATTAAGTTAGGTTAGGTTAGGTTTTAAAATATATATAACTAAAGAATACACACAAATTCGGTTATCCTCCTTCGACCGAGAGCTGTTATACAACTACCCACTCTAATATTAGAGTGGGTAGCGAAAACAGTGATATATTCTGCCATGTTAGAGACTTGAATCATTCGATCGATTTCAATGGAAGTAAAATGGTATTTAAATCGGCTAACTATGTTAAGAGAAGAATCGTAGAATCGAGCTTGATATCGTCAGTTCCTAATTTATATCTATCTGAGGGTCAATTTTCTTTTAATCCTGTAATACGAAAGCAAATAAACAAAATAGGGAAATGTCAGCCCTTCAATATGTTTAGGCCTAACCCCCCCCCCGCCCAGATTAGCCACAAGTAGGGGATTGGGGGAAAAAAGAGGGGATCTTTCACAACCTGACCCTGTGTTATTATGTTTGTATGCACTTTTCTTATATTTTCTATCCAGTGTCAGTTGAAAAAGGGTGTGAGATACACCGAAACAGTTCTGAATTAAATTGTCTTCGGAGAATGTGGTTTAATTCCTTATCTTTTCTTGCGATATTGCATTAATTTTCATCATATATATATATATATATATATATATATATATATATATATATATATATATATATATATATATATGGAAATAAAATCCAAGACAAACGTTACAGTTAATGCATCACAAAATTTGACAACAGCCACTGCTTCAGGTCTAGAGGGACACCCGCGTCCTCAATCTAGTAGATAACGCTGAAATGCTTAGCAGCTTTTCAGTTTTCTGCACAGTAACATAAAGGGGATCTATTTAAATGTATCTTTTTAGGTACATTAGACGGATTCCTTGAGTGTTGTCTACTAGATTGAGGATGAGGGTGTCCCTCTAGACCTGAAGCAATGTCAGTGTCTAATTTTGTAATACATTAACTATATGTATATATATATATATATATATATATATATATATATATATATATATATATATATATATATATATATATATATATGTGTGTGTGTGTCTGTGTGTGTGGTGTGTGTGTGTGTGCGATGGAGTGTTAAGCTTCTTACAAACCAGAGTTTAAATAAGAAGGTGAAAACAAAGTATGAAACTTTAGTCTATAGGAGACCTACATTTGCAAGGTTAGGCACAAGTTTATTTGGTTTATTGCCAAGAAACCTTAAGTTATCCTCAGTAAATACCCTTATCTATCTAGCCTAAAATATATGTTATTCATATAGACTGCTGCATTTAGAATTATACTTTTCTTAATCATTCTTTAAAAATCATTACTAGACTGACTAATCAGTGGAAAAACACATTAAAAACTTCTTTAGTTCTCTCTATTAGGAAAAGCCAACACAAAATACAATAGAGAAATTATCCATTTTTTTCAGTCTCCCATTTTTTGGTAGAAAATCGAACGACCCTAAATTCGTTTTGAAAAATGGGTATAATAGTGTTTCCTATTTCAGCTATGAGGACCGAGTCCCATTCCTCTGCATCCCCTCTGTAATTTATAAATATAGTTGTGAATCTTGCGATTTATCTTATATTGGTTCGACCATTAGGTCAATCTATTGTCGCATCGAGCAGCATCGGGGAAGGTCGACCCGCACAGGGCTGATTCTAAACAAACCAGACCCTTTCGCCCATACGAGATCACATCCAAATATGTAAATCTTAAATTAGTCTTGACAAATTTAAAATACTCAGTAATCCCCCACCCCCACCCCTCCAAAATAAATACAAATATTAGAATCGCTTTTGATCCTAAAACAAAAACCTAATACAAATGTAAATCAAACAGCATCTAATCTCTACATTGTATCATAAATAAATGAAGATTTACTCCGGTATTAAATAACTTATCATAAATTGCACTATTAATTTTTAGTATTTTATCAAACCTCAAAACTTTAACCCCATACCTTCTTGTTTCTAGTGCTAATGATGAAACTATGTCCTTGAAACGTTCAAATCCAAATAAATAAAGATGATTTTAATAGCGGGCATAGTTTTCACCTTTATATATATATATATATATATATATATATATATATATATATATATATATTTATCAAGTGGGGAGGATGTTGTGTCCTACTGTCCTACTTGCCATAAATGTCATTGTCGTAGAATGACTCCCGACGATACTATATATAACACTATTCGTTGAGGGAACTTCCTTAATTATCTTTAGAGTGCGTTTACTGTCTGGCGGCCGATATTATGTATCTTCAAAATGCTTAAGAAGTGGAACTGAGCTCAAGGATAATAATATTGCTATCATTAATAAAATAGAGTTTTATTAATAATAACTATAAACAATACACAAAAACGGAAAATATTGACATAAACAGAATGGAAAGGGTCGTGGAGACTCGGGCTAATCCAAGGATTTAAGGGATTAAAAAAAAGGTAAAACAAATATAGAGTTAAAGAGATGGGATGGTTCGATAAACAATTTAAAGCACAGGATAGAATTGACAAAAGGGATCAATACTCAAAGGTGAAGTTTGGCTTACGTAACTTTTGGCACTAGTGGTGCAGTGGAAGGTACTTGAAGGAATATTCGGTCCGCTGGCGAGTTCCAGCCGAAGGGGGGGGGGATAAAAGGATCCTGACGAGGCGTCTTGGAAAGGAGAACCGTTACTCGACGAACGGCTTGAAGAACAATGGCTGTTCTACTTTGTTCTCTTCTGAACAAAGGGGGGAATGAGAACCGTCTCTTGTCTACGGGCTCAAGAACAATGGCTGTTCTAATGTTGTTCTCCTTTGAACAACAGGGGGGGATGAGAACCGTTTCTTGGCGAAGGGCTCAAAACGAACAATGGCTGTTCTAATGCTGTTCTCCCTTGAACAACAGGGGGGGAAGAGAACCGTTTCTTGGCGAAGGGCTCAAAACGAACAATGGCTGTTCTAATGCTGTTCTCCCTTGAACAACAGGGGGGGGGGAGAACCGTTTCTTGGCGAAGGGCTCAAAACGAACAATGGCTGTTCTAATGCTGTTCTCCTTGAACAACAAGGGGGGGGGGGGTGAGAACCGTTTCTTGGCGAAGGGCTCAAAACGAACAATGGCTGTTCTAATGCTGTTCTCCTTGAACAGCAGGGGGGGGGCATAAGAACCGTTTCTTGGCGAAGGGCTCAAAACGAACAATGGCTGTTCTAATGCTGTTCTCCTTGAACAACAGGGGGGAGGGGCCTTGGGGACTTGGCGTCGGAAAGGCTCGAACCTTTGGCACTCAAGGAATATTGTCCTCCTTCTGGACAAGTGATGGTGAATCTCGAGGTCGAGGTCCCTTGGCGCACAAAGGGAGAGAGGGTCGTGGTGATGTTTCGCGACGAAAATCTGGATCTCCAATCTGATCTTAGTGGTAAAGTTTCCATATAAATAGCCAGGACATCTCCTTGGCGTGGGGAAAAATGGAGTGGAAGCTTGGAGGGAACGCACAGCCGGGCCGGGGAACAATGCCTTATCTGTTCATAAGCCTAACTCGATCTGGCGAGGTCGGCGTATGGGGGCGAACGGGGGGACGATAACCTCCTTGATTAAACATTGGCATCCGGTAGCTGAGATAAGACTCCAAGCCTCGAATCGAAGATGCACGTGGGCAGCATCGTGGTTTTAAATAATACGGGAATGCAGCTTCAACTCGTTCTATTACAGTCTTTATATCATCGTTCCAATAATACTTTGAGAAATGTTTGTAAAATCAAAATTCACATACATAAAATACGCACACACACACATTCTGGACCACATAATTACCTCCAGTTCTTTGATGAAATTCTGGCGAGCTAATTAAGCTAACAAATAAAGTTTATCGTGATACTCTTTAAACCATTAACAATAATTTGACTATTTATGGTAACATAATTTGAATTACAACATGTGGGCAATAAAATAACATTAAACCATCAATAAGCTCGTAAGACACGTCGGCATGACCTTTACCATTCACAGTAACCATTGAGTCGTGCAAATATCACGACATGGTCACTCGAATGTATAAGAACTGAAATCGGAATGTTAAAAGTGCTCCATAAATCAACCGCCGCATCGACAAAAGCAATAATGTAAATGGACGTCCCTTGCGCTAAATGTCTGCTTTTATGTTCCGACAACTTTTTTTTATTCTGAGCCATCTTTTTTTTCCTTTTTGGTTTGCTTGTGTGAATAAAGAGGTTGGAATTGCGGCTTTTCTTTCGATCACGTTTTAGGAAGTTTATGGTTCTTACCGTGCAGTACCATAACGAAAAACTGAGATAAAATGGTGGGTAATTTAAAGATAAAATATGTGTAAATAAATCGCCCGCTTTCAGTTGTATAACAGCTCTCGGTCGAAGGAGGATAACCGAATTTGTGTGTATTCTTTAGTTATATATATTTTAAAACCTAACCTAACCTAACTTAATCTAACTTGACATAAAACTAATTTAACCTAAAAAAATAGGCGGGCAGAGAAGCCTGCAGCAGTTACGGGAGACACGTAACTCTTCCTTTCAACAAATACCCCGGGGAGTGTGTGTGAGGGGGGTACGCACAATTTCATTTCAGTTCAAGCTATGGAAACGATTATAATTATTAGTTGGAAGGTGTAATTTCAGTAAAGGAGAAAAATAATTTTTGATGCTTTCATTTATTTTAACTATTTAATGTCGGAGTGTTGGAGAATTGTGCTACCCATCCTTTTTTAATCGTGGATCAGGCCCCCGGAGGCGGGAATGAAATTCACATAAAGATCAGAATTAGACTCACTTGGAAACTTGAGGGAAATTGGGGCCGATCCTTGTTGGTTGGGAGAAAGATGCCGGGAGAGCGGTAGTGCTGTATGTTGCCATCAACCTGCCAACAATAAACCTTTCATGACCTAAAGGAGAGCCAGCCGTTTCGCGTTGACAGAATGTGCACTTGAAAACCTTTCCTCCGCAGGAGAGGAATGTGTTGTGTGCGCGAAGGAAGGGAGGGGGGGGGGGGAAGAGCCAATTGTAATGCGATTGGTTGTATGTGGTGAAGTGTGTAGATTTAATTGCTTGTCAGACTTACTGCACTACCAATATACGAATAAACTCGCTACAAACGCAATGAATTTTGTGTCCACACTGGTTGAGATTGAACCAGGTACCCAGCTATTGGAAGTTCGACCCCTTATCCACTGGACCAGAGAGAGCTCCTTTAAAACTTTGAAGAGTGCAGTTGTTGTTGTTTTTTAAATGAAATCTTTATCGCTTTCTTTGAGGAGTGATTGCTTTTTATAGTATCCCACTTAGTCCTCTGATCTCTCTCTCCTTCCATATTTCACCCCTTTTTGCGGTATTAAAGTTGTCGTAGTATGACCAGGTGTAGGCAGTTATACGCACACTGGCCTACTGGCCGACCTAAATTATGGTTCCACCTGGAGATGGCTCTAAGAGTGCTTTAAATAAACAGTTGCTAGGCCAAGGAATATTCATACACGGCTACAAAAATATACTTTAATACGACTAAAGATTACATACGCATATAGGGCAAGTTAAATGGCATTGTAATTAAATATTGACGGTTCACGGATAAGATGATTGATATTATCAATTAAGTTTGAACAGAGGGATAATTAATTAAGAAATGATCTTACAATTATGCCAGTTCTAGAGCAAAGAGGACCCTTGAGGTTTGACGCGGTAAAAGGGGGGAGGAGCGTGACGAAGCGGGGGTTAAATCCCTGTTACTTTGATGTGATGTGAGTAGGACCAGGGAGGTAAGTTCGACCTTGAACTTGTGGGCGTCTCTCGAGACGTTCAATCCAACTTAGGGCAACTTAGGGCAATCCAACTTAGAGGCAGACGGAGGATGCTTCGGGGATGGATTTTCGTATCCTTAAAATCCGAAGACGTGGTGAGAAGGGTTGAAGCGGGCTTAAAACTATTTCCACGGACAAAACTGAGTGACAACTAGCTCCTACTTGGCTCTTCGAAAATCACCCAATTCTTCTCTGGACGAGAGTGTAGTCGATTCCCTCTCGACTAACGGAGACGTTAACGGCTAACGTACTGGACAGCGGCTTCAGAAACAATCTGCCTGTGAACTCCGAAGTATCGAATATATACTCCGAAATTATCTAGACGGGGAGAGAGATTCCTCATTAACAGACTTCCTCACTTTCCTTAGGTCACGATAAGGGTCCATAGCGCTAAGTCGCGATGCCCCCGTTATGGTCTTCCCATTGTTCTAATTTTTGCAGTATATTGGGCAGATATACTGCGACAATGGCGTTTTTTCCTCACGCGAATTGCTTGGGGCAGACCGTCAACATCGTACTGGTGAAGTCAGGAAGGCGGGGGTTGGGGGGGGGAGAACCGAGGTTTCGGAGAAGGTGGGAAGAGGAAAAAGAATTTATTTGCTCTCTCCTTATTCTTTACACAAGTCATTCCTTCAGTATGCTCCTGATTTGAACAGAACTTGAATTTTAATGAGGGTTTAAAAAGGAAAATCAAGTTAGGGTTGATGGATGGTATCACTCTCCACATAGTAGTCGTATGCGATGTTTGTTATGATTCAACTTTTGTTAGTGTTAGAAAATCCCATTCATCAGGGAATATATTCAAATGGAAAAAAAGTTTAATTGAACCTTAAAATCTTGCTAACAAGCACCCAAGTATTTGGAAACTCATAACTCATTTGATTAAAGAAGAGAATTTCGCGAGGAAGAAAAAGTGTGATTTAGATCGAGGAGACGCAGCACAATTGAAGAAAAAGTATATGTACCGATATTAATGCAAGACTTAAGAGACAAGTGCTGCGATACAATCCGCAGCCAAAAATAAATTATTTACGCAGTATCGAATGGAATTTACACACGCTTTAAATGCATTATTATGTTATTTTTAAGATGTTTTATCACTAAATTTTAGCAATAAATAAAAACTTGACATTTTTAATGCTCATATAATGTTTCGTATATTTTTTATATTATGTATAAATGTCTTATTATGTTATTTTTAACAAATTTTATTACTGAATTTTACCAATGGCTAAAAGATTTGCCATATTTAATGCTTATATAATATTTTTATCATTTAATAAAGCCCAGGCTATTTACTACTTATATAATACCTTTCATCGTCAATTGAATAAAATAAATTGCGGCGAATTTTCCTTACGGCGAAAATGATTACGACCAATTTTCCTACGGCGAAATGTTTACGGCGATTTTTACACGAACTATTCCATAAAGGTTAAAGAGAGAGAGAGAGAGAGAGAGAAATACAGAACCACAGAAACAAGGACCAGCAAAGACCTTAAGATCCGCCCAAGGCCAGACCGCTTACAGAAGATGTTAACTAGCACATTCTAACGTTAGTGTATCATGCTTTCTTTGCATGCTGTTTTTGTTGTTCTTTAACTATTTGAACTCTACGGTACACACTTATCTATATGTGTACCCTTTGTCTATATATTTTTTACTTGATTTTTTAAAAAATATTTCTATTCTACTGTACACACTTATCTACATGTGTATCATTTGACCTTTCTTTACATGCCTCTTCTAATTATTTCAATTCTACGGTACACACTTATCTACATGTGTACCCTTGACATGTAGGTTCAGCTATCTCTCAAATACACGAACACGCTTCTCCGAACCAGAATTGGGGGGTGATAGGACAGTACTCTCTTCTCCCGCAGGCTTCGCCTGCTAGTGATGAAAATAATATACTTTAGGACAGACAGAAAAAGAAAAGGGGAATTCACATTCACTCCATGCAGGGAGGGAAAGGGCGTCGCTGGCATCTTTTTATTGCTCATCTCATTTTATTCCCAAATCTTTCTTTCGTATGACGTTTTCTTTTATGCTCCTACTACGTTATATTTACACTATTGAAGTACTCATCAAGTCGGTTTTTGAACATATTAATTGACGTGCTTTCTACTACACGGTTGGGCAGGCTATTCCACGTTTGCGTGATTTTAAACGTGAAGTAATTTTGAGATATAGTAGTTAAATCGCTTGTTCACTAATTTTAAACCATTTTGGCGTGTGTTGACCCTTTCGTCCATCTCGAATAATAGTCTGTAGTCAATATTAGTAAATCCTTTTAAGATTTTGAATACATCGATCAATTGTCCATGTAATCGTCTACTTTCAAGTGATAGTATGTTTAATGAGTGGAGTCTATCTTCGTACGGTTTGTTTCGGATTCCAGGAAAAGTTTCGTAGCCTGACGGAGCACTCTTTATAACTGCGCTATATCCTTGTTTAGGGAGGGACATCAAAATTGAAAATTGAACCGCGTATTCGAGGTGTGGGCGCACGAGCGATTTGTATATTGGCAGAATTATATTATTCGATTTGAAAGTAAAAGAGAGAGAGAGAGAGAGAGAGAAATAGAGAGAGAGAGAGAGGGAGAGTGTGCGTGTGTGTGTTCTACCAGGCGTTGCTTGTGTTCGTGTTCAAAGTTACAGATGCCATTGCTATACAAAATCATCAATAGAGTTGTACTAGGTTTAGTTTGTGTTCGTGTTCAAAGCTATAGATGCCCTTTTCTGCCTTATCATCAATAGAGTTGTGCCAGGCTTTCTTTATCATCATGTTAGGTTACAATTACCCTTACTATGATTTACCACCGAAAGTTTGAATAGGCTTTTTTATAACAGCCTACTAGGCTTTTTAGCCGGTATAATTGTACCAATTTTGGGATGGGCTCGTGTTAGGGCTACAGATACCCTTACTATGTTTTACCACCGATAGATTTGTACCAGGCTTTTTATATGATCGTGTTAGGGATAAAAACCCACTTTATATGCTTCTTTATCTAGAGATTTGTACCAAGCCTTGATTTTCATCTTTTGGGGTTACAGACACCCTTACTATGTTTTATTACCAAAAAAGTTGTACCAGGCTTTTAGAAGAGCGTGTTAGGGTCACAGATACCATTACAATTGGGTTCTTTCCAATTCTGTGGCATCTCTATTTTACCTGCTGGGCATTGGCAACCAGGCTTGGTTGCATTCTACATTGGTTTAACCCAGGATGAATTGATAAAAATATTCATATTAAATACTAAAATTTAATCTTTTTCTTTGTGAGAAAAAAGGAACTAGTATTTATTATACCAGTATTCACCTTATCTTTCCTTAATTGATTCCTATTACACACTAAAAAAATTTAAATTTATAATTTATTATTATACTTAGTTTCAAATTATAAACTTTTTTACAGAAACAAAAAAGAGCTTAGCTTTATTTTTTTCCGGGGTGTATGTCTAGCTGTATAGAATTCTAGAAATAAGCTCTCTAAATTAGCTGACTTACGAAAGTTATGAGAGAGAAGGGCAGACTTGATTGAGAGTTGACCTGGCATTGTTTATTCGATAGGCTGCAACAACTGACAAAAATGTGATTATGGACAAACCGGAAAAGAATTAGATATCCAGGTTAAGCAACATCGAGCCAATGTATGTAATCACAGTGAACAATCTGCGCTTTTTCTACATATGTACAATCTTAACTGGAACAGTGCCAAACCAGTCATAAAATGCAGTAATTATATTTTGAGAAATATATTAGAATGTATTTCCATCAACGTGTTCCCAAATTTCAATCTTAGCCCTGGTTTGTTCATGCTAGACCCCATTATCACTACATACATAAAATCTCAAATAAAGTTGTTTCGGGATTTTGCACCCCCTAATTAAAGTTCAGAGGTGGGTAGTGTATTTTTCCCTTCCACTATTTAAGGTAATGTATGTGTAGCCTCCTGTTCATTCCTTGAAAAGGTCTTTAAGAATAAAGACGAAAGCGCTCGGAATCGTTTTTCGCTTTTCCTTTGTGGGTGTTTCTGCATATATATATATATATATATATATATATATATATATATATATATATATATATATATATATATATATATATATATATATATATATATATATATATAAGGGGAACAAATTATGCTTTATAAGGATAGTTAATTAGATCGGGACAATTTACAATGTGACAGAGCTAAGCGCGTAGTGAAAAATTATCGTTAATCTGAATAATGGCGATTATTTAAGTTTGAGCTGGGAGTCAATTAAAATGGGATGCTACGGAATCCAGGTGACGAATGACGGAGGTGTAATAATGGGATTACAAAGCAAAATCTCTCTACCTTGAAGCTTAGAGTTATTCTGAGGATGAAGAACAACGGTACGGGTCATCGAAGAGACAATTCTGAGGGTGTTGACGAGGATGACTCGTAGATGGGGGTTTGAGAGTACTCCTTGCAGAAGGATGGGATTTTCTCTGCTCCAGAGAGTTGTGATCTCAAACACGAGTAACTGTTCTGCGGCACGCCAGAGAGTCACATACACGGGAAACAGGAGTCTTGAAGGTGGGGTGCGAGACAAGAGGGACCGCACAATACTCCGGGAAGAAGATGACTCGAAAAGCTTTCTTCTGAATAAGGGCCAAAGCTTCGCGAAGGGCGATCTGCGGGTGAGATCTTAATGACGAGGTACAATTCGAACAAGGGTTGCGAGGCTTCACGGAAAACAGACATAAAGTCTGAACAGAGGGACTGGCAGGCTCCACAGATATTTAATGGTGCCGTAGGCAAAATGACACTTGCTGGGGCCAATAGTAAGGCCGTGTTCCCGAAGCATACTGAGGAGGGAGGGAGGGGAAACTAGATTTTAGTCCCATATGCGGGTGGCCATGTAAACATTATCAAAATAAAAGAAAACCTTATTCAGCCCATCGAGTAACTAGCGCATCATGCGATTATAGTTACTACAGGCAGTAACTAATCCAAATGGAAGACGCCGAAATTGCATAAGGCCCTTTTCTGTGGAGAAAGCGGTGTATTTCCGGGCACTATCCTCAAGGGGGATTTGATAGTAGGCCTTACACAAGTCTATCTCCTAAATAAATGTAGGTTCTGATCTATTACAGGGATAGGCTCAGCGTTGAAGACCGTTACGGCGTTTAGTTTTCTGAAGTCTACATACATGCGGAAAGACTGATCCGGCTTCCTGACCATAACAATGGGGGAGCAATAATCTGATGTGGAGGGTTCAACGATTCCCAATTTCAGTAGGTTTTCGACTTCGGAGTTAAAAGCAGAACGCAAGTAAACGGGCAAGGGGTATGGTTTAGATCGGATAAGCTCCTGGGTGGTTAAGGCTATATCATGCTCGAAATGGATATAGCAGCCAGGCTTCTCGGACATTACATCCGGGAATTCGGTCAACAAATGAGCTAATTGCATCTTCTGAGAAGGTTCCTGCTGGGGTTCTAAGTCTAGTTTCGGGGCAGAGTCTTCACGGGAACCAGGGAAAGAAGGGAGGGCCTAGTCATTGTCAGACTCGACGTATACGGTTTGTATTAAGTTAAGGAGCTCAGAGGGATAAGAAGCCTCCATTACTGCTTCTTGGTCAAGCGGACTTATATTATTAATGCAGGGCAGCGGTGGTAGCTCTTAAGCATATTCACATGAAACAGTTTATTACCTGAGGGGGTATGAGGTGCTTCTAAGGTGGGGAAGGGGCCTTTCCATTGGGGCAGGAGCTTATTTGTATCCGTGAGTAGGAGGAACAGCCCCTTGTTGCTGGGCCTAAATCACCTTTCATTTGACCTAACATCAAAATAGGTCCTATACTTCTCCAGGTTTAGGTCTGTATTTTTGTATGCGATATCTGCGCATTCTTCCAGGCGGTTCCTAGATCTAACAAATAAGAATATGAGGATTTGATCTCCAATCCAGGCAGGGATTGGCAAATAGTTCATTTAATATACTCATCGGGCTTCGGACGTTTCAGCCATACAAAAGTTCAAAGGGGACAAATCCTAAAGTTCTGTAGGGGATTTCTCGGCAGGCAAACAAAGCAACTGGCAGGTATTCATGCCATTCTCAGGGTTGGGCATAACACAGCTTTAAAGTGATCTTCAATGTACCATTTAATTTTTTGCAGACGCCGTTAGCGGCGGGGTGAAAAGGGGTGGTGAATAGTGGTTTGGTCATAAGGAGCTTGCCAACGTACTCCATTAGTTCAGAGGTAAACTGTCTACATCTGTCAGACAATATCTCCTTCGGGATGCCGACGCGGGAAAATATAGAAATCAAGGACTTCGCACAGGTCACACAATCTATCATTTTAAGGGGGACTGCGTCGGGGAATCTCGTGGCAAAAAAGTGAAGGTGAGGACGTAGGAGTGTCCTTCGCTAGACGGGGGTGAAGTGGGCCAATCAAATCTATGGCCACTCTAAAGAAAGGCTCCGAGACAATTGGGGTCTTCTGGAAGGAGGAAGATCGTATGCTACCTTTTGCAGCAGTCTTTTGACAAATGTCACACGACCTGCAAAACGCGGCAAGTTCTTTGGCAGCTCTGGGCCAAAAGAAGTAACGTAAAATTCTCTGAGTGGTTTTATTGTGGCTGTAATGACCAGCCAGTAATCAATCGTGGGCAAGTCGGAGGACTTGGGGTACATGCGAACGGGAGATACATAAAGAGTCATGGATTTATCCTCAGCCAAACTGGAGCGAAATAGGAGCCCGTCACTTACAAGGTAGACGACCTTCCTCTGACCGCTATTCGACGGGGTTAGGGAAGAGCTGCGTGATCTGGCCTTCTAACATGGCACATAACTTAATGGAGGCTATTATCGCGTCGGCCCAACTAGTAAATTATTTACATTCGAGATAGCATCGGACCACAGGGAACCGATTTGAGCGCCCCAAGTAGTCATGGACTTATCGTGGTCAGGGATCACTGGGGAAAGAAACTTTTCTGAGATGACGATGCAGGTGCAGCCAGTGCCTCTTACAAGGGTTGACACTCTGCATCCATTAACGGTTCCGTTTTCGAACTTAAGCGCACCAGGGGAGCTTTTGTTAAACAAAATGTTGACTTGCTGTCCCGGGGGACTACTTGTTGGGGAAATTGCTGGCGTTTCAGTGCGAGCGGGCTGATGGGAGAGAGAGAGAGGCACTTATCTGATGACTTGTTTATTAGGAGCGGAACGGAATTGGGAGTTTTGGGAACAGTTAGTCCTTAGGTGACCTGGTACACCGCAGGAAAAACATACGACTGGCTTTCAAGGGTAATCCAGCGCTGGGGGATCAAAGATGGGAGGCTTAATATCCCTCGGTTCAGACGGGGGATGGTTTTTGGGTTTGGAGGGACCAGGTACCTTAACAATCTTGGGGAGGTTCTTTGGGGAGAACTTGGAGATGTTTCCTTTATTTTGGGAGATGGAGGATGCGATTTTGGGGGTTCTTTCGAGTATAGGTTGTGGTTTGATGCGTGCACATCCGCCTCTTTGATACATTCCGTGAAAGAAGACGTGCGTCTATCCTTCACGAATGCGAGGATTTAGGAGGGTAGAACAGCTATCAACTGATTCCGTAAAATAAATTTAAATAGGGACTCGTAGTCGCGGTTGAATTGGGTTGAGTCCAACCAGAATTAAAAATTCCTCTGGAATGTGAATCCAAATTGGCAGTAAGTCTGGCTAGGCAATATCGTTGCAGACGAAACTTTGCCCTATAGCAATCAGGATTCTGTTAATAGCCGATAATAGCTCCGACCTGATGGTGGAATAGTCGAGGGTGGCTTCAACAGGGAGCGAAATGGAAATTTCCCAAAAATGGGTATTGAGAAGGGGGAGTAGTTGAGCGACTCCATCTGCTTCAATTTCCCAGTGCTTTACTTCGAAAATTTTCTCAAAGTGTGTTAAGTAGGCGCTGAAATATTCGTATTATTTAAACACTGGCAACTTTAATAGGGGGGTTTGGGGGGTTTCATTTATCGAGCTAATGGAAGGAGTTTACAATTGGTTCCTGTTTAGCTTGCGTTCGTGCTGAAGAATTCTTTCTCTTTCTTCCATTTCTATCTGCTTTCTTTCTCTTTTCTCTTCAGCTTCTCTCTTCTCTCTTCTCTCTTCAGCTTCTGTCTACTCTCTTTTATCTGTCCTTTCAATTTTTCTTTTTCTTGGATATAAACAATTAGATCCTTGCCGGACAACCTAAAGACCTCGCCTTGTTGTCGGAATCGTTCGAATGACGAAAACTTGCTGGTGTAAATGTGTGTATGGCCGCTCGGTGCGTACAAGGAACTCATGGAAAAAATTATGAGGCTCTTACGATCATATCAAATTCCTAACGGACATTTACACATACAACGATTGTAACACAATCAATAAAGAAAAAAAAATTAAATTACAATTCAAAAATTGATCCCTATATGACCAGTAGTTAAAAGGTCTTTTAATCCTGCACGAGGATTTGTAGGGAATTTTGAGACAGCTCGCCTCCGAAAAAAAAGACACACAAAGAAAATAAACTTGGAAAAAATATGGTCGCACTTTCACCACAATAAAATGATCAATCAAAAACAAAATTAAGATTTTTTTCAATTATCTTTGGATAACCCTGAACTAACTTGGCAAACTGGTTAATGAACAATTTAAGAGAGGGGGGGAGCCTTGAAAAGAAAAGGGTTCATTCAATACAAAGTAACCCAACTTTACCTGACACCAGATTTTAATATAATGATAATGATATATATATATATATATATATATATATATATATATATATATTAGGGTAGTTTCGTAGGAGTCTTTCTTGAATGCAAATTTTTTTAAAGACCATCATATACTTCGCGTTGATCAATTTCCTCTTGGAACTTTCTATTATTCTGTCTTTTTTTTTAGTCCATCTTGTAGATGGTAGATAACTTGTCCTATATTCATATCTCTTTTTAATAAATGCGTTTGGTAAAAGCAAACTAAATTGCTGAGCTTTCGATCTTATTCGATCATCTTCGGAGCGTTTTCCGATGAAGTATGCTGGAGTCAGAATTAGGCTTAATGAAAAGAAATGAAATGAAAGGGAAAGTGGGAGAAAAAGTTTTAGATCTCCATGCCCCTCTCCCACACCCCGACCAGTCCC
Source organism: Ceratothoa steindachneri (assembly GCA_963969495.1). Lineage (NCBI taxonomy): Eukaryota > Metazoa > Arthropoda > Malacostraca > Isopoda > Cymothoidae > Ceratothoa > Ceratothoa steindachneri. The sequence continues at coordinate 83,821,081 of OZ018323.1, forward strand.
TCTCAGATGAGGGACCCGGTTGGTGGGGTGGGACGAGGCCCGGTTCCCCCGGCGTCCTCCTCCCCCGTCTCGGTGCTTTCAGTCAAAGGCTTGAAAGTTGAACAAGTTGGCCTGTGGACCTGCTTAACGTGGGACGCGGACTACGGTGTTTTTATGTTTTCCTAGCTTTTAATTCTTACTATTTGCTGTACCTGTCCCTGGTGTTAGTGTTTCGTCCATCTTTGGATAGCGGTAAAGGAGGAAGATGATTAAAGTGGAAGGAATTTGGAGGTCTGCAGAGAGGTGCAAGTTGCGTGGAGGTCGAAGCTAATCTCTGTACTATAAACTAATTTTAGAGTTAAGTTCGAAATAAGTTAGGGTGAAAGTGTGTCTGTTTGTTTATTTCTGTGTTTGTTTTGTTATTATGTTATATGTGTATGAGATAGGCGTTCAAAACGTTGTTAGCATTATTTGTTTTCCTACTATGTTAATAACTAGAGTTCCTGTGATTCTTTGTAACATAATTGTCGTATTTGTATCTGTTGTGTGGGGATCATGTTGCTTGGTTATTTATTTGTTTATTTTTCTCTTCTTTATTAATATTGTTTTCCTTTTTCGTTCATTTACACTTTTTGGTTAGTTTTGTCATTCCTTGTGTATATCAAGTCCAATCCGGTGAGTTTTGTCATTATTCGTGAAATTTTGTCACAATCGGGTTTCCTTATTTGATTTACAGGTAAATCTCCTCCTCTTCCCTTTGGTCCGCTTGGTTTTTAACAGCATATGTTGTCTCCATCCTGCTCCTCGTGCTATTTGATTATTTAATTTCTCTCCTATTTCTTCTTGTGTTTTTTCTATGATTTTTTTTTGCTCTTTTGTCAATTATTTTATTTAATTGTTTTATTTTCACTTCGTTGTGTAAATCTCTTTGTTTTCTCCTCTCTAATCGTCGCGTGTTCGGAATGATATTTACTGTCTTATTATGTATACGTTGCATTCTTATTAGATTGCTTCTTGAAACCGTATACATGGCAATTGTTGGATATATCAAAGTAGGCTGTATCATGGCTTGGTAGATCTTTTTCTTATTTTTCATGTTTAGATTCCTTAATCTGTAGAGTAAAATGAATGAAAAGAAAATGGTTTTTAGGGAATATTTATTCCGCCTCGCTTAAGCGTAACGCCAAAGGTAACGAGCCAATCCACTGAGAGGAATTTTTAGAACAACTTTAATGTTCGATTCCAGCTCGTGGCCTGACTGTTGAGGGTCGGCTTTTCTTCGTTTATTAATATGGCTTCTAAGATGTTCAGCCTAGCTTTATTTCCCTCTTTTCTTTTAATTGTAGTCTTTTCAAATAGTTAGGTTTATGTTGTGCGCGCTCTACATATGATTTTTAAGCCCTTGCCTTTGCAGATGCATGGTTAAACGCCTCGTAAGGGTGGTGGTTGTAATGCCAATATATTTTGAGTTATTATAAAGCTTGTAGTCTTCATTGGGGCAGATAAACTCGTGAACTATGTTGGTTGACTTTAGATTCGAGGAGTTTTTGCAGCTGTTGTTTTTCATAAGGAGATTGTTGGCTTTTGTCGATTTATAGTATATAATAAGTGGAATTTTGTCCATTCGAATCATAACCTTGATGTTACGGTTAACAATCTCCTTGATGTTTTTTCGTCTATTGTATAGGCCGTGGACATCTGATTTCTGCAATACAGTTTGATGTTGTTTACCTCTTCCTGATTACTTTTCGTTTTATCTGTATCTTTGAATTGCATATTTAAAAATGATTGGAGTTGTTTTCAATGATGCTGTTCGAGAAACCGTTGTTCACGAGTGTTTGTTTTACGCGTGAGATCTCTTAATGGAAATTTCCACATTTGTATGCTCGGCAGATGTGTGAGCCGATTACACTTATTTTATAGCTTTCAGGGCATTCACAATCCACGTTGAGGCATCTTCCCATGTCCGTAATTTTCCTATATACTTTTGTGATATAGCTACCATTGATGTTTTGTACCTTAACGTCCAGAAAAAGGAGTTTATTGCCCGTGCTCAATTCATAAGTGAATTTTAACACGGAGTTCTCCTCAACTTGCCGTTTGATGTTCTTTAGATGTCGTTCGTTTTTGACGTTGATATAGATGTCGTCTATGAATCGCCAATATGTGTGTGGCTTATTTCCACTGTTGTCAAATAGGTTTTCTTCAAGTTGACCCATATAGTAGTAGGCGAAGGTCAGCCCCAAGGGTGACCACATAACCACTACATCCACTTGCGTATATATATATATATATATATATATATATATATATATATATATATATATATATATAATAATAATAATAATTGAAAATCACATGAGACGTGATATATAGATGTATTTAAAGGCCCAAGGAAATGAAAATTGGTAACCCAACCCAGAAAAACACTAAGGAGAATATTACATGAACCAATGTAGGGTTGAGTGTGGTAGCTATAGCGATGAGCGTCGTGGTCATATAAGCGATGATCGCTTAATGACACAGGTTCAAATCCAACTCCTTTATTTATTTTCCTATAACGATTACAATAGTTTGCTCTATCTTTCCGTTTTCTACATCTCCCATTTTCTTTATCAAGCTTTCATTGGTTCATGTAACATAACATAACATAACATAACATAACATAATTTCACGGATGACAAAAGCCACAAGGGCCTATCAAAGGTCATCCGTATCCATCAAATCCACCCACATAAAGCATCCATAGGATTTTGTCAGATCATGCATCTACAATATACAATTTAAAAATCCATAGGAATGTCCAACCATACATCTACAATATATAATTTAAAGCCTCCATAGGAGGCTGTCAAAAACAAAATCAAAGTCCCCCAAAATATACAATAAAAAGAAACTGCATCCACAGGAATGAGTCAAGAAACATATCCACATACCGAAAGTAAGAAATTTACCCTCCATCCCCATCTGTGCTTGAAAACATTCAAGTTTGGGCTGTCTACAGTCTCAGGTGGCAAACTATTTCAATAATCCACCACTCTGTTAGTGAAAAAATATTTTCTAACGTCTAGTCTGCACCTCTGTTTTTTAATCTTTAAGTGGTGGCCTCTAGTTCTATTACTACCTTCTAACTCAAATAACTTGCTGAAATCCAATTTATCCATCCCAGAAAAGATTTTAAAAAGCTCAATCATATCTCCCCTCACACACCTTCTTTCAAATGAAAACATATTTAATACCCTCAGTCTATCTTCATATTCAAGGTGCTTCAGGGATGGTATTATTTTTGTTGCCCTCCTTTGTACTGACTCTAATAAGTTTATATCATGTCTAAAATGTGGTCACCATGCCTGTATACAGTACTCTAAATGTGGCCTGAGATAAGAGTTGTATAGTTTAAGGATAACCTCCTTACTCTTGTAGCTAAAATTTCTTTTAATGTAACCTAGCACCCTATTTGCTCTATTTTTTGCCTCAATACACTGCTTTGAAAATTTCAGTGACCTATCTACTACTACTCCTAAGTCCTTCTCATCCTCAACTGAATTAAGCCAATACCCATCCATCTCATAGCTAAATTCCTTATTATCTCTCCCCATGCTAATAACTTTGCATTTATTAAGGTTAAAAGTCATCTGCCACTTCTGAGCCCAAGCTAACAACTTATTTAAGTCACCTTAGTGATTTTTCGGGTTGTGTTACCAATTTTCATTTCCTTGGGCCTTTAAACCTTTAAATATATATATATATATATATATATATATATATATATATATATATATATATTAGGCTGATTCAATATTTATGACTTTTGAATTTATTTGCTCCCAATCCATAATTCTTACCCATATCATGAAAAAATAATTTGGTATAATTTTTATCAAGATTTTTCAATTTTAGGGGTAGTTCGAGGCACCTAAAATTCCAGGACATGACTTTTTTTTACATTGACGATTTATTAATGTATATTTACTGCTACAAAATATTTAATTGTTACTAACCCTAATAGTGTGTTTTTTTCTGTTACAGCTAGAGATAAAAATATAATTTTTATTTGTGTGATTTAAATCTATATAAAAATAAATATAGATAAAAATATAAGTCTATAAAAATCTAATCTACAGGATGTCGCAAAAGCAAGACTACGACCTTGTTCTGACAAAAGATTCCATCAAAGGAAGCAAATTGCCATCAAATGGACATGTTTTAGGAGTTTTCCTCCACCATCACCAAAATCTGATGGAGGCGAGGATCATAACAAAAAGGGCAGACCACGTGAAGACAAAATTACTTGGACTGTACAAAACATGGACTGCAATTAAGAAGAACCATAAGAGAATAACAGATACCCATCAGAAAAAGAAGGAAAGATTCAAGAAGGATATAGAAACCTATTTGACATCGCTCATCAAGATGCACTGTCCCTCATGAAAAATGAGCAGGACAACCAGTTCCTCCTTTCACAACAACAGACAGAACGGAAGGGTTGTATAACAGGCGCTGGCGTAACTTTGGCCAGAAAGGAGGAAGCAGCAAAGAATAAGATGGAAGCAAATGAAAGGAGGAGATATAGAACCAAGATGGAACAGGAGGCATCGACAAGCCCTGTCGAATTAGAGTCAAGCACCGATACCTCTTCTTCTTCTGACGTCTCTGGTGTATCTTGTGTACAAGAAAAGAGACCTATCGAACTTGAAGCTGATCCTTCAAAGAAAAAGAGGGGCCAGAATATAATGACTCCTGGCCTAGTTGCTGCTCTTGATCGCTTGAAGACTACCGACCGAGTCCCACCATATATTTTTTGCAGAAACAGCGATAAACCTCGGACATAACCCTGCTGAGCTAAACTGTCAACGACCACGCCAAGAGAGGGGCTTCTCTGATCAAATGATCAAAGTTTTTAACTGCCGGCACACCACCAAAGAGGACCAGCTTCAGTTTCTTCTAAAAGTTGTAGATTCTCCAAGATAAGGAAAGAATACAAATGCGACATGCGACGGGAAAACCTATCTGCTAGCCTGTTCCTACACGTGTCAAATGAAGACCATTCAATTGATATTGATAATGCCATAATTATTTACAATTCCCACGCTATATACATAGGCGTCTCTAATAGAATCAGCTCTTTTGAAGGAAATTCCAAACTTGAATACTTCCGAATGGGTTATTCAACACTAATCTCTTGATAAGCAGAAGACTCATACAGCCTTTAATAAATAAAAATGCCGCTGTTCCACGCCGCCGTCCCCTAATTACATTCTAACTTGTAAATTTGTCTGTCCTTAGGCTACAAGATAATAGAAACACTGGAATTATTTACACTAACTCTTGAAGAAAAAGCAGACTTCAATGCAGTAAGTGAAGAAATGGTTCATGATAACAGAAACAACCTAGATTAAATATCCCCAGCGCTTGTCATTAAGCAGCAAAAGAAAGAGAACTTAGGACCAGAAATACTATCTATTCATTCCTATAGAATCAGCCAATTCAGGAATTAGTAGGATCAGACTTCTAAACGAAGAGTCTTTGAAAGAAGTGTAGGTCAAAGGCATGCACCATTTGAACCTTAATCTCCAGATAAATCTCAGTGACTATCTAACAGATAGAAGAGCACAGGTATGAGGTTGCCAATGAATTTAAATGAATCAAAATATAAAAATCCGCCAATGCCAAACCTCCTACGATCCTTAAAAGGCTTAAGTGCAAAGATCAAAAGAAAGATGTCTTGCACTATAAATAGCAAATAAACATCAAACAAACAGGAACGTCAAAGATTTCAATATAAAGTTCTCTACCATTTAGCTCCTCTCAAACATGAGAGAGAGAAAGAGAGCGAGAAAAACTAGAAGAGTTCTATATCTAGGAGCGAAGATCGAACCAGGCAACATTGTCACAAGAACAAGAGAGGAAGTTATTTGGAGGAAGATTAACTCTTTTCCTACAATCTTTGCAAAATTTACTAACACCAGAGCAACCGCTCCTTTGAATTTCAGATTTCCCTTTGAAAAAATCAACAGGGAAAATACAATGAAATTTCAGTCAAAATACTTCCGATAAATACCTTAAATGATTAAGACTAAATACACTAATCAAGCCCTCAAGATAGTGATCACAATAGTGACTGTTTAAAGAAAGATTCATTAATGTGAACAACCATCCAGAAATAAAACAATAGTGCAACTCAATAGGCCAGTAATGGTGGCTAATTTGAGGTGTTTACAATACCAACAAAAATGAAAGGATGAAAAAAATAGTGGATTCAATGAATCAAAGTGAAATAAGTCGAAAACGTGACAAAACGGAGTGGTGAAAAACAAAGTGAAATGCAGCGAACAAAGGGCGTAAAGTGGAAGGATCAAAGCCTTAAAACCTACAAAAAATTAAAAAAACATAAAAGTTACACATTCAGTGCAAACACCAAGGGTCGCTATACAGCAACACATCAAGCAAAGTGAACCCAAATCTGAGCTCTCTGGTCACTAACCACATCCGATGTTGCAAATTCGCTAGGATCGTTAACGTAATTTCGACTCAGACTTCAACCAGATTGGTGAAATGAAATATATTCATAATATTGTTCCGATCGTATTGAAACAAACAAAATGGAAATATGAAAGAAGAGTGTAGAGTAATGGCGTGGTAACGCACAAAATATCACACGTCCTACTAGTCAGCTTATTGAGGTCAGCCAAAATATATATATATATATATATATATATATATATATATATATATATATATATATATATATATATATATATATATATATATATATATATATATATATATATATATATATATATATATTCGCAAGGAAGAGAGAATGGCAGACGTGATTGAGAGTTGAGGTTATTCTGGAAAAGAATGATAGGATTTCGAGTGAATTTGGAAGCTAAAGCTGGGTTGGTTGGCTCATCAAGTTGCCGATTCGTTACTTGTCTTGAGAACAGAATTGTTACCTTATCTCCATTATTTAAGAGCATAATTTATCCATGAAAATATTGATCAGTGTCTAATTATTGCATAAACAAATGATTTATTATTGTTGTGGATATATTCTCACACCACTGGGTGTAAAATGTAGTATGGGTATTGAGTAAACATGCTGCGGCAGGCATTTGGAAAATTGTGTGCCCCTCCAGTCCTAACTTAAACTTGGGAAATACTTTAATTATGGAGGTTGGTTCGCTTCTGGAAGTGTGCGTGCTTTGCCAGTCACGACTACACCAAGTTGTATCCTCTATAGATGACTCGGGATAGTCACCTTTTACATATACCCACTTCCTTTTAGAAAAATTCACGCATGGAATTTTGAAGCAATTATCTTTCTTGAAGCTAAAAGTTGATCCCATTTCAAATGCAGCTAATTTGAATATTCGGCGTTTAATTTAAATTTATCTTGTAACCCGTCACAAAATGCTAATTATATTTAACTGCAACTTTTTGCATTTTTAAGCTTTTGAATTTTTTAATTAAATTATATTTTAATGGAGAACTGCAAAGGAAAGTATTTGGGGGAAATGTATATGGTGTTTGAGAGAGACTTAGATGCTTGTGTTTGGGTAAGGGAGAGAAGAGAAGTCTGGCGCACAGGAGATTGAAAAACCTGCGACAGTTTTATCATTCAAGCGGTTTGACGTGAATTGTGGACACACAAAACAACCAAGTACCTCATCAGACCTTTGTCTTAAATGACAGGAGAAAGAGCTTCAAACATCATCCTAGTTTTAAGCTTCTATTTGTGAAGGGTTACCCTCAATGTGCGAACATGCTGTTGGGGTGTAATTCCATTCCCACTTCGCCCATATGGGGAGATGACGAGTTTTTTCCTGTAATCCTTCCACCTTTCATCATTTTTAGAAATTATTTTTTCTTTCTGTTCGTTCATCTTTCCTTAATCGGTGTGTACTTCACCTAGTTATCTTTACTTCATTGACTCTGCCCTTGCTTGTTCTTTAAAATGTATCTTCTCATTTCAATGTCGTTTATAATAGGCGAAATTAATCAAGGCGCTGCTGACTAAGAAAGAGAGAAGGAGAAAGAGAGAAGGAGAGAGTGCATGTTTTAATCTGCTCCCACTATTTGTCATTACAGGTCTCTTCAGGAAACGAATGGTGCGATTAGAGGAACATAAAAGCTAATAGAAGAAACGAGTGATAAAGGGAATAGATGAAAAGAAGAGTAAAATTTCGAGGAACGGAAGAGGAGTGGTAAGGATGAAGTCGAAGGAAAACTGAAAATTGATGTAGCGGGATCAGAAAGGAGGATAAGGAGAAGATAGAGTAATGTAAAAGGCAAAGATCAGGTGCTATTTAAGGTCCTGCTCTGGCACCAACCCTTCCTAACATTTTCCCTTTCCCAAACTTCATCGCTTACTCTTTGATCTTTGGCCTTTGCTCTTTATTGGGAGAAAAGAGGAAGAGCGGTAGTAGAATACGGGTATTCTATCGCTATTAAAAATCTCGAAACCCACCAGATACTGAAGCCTCAATAACGGCTTGGTTTGTATAAACTGAATTCATTTAAAGATTATTATCGCTGTAATTTTCAATGCAGAGAAAAATTGGATGGTAAATGATGAAACTTAAATTACCTTTAGTTTAAGTTTATGTCAGATTAAGTTTTCCGATTAAAAAAAATGCTGGCATTAAAAGATAAGTGAGATGTACGAGTAGAATTAATTATGTACCATAATAGAGCGCCTCCCACCTGGTTACATCAGAAAGGAGGCTGTACCTTTCTAGTATAATACCGTATCGTGGTTAGCCAACCGATAACTTTTAATTCCTTTCTGGTTTAGTTTGAAAAATATTCGACATTAATTACAGTCTCTTGTATTCAATATTTTTTATCGGTAATTTAAGACGAAGATAGCGCCGTCATTTCCAAGGTTTTAGAGCCTTCTAATAAAAAAAGTTTATAGAACCAATGTTATTCAGCTCATCGAATTATATAGGAATACCTATTTATTTATGAAATTCTGAAGAAATTTATTTTTCGAAATTTGGTCCGGAGAGTTCTTTCCCTTGTCTTTTTATAGGTCTCCCTTCCTCTTAGTCCGGCAGCGCACCATTGACGCATGCGTGGCCTGGCAGCAATACACCTACACATGCGTGACCTGCCATGACATGATTTTTTGACCAATCGCAAGTCAGATAGTTTTAGACGCAATATGCTTTCGCCCGAGCGCATTTATTCAAAATGACTTGTGAAGGAGGGTGCGACCTTAATTTCGAGCGTTTATTTACCAAAGTTTTGTGCAATCGCGAGTCTCCTGTTGCATTTTTAGTTGATCATGGTGTTCTTAAAGATAAATATAACTGTCCTAAGTGTAATGCTATTCTGAAATTGAATCATTTAGGTAAATTTCGGTGCGACAAACGCGTTTCTTGTGACAAGGATTTTACACGGTGTCGAGTTCAAACTTCAGCGTCGCGCTTCATTTCTTTTGCCGAAAGTTTGTCGCCTAAAGGATCGATTTCACCATTTTTAAAAGGCTGTTAGCACGTTGTATCCGCCGGCAGAAACATTATAAAGTAAGGAAACGAAACTCTTTTATTTAATAATCGCCTTATGTATTCGAATCTGCGGTAAGCTTTCAAATTAAGAATATTACTAGTTATTTTTTTTATTGGTGGGTGTGTGGGAGGTATAGGGGGCGAAGTCCCCTATTTCGAAAGTAGCTAAGAAATGTTAATTTTAGGCGCAAATAGCCTAAAGTAGGCAGCGCTATCGCCATCTTAAATTACCTTTTTATTTAACTAATATTACTGGAAATTTGTTACTATATTTTAGTTATAAAAAACGTCTCGAAATTTAGATTGGAATTGTAGAGGTATTTCTTTCAGCAAACGCTGATTTACTCACAACACTGACTTTTATTAACTAGTCTCTAGTATTCTCGGATGTTCTTGAACTTCATAAGGAACATGAAAATCCTGCTCTTTCTATAAGGTTTCGGACCCACAGCATGTTTTAAAGCCTCTGCGAGATGGGGAGAAAGGTATGTGGGCGGGGACACAAATATTCTTTAATCTTCTTATGGATATATAACTCACTGCCAAATTTCAACTTAATCGCTCGATACATGTAGCCAATAGACAAATGGCATGTATTCAGCTATATAGGGAGTGGAGCAATGTATTGGGGGGAAGGGAAACTTAACCATCTTCATACAGAGATGTATCTCTGCCATATTTAAGCTTGCATGCATGGGGCTGTAAGACCAATGAATTGTTTTCAGCCACTGTAGAGGGAGAGGAAATAACGATCTGGAAAAAATATTAACGATCCCGCAAATAACTAGAAATATCCAGGGGAATTCGAACCAGCTTCTATAAATTACCGGAGGGGTTGTTCACTACTGAGCTACCAAGTACAACATTTGAAACTCATCCAAAGTGAAACCTAATCAATCCTAGTATCTTCCCCAAGCTAATTCCAAGGAAATTTTGCACAAAATCACTAACTCGCTCACAATTGGGAGGTTCAGTTGGAAGTAACATCTATGTATCTTGGGTGAGATTGAGTACGTGACGCTTTGGCGGAGTTATGCTGTGACTGTCGCTCAATGTTAGATTACCCAACCGGCAATTGGGAGACCCGAGTTCCAGTCCACTTTGCTGTTAGGTGGTGCTTAGGGTGCGGAGGGGTTAGTGCTTTGCTGAACTACTGGTTTCTAATCATGCCTAGGTGTATATATTTTGATTGGTAGTATTTTGGTTTCAGCATGTAGTTGTGGGGTAGGTGTGCTGCGTGTGCATCCTGTGAATGTTCTGAGTGCATTATTCTGCCTGGTTTGTAATTTGTTCATGTGATATAGATGTAGTTGTGTACCATGCTGATACTGCATAGTTGAGGCTTTTTGTGTTATCCAACAAATCTAATGTTTGATAGTGTTTTGAAGGCGTTTAATTTCTTTGTGCCCTTGATTGTAATGTTATGTTGGTTTTAAGTGTCATGTGGCTATCTAGTGTGATGCATAAAATGGTAGGGGTTTCATTTAGTGGCAGGTGTTGTTCGTCTAGTCTGATTTGGGGGCGTTTTATCGATTTGTGGTTGTCGGGAGTGAAAAACGGTGGTGTTGATTTGTTGGCTTAGCCAATTATGCGGTCTGTTTGATTCATAGTTCCAGCGTGTTTATATTTTGTTGGAGTGTCATGCTTGCTGTTATGATTGAAAGTTGTTGTGGTGTGAGTGTGATGTCATCTGCATAAATGTAGATGTTGATTAATGGGAATTTTGGTTTGTGAGAATGGCTCCATGTGGGATCTATATACGTATATGAATATATACACATAGTAAAGTTATTTGAGAATTGGTAGTAAACAATATATATATATATATATATATATATATATATATATATATATATATATATATATATATATATATATATATATATATATATATATATATATATATATATATATATATAGGAATTCTCGACGTATAGGTCCGAATGGGAGGAGGAAATAAATATCTGAAAACACTGTCGAGCTCTTTATTAACGTTTCACCTTCCAGCTTCATCAGAACAGAATTACAAAGGAAAGAAAATCACTCTCTATATATGTGTGCAGATGTCATCCTGGGTCATGGCTGCCTGTCCTCGATCGGATTCTTGAGTTGGTCAGTTGATGTGATCGGATTTCGCCCTTTCCGCTTGATTTGTTATGACCCTAGCTGCACCATCGAGCAGCCGGAATAACCAGTCTCGGTGATTGTTTGTTCTGTTAGAAATAATGTGCGCTGATTCAATCCTTTTTCTCTCTTTTCCCTAAACCTTTGTGAATTACTTTCATTCCATTGCAATTAGCCCAATGACCATATTCATTTAGATTTATTACGATTGCGTTTGATGTTTTTTGTTCTCTAATATCCCTCTTATTCTCATTAATCGTAGTCTGAAACTCTCTTCCTGATTTACCACAATAACAGCGGTTGCATTCGTCAAAGATTATTTGATAAATAATACCATTATTTTTTTTAGCTGTTGAATTGATGTTTAACTAACTCCCCTACTCTGGTTCCCGCAGAATTATTAATATATCAGATTTCCTAAGATACCTGTTTAAGCCCTCTGTCGCCATATAATATGGAGCAGACAGGTACCTGGCCTTCTAATACCTTCCCGGTAACCTTATTACCGTCTGTCGAGGAAGAGGTCACCTCCCTAGACAATACGTATATATATATATATATATATATATATATATATATATATATATATATATATATATATATATATATATATATATATATATATATATATATATATAATGGTTGGGAGGAAAGAGATAAAAGACAAGAAAATACAAAATACGTATATATATAGTTATATCTGCATATATCCTCTAATGTACGTACGCATCCTTCGCTACGTACAAGTACGTGTTCACTTCGTAAGAGTAATCCGTTGATTACGAGGTGTAAGAGAGCGATTTACTACCGGGGCCGATAGCGTTTATTGAGTTTACCAAGTTGTAGTTCAAGAGTATATTTAAAGAGTGAAAACCAAAATATAATTTTAATAAGTCACTAGTTAATATATATACATACGGCAAAATCCAGATGATTTAAATAAATGACAACTCTGACAGAATGCAGATTAATAGGCATTCTAGGAACGTTAATGGCTCGATAATCAGTTTCAAATGGAATATTACAAAATCAGTTCGACGGAGGGAATATTTGGTGGTCGGAAAGTGGGTCGATTAACGGGAGATACAAGCAAGGGTCGTTTAACCTTAATGGGGTCAACTCGAGGAAGGGGGAATCCTTTAGCGTGTCGGCGCGGGGAAATGGAGAAGGTCAATGGACGTGACCCTCGGCCGAATATTTTGACGGTGACGAGGATGAAGGGAGGGGGGACCAGGAGACGAGTTCACGATCCTCCTTGAAGACAGACGATGGCACCTCTGCTCCAGAGAAGTGCAACCTCCAAATATTGAGACTCTGACGCGGCTCAGCGCGAAGTCTCACACGGGAGACTGGAGATCCTTGAGGGGGAAGGCGGTTCCTGATAGATGAGACGATGTGGTGGAGCGAATGTGAGTGTGTGTGTGAAGGGCCATTCTCCCAAACCTTTCCCAATACCCTCTCTCTCCCTCTGTAAGAATGTGTGTATGAATGGCAATGTTTCAATAGATAAATATTACTTCCCTTTGTAAAGAGTGACTGACATTATAGATTATGAAGTAATATAATTGAAATTGCCATTATCCTTGATTAGTTAATGATTGGTTGGAGAGGAGGTTGCTTTTTTATAAAGCTTTAATACGCGACCGAAACGCAATAATAATTATTGTATCGAGCTCGGAGGCGCCAGCCTTTTTTGTGAACACTCGAGTGGCAGCTGGCACGAATTCCCCTTGGAAGTAGCACGTGAGGCCTTTTCGTTTTGTATTGTTTTTTAATTACAAGTGTGGTTGTTAGGCCTCCTAGTACGATTATGTAGTGTTGTTGAATTTTGTATCCAGTGTGTTTATTAGACCTCTTTAGTATCATTGATTTATTCTCTCTAGTTTTCATATAAATTATTGGTTGGTGATAGGATTGTCTGTTTTTTTGTACGTATATCTATACTCAAGATCTCAAATATAATTACCCCATATTTTTGTAAACATTATTGTTTTTTTTTTTGTAAATAAAGGACTGCACATATAATCCTTTTCATTTCCCCTTCTATTTCTCATGTCAAAATTAGTGTAGGAAGCGGGTTGGATCGATTGGGGTTAGAGTATAGATTTTCGGCCTGCTACAATGAGAGGAATCCCAGCCAATCTTTCGGGGACGAAAACGATTTGAGGCTTGCTCTGAACAGAGTAAAGGTTCACAAAAGAGATGGGTCTGCCTGGTGAGATTCAACATCGATGGTATAAGCGAATACTAGGGACCTGGGGAAACAGACACACGATCTGAACCGAAGACGACGGGATCTCAAACTCAATCTGCCAATATTCCAACACCCATGGTATTTATATGAAGAACATTTTTTTGGTTTCTCCTCGTTGGCAGACTCAGATGACTGGCTGAACACTTCTGGCGGCCAAAAAGATTAGCGTTTGTCGCCTGACCCAAGTCTTAATGGCTTTTACGGTATGGGCGGGAAAATTTCGGCTAGCAGCCTCCAGACTGCGGGGATTAGCGTTTTCTCGGTGGGATAAAAGCTTTTAGCACGCCCAACTTATTTAACTGCGCTTGTGAGTCAGCTGACGGGTATTCAAATTCTTTCTTCTTTTTTTTCTTTGGATTCCGACTTTACTCCACGTGAGGAAAGAAATTCACGGAACAAATTTAGGGAATATTCTTCTCTAGCTTTCCTCTTCCTTACACCGTCGTCTAAATCTCTCTATTATTTTTATTCCTTTCTGACATAATTTTATTAAAAGACCATCTAGATATTTCAGTTTCACTAAGGCTTTCTTAATATATTCAAATTAATCCTTGAAATGTCTTCGCTACAAATGCGAATAGCACTGAAATAAAATCCAATGACTATACTAGGCTTCGTTTTTTTACTGTCTCGATAGAAAATGAATAAAATCGTTCTTTTTTGTATGGTTTCCGGTATACTGAGAAATAAACCCCATCCTCATCCATGTCCAGAAAATTAAATTTATGTTCCTCCTCTTCATCCATGGTAAACTGGATGTCATCATCCATCTCATTCACCATTCACAATTCATTTTCTATATCAGTATCCGTTGGAACAACGGCCAGAACGTCGTCTACTTACCTCCACCAAAGTGAATTACTCTCCATAACTTTCGTTAATATCTCCGTTTTTAAAACTTCCATAAACAAGCAGGCCATAACGGCTTAATAGACGATCCAATGGCTAGTCCCATGTGCTTGTTTACTATATTTTTTTTATTTTTCAAACAACAATGTAGAAGGTTATGGGTTTAGGATATTTAAGTATTATTAGTAACATAATTTTCTGGTGATTTTGTAGCGTTAATCTGTGGAAATATAAAAACTAAACTTGTTTAGATAACCTGCTACCCTTAACCTTATACATCACTTCTCAGAACGAAAAAACATTCACGTTATAGGATTGGTCGGTGCTATTTTGTACCTGCTCATTCAACAGGGTGAAGACTTCATTGAATAAACAACACTAACTTGCTACACATCTCTTACACGATAAAGGAGGAAAAGAAAAGGAGAGACCGCCCGAAAAACGTGGAGATTTTTCTTCACTTTCCGTACGGAGATTTTTAAGGAGATTTTTACAAGTTGCTCCTAGGCGACTTTATGTTGGCCTAAAACCCTTCCCCCTTCCTAGACGGAGTAACGAAGCAGAAATAAACTGGACTGCCTGTCATCATGCCTCGACCCAACTATGACGTTCTTTGTGATAGACATAATTGGGGACGCCAAGAAAAGCTGGTTTGAAGAGTAACCCACAGTGGAACTCGGCGTCAGGGGCACCCGAACTAGGGGCAGGACTGCAACTACTAGGAAAGGATGTGGGAACCAGCCACTTCTCCTCCATCCAGGAAGTCCAGCCAGGACCATAGAGCGAAGTAACACCCGCCTCTATGTATGTCGGCTGCAGTTCTGATACCCAAACCCGCGAGGGGCAGCACCCCCGGTTAGCGATGGTAGATTCCGCGCTAACCAACAAAAAGTCCGCCATACAATCACACCTCGTGAGGGCCCACCCGGGTTCACCCATCATCATTCATCCACCATATTTGGCAGTTTAAGTCCATGGATGCTAAGTCACGAAGAAGAGGGAGCCACCGCAAGAACAAAGAGAGTACGAACTATTTCCTCTTGAATCAAGTTACCACAACCAACGATTAGAGAGCATGAGAAGAATATAGTCTCGAGGGGCCATCTCTCGAAGAGATGGCCCAGGATAACACGACCAGAATCCCCCTGCGGACAATCGATGGACAACCCAAGCCCAGCAGAGAAAAAGTATTCGAGGTCGTTTATGGCAAATTAAGTATTGCCATGGTAAGACTGCTGGAGGTGGACTCGGGATATGTTGCTATCTGTTAGAAGGAGAAAGACATTGAGGCCATCACTAAAGAAAAGGCAGTTGAGGTTCTTTGGGAAATTATTTTGCATACCTGCCATAACATCTCAGATCCCGGCCCACAGGAGCGTGCTATGCCATGGATAGGGCAACACTCGAAAGAGAAAATAAAAGAGGAAATCCAGCTTCAACAAACCTGGGCCAAGGTAGTCGAAGTGGTCAAGTTTAAGAACAGGAGGAATAACAGTGACTGCATTTATGTTTTTAAAGTCGTCTTTGCAAAGACCACAATGGCCAAAAGGCAAAAGAGCATGGTCTGCTCATGTTTAATGCCAAAGTAACTGGAGACCAAAATGAGAAAGAAGAATTTACTCCAGTTCAATTATGCTTTAGGTGCTAAAAAATGGAGCAGCAGGCGACCAAGGACTGTAAGGAGCCACAAGAAACATGCGCTAAATGCAGTGAAAGAGCCATCATTGGAGGACGTGTAAAAACAACTTCGAAAAGTGCGACAACTGTGGGCAGGGACACTGGTCAATGGCCATGGCCTTTCCTATCAAAAAGAAACATGAGTTAAGGAAACAAGAGGAAACGCATAGAGCCAATACAACTTACGCCCAGGCAGCAAAGGCGGCTCTCTCAGAAGTTGATACGGAAAGCACCGACCTCAACTACAGAACGAAAACTCAACCAAGATTCTGACGTGCTTTCTGCACGCGCACGTCCTGAATCTTACGCGCCCAGGAACGTTCGCTAAAGAGCCAAATCAAATGCTCGCCAAAAACGGTATGGACCAAATGTGGTTCCCAGACACTATCTCCTCCGGGTATGTCCTGCAATTGCAGATGGTCCCAGATCAACAGACAGAGGTACCAGACGGCACCCCAAAATGAACCCCTCCCCCCCAAAACTAAGAAAGAGAAAAAAGAAGCAGTCGAAGTGAAAACTCTTGTCCCTAAACAGAGGCAAGTAGACAACGAAGAGAGGGAAAATGGTAGGTCGGCTACTACTAGTTCTTCGGAATCCTCATACTCATCGGACTCAGAAGCCCCTCAAACAAAGAAGACCAAGGGAAAGAAAGGGAAGAAAAAAGTTTGCGTGTGGATAACATCAATCTCACAATATACGCATGCGAACAGTTTACCTTTTGCAAAGAGACTGTGGGGAAATCTCACGTGGAATTTCTTTTCCAGCACGGAATTTCCATGCGCTGGAGAAGGTTTTGTTAGGCTTAAATTGGTAAGCCTACCCCTCCCCCTTCAAAAAGCGGTAGCCTCGAACCGCGTCCACCACGGTCTACATTTACACGGGTTAGAATCGCATCGGCAAGAAAATTCGAGGCTAGTCGAGAGTAGAGCTGTTTCCCACTCCCCCTCCCCCCCCGAGGGCTGAGCCTCGGACATATATAGTGTTTGTCATTCATGAGGCAGACACAGAGTTGAGGAGTCTCGCCCGGACCCAAAAAGATTCTCCTAGTTCCAAGTCAGGTGCTAACAACAAAGCAAAGTGACGGCTGAACTATTTGTGTATTGAAATTAGCCCCAGCCAGTGAGGTAATTCCATTTAACGATCGATACCAAGAGATTTTTCCAACTTCTCTCATCAACTCCTGTTGAAACCCTCCTCGTTCGCCCCTCGTTTTTGGTTGGCTGAAATACTCTCCCCTGGACCGGACGTTACGGCCCCCCACCTCCCTTTTTGGAGAACCGTCATCACTTTAAGTTCCCGCTCAGAAGCTCTGAATGCCCTCGCCTCACGTGCAGAAGACATCCGTGAAGCCTTACCCCGACGTCTCACCTGGAATCATCCGTAAGCCAACCCCTCTTTCCCTTCAGTAACCCATTTGAGTTAATTCCTCCATTTGAATAGTCTCCCTCTGTAATACCTTAAATTTTAACTTCATAGTCTGATTCATAACTACAATTCCCCCCCTCGTTTACCAGTGTAATTTTGCCCATTAATTCTCTGATGTAATTTTGCCCATCAATTCTCTCATTATTTCTATGTAAATAAAATTATATTTTTGTAAATGCCTCTTTAAATAACATTGAGCTTTGCCATTGCCCATATTTTACCTGACCTCGTTGCACTCTTATCTCGATATTCCGCCCGTTTAAACTCGTGGTGTTTCGGCCCTTTGTCGGTTCGCCTTTAAGTTATTGCTCCCTCCCCCATAGATATAATATGGTATTGATGTAATGTAATGTCATACCACGACAGAGATGGAACCTAGAGAAATATTCTATGGCATTAAATCAAAAGTCTTTAAATGGGAATACGATGCCGAAATCGACACTGAAACAGTAGAACAAGCTTTGCTCTGCCAAAAAGTGGTCTACATCACAACACTTGCGAGCAAATTTCTAACGCTGAGTTCAGGAAGAAGAGAAACGGGAGGAAGAACATAACTCATAAACACTAAAAAGACAGCATGGAAGAGTAAGCAACCATATTCCGGGTGCTTGACCCCGACCTTATTCTTATAACAGCACTTCATTGACACTACATCTGGTAAAATTAAAACACCGGGCTACAGAGTGGTCATGAAGAATCACTCTCAAGAACTGGACGAATCCTTTGTGGCTGTCGAACTCCACGCATTGGTAGGAAAACTCGTGATAGCAGCAGCCTACCAACCCCCTCGTCGAGCTTATCTCCCAATAAATAACTTCTACACACTGTTTGGGTACCGCAGAATGGGAATCTTAGGGGGCGCCCTTAATGTCAGATGTCGTGCGGCGGGATATGGTAGAACCAACGACAGAAGCCGAAACTTGGAATTGATTATGGAAAGAAAAAAACATCCAAAGAATAGGACCAGATTTTCTGACCTAAATCACTTCCACATCAGCCACCAAATCTGATATAATCTTAACAAGTGAAGGCTTCCACTTCAACTACCATAGTGAGCCAGGCACAACAGTCTCCAGTGATCAAATAGTGATCCTCACCACAATATCACTCGCGCCAATCCAGCTTCCAGTGTCTCTCCGCAAAAACTACGCCTCGGCCAACTCTGAACGTTACAAGAGACAACTCAGTCAATATACCCCAGCTGACCTAAGCAACGCAACCCTGGAGAAAATAGAGGAAGAACTGGAGAGGATAACGACGTCTATTCTAGAAACAGACTCCGAGTGCGTTCCCAAGACTGAATACAAAACCCCTCCTCAGCCCAGATGGACAGAGGAGATGAGGGAGATCACTCATGTTCACAAGGAAGTGTACGAAGAGATAAGACGTGAAGGTCTTAACCGGGAAAGAAGCTCGCTTCTTCGGCGCCTAAGCACCGAGCTAAAAGAGGCAATCAACCTCCAACAAGAAGAAATCTGGAACAACCTGACAGGTAAAACTGATAGCGAATGGAACTCGGCTAAATCCTGGCGTCAAATCAAGAAACTAAAAGGACTTACTGGAAAAACGAAGGCTCGAATAAAAGAGAACGAAAATTATATAGAGGACCCGGCGGTTCTAGAAGACAGATTCAGGAATTATTGGAAAAACGTCTTCAGTATCACCCCAGAAGAAAATGAAGAGTTCGACGAGGAATTCGAAGGCCAACTGATAGAAGACCTGAATCAGATTATACACCGCACGCACCCACAACATCAAATAGACGAAAGCAGGAAGATGGCGGGCCATGGCTCTCCCATAACAGCAGAGGAGCGTATGGTCACTGTAAGATCTTTTGAACAAAGGGCACCAGGCTGGACGTGCATCACCAAAATCAACTTGATAAATGCCCCACAGCAGATCATTCAGGTAATCATAAATATTTATAACGCTTCCCTGAACACGGATTACTCCCCTGAAAACGGGTTACTTCCCTGTTGGTTTTAAGATTGCTAAAATAATCTTCATACCTAAGGGAGGAAAAATCCCTGATCAACTGGTTAATTACAGGTGAATCTCCCTGCTGGTATTTGCCGCGAAAGTTTACAAAAAGCTCCTAGCTGACAGGTTTCAAGAGCAACTAGCCGAGCGAGGAGCTCACAACCCTCAGCAGCACGAGTTCCGTAGGAGACGAGGAACAGAGACCGCCGTCGCCCTCCTAACGGAAAAACTCGAATGCAGTAAAGCTGAGCGAAAATAGGTAGACGTAATGCTGCAGGATGTAAAAAAGGACTTTAATAAGGTTTGGCTGAGAGGGCTAAAATTTAAGATCCTCAATCCCCAGCTAAACCTAATCCCAGAAAGGATCGTTCGTGAATGTTATGGATAGGAGAGCCCAACTCGCGATCAAGGGCAAAAAAAAACCCGAATTCAAATTCGAGGCGGGGGTTCCACAAGGCAGCTGTCATCAATAACAAAAATGTAAAGGAAAAGAGGCGAAGTGCCCAAACAAAGATTTGAATTAAAAATAAGAAATGAATAATTAAATGACACAGTCAACGAAAATAAAAAGAGAAAGATAAATTAACTGCAATAACAACAAGCATAGATAAAAAGAGGCAAAGTGCCCAAGCCAAAATGTAAGTAGGAAGAAAATTAAGAATAAATAAATAACAAAGATATAAATTCCAAATAAAAAAGCGAAAAATGTCCATATGAAAATAGAAAAGAATAGTTAGCAAAAAACTACTTGAAAGGCTTGAAAGCCACGACGGAGGAACCTACTGAAAGAATAAAAAAAATTATAAAACAATGAAATAACCTGACCCTCTATGTTTACTAGGGCAAACTAGTAAACAATTTCACACTTATGAAAATCTACCACACATTTCATCCCTTTCATTAACTTGAACTTGAACTTGAGTCATTCCATTTCTGTTCATTCCCTGAAGATGACCGACCACTGTCGAAAAGCGTCTCTGAATAAAATATGTCTTTTGAGAATGTTTTTTCTCGCCTGCAAAACAGAGACAAAAGACTTTTAAGGAAAATAAAGAGAATACAAGATAAAATCAATAACGCTGTCACTGCTGTGGACTTAAAAAGGCAATATATATATATATATATATATATATATATATATATATATATATATATATATATATATATATTATGGTATAAGATATAATTTGTTATGCTGTATTTTTTTATTTTAAATTTTTATTTTGGCATCTTTAGTATTAAATTGTCTAAATTATAAAAATCTTCGCTGCAGTTAATGTTAGAAGACCCAGTAGACTTTATTAATGCGGATTCTATAATATTTCGTTGCACATAAAACCTTTTTTTTTAAATTGGTAACCGTGTTTTCTTAACCTATTTATTTTAGAAGATTCGAAATATAAATGTAAAATAATGCGTTAGACGTTTGACCTGTTCTCACACTCTATTTTATGCTCACTTAGTTACATTGGTGTATTGGATGCGAATGCAGTCACTTGCTTCGCGTGGATGAGGAGCGTCCTCAATGCGTGCATAACGCAATGTGAAGGCGGCTACTAATTGCTACACTAACTGCGTTCCATCACTGCGTACAATGTAGTTTTTCTTTATTATTTCACAAGTAAGTTTAAATTGAGGACCTGGAGAAGAAAGGGTGGAAAATCTACAAAGGCCTCACCCCACTTCTTTCAAGAGGAATCACCATAATCATTTTAGAGCTTATTTTTTCAATTGTATCTGTTGTTGTTGAGTTGTATATTGTTATATATGTATATTATTTTAATGTATTTTCACCCTTGTTTATGCCATTGTTTATCTAGGAAAGTATTTTAATATTCCTTGAAAATGTTTTTCTTTTACTTGTCCTCTTATTTCTTTCTTCCTCTTCACTTCTTGTCTCTAATCACAGCTCCCATTACTAAACTTATAATACACCTACTGCGTTAATCATTCTAATCATTTCCTATCTATTCCCTTATTTCCCTTCCCCTTTTCTAGGCCATTGAGGTTATTTCTGCCCGTAAGTATTTAGAGCCACTCTAGTATATTCGTATTCAATTTCTTTAAAAGGATATTTCTATATTTATTTATTTTTCACATTTATTTCTGGTGGATTAATCCTATTAACCTTTTATTTGCCTACCCTTTCACACACCAATCTATACATACACTTCGTTGCATATCTCACATATATTCAATGATTTCAGTGCAGCCAAGATCTAAATTGTCTCTTAGATGCGACAATAACACTCGTCTGCTCCATTTGCTTACGTAAAGGAGACGTTCGACCAACGAAGTCGATTCCGCCTCGAATGAACGGATTAAAATGATCCCGAAACTGGTCTGAATTCACTTTATGAAAAGGAGGTCTCCCCTTCCTAGAAACCCGATTCCCTGCACCCCATTGAGTGGACGAGGCTTCATCTCGGCTGAATTGGGAATAATTTCGGTTTCCATTACAGGCCCTAGCAGAGTCAATTTCACCGAATCATGTTTCTTGATGGCATTAACTGGACTCCTTTCTTTAAGAGCTCCTTATTTGCCTCCTACAACTACGACATCCTTCTATATTTATTCCATCTTTTGAATTCCGAAATGATACTAAATTTCTCACTACATTCTTTAGTCCATGTTCACCTTCCTCCCCTTTAAATTTATCGGTTGGGAATCTACTCTCGACATTTCTAAGAAAACAATATCATATTCTTTCAACCAAACTAATTTACGTTGTTTCCCGTTCAGAAATTTCTCATATCGTCCTTATCATCTTGTTTCTAACACATGAGTGATCACCTGCTCAAAATCACCTTAATTCAGTGATCGAGGGTCTCAGTTTATCTTCATTGCTTCCGCCAAAAACACAGTGAAGTTTTTCTTACGTCATATGAGCTTACTTGATTTATATTTACATATCCGGAATAAACTCATTTTATCCACCACCACCCTTCCGGTAAAACCAGAAGTCATGGCCAAAGGTTTTGAGCCTATGTGTTCATAAAATAAAGTTAAAAGAACTAATCAAACATTGAATTTTGTTTTAGTATGTTTGTATCCTAATTCGAAGGTGAAATATATAAATATTTAGAGCTCAAACCCATTTTCTTATTAAATAAATTTAAATGATGCGCACATACTTTATTTACAATAAAGGACCTTTACCTTCAGGACTGGTTATATTACTTTTGGCATACTTCTCACAATTGGACGGCCTAGGTTCATCAACCGCGAGTTTGATTATCGCCCACAAATTCTGTATTAGGTTAAAATCGGGCCAATTCCCAGGCTAAGATCTCAAATGTTCGAAGTTTTTCCAGCCAAGAAATTTGTTATGGCTTTTGATTAGTAACAAGGTGGGCTACCATGCTGAAGATTGCACTTAACATACTTAAATTGGCCCTGAACTTTTGAGAAAAGATGCCGATGGAACACGTTTTGGTGTCATTTTGAGTTCATTTCAGTGTCCTTGGGCAAAATTGTTAGTGCTCCAGTTCACTTAGATAAGAAACAGCGACAGACATGGTGTGCGTCAGGATGCCTCCCTGTGGGCAGGACACAGGACTAATGAAAGCACTCGCCTTTCCTCCTCCTAACGAGGGATCTTTTGGGAACTCTAAACAAGTGGAAGGTAGTTTCAACAGATAATATCACTTTATTTCATTCGTCAACATCCATTATTTATATATACTACAAAAGGTAGACCTACCTTTAATGTTATTTTTGGTGAGATGAGGCTTCTTTGCAACCCTTTTTGACTTGAGACCTTTGTCAAAAGGTCTCCGCATTACTGTGCACGCTGAAGCGTTCACACCTGCTTCTTTACAATCGTGAGCAAGCTTCGTACATGGAACCACCAGATCCTTGAGCGGGCACCACCCAAAGAGGTGATCTTGGTGTTGATTTGAAGCCCCTGTTGGTCAATATATATATATATATATATATATATATATATATATATATATATATATATATATATATCATTATAGCATGTTTTATTAAAAGCAATTGCTAGTTTCGAATTAATCATTCTTTTTTCAATCTTCTCGATTTGTCTTATATTCGCCTTTTCTTCATTGTTTAACCTGTGGATAAGCGCACCGAAGTTCATCAGGGACTGATGTTTGTTATTTTGCCAAAGGTAGAAGTAAATTAATGTACTTTAGCACTTTCTTTAATTTAACTGACGCATTTCGATACATCGAGTATCATCTTCAGAGTTACAATGGGGAATTATTTCAAAGTATTCTGTTTATATATGTTACAAAATGTATTAACAAAATTACGAACGAAGCTATACACGAATAGGCAGGTTGGATCCAGGTGATAAAAGGTCGGAGAAGTAGGTAGCCATATATATATATATATATATATATATATATATATATATATATATATATATATATATATATATATATATATTATTGAAGGCGACTGTGAATGTAGCGTTAATTATTTTCTTTTCGAGTCTTTCGATTTGTCTTATAATCCGCTTTTAGGCGTGAGTTAACCCGTGGATAAGTTCGCCAAAATTCATTAGAAAAGTAGTAACGAACGAGAGCAGGAAACTAGTTCACTGAGCAAAACAAAATATTTACTACCATATTTTTCTTCTTTTATTGTCTTTTTTTCATATTTTATGCCTCTGGTGTTCTCACCTTTGGCATTTTAAACCGGCTCGTCTGAATCTTCCTTTCAAATATATATATTGATTTAATTTTTTTTTTTCTCTCCGTCGTAGCTTTCTAGTCTTTCAAGTTTGTCTTTTGTTAACTTTAACTAACCTAATATTATTTTTGTGGTCATTTTGCCTCTTTTGTTTTCATTTTTGTCTATTATTATTTTTATTTTGTTTCTTTCTCTTTGTAGGCACTTCGCCTCTTTTGTTCATTTTTTATTTTATTCTTAAATTAGTTTGTACTTTTTTATTTCGTTTTCTTTTGATGGGCTCTTCGACTCTTTTATTTATTTTTATTATATTTTAAATTAGTTTGTTTGGTTTGGTTTGATTTTTTTGTTTTGTTGTTCTTGTTTTTTCCCATTGATGGGCTCTTCGCCTCTCTTTATTGTTTGTCCTTTTATTTATTTATTTTATATGGTCTTATTCGTTATCTCTTCTTTGTTCGGTTTTCGTTTTGGTTGTTCTTCTGTTTTTATGTCCGTATTTCTCGATCTTGGTTATTTATATATTGCCTCTTCCCTGCAGTTTCTTCCGCTTGGGAATAATGCTGCCCTTGCAACTTTGTGTCGCTTCTGCTGTGGGATTGCAATGTTGAGGTTGTCGAGTGTGGGTATAATAGTTTGCTCTATCTTCCCACAAGTCTTTCTCCCTAGCCTTTGAGCTTTCGTATTAATTGGCTTAAGCCCTGCTCTTACGTGCAGGTCTATTTGCCTAATACGGTCGCTTCTTCTAGCTCCAGGTATTAGCAGGGTGGCTTTATTTTGTACTATCTGCATCGTCCTGAGAGAAGTATAACTTGCCATCTGCTTTATCACTGCTGGAACCTGTATAGTTTCCGAAGTTGCCTTTTGGCTAGGGAGACTCTGGTGTTGATTTGGGTTTTGTACCCAGACTTGGTGAACTGTAAACCAAGGACGTTACCCTTTTCCGAGTATGGGTATAGGTCGTCGTTCACAATGACGTCATCTATTTCCGGAAGTTCATTGGGATTATTTTGATTTTTTGGCGGTTGATTTTAATTTTCCACTTCCTTTCATATCGAGTAATGTTGTTTATTTCGGCAGCTGTATCCCTTGCTTGAACTCCGGCGTTCCTATAGGAGCTGGGAAGATTTGTGTGATGTAATCTTCAAATTGCAGATACATCGTGTTGTCCCGCACCTGAGCAAAGAGGTCTATTGTGTACACGAGGTACAGCAACAACCTCAGACAGCTGCCTTGTGGAACTTCCGCCATGAGTTCGAATTCGGGTTTTGAAAAGCCCTCGATGAAGATTTGGGCTTTTCTCTCCATAACATAGTCACAAAGGACCCTTTCCAGGATTTGGTTCAGCTGAAGCTGAAAGATGTTGAATTAGAGACCCCTCAGCCAAACCTTATCGAAGGCCTTTTGTACATGGCGCAGCACCACATCTACGTATTTCCACTCTGCTTTGCAGTGTGCTATTTTCTCCGTTAGGAAGGCGAGAGCAGTTTCCGTATCTCGCCCCTTTCGGAACCCGTGCTGCGGGTGGTTGTGAGCTTCCAGTTCGGCTAGTTGGTCTTGAAGCCGGTTTGCTATGATTTTTTCGTAGATTTTACCCCCGAACTCGAGAAGGGAGATTGGCCTGTAATTAACCGGTTGATCTGGGGTCTTACCATCCTTGGGTATAAAAATGATTTTTGCCACCTTTAGACCGTCGGGGAAGTAGCCAGTGTTCAGGAAAGCGTTAAAGATGTTGGTGATTCTTTGAATGATCTGCTGCGGGGCATTTTTCAGATTGCATTTGGTGATGCCCGTCCAGCCTGGTGCCTTTTGTTTGAAGGATTTCACAGTGGCCATGACGTTCTCTGTTGTTATTGGACGACCATGGTCAACTATCTCCCTTCCCATGGTTGCGTGGTGGTGTGGATGCGTACGGTATATTATCTGATTCAGATCATAAATCAGTCGGACTTCGAATTCCTGGTCGAATTCTTCGTCGTCTCTTTTGGTGATAGAGAAGACTTTCTCCCAATATGTTCTGAATCTTCCCTCCAGAACCACCGGGTCCTCTATATATTTCCCGTCCTATTTGATCCGAGCCTTTTCCTTTCTTTGTAAACCTTTCAGTTTCCTGATTTGGTCCCAAAATTTGGCCGGGCTTAGCTCACTGGCTATTCAGACTATAAGGCTGTCCCATATCTCAGCCTGTTGGATTTTTATTGCATCCTTTAGTTCGGAGCTTAGCCAGCGTAGTAGCACGCTTCTTTCCCTGTTTGGACCTTCCCGTCTAATCTCCTCGTAAACTTCTTTATGCGCATGTGCGATCCTCTTCATTCTTCATATCCTCTGTTCATCTGGGCTGAGGTAGCGTTTTGTATCCATTTTTGGGAACACACTCGCGGTCAGCTTCGATGATAAAAGTCGTTACTCTTCCAAGTTCATCGTCGATCTCTTCCACTGTAGCCTCGCTCAGGTCGGCTAGGGCGTTGAATTGGTTTTCTTTTATATATTACGCTTGTAATATTAGAGGCTGTTTGCGGTTTGGAGCATGTGCTAGGCTTTCGGTATTATGTTCGCATGACTTCTGGTCTAGTTGTTTTCCATGTTTTTCCAACGTGTGTGTTTTGGCGGCACCATTGTTTAAATGGTAACTCATTCTTCATGTTAACTTTGTTTCTGTCATTACGATATATGAATAAGGTAGGCGCTCACAGTCTCCCATTTTCAAGTATATTCATATATTAAATGACTTCTCTGCTTAGGTGTTAGGTGAGAGCTTGGGTTGTTTTTCATGATGAGGTTGGATGTACGTTTACTATTGTAGTAGCTTATGAGTGATGCATTGTTTTCATCTTGTGTTGGTTTTACTCCTCTGTTTATGATCACTACATGTTACCTGGACTAGTTGCATGTAATAGTTAAACCAGAAGCTGACGATTGGCCAGGCTAATCTGGCTTCGTGGAACCCTACTTCTAACATAGGGGGAAGGTTTGTGTCAATTTGCAGGACGATGTTTCTATCCAGCATAGTCAGGCTATAGAGCCGGACTCCTGAGACCTGGCATTCAGGTGCCCCATTAGTATTGTTTGGGTCCTTCTGAAAAATAGGCCAGTGAAACACTATAAAGGTTAAAAGTTTTCCTTGGCGGCTGGTATCCGGTGGTTATGACTATCTTTCCTATGTCGATTTCGACCTCTATCGTGAGATTGTATTCTTCGAGATTTCTGAATTGCTTGTATTTTATCCCTTTTCAATCGCAATAGCGGCTTGCTCGAGTCTCACTTGCGAATTACTCGTGATTATCAGGTCTAAATTCCAATTTTTTATTTGTTCACTACGCATGTTGAGCCTGTGTTCCGAAATCCTCAGTGCGCTTTCTTGCATGATGTTGTGTTATATAAGAAGAGGTAAAGGCATTATTTTATACATAAAAAAACATACTATTCGCGATAATGAAAGACATTAATATTGATATTACATCTGAAATTTTTTGTCTAGTTAAGAAAAAACAATAAGAACAAAATTTTTGTCGTAATCTATAAGTCAACAAAGCATATAAATTATTACGATATTGGTAGGGTGACTGCAGAGTCAGTGAGGCAACCGACTCGGTCAGTGAGATCATTTGATAACGTTTCGCTTCTCCCATTCTTTTTGTCTTTTTGAGGCATAATAGAGAGCCTTATTTTCAAAGAATAAGAAACTTTCTCTTTCATGCTGAACATTTAAAATTCTATCATTCCAAATATCCCTTACACCATAGCATACAAGCCATCATATCTCACTCTTGATTTTAACATGTTGATTTTAACCTCTTGACGGCGTAATGTTGAAACCCACACCCCATTCACTGTCTGAAAATTGAACAAAAATAGCTTCGTCCAAAAGCATCATATGTTCTGCTAAAATTCAAAAAGCTCTTCGATCTTTTCTTCTCCTTAATATTGGCCATAGTCGCTGACAGAGCTAGAGGAGTGAGGGAAATCCACACTAGGTAGCACTTTTTGTAAGGCGGCTCTATTAAATAAAAAAGCCGTAATTGTAATCTTTCTCTATATTTTGGGAGATGATGTCAAGTTTTGGAATTTTTTGTTGTTAAGAGATCTATAGAGCACTTTTAAGATAAGTTTCTATTCTAGTTTTCAACTTTATTATGAATAAAAATCGTTGACGGTTTGAGCTCCATCCCAGACTCCACTGTAAGAGTTACCGCTCACTTTAGAGACGTTCCCTACAATTGCCTCCCTTGACTCGCTTGCAGCATCTCGATTTTAAGTTTGGAGAAGTTTTGGAATTGTATGTTGTAAAGATGGGCGGCAAATTCTACGACCTTCCTGTGCGGCCCAATAATAGGTAGGTCTCTGGTCATGGCTAAGACAGGCTTCTTCCTGGCGACTCTGCCATAATATCTACCAGACTGTAGTTAATTTACTACTGTTCTTTGGCTGAGTTGGTATCTTTC
Source organism: Ceratothoa steindachneri (assembly GCA_963969495.1). Taxonomy (NCBI): domain Eukaryota; kingdom Metazoa; phylum Arthropoda; class Malacostraca; order Isopoda; family Cymothoidae; genus Ceratothoa; species Ceratothoa steindachneri. Next base: position 83,849,988 of record OZ018323.1, read on the forward strand.
CGCTAATTCCTAAGTTTTTAGCAGAGGGTTGTTCTCAATGATTCTTTAAACAATACAAATACGAGGGGCAGTCAATAAGTTTTGCAATTCGGATATAACGAAACGAGATATGAGGAAAAGTGTTTTATTATTTTTCAATATAACTACCCTCGACTTCAATGCACTTGCGCCACTTGTCCCTGAGGCTTCGAATTCCCGACAACCAGAAATCTGCCGACTGCTGTTCAATCCACTCCTGGACGGCGAGCTGGACATTTTCATCGTCCCCAAGCCGGCGTCTACTCAGTGCAGCCTTGAGCTGGTGGAATAAAAAGTAGTCGCTAGGGGCCAGATCTGGATTGTAGGGGGGAATAGGTTGAGCTCCTCGAATCCGCACTCGCGCAGGGCACCTTGTGCAACTCTGGCCTTGTAGACTTTGACGACGTTGAAGTCGATCATGGCGCGTGAGGTTTCTAGGGACCCAACGGGTAGAGACCATGGCCATGGCGAAATTGTCGTGGATGATGTTCATAACACTTCCATGTGATATTCCAAGTTCTCGCTCGATTTCTTCGACCTTCACCCGTAGATTTTCGAGGATCATCCTCTTCACACGGGCTACATTGTCCTCATTGGTCACGTCTAATGGGCGTCATGTTCAAGGTCATGTTTAAGGGGCTCACGACCATGGCGGAACTCCCTATTCCAGCAAGCAATGGTTGCATAGGAAGTGGCGGTGTCGGTGTACACTTCAACCATGCGTTCATGGATCTCTTTTGCATTCTTGCCTTCCTTGGTCAAAAATTTGATCACTGCGCGGTGCTCAACCTTCTCCATTGTTGAAAAATTTGTAACTGACGATCTGCAATCAGCTACTGCTTCCTCAATAGACGAGGCAAGAGCATGCAGCTGCAGGTCCTGACTTTTCATAACTTGCCCTAATACCCCAACGAACAGCCATCCCCCTTCCTCTGTTTTGTCCTACCGATTTGCAAAACTTATTGACCACCCCTCGTATATTTTAGAAGGCTCAAGAGGACCAGAGCCTGACTTTGGTGATGATTTACCGTTTTCTTTAAATTGAACTATAATTATTTTAGAAAAATTGATTATTCCAAGATTCTTAGACATTTGTATTTGGGACCAACAATCCTTCCTCTTTGCAGATTGGAATTTCCTGGAGATTTTGCTTTCTGTATATTTTTAATAATTACAATAGTAAACTTTGAAAAATGAAAGCAAATAGTTATCATAACAATGGAAATATTTTGTCATAAAGTTGTGGGTGTCTATTTATTCCTTGCTTGTCTGTATATCTTGCCCATTTGAAACATTTAAATGAAGCTCATGAACAAAAATCTCCTTCCCCGATTGCCTGAATGGGTGCCATTCTCTTGCAGGGCAATGGAGACACCAATGGCCGCAACCTTAATACAATAACAAGGTCAACAGACCTAAGTCACGTGCTCTCAATTATTCTAAAGTATGAACATATGACATTACGACCTTCAAAACTTTCAATAATTTCCGAACTAACCTTGGGAGGTCCTTGGCAAATATATCATTTGGAAGAGAATGTAAAACAACATATGGGTTTCAAATTTCGTTAGAATCAACTGAATAGTTATAATGTTATTGCCAAATAATTCCCGAACTAACTTTGGGAGGACCTTGGCAATTATATCATTCGAAAGATAATGTAAAAGAATCGGCCGAATAGTGACGATGTTATTGCCCCAAAACTCATTGAATAGTAAAACGCTTGCCCTCTGACCGACTGACCTACGGATCGACATAGTAACTTATAGAGTCGCATACACAAGACTAAAAAATAGTTGTGTTAAGTTGAGAAATTATTCCTCATGCTCCATTTTCAACGGACATCAGATTGTTATTTATTTAAGTCATTAAATCCTGCCCTAAATGGCAAAGTTTACTTTGATATGAAAGAGGCAGAAAAAGATATCAAATATATTTGATCAAAACTGAATGAATTCTCCAAGAAAGGTATTTACTGCTTAGTTAAAAAGAAGCCTTGTCGATAATGATCAAAACTAATTTGCCGAGTAGATACATTTTTAAATATTAACATTATTTTACTTTTCTTTAAAAAAAACAACCTTTAAGGTTTCTTCATAGCATACTACTTCAAATACAATGCAATATGTTAAACAGATTTCGAATCGGAAGCCAAATCTGATGAAATGATTTAAGATGAGAACCGATATGTTAAATTGATTTAAGGTTGAAACAATATGTTAAATTGATTTCAGATGGGATGTAATGTTCACTTGTTGATTTGGGAAGAAATAAGTTAAAGTGATCCTTCTAAACCATGGTTTTAAGGTTGGGATAATTAGCTCCCGCATCGATTTCCATTTTAATCCTTTATATTATCCTCGCCCTTTTTCTACCCTTTCTTCTTCCCTGAATTTTTCTTAAGTGTGTAAAAATTCCCTCATCAGATCATAGAAAAATAGGAAAATCTTACACGAAGGAAAATGTGCAATTTTTCAGTTATTCACTATTTTAATAATCTTGCTCACCTTTCTTACTTTCAATATACTTCAATGTCGCTTTGGGGTCATAAAATGCACGCAGATTTTTAAAAAACATTCTTGATTTACTCTTTAACTTTTCCTTCTGTTTCTGGCACTAATTTTGGATCTCAAATAAAAGCTGACATTTAACAGTCGTTCCATATATATTCGCGGGATAAAGTCTCCCTGCTCTCTTTATTATGCCTTATTTTTATTGTCTTTCATATATGTGACCGGTTGGGCGTTAATTATTTAAATTATTATAATCCTTGTATAATACGAGTATTAATACTAATATGAAGTTTATATCAGATTGATTTTAATCACTTTCTTACATTTCACTTCTAATTTACGAAATATATTTTTCGCGTCGAAATCTAGATTTCAAAGCGAAAAAGATATTTCGTAAATTAGAACCTGAATGTAGGAAAGAGAAGAGTAATTGATTATAATAACTAGATGAAAGAGAAAAGCAAGATGATATTTTGCCATAGCGATAGATGACATGGGTTATAGGAGGATGCTGGTACGTAAGATGCGAGTATAACTATATAGGTTAGACCTCTTGTTAGGGAAGGTGTAATGTAATCAGAGTTCGTCAAGTAGGGAGGTTCAAGTTATTACTCGTACATTTCAATACTTGTGCTCAAGATACGCACGTATTCGTAAAAGTTTCAAACAACCTCTTCGGCAGCAGAAATTAGGGTTGACAATCTTTTTCTGATTCCTTTCTCTATTTCTCCCGTTTACTCATTCGTCTTTACTTCCGTTAAGTTTCCCCCATTAAGCTAAAATGACCTTGATAGTTGTACCCGGTGCCTTTCTTTTCGAGGCCACAGCAAATAACAGCAGGTTTCACGCAACGTAAACAACTAAATTTAGACCAAAAACATTACGTTTGATTGCTATTCCCAACAAGATTAACAAGAGCTTGATGTCAAAACAAGTCATCAAAGCCAAATAATCACCTTTATTCCACTCCGGCCGAAATGAACCTACTTTTAAATATAAAAATGACCTTTATCGTCTTACAGCTTCAAGCCGATTGGAAAACAAGGTTCCTCTCATCAATAATCCATCTACTTACGTCATAATCCAGGATTAGGAACAAATATTGCGTCTACAATCACTCTCATATTGCTGTCACTTAGTGTGTTGTTAGAGGGTGAAAACACAAAAGTGTTGACAGCAGGCCTATCAGGATATAGTGAAGTGTAGAGCGGACGTGTTAATCAGAGGCTCCTCTATTATGCCTCTTTAATCTTAGTAAATGTAGCTGAACCGTATTAAGAAGCTTACCATTAAATCATAAACTAATTACTAACCTAATTAACATAACTTTCATAGTGATTCCTTAATTAGTGTTAAAATAAAAAAAGTGAAGCCTAAATTTATTCTTCAATCTGAGTGAGTGAGTGGCCTATTTTCCGCAATATATTCCGGGGCCCTGATTTGACCTGCTGTGGTTGCCAACTACTCTTAAGTGAATTTCTTATTTTGACTTTCATTTCGCTTTTAAGCTAGAAATGCTAAATAACCATTCAAGTAAACCCCGAAGAAGTGCTACAAATCCAGTAAGGTACGGAGAATCATCTTTATCTGCTCGGATAAATAGTAAAAGGCCTAAGAGAAAGAACATGGGGTAAATACAACATGGCACCTACTAACAACTTCCCAGCATCCTCATATTCTCCCTCTAAGGGGGAATTAGGGGGAGATCAAGCGTCAACCTCTGTTTCCGTAGAAGAATAGCTGAAGGATATAAGCAAACTCTTGGTACTATGAATAATGCTCTGATTAATATCCTTACTATAGATATAAAACTAAGTGATTTTCTTGAAGAGAATAAAAAATTTAGAGCGGACATCCTACGGCTCACTAATGAAAATAAAGAATTGAAATCAGATCTCCAAAACTTAAAACAAACAAGTGAGGACTGTGTAAATCATCTAGAGGGGGCATTAAACATGCTTAGGAATGAACCCTTCAGGCATAAACTCTAATCAGTGGAGATTCTCTACCCAAGCATGAGCTTCTTGACCACAACAATCCCGAGCCCACTGTTCAAAATGTCCTACAAATTATACTCCCTAACTTTCACTTGCAGCTTATTCAGAATTATCTCTTTCTTTGGTAAAGAGAGATACCAACTCTCAATGACGGACATAAATGCCAAACACCATCTTTTTAAATATCTTAAGCAACGGCGGGACAAACCGCGAAACTTTTTCGTGAGTGAGGTACTAACCAAAGAACTCTTATCCCTACATACAACTCTACGAAAACTGAAACAAGAACACTCCTCCTTTCTAAACAATATTATTCGGACCAGAAATGGAAATTCTCACTGAATGTGACTTACAAGTGTTCAAAAAGAAGTGTCTCCCTAATACTCAGCTGAGTGATATCCCTACCCCTCCCCATCCATACACACAACGATTATAGTAAACTAACCGGCCTAGGACGTACACTTTGACTCACTGTTATTGGTTTTCCTGCTCTCTGTCTTAATACTATGATAAGCCCATCTCTTTCCAATAACTGTGTCCGTTTATTAGATTGATATTTTAAGGGCTAGCTTGTTTTGTAACTAGGATATTCCTTCTTGATACGTCTATTATTCAGAGTCATATTTAATGGCATTTTTATCTAATTTTTATTGTATTTGAGTTGTTTTATTCACTTATGTTTGTGTATTGTGTTTTAAGGCTGCTAGTTTTATTATATGCTCTCTTTCTTTTAGCTTTAAAATCTAGTAAATTTTATATATGAATCACATATTCTTAGAACAAATAGACTCAGATGTGAATTTGGAACTGCTGCGTGATAACTCTAGCTGTGAATATGCTTGTCGTAGAATGACCCTTGGCTTTGATCACTCTACGCTTTGACACCCTTTTAGTAGCTGTATGCTTTAAGGGGCGTGAGTTACTTCTATGATGAAGTAGGCTTTGTTCTAAGAGTGCTATTTTTGTGGTTTAGTCCTTAAGGAAGAGCTATTTTTAAACACATAAGGATAAGAGGAAACACCAGAATCTACCAAAAATAAACATGTATTTTAAATTAAATATTACAAACCAACAGTAAAAGCATTTCTATATTTGGCCTCAAAGAATTTTAAATGACAAAACATAAACAAGTAGGCTTTCAATAAACAAACCAATTGCCAATTAGTATTTTTATCGCGACCCAATTTGTTTAGCATAAAACATTAAATTAATGTACTGTCATCTACAAACACATATGACCTCGGTTCAAGAATAATGGTTTCTACTCTCCTTTAAAACGTGGGACGTACTAAACTTCTACTATCGCAATAGATATATAAATGTTATTGATAACTTACGGGTAGGTAACAGGGATTGCCGGATGTCGCTGGAGGACTTATCTCTCGCTTTGAAGTGTTGCTTCGTCACTGCTTGAATTTTCGAGGAGGGATTGATTGTCGCCTGTGCTGGGTGATGATTCTTCAACGTAATTAAAGAACGGGAGCTCGTTGGGGCAGGGTTCTTCTCCTCTCACTCTTACGGTGCTTGAGATGTGAGAATCACTCGAGTGTGAGCGGCTTTGCTTTTCTTCAGTCGGGCTTCTTTGCAGACGGAAAAGGCTTCTTCGGTATGGCACCGATATAAAACTTGACTATTTAGGTTAATACGGCCCTGAAAGGGGGGGATCGATTTTCTCAATCTGATCCTATCGTTTCTCACGGAAATAGTCTTGTATGGCTGAAGGATCGATCTTTACGAACTAATCTTTCTTCTGGCGAATCGACTTCTAAAAATCTTCTTGTCTAGCCGATGGATCGATCTTCACGACCTAATCCTACTCTGGCGTATCGACTTCAGATAATCTTCTTCTCTTTCTTTGCGGGGCTTATTTATAGGCGGATTGCCGCCCCATCTAAAGGGGGAAGTGACCAGGCCACAGATGCAAAAGGGGGGGGGGAGCGAATGGTGAGTTAGCATCTGGGGAGAGCGAGAATTCATGAGGTGGTACTGGGGTGCCCAAGTCAGCTCGCAAATTATAGGCTCGTAACCGCACCGCTACTTGGCGTGCCTTCTGACTCGCACCGTTTTTTTTTCCTAACCACGGGTTTATGGGTCTCGTAGGTCATGCGATCGTTAGAGCGTCGTTTAAGGACCTTAGGTGGTCGCCTTCAAACATATGTTAGCTCCAACTGCCCACAGCGGCAAGGAGATCACACATGGTAAGCATTTTCGCCGGCTACCTTTCCCACGCTTCTCCTCATGAAGGGAGGGGGGGCTTGAATGTACCTATACTCCTCCAGGAGGCTTAATGTAGCCATTTCTCCACAATGCTAGTGTCGATTCATTTAAAAATCTCAAGCAAAATTTCAATAAGCTCGGGCTCTCAGTAATTTGTTTCAATATTCGTAGCTTTTACAGAAATTCGGAGTTTCTTGGATACCTATCTAATTGTAATCATGAGTTCGATGTCATTGTCCTGACGGAAACATGGGGCAATGTTCAACATCTTCCTTTATTAGATATCCCAGGCTATAAGGGAATTCATAACATAAGAACTAACAAGAGAGGGGGTGGGGTCAGTATGTTCTTAAAAAATATTTTTAAATATCTGCCTGTTGAACTCTTGATATTTCGGAAGAATTCCTTGAATGCACTGGTGTCAAGCTATATTATCCCAATTCTGACAGATCGGTGACTATACTTGGTGTTTACCGTCCTCCTAATGGTCCTGTTTCTGATGCTACAAATAAATTACGTGAATTAATTGATGTTAATCGTCTTAACAGATATGAATCTATTGTAGCTGAGGACTTTAATATTCGTCTTCTTAATGAGGGTCATAATCAAGAAACAGCTGACTTTGTCACCATGATGAGTGAATGTTTTTATCGACCTGTTATTTCTAGACCTACCAGGTTTAATACAAGCAGGCAAACAGCTTCTCTAATTGACCAAATATGGTCCAATACTACTGCTCCTTTTCAAAGCTGCATCTTATTATGTGACATCACAGATCATCTCCCTATATTTTGTCGACTCAACATAACTTTCCAATCATGTAATGAAAAGGTTACGATAAAATTTAGGAATATGTGTCATGCTAACAAATTGAAATTCAATCAGATGCTCAATAATACCAACTGGGATTTAGTGTTACATGGTCCAGCCGACCTAAATTTTAAATTATTAAAGTTGCTTGAAACTATCGAATGGTATTACAATACTTGGTTCCCATTTATGACCAAAATGGTGGGTTAGTACTAAGAGACTTAAAAAACCTTGGATAGCAAATGCACTTCTAAATTAAATTGATACCAAACATGAAATGTACAGATATGTAAGAAATAATCTGTTCGATAAGCTGATCTATAACAGATTTTGTAATAGATTAACGTCTCTTATCAGGGTAGCCCGTGCTAATTACTACAAGGAACAATTTGCACTATGTAAAAATGACATTCGTAAAACTTGGTCAATAATTAAGTCTGTAATAAAGAGGATAAGGAAGGACTCATTTATCACAAACTTACGTGGTACAAACACTATACTCACTGATCCTTTAGACATTGCTGAAACTCTTAATGATCATTTTTCTGGGATTGGTTTAACTCTTAGGGATAAGTTACCGGACAATGGCCAAAATGATCGTCGGTACTTATCACCATCTGTAGCTTTCTCATTATACCTGTTCCCTAATATTTCAGATGAAATTAAAACGATTATCTTCTGGATTAAAGAAAACTAAAGACAATTCCGACAGTCTATCTGTAAAATCATTAAAAGATAACTCGCGACCCTTATCTTAACATTTATCTCTTATATTTAACAGTATAATACAAGCTGGTCAATAGCCTGACATTATTAAAATAGCTTGTATCACAGCTTTGTTTAAAGGTGGTGATTCCTTGGATTGTAATAATTATAGGCCTATTAGCCATCTACCTTTACTAAATAAAATCTTAGAAAAACTGTTATACAAAAGGCTCTACTCTTACTTTAAAGCTAATAATTTGTTATCCAAGGATCAGTATGGCTCTCGAAAGAACAAAAGTACTGGGGATGCTGTGAATGACTTTCTTGCAAGTGTATATGAATCTTGACTAAAGTAAGGCATTTGACAGAGTATCTCATGATTTACTCTTAAAAAAATTGGAGAATTATGGTATAAGAGGCTTAGGACTGCAACTGTTTGCATCATATCTTTCAAATCGTCAACAGTACGTAGTTGTTAATGGGTGCAAGTCTAGCACTAAATCAATGCATATAGGTGTACCACGGGGGTCAGTGCTTGGTCCTCTCTTATTTTTAATATACATAAATGACCTACCGCAAGCCACGAGAACCCTAAAAGCTATTCTATTTGCGGATGATACAACACTCTACTCCTCCAATCATGAATGACATCAATATACGTTCGCAGGAACTGAGTGAAGACCTACTACATATTCACGAATGGCTTTTGGCTAACTACTTAAGGTTAAACATTAATAAATCATATTACATGATATTTTCTACACGAGAGATTCCAAATAAGGTTAATGTTGCTATAAGTGATAAAGTTTTTTTACAACAGACTCAAAGGAAGTTCTTAGGTGTGCTATTGGATTACAATTAACTTTTAAGCAGCATATAAACAATATTATAGCTAAAACATCCAAGTTAGCCGGTTTATTCTATAGATTACAGATCATCTTTCCAGCAGAAATTTTGAAGAACCTATATTACTCACTTCTCTACCCACATTTGATTTATTACATTCTCCCTTGGGGTAGCTCAAGACAAAATGCTTTAAATCCTTGAATTATGCTACAAAAGCGTTTAGTTAGAATAATAAGTGGGAGTACATACTTGGAACATACTGAACCAATTTTCAAGCAATTGCAAATTCTAAAGGTAGTTAACCTGCACAAATATCACTGTCAGATTTTCATGTACAAAACTCCCAAGCTTGGTAGATATCCTCTCTTACGTGCTTCTATAAATAACATACAACCCTTTCATAATTACACGACTAGAAATAGTAACCTTAAATTGCCCTATGCTCGATGTGACCTTTGTAGAAATTCTCTATTGTACCAAGGTTTTGCTTCCTGGAATTCACTCCCTAGTTATCTAAAGCATACTGTTTCCTTACCTCTCTTCAAATGAGGCTGTAAGCTATTTCATATCAACAATGTACCATGAATTGCCATACCATATTGGTAATATTATCAATATCTGCACTATGCCCCGACTTAATCAATGTAATAGGTAATTGATCCCTCTTATAATACCTATTTTTTTTCTGAATTTATTGTTCCTTTATAACCCTATATACTATAAAAATATCAATGGGTACTTTATTTTGACCAACTAAATTTTGCTCGCATTACAACTGTATTAGATTGTTCCTATGTATTTATTGATGCTTTTATATTCTTTATTCCAACATCCTGTAGTATCTGTATTGTATTTCTGTAGTTTGTTTTGTTTTTCCTGTGATTCATTCATAATTCATTCCACTGGATATGTTTCCTACTAATTTAAATATTTTCATATGTTAACTTAATGGTTGCCCCAAGAGTTGCTTCTCATGGGCTTGATTAAAAGCGTTACCTATATATTCCTGTGACGTAATTTTGTATAATTATTTTTATTTTGTAATGGTTTTAATCAATAAAGATTTAAATTTGAAGGTGTAAGTTCACCAAAAACAATACCATTTTACAAAAATGATTAGTAAATGTGAAGTACTCGTTTATTTATGTAGAGACTGGAAGACAGCGGGCAATATTTTCAAAATGTTGAACAGCAGTGTGAGAAGAAATGGGTATTTTAAAGGTATAAAACGGCTTAAACAGACAGTAGTTTTCTTCTCAACCCGATTAGTGAGAATCCCAGCCCTCATGAAGAAAACTATGAACAATATCCTGCGAAATCCAAGGAGTGCCATAGAACTTGCTTTGAAGGCCAAATTGAGCCCTGTGACCATTCAAAAATTACTGAAAGATGATCTAAAACTTCACCCATTCAAGGTAGCTAAATGAAATCCACTTTACTACCCCCACCCCAAAAAGAGAGATTCGAAAGAGCAAAACTGGTCCCCCAACGGCTCTTTGAGGCCGCGCAGCCTCTATTTCTGTGGACGGATGAGAAGTTGTTTACTATCCAGGCCTCCCTCAACACACGGGATGATCGTGTTTGGGCACAAAATAAAAAAGAGATTCCGGTGAACAGCGGACATCTTTCTGGAGACAGGAGCCAGCTTCGGCGATTCTGTGGGCGGTCTCAAAATCAACGGGTCAAGAAACCCTATCATTTTCATCGAAGATAGAGTAAAGATCAATGAACATGTTTATTTAGGCATGTTAAAAGAGAAAGCCATTTCCTGGGTGGCTGGCACTATAGAAAATGCCAGTGTAACCCTTCAACAAGATGGAGATACTCCCCACAGCAAAGTAATTGTCAAGCAAATTTTAAGATGTTTTGGTCAAAGGAACTTTGAACTACCTGTTCCATGGATTTGAGCCCCATGGACTTTGTAATGTGGTCAATGCTTGAACCGAAAGCCTCTACAGGGTGTCCACAAAGTCTGGGTACATAGGAGATAAATACATACCTTTAGAACAAAACAATTTTATTTAATTATAATGTTAAGAAATTATATTTTCAATATGATTTCCATTATTTGCAATGCATAATTCGATGCGCCTTGCTAAATTCTGGTGAAGTCGATTGAATAGGTGTACATTGCCATCGATTTCAGCACAATGACTGATAATGCGTTCTCTCAAGTGGTTTAGATTTGCAATCTTCATTGAGTAAACTTTCTCTTTTAACATACCCCAGAAAAATAAATCAAGGGGAGAAAGGTCTGGTGAACGAGGAGAACACTCCACATGACCTCTTCTTCCAATCCAGTGAGGAAAAGTGCCATTCAGCTAATCTCTAACACTTGTAGCAAAATGGGCAGGGGCTCCATCCTGCTGAAACCAGTCAGGAAGTCCGTCACCTAAACGCTCAATTTGAGGCATTAATTTGTCTCTCAACATGTTCAGATAAGTCTCACCGGTTACATGTTCTAAGGAGTGCCATAGAACTTGCTTTGAAGGCCAAATTGAGCCCTGTGACCATTCAAAAATTACTGAAAGATGATCTAAAACTTCACCCATTCAAGGTAGCTAAATGAAATCCACTTTACTACCCCCACCCCAAAAAGAGAGATTCGAAAGAGCAAAACTGGTCCCCCAACGGCTCTTTGAGGCCGCGCAGCCTCTATTTCTGTGGACGGATGAGAAGTTGTTTACTATCCAGGCCTCCCTCAACACACGGGATGATCGTGTTTGGGCACAAAATAAAAAAGAGATTCCGGTGAACAGCGGACATCTTTCTGGAGACAGGAGCCAGCTTCGGCGATTCTGTGGGCGGTCTCAAAATCAACGGGTCAAGAAACCCTATCATTTTCATCGAAGATAGAGTAAAGATCAATGAACATGTTTATTTAGGCATGTTAAAAGAGAAAGCCATTTCCTGGGTGGCTGGCACTATAGAAAATGCCAGTGTAACCCTTCAACAAGATGGAGATACTCCCCACAGCAAAGTAATTGTCAAGCAAATTTTAAGATGTTTTGGTCAAAGGAACTTTGAACTACCTGTTCCATGGATTTGAGCCCCATGGACTTTGTAATGTGGTCAATGCTTGAACCGAAAGCCTCTACAGGGTGTCCACAAAGTCTGGGTACATAGGAGATAAATACATACCTTTAGAACAAAACAATTTTATTTAATTATAATGTTAAGAAATTATATTTTCAATATGATTTCCATTATTTGCAATGCATAATTCGATGCGCCTTGCTAAATTCTGGTGAAGTCGATTGAATAGGTGTACATTGCCATCGATTTCAGCACAATGACTGATAATGCGTTCTCTCAAGTGGTTTAGATTTGCAATCTTCATTGAGTAAACTTTCTCTTTTAACATACCCCAGAAAAATAAATCAAGGGGAGAAAGGTCTGGTGAACGAGGAGAACACTCCACATGACCTCTTCTTCCAATCCAGTGAGGAAAAGTGCCATTCAGCTAATCTCTAACACTTGTAGCAAAATGGGCAGGGGCTCCATCCTGCTGAAACCAGTCAGGAAGTCCGTCACCTAAACGCTCAATTTGAGGCATTAATTTGTCTCTCAACATGTTCAGATAAGTCTCACCGGTTACATGTTCTAAGGAGTGCCATAGAACTTGCTTTGAAGGCCAAATTGAGCCCTGTGACCATTCAAAAATTACTGAAAGATGATCTAAAACTTCACCCATTCAAGGTAGCTAAATGAAATCCACTTTACTACCCCCACCCCAAAAAGAGAGATTCGAAAGAGCAAAACTGGTCCCCCAACGGCTCTTTGAGGCCGCGCAGCCTCTATTTCTGTGGACGGATGAGAAGTTGTTTACTATCCAGGCCTCCCTCAACACACGGGATGATCGTGTTTGGGCACAAAATAAAAAAGAGATTCCGGTGAACAGCGGACATCTTTCTGGAGACAGGAGCCAGCTTCGGCGATTCTGTGGGCGGTCTCAAAATCAACGGGTCAAGAAACCCTATCATTTTCATCGAAGATAGAGTAAAGATCAATGAACATGTTTATTTAGGCATGTTAAAAGAGAAAGCCATTTCCTGGGTGGCTGGCACTATAGAAAATGCCAGTGTAACCCTTCAACAAGATGGAGATACTCCCCACAGCAAAGTAATTGTCAAGCAAATTTTAAGATGTTTTGGTCAAAGGAACTTTGAACTACCTGTTCCATGGATTTGAGCCCCATGGACTTTGTAATGTGGTCAATGCTTGAACCGAAAGCCTCTACAGGGTGTCCACAAAGTCTGGGTACATAGGAGATAAATACATACCTTTAGAACAAAACAATTTTATTTAATTATAATGTTAAGAAATTATATTTTCAATATGATTTCCATTATTTGCAATGCATAATTCGATGCGCCTTGCTAAATTCTGGTGAAGTCGATTGAATAGGTGTACATTGCCATCGATTTCAGCACAATGACTGATAATGCGTTCTCTCAAGTGGTTTAGATTTGCAATCTTCATTGAGTAAACTTTCTCTTTTAACATACCCCAGAAAAATAAATCAAGGGGAGAAAGGTCTGGTGAACGAGGAGAACACTCCACATGACCTCTTCTTCCAATCCAGTGAGGAAAAGTGCCATTCAGCTAATCTCTAACACTTGTAGCAAAATGGGCAGGGGCTCCATCCTGCTGAAACCAGTCAGGAAGTCCGTCACCTAAACGCTCAATTTGAGGCATTAATTTGTCTCTCAACATGTTCAGATAAGTCTCACCGGTTACATGTTCTAAGGAGTGCCATAGAACTTGCTTTGAAGGCCAAATTGAGCCCTGTGACCATTCAAAAATTACTGAAAGATGATCTAAAACTTCACCCATTCAAGGTAGCTAAATGAAATCCACTTTACTACCCCCACCCCAAAAAGAGAGATTCGAAAGAGCAAAACTGGTCCCCCAACGGCTCTTTGAGGCCGCGCAGCCTCTATTTCTGTGGACGGATGAGAAGTTGTTTACTATCCAGGCCTCCCTCAACACACGGGATGATCGTGTTTGGGCACAAAATAAAAAAGAGATTCCGGTGAACAGCGGACATCTTTCTGGAGACAGGAGCCAGCTTCGGCGATTCTGTGGGCGGTCTCAAAATCAACGGGTCAAGAAACCCTATCATTTTCATCGAAGATAGAGTAAAGATCAATGAACATGTTTATTTAGGCATGTTAAAAGAGAAAGCCATTTCCTGGGTGGCTGGCACTATAGAAAATGCCAGTGTAACCCTTCAACAAGATGGAGATACTCCCCACAGCAAAGTAATTGTCAAGCAAATTTTAAGATGTTTTGGTCAAAGGAACTTTGAACTACCTGTTCCATGGATTTGAGCCCCATGGACTTTGTAATGTGGTCAATGCTTGAACCGAAAGCCTCTACAGGGTGTCCACAAAGTCTGGGTACATAGGAGATAAATACATACCTTTAGAACAAAACAATTTTATTTAATTATAATGTTAAGAAATTATATTTTCAATATGATTTCCATTATTTGCAATGCATAATTCGATGCGCCTTGCTAAATTCTGGTGAAGTCGATTGAATAGGTGTACATTGCCATCGATTTCAGCACAATGACTGATAATGCGTTCTCTCAAGTGGTTTAGATTTGCAATCTTCATTGAGTAAACTTTCTCTTTTAACATACCCCAGAAAAATAAATCAAGGGGAGAAAGGTCTGGTGAACGAGGAGAACACTCCACATGACCTCTTCTTCCAATCCAGTGAGGAAAAGTGCCATTCAGCTAATCTCTAACACTTGTAGCAAAATGGGCAGGGGCTCCATCCTGCTGAAACCAGTCAGGAAGTCCGTCACCTAAACGCTCAATTTGAGGCATTAATTTGTCTCTCAACATGTTCAGATAAGTCTCACCGGTTACATGTTCATCAAAGAAGAAGGGTCCTAGCACATGAGCTTTCCACAAACCACACCACACCATCACCTTTTGGCAGCCTTGCTGTTTGGATGGATACATCCAATGTGGATTGTCTTGAGACCAGTATCGAAGATTCTGTCTGTTGACTTCAACATTAACATAAAACAAAGCTTCATCACTGAACAACAAAAGGTCTTTAGTAAAATTAATATTTTCATCCAATTTATCTGAAAACCATTCGCACATCTGCATTCGTCTATCGGGGTCGTCTTCATTTAAGTGATGCAATATCTATAATTTGTACGGATGGAACTTCTGCCCTACCAGGATTTTGTGGATAGTTGACCTTGGAACACCCAACTCCATGGATGTCCGACGAAGTGATTTCTTTGGGCTAGCAGCAATCTTGGCCATGACAACCTCTTTCGTTTCGTCTGAAGTCTTTGGTCGCCCGGAACGGGGTTTGTCCAAGACACTGCCTGTTTCTTTAAACTTCGTGATCAATTTCCCGACGGCAGTAAAATAAATAGGTTGCCGATCAGGGTGTCGAAGGTTAAATTAATCGGCGATTTTGCGATAAGACCATCCTTCTCGTCCACTTAAGAGTAACAACTCGATTCTTTCTTCTTTAGACAGAGCCATCATTCGATCTGGGGAGGAAAAATAAAATAAATAAATAAAATATTAAAATTCCTATGTACCCAGACTTTGTGGACACCCTGTACTAAATCTATCGAAGTGTCAAAGTTCTCAAGTGCAAATTGAAACAAAGGTTCGAGGAAATATCAGTTGAAACACTGCGTGCCACTTGCGCTTATATTGAATATTAGTTACACTATATTGTAGCAGTTATTTTTTCCTTTAGTTTTAATCTAACCACCATGTAATATATAAGTGTATTCTTAGAATAAAATTAAATAAATATCAGTCTACACTTCATTTTTACATCCTACAACTACAGCACTTCTGTGAAATTCTCTCAACACCACTCTCTCCGGCATTTTCAAAGGAAGTTTTTTTCTTTTCCCAACTTCCCTCTTTATATTGTGACCTGGCATCATAAAAAATAAAGTCAACTTTGGCTTTCCTTTCTTTGCCTTTTACCGTAGAACTTTGCCTTGCCTTTCCTTGCCTTTTGCCATAGAATTGTAGAACCCACAATAATTTTGTATTTTAGTAGCATAATACAACATTTTAAACAAGCTTTGATTGGTCATTAATTTGTGGCGGTAGTCGGAATCCAATTATTGAAGGATGTTTGGAGGTAGTAGTCGGTTATCTTGATTGACTCTGATGATCTTTGATAGGCTCCGGTGGCATTGACCACATATTTTCTTTTAAAATCCGCTCGAGGAATGTGCAAAAAGCCAAAAGGGGGCACAGAAGATTAGTGTGAAGAGAAGCAGAAAAGAAGAGGTATCAATGAACGAAACATTCGTGTTCTTCGTATTTGCTTTTTCTTTCTTCGTCTGTTTCTCTTTCATGCCTCTTACATTCCCCGAATAATCATTAAATATCTTATCCTACTCCTCATTTTGACCCTAAGAATTTATGTCTATATTTTTAATCCTCAGTTTATTATTTCTTCCTTCTTCCCGACAAATTTGCCTTCTTTGCGGAAGGCAGGCAGGTTTGGGAGAGTTGCGCACCTTCTCGTTATCTGATGCTTTAACTATTCTATTCATGATATTTAGTAACTTCCATTCATCTTCACTTTTCTTGACTTCACTACTTTTCCCACGAACCTATTTAGAATAGTATTTTCTTGAAGAAATGATCTAAGCCAGGTGACTTATTTAAGTGTATAAAGTATAAACAAACAAACGTACAACACGTTTTTCTGAAATTCAAGAGTTGTAAAACCGTCACTAAATCATAGCTTCCTTTCCTAGCAATGAATTTTTCTAACTTTTTCATTAAGTTAAAACTTTATTGGTATTTTTTTTCAAAATCTACCATCGAACTTTTTTTAGCAGCAATTTCAGCATCTATTTTGTCGCTTCGTTTCCGTTCCTACGTTGGCCATTTTTGTGCCCTTCTAGATTTCGTTCTCCTTCGATCATCATGTTGCCCTGTTTCTTCATTCTGTTTTTGTGCATTTTCTTTGATTCAGTGATTTTTTCATTTCTTTGCCATTCAGTCAGGGCTTTAAAAAAAAAATAATTAATCAGTCACTCCTTTTTTCAGCTTTTTTTCAATTTCGTCCCTTTGTATTATAGCGTTAACTTTTCATACGTTTTCGGTCGCTTACTATCTATACCTTTCTCGTTCATCTCCCGTGCCCATTTTTTTGTTTCTTGCCCTCTTTTTGTTGCTTTTCTACTCCTGTGCCTTTTCTGTCATTTATTTCTCACTCTATTTGGTGTCTGCTCTAGCGCACATTTTTATGATTCAATTGCCCAATATCTTTTTCAGTTTTCGTGTCTATTTTTGCTTTCAAAATACACCTCTGTATTGTTTCATAGTTTTCACGTTCCTTCCCCCATTATTTTTGCGCTTCTTTCGAAGTTATATTTTTGCAGGGATATTAGTGTCTTCTATTTTATCCCTTCCTGTAACGAGAATGGCGATCTTGAGGTAATATCTCCCCCCCCCCCGCTACTCGTGTATGGTGCACAAATAAGCATTGGGTAAACAAAATAAATTAAGAAAAATCGAGGATTACGAGACGTCGAATGGGAGGAAATTACATCAGTCAAGAGCGTTTTGGGTTTCATAGCAAATTATATCTTTATGTAGGATCAAACAGGTTTAGGTCAGGAAAACGTAAAAATGGCCAAAAACACATTTTATGTGTGATTGTTTAGCTAGGTGCTAACTTAGTATTTATGCGGGGACATATCTGCATCTTAGATGATTTTGTCTCTTTGAGAGTTAGCATGTATGTATGTGTGTATGGTTCTATAAAATTTGTTTTGTCTAACAACTATTTATTTTTTGATTGTGGAAATCTTACGATATTGATACACAAATAGTTTGGGTAGAGGCAAAAAAAGTGTTTCCGCTAGGAAGTGAAATAATACCAATCCGGAGTTGAAAATTACAAACTTATTTGTCCAATAATAACGAAACACATACCTATGGGTAATACAAATGTACTTTCTTAATTGTCAAAGCACCGTTTCCTTCCACATTTCCTCCATTTCGTTCCAAGCAAACTTGCCTCTTTGATCGCTTTGATTGCACAACCCTTTTCTGCAACTGTTGATTTCCCTTAAGTAAATTAACTTCACGTGTGATAATATATTTTATGTGGCTTATGTTTCTTGGGGGAGTAGAATACAGTTTAATCTTTAGATGTTCTCATAAAAAGAAATCGCATGGTGTTAAATCTGGGAATCATGGAGCTATTCATTTTTATGATGAAGAGCGATAATGCGATTGCTAAAAAGTTCCTCAGGAATTCTATTACAGCAAGCAGCTTATGAGATGGGGCTTCCTCCTGGCTCCACTAAAGTATAATGAATTGATTGCCGTAAAAAGGAAGCAGTACTGGGATTATCCGTTCGTTGACCATGTTCAGGTAGGCAGCTCCAGTGAAATTATTGTCGTTAAACAATGGGGCGACGAGAGGGTAATTCCAGCATATCACACAGAGACACTTTCTGCCGACATATACGTCACCATTGAATTCTGTGGGATTGTTCAGCGACACATTCTGTCAAATTTTATGGCAATTTACCTTCCCATTCATCAAAAATGCTGCCTCTTCAACAATCACAATGTTGTCCAGGAAACGAGCAGGCTTATGGACAAATCATTTTAAAAATTGTCTATGACGAATAAAATCAGTTTAAAGAAGTTAGTTGTGCCTTACCGATTCCGAGCTATTCTTTCTGATTGATACGTTTGGATTTTGAAGATGTGCCCTCAGGATTTTTTCAATACTTTCGGTGGTTCTTATGATTTTCCTAAGACCAGAAGGACATTTGATTAGATTTAAGTAAGCACTTCCCTCCTCCTTGGTACTTCCGAACATTCTTCCAAATAGTAGGCTTTTTTGGTAGATGCCTATCAGGAAAACTCTGCTGATATCTTTTACCTCTTTAAAAATGCCATTCGTAATAAGTTTTGTGATAACGATTATTCGTTGATTTTTTTGTTAACTGCATGACGAAAGGGGTCTTCTGAAGTAGTCTTTTTGGTGATGCGTAGAAACACTTGATGTACCAAAGATCAAAGCTAATTGGAAAAATAAAAGCCAATTATGCGGTGCTGCATATCAAATTAATTTTATTCAGGTAAATTTATTAAATTTTAACTTAAGATTTTCATTATTTCACTTCCTTGTGGAAACACTTTTTTCGGCCTCCACACAACGATTTATGATTATTGTCATCATCATCATCATCATCACTTCACTAACTTTATAATTTAAGAAGGGGATCTTTTTCAGTATTTGAATAATAATTTCATCTTAGTTTGGTCATGACTTATGTTTTTATCAAAGTTATTTCTAATAATACTTTTATAATATCAAAAAACAAAATGGTCAGGTTCAGAAATAAATATAAGTCTAGAATTTTGGGGGAATTTTTTAAAACCCAAAGAATTTACAAATGGTAAAGTTCAGAAAATTTATTTTTATATATTTCTCTCATAACTAAATTTTAGCAACGTGATATTTTGAAAGGTAGGAAAATGTAGTTTAGAGTTGCTTTATAAAATTACCAGGCAATGGCTTGGCCACTCCCCCGTCCCCTTACGGGAGGAGCTTGCGTTTCGCCACTAAGATTAATATTTAAAATGTAAAAAAAAGCAGCCATGGTTAAATTTTTATACATTTTCTGAACTTCGCCAATTATAATAATTTTAAAAAGGAACTCTAAACTAAATTTCTTCCCTTTCAAAATATCACGTTGCTAAAATATAGTTATAGAAGAAGATATATAAAAATAAATTTTACCCAGTTTTTTTCAGGTTTTTTTTTCATTTTTAGCGCCAAATCAACTTTCCTTTGATTAAAAATATTAAGCATTATTTTAGCGACGAGCATATGTTTTATTTGATGCTTAATAAAATCTTTCAAACGTTTCAGATTTTAAGATTTTGATTACGTTTATTGATCAATTGCATATAAACCATTTTTTAAATCTTAAATTTTCTTTCATATCGTGTTCAGATGTGATTTTAATGAATGTGTGACTCCCGAAGGCGGCGAAAGCTTATTGAAGGAACATGAAGAGTGCCATTGTGAGGCACTATTGTTCTATCGTAGTAGTCTGGACAGCTTCAATGGCTCTGAGCGTCAACTCGTGTCTCGAATATAATACATAATGAGTTTCATCTTTCAAAAAGGGAATCTCTTTTTCTCTTATTAATAAACCCATGAGTGTCTCGTTCTTTCCCCAAATCCCTTTTTCTATCTTTTTCTTCATTTCTTTACTTAAATTATTATTCTAAAATTTAATATTTTCTATTTTTCATTCAGTTTGTCTTTTTGTTTCTATTTCTTCTAGTATTTCGGGTATTCGCTGTTGTTTGTTTTTCTCTCGTTTCTTTTGTCGTCTCACTAAGAATTGCACGACCTTACGAATACATGATCACCTGCATGATCAACTTTGAGTCTCTTACTCCCTTTCTCACTTCCACTTATTTACTCCTCCTCCTACTCCTTCATCGGCTCCTACCAACCTCTCTCCTCTAGGTGCAATTGGACCCTTTAAAGAAGAGAGAGAGTTAGGTGAAGGATAAACCAGGGGCACCTCTCCAGGCCCCTCACCTACTCAGGAGAGGAGAGTGGCGAGGTGCCCGTGTCGGCGGTGGAGTTTTCCCTCCCTTTAACCCTCGTCCCCCAGAATTACGAGTATTCAGGTTTATATCTAATAAAATGTTGTCTCGTTACCAATCACAAGATTGGCCCCAAAATGAGCGAGTTAATGGGGGAAATCGAAATCATTAGACAGGTCCTATTCATTAGTGAAAATTGGTCTCGAAGAGCTGATGCCGGTGATGCATCTTATAAGGAATCATTTTAAATCAAGTTTAACGATGAGATTAAATGATTAATTTGACATTTACATCCTATTCTTTTTAGCATATATATTTAAATTTTAAGAAGTCTTCTTCTATTATCAATACTCTTTTCGGTTCTTACTGAGTTGTGAGGAACAGAACACCGTTATATAATTTTTTTACTAGTACCTTCCATTTTGTACATCTGAACATTGTTCCAACTAGTGGATATAGTGGAAGACCGCCTATCAGTATAACGTAACTCAAAAAAATCATGTCCTGTATAATGCTTTTAGTCTTCTTCTAGCTTGTGACTACTAATATCCGTTCTGCTTTGGTTAATTTCATGCCAAAGGCTTCTAGTAAGAAAGTAGAATTAATGGATTTTCTAATCAGTAAATGAACGTGAAATGTAATTAGTCAATTATTTTCTGTGTTGCAAACGTGGTTTCATGGCTCCACAGAAAAATAATAGAGAAACCAGGCAATGGCTTCGCGGGGGGAGCTTGCGCTTCGCTACTAAGATTAAAATTTATAATCTAAAAAAAAGCAGCCATGGTTAAATTTTTATAAATTTTCTGAACTTCGCCAATTATAATAATTTTAAAAAGGAACTCTAAACTAAATTTCCCCCCTTTCAAAATATCATGTTGCTAAAATATAGTTGTAGAAGAAGATATATAAAAATAAATTTTCTGAATTTCACCATTTGTAATTCTTTGGGTTTTAAAAAATTCACAAAGTTTCGATGCTTATATTTATTTCTGAACTTCACCATTTTGTTTTTTGATATTATAAAAGAATTATTCGAAATAACTTTGATAGAAAAACATAAGTCATAACCAAACTAAGATGAAATTATTATTCAAATACTCCAAAAAATCTCCTTCTTAAATTATAGAGTTGGTGAAGTGATGATGATGATGATGATGAAAACTAATTGATTATTTATTACAAAGCTTTATGTCAATTTATTTGCCTTCCGCAAACGTAATTTTGCTTATCTCTGCTCACAGCAATGCTGCTTTAAAATTATGAAGTGAATTTGATGAAAGTTTTATTAATTTTAGAGATTTTTTCGAAAAACAAAATCGCGTTTACTCGATAAAAAGTCACTAAAACTTGTTAGTAATATTTTTTTATATTACGGTTCACTTTT
Source organism: Ceratothoa steindachneri (assembly GCA_963969495.1). Classification (NCBI taxonomy): domain Eukaryota; kingdom Metazoa; phylum Arthropoda; class Malacostraca; order Isopoda; family Cymothoidae; genus Ceratothoa; species Ceratothoa steindachneri. Next base: position 83,872,087 of record OZ018323.1, read on the forward strand.
TCGTGAGACACCTGCTATTCGACGAGGGTGACACAGATTTAATTGATTACTCCCGGTTAAGAGCACACAACAAGGATTTAGTAGAACAAGATCCATAAATTCGGAGACAAGCGCTTATTCATTAGAGCGAAGCTCATTAATCGATGACCAAAAATTGACTATAAAAACCTCCAATTCAATCGAAGTTGAAATTATTCCTCTAAGTGGCCTCTTTAATTTATCGAAGCTAGCAAACATTCTCTAAATAGGGAATTTAATCGAAAATATCAAGGATATACGTGAGTAGATGGAATTTAACATAAGCTTTTTAATAAGGGGTCCAAGTTAGAAAAGAGCTGAAGAAATATTAAAATTAGCATAGGAGGTGATGTATAAGCATTCAACAATATTTTGCCTAAACACGCGACTAGAAAATGGCGAGGGTAACAAAGCTTGTGACCAATTTCAATTTGGTGCTAACTGCTACTTTAACGTGCGGTCTATCGTAGTATCCGTAGTTTACGCTGTGAAATGACATTAGCGTTCGGCCTACCTTTCATGGTAGAATTTAATTACTTTTGCTTATCTTTTTTAATATAATAATAAATAATACTAATGATGATAGTAATAATAATTACGAGTATTTAGTGTAGGGTAAAGGAGGATAAATACATAAATAATATATATATATATATATATATATATATATATATATATATATACATATATATATATATATATATATATATATATATATATATATATATATATATATATATATATATATATATATATATATATATGCGGTTAAAAGGCTATTTTTGGCCAAAACTGTCTTCTTCAAAGCCCTCGGAAGGGGCTCTTCTCACATACACGAGAAGGTAACACTTAAAATAAGTCTTTTCTCATATCGCCAAAAAACTATCTTTCGATTGGCTTTTCAAATGTCACCCCTGCTTATCGAAGAGAATGGAAAATTTGTTTTCTCCATTTTAGCCACACCTTATAAAGTGAGAAAAAATATTGCAGTAACGCAATTAATTATGCGGTTAAAAGACTATTTTTGGCAAACACAGTCTTCCTCAAAGCTCTGAATTTAAAAGGTGGTCATACCTCATTTATGGAATTGGAAAGGCGATAAAATGGTCACATCCTAATTGCATAGTCTAGAATAGTATAGCATAGTATAACATAACATATTATTGCATAGTAGTGCTTATCATATTATAGTATAGTATAACATGGCATAGTATATTATAGAATAATATAGTATAGTATAGCATAGCATAGAAAAACAGTATATCAAAATAGAAGGTAGTATAGTATATGTAGTATAGTATCTCCTAGCATATCCTAGTATAACCTAGTATTGTCTAGAATAGTATAACATTTTATAGCCTAGCTTAGTGTAGTATCGAATAGCAGCCTGGCAAAACCTAGCTTACCGTAGGATAGCCTACCATATTACAACCTCACTTAGCATAATAAAGCCTAGCGTATTATAGACTAGCCTAGATTGCCTAGTAAATCCTGCCTAGCCTAGCATAGTATAACAGAGTAGATTATGTCATAGCATAGCCTACCATTGTATAGCCTAGTTTAGCATCGGATAGCCTAGTCTAGCCTAGCCTATCTTAGTATAACCAAGTCTTGAGAATGATTCCCTATAAAAGTAAAACTTACCAAACAATACTTTAGTGTAGCTAGCATAGTATAGCCTAGCCTGACATAGTATAGCTTAGCCTGGCAAAGTATAACTTAGCCTATAATATTTTAACCTCGCCTAGCAGAGAATGTATAGTATGGCCTATCTTAGACTAGAAACCATAGTAAAGCCTAGTTTAACATAGCCTAGCCTAACAAAAACTAGCCCAACATAGCCTAATACAGCCTAGCCTATATAAAATAGTAAAGATTACAATAGTATAGGATAGAATAGCTTACCATGGTATAGTATAGCCTAGCCTAGAATAGTATAGTATAGCATAACCTAATCTAGTATATTTAGGATAGTTAAACATAGACTTGCCTAGCCTATCCTCGTATAGCCTAGGCTAGCCTAGCCTTGAAAAGCCTAGTATAGTATAGCTTATCTACCATAGCCTACCTTACCCTAATCTAGCTTAGCATAGTATAATCTAGCCTAGCATAGTATAAAATAGTCTAACATAGTATAGCCTAGCATAGTATATCATATCATATTCTAGCATGGTATATCTAGCATAGCACACCCAACCATAGTCTAGCCTAGCCTACCCTAGCCTATGCTAGCTTAGCATGTTACACTATAATCTAGCCTAGTGTAGTGCAGTATAGTCCAGCATAGCCTTGCATAGCATACCATAGCATACCCTTGTATAGCCCTTCCTAGTAAATCATAGCATAGAATAGCCTAGAGTCGCATACCCTAACCTAGCATAGAAAAGACTTGACTATATAGCCTAGCATAGTATATATTAGAATACCCTAGCTTAGTATAGTTTACCTGGGCCTATCACAGTGTATCCTAGCCTAGCCTAGCTTATCAAAATATCGCCTAGCCTTCCTAGCAGAGTATAACCAAGCCTATCTTAACGCTGCCTACATTTGTATAATAAAAATTAGTCTAGCCTAGCTTAGCTTACACTAGTCTAGTATAGCCTAGCTTAGCCTAGTTCACTGGAGCCTAGCCTAATATATTCTATCCTATCCTAGCCTAGCTAGCATATTCTAGCATGCACTAGCATATCCTACTATAGTATATCATAACCTACCTAATCCTACCCTCCACTAGCCTAGTTAGTATAGTATAGTATATCATAGTATTGCCTAGACTAGACCAGACTATTATATTTTAGCCTAGGCTTGCATAACATGCATAACCTAGCCTGCCCTACCCTAGCAAAGCCTTGCTTATCCTACCCTGGTATAGCTAAGACTAGCCTAGTGTATAATAGTTTAGTATATCATTGCCTAGCATTAACTATCCTAGACATGTATAACCTATACTAGAGTATTATACTCTAGTCAAGCATAGCTTATTATTGTCTAGCCTAACATACTATATGCTATCCTAGCATAGCATATTATAGTCTAAATTAGCATAGTATATCTTACCCTTGTACATTATATCTTCGCATAGTTTAGCATAGTATAGCCTAGCCTATAATAGTCTAGCATAACATAGCATATTCTAGTCTTGCCTAGCAGAGTATAGCATATTATAGCCTAGTCTAATCTAGCAGAGTATCAGCCCAATAGTTATGATGTTATTGCTAAAGCAAAATAATTGGCGGGCTAACTTTGTGAGGACTTTGGCAATTATATCATTAGAAAGAGAATGTAAAGCAACATAACCTAAAATAGGCGAATAGTTACAACGTGATTATCTCAAAGAAAACAAGCCTTTCTCAAAATTACAACTTTAAGGGAGAGCATTTCACCATGGAGTCGGATATACCACAGGGGGTTTGCCTTAGCCCCACCTTGTAGGCAATATATACTGGAAACCTTTCTGATCTACGCACAATTTATTCAGGTAGCGGATGATATTACACAGGTGATTATAAACAACTATGCTAATCCAACTGATATTGCCAAGAGGAAGTGAGGAGAGATAAATAGCATCAACATCTACGAGAAAAGAAATAAAATCCGGCCAATATCAAGAAATTCAAAGTGATTCCTATAGGGAGACGAAGACTAACATATATTCTAGTGCAAGATGAATTATTGCCCTATTCCCATAAAGGAAAAATACTTGTCCTAAAAATTACATCCATATGTTATACTACCTACCTCAACGAAAAGCTTGCGATGGCCCCCTAAAGCATTCGATCTCTGTACCACTCTACATATCTAAACCCGCGAACAAAAGAAAATTATATCTGGCCTTAGTGAGACCAATATTTCTATACCCCGCAATATCCCTACATGTTATGAAAACGAGAAGATAAGAAAACACAAGTGGTTCAAAGTTGTATTACCAGATTGATCACAAATATTGTTCGAAGGACTGCATATCCTCAAGAATATTATATTGCATCACTGATCTCTACCCTATGAATAATACGTTCCACGAACGTGCAAAAAAGATATGGCAAAAATTATATAAACTAGCTACCCGAAGAAGTACTTCAATTGTTTATACTGCCCGATGAAGAGCTACGGAACCGACCTTTTAAACAAAGATTCCAAAGCAGCCAACAGCGAACGCAGAAATACTTAGACCCATTATACACATGAGAAAACCGGACAAAACTTAACTTAAGCCTAAATATACTGAAATGCAGCCAAAATAAATACAACTAAATTGTAAATCTCTGATATATATATATTTTAAAAAGTTTGAAAAAAGTGTCGGAAATGGAAAAAAAAAGATCAGAAGTGGACAAAAACCACCCAAAATATCTGAATTTGACCAGAAATAAAAAAAGGAAGTTCTCTCACTTTTAAGATAAATTAATGCAACGAAAACAAAGACTTGAATGTTATTATTTATTACTTAAAGACTGAAGAACTGTTGCTAACTGAGTGGATACGGCATTAGTCTCTTAATGTCGCGATACCGGGTTCGATCTCGAATCCCAGCATGAGCAGACACAAACGTCAGCACATTTAGAGATCTGGCTACCAATTGGTGGAAGCGCTGTGCTCAGCCCTGTACTGGGGTTGGTAGATCTTATACTTCTCATCACACAGAGCCAATTACAACAATACTTTCTTTCCTCTCCTGTCTTCGCAGTGGGGATCAGCATTTGAGGTAATGACTGATTTCTCTATCTTAGTCGAGGAGTTTAGGTCGGTTGATTTTCTCCTCCAACCTCATCGCCGTGGGCCTAACCACTATTGGAAGCACGCCCGCCGCTCTTCTTGGCGGGCATACGTGTCTTCACTTAATGGAAAGATCCCCTTAGCAAAGGTGTAAAAGTGAGTCAAAAGGATTCGGAGCAAGTTCTCCCAGGACCCCCCTCCCATTCTTCATCAGAATGGGACCGCAATTTCGAACTACGCGTCCGTGGCGGAATCCTTCGCGACCGCTTTCTCTACAATCTCTAGCCGGGATGCTGCTCTGCCAGCATTCAATGCGCGTCGTGATGTCGCGGAAGGTTGCCGACTAGACTTTACCCCCGGAGACGGAGAACCCTTCAATGAAAGGTTTACTTTGAGTGAGTTGCGTTCAACTCTCGCTTCGTGCGCTGTAACCACCACTGATCCAGATGATGTCCCGTACGCCAAACTCTGATACCTGGGTGGGCGAGGCATGTCATTTCTGTTATATTTGTTCAACAGGATCTGGGTAAAGGGTATCCTCATAGATTCCTGGCGAATCGATGCTTTGCTTGCTTTTCACAACCCGGGGAGAGATAACTACCCCGGCAGGTTTCACCCCAATCTCTCTAACTTCTTGCCTGTGCAAGTAGATGGAAAAATTGGTAAATGATAGATTGGCCTTTTGGAGACAGCGGTGGCCATCTGCTTCCCCAAGTTCCACTCCACGTCGTACACTCTGCTCCGACTGCGAGGCCTTCTTTCGTAAACAGCACTATGGTATCAAGGAGACTCTCTACACGATGGGGGCGAGGGGACGCCTCCCATTCTTTATATCTACAATTTTGCGAGATCATCGATTCCGCGTACGAGTGAGGGTAGGGGTAACCCTATATGGCCAAATGGAGCAGGAAGAGAATGTCCCGCACGGAAGTGGCCTCAGTGTCCCACTCTCTGCCGTGCGCATCAACGGCATCGCCTCTGTGCTGCCGGAAGATGTTCTCGCTACGCTCTATTTGGATGACCTTTCGATCTCTTTTGGCGCGGCCTAGATGCCAACTTTGGAGTGTCGACTCCAACAGGCATTGAACCGCGTCTCTAACTTTGTCGAAGCGCACAGGCTTCGGTTTTCCTTGGCCAAGACTAAGGTGGTGCACTTCTGCCGCCATCCACGGCTCCACCCTGACCCAGACTTGCGCCTGGAAGTGGTGGACCTGCACCGTTTCCTTTGACCGACGCGTCACCTGGGAGGCTCATATTCGCATCCATAGGGTCTCTTGTACACGCGCCATGGATATTCTTCGCTCCGTGAAGTTCAGCGCCTTGGGTGCTAATAAGGCCACTGCCTTACTTTTTTATCAATCATTTGTTCGTTCCAAGCTCGGATACGAGTTTTATGCATCAGCAGCCGAGCGTGTGTTGCAGAAGGTGGAATCGATCCACCACACCAGCCTTCGCTTGGTGACTGGTGACACTCGCTCTGCGCCATGCACAGTGCATTATTCGCCTGTATGCGCGAGCCCGGCGCCCCACTCAGTCGCCAGAGCTCTCACTGCATTTGAAGCTGATCTCAATGGTGCATATGCCGCCGAGAGACGCCAGTCATACCCTAATCCCTTTGGGTTTAGGACCAGGAAACTCCTTCGAGAGTAAGGTATAGCTCTCGGGCCGGTGGCACCACTGGTTCTGCTCAGGATGATACCCCGGAGGGTACCACTTTTGACCATTTATTGCTACGCCTCTGCTCCCAAGGGTTTTACAGCGCCGAGAATATTACGTTCGGACTTTTTGGAGCACGCTTCGTGTCACGCTAGAGCCGTGCCAGTGTATATGAATGGCTCCAAGTTGCGTGCCATTGCGCCGCGACTGTTCCCATGGACCTACCCCCCAATGCTGCGACGGCTTCAGGTTGCTTTCTGTCGTCTCCGATTTGGACACACTCGCGGGACGCACCGCCATTTGATGGAGCGCTCGCTGCGCCATATTGTGATGACTACGTTGCCCCACAGACTGTTCGGCACATTCTTGTTGAATGTCCCTATCTGGGTGATCTTCTTGCACGCTACCTGTTCCAATACCGGAGAGAAGCAGGGTGCCTAACGCTTGTCCCTTGTACTCGGAACGGATTCTTGCACACTCACTTGTGGACTTTATGACTTTATTCAACTGTTTTTTGTGGTAACGTGGAAAGGCGGGCCTCCTTCTGACGCCGGAGCGTGCTTCCTGCTTGTTGCCCCTTTCCTTTTTTATTGTTATTGTTATAGTTTTTTTGTTTTGCATATTTTTATTTTAATGTAGCCTAGTACTAGTCTCTACTAGTACTAGTCTCTCGCGAGTTCGGCGATTTGTGCCCAAGTAGGCAGTCACCAGATGGGCTCCTAAAAGATAAAAAAATGGTGCCCTCAGGGTCACCAGCGATTGTCATACTGACCCTTATGTCTATTTCATTGTCTGGTCAGTGATCAGCCTGGCTAAAGGCAGGTTGGTGAAGCCCTACTAAATAAAGACCGTGATAAAAGGACCATAAGAGGCACAATGACAGAGTTTGCCAGATAACCAGGCACACCTATTCTTCTACTATAATAATATACCACATTTTCTATCTGATTTATCTCTTATCTCTACCTCTAATTCTATCTTTAAAAATCGTTGATGATTGGTACATAAAATTGGTTCTACACATGATCGAAAATTTACTTCAGATGATCTCTTTCATGATGCAGTTAACAAAAAATAAACGATTGTTTGTTTTCACAACCTTTATTAGGAATGACAGTATTAAGCATATGAGAGATTTATTTGACCAGCGTTTTTCTGATAGGCATCTACCCAGAAATCCCGTAATTTGGAAAAAAATGTTCGGAAGTATCAAGAAGAAGGAACAGGCTTAAATCTAAACGAATGTCCTTCAAGTCGTAAGAAAATCATAAGTCCAGCATAAAATATTGAAAATGTTCGGATGGCACTTCTTAAAAATACAAAGGTATCAATCAGAAAGAATGGCTTGCAATTGGCAAGGTCAAAATTTATTCACCCTGTTGAACAGGACTTAAAATGACATCCCTTTTAAGATGCATGCAAGGTACCACTAACTTCTTGAAACTGATTTTCCTCGTCGTAGACAGTTTACATGTAGAATGACTCCGTCCATAAACCTGATCGTTTATTGGACAACATTGTCATTCTTGACGACAAGGGAGCATTTCTAATGAATGGAAAGGTAAATTGCCATAATATTCGACAGTATACGCCACTACACAATCCCACCGAATTTAACTTTGAGAGACCTATTTGTCTGCTGAAATTGTATCAGTAGTTCGGAATAGGCAGGAATGACCATCTCACCTGCCCATTGTTTTAAAACAATAATTTCAAGTGCCAACCTGAACATAATCATTGATCTATCATCCCAGTACTCCTCCGCATTTACGACAATCAATTCAATAGACTTTAGGAGATTCAGAATGGAACTTCAGCTCATAGACTGCTTGCTGTAAGAGAAAAACTGAGAGAACTTTTTAGCAATCGCATTATCGCTCTTCATCATAAAAATGAATAGCTCCAAGATTTCTTTTTATGAGAAAATCTAAAGATTAAAGTGTATTCTACTCCCCCAGGAAATATATGCTAGTTAAAATATATTATCACACGTGAAGTTAATTTACTTAAAGATAACGCTGTGTAACACGATTTTTGTCTCTGGGTAGCAACTGTTATTTTCTATTTGCTTGTGTCTATAATACATGAAAAAACACTTATTTATTTCAAACTTTGCTTTTGCCTCCAGGATAATGATATTTATAGGAAATTTACTTATTCCCTCTGTAAGGAAGTGGCGAATTTTAACTTTCATTTGCATAAATTAGAATTACATAAGTGAGACAATTAAAATATTAGAAATGAGTAGTTTTCCGTGATTTACGCTTATACTGTAAATTACTTTCACGAATCAGCCCCCAAATATAGTCTCCCATCAAATTTTCATTAAACGATCCTTGAAAGCGTCGTTCAAAGTCCAGTTGATACTTGTGAAATCGCTCGCCATGCTCCTCGAAGTACGCTCCCATGTTCTCCCTAAATTTATCAAGATGAGAGTCAAGAATATGGATTTTCAGGGACACCCTGCAACCCATCTTGCAGTAGTTTCCATCCAAGTTCTCAACAAGCCCTACATAGTTTTTGGCTTTGTGATTACTTAGAAAGTCAAGAATCACTGCGATTATGATGTCCCATGCTGCTTTTTCCGTTCAAGTGAGCTTGTCACGAAACTCCTTGCACTCTATGATCTTTTTTATTTGCGGACCGACGAAGACCCCGGCATCCACCTTTGCTGCAGATAGCTCGGAGATACTTGAAAACTGCAGACTCCTTATCTAAAGCTCTGTCGAATTGTTTCATAAAGCCCAATTTTAAGTGCAGAGGGGGAAACTGTACTTTTCGGGGGACCGTTGTGGCCAATCCCGCTGATAGTAGTGTGCCACGGTGTCCCTGCTGTCCCAAAGGCAAAAATAACGAGGAAGCTTAGTAAACACCCGTTGGAGACCCATCAAAAAAGCCACCATTTTGAAGTCTCCGATAACCTCCCAACCGTACTCTTCATATTTCAATGCATCTAGAAAGATGTTAACACTGCTTTATTCCTCTTTGAGCTGGACCGAGTGAGCAAGGGGAAGAGATGGATACATGTTCCCGTTATGAAGCAGCACTGCTTTGAAGCTCCTGGTTGAGCTGTCAATGAAGAAGCGCCACTCGTTGGGATTACAGGCGATTCGGATTGCTTCAATCAGACCGGTCACATTGTGACAACAGCAAAGCCCATCTTGACGTGTAAAAAAGCTTTAAAAACATTGGTGCCGCTTTCTCTGAGCTTATATTTGCACAATGTCATCTAACAAATCCCATTGCTTGGACTTTGTGAGACCAAGATCTTTGAGAAGGCCGTTGAGCTCTTTTTCGTTGGGGTAGTATGGGTTTCTCTCATCAGTTGCACCTCTGTAATCTGGATCAATGACTTCATCCTCTTCTGAACTGCTTTTCCTTTCTAAAAACTGCTGCTCTGTATTTGGAGGAGTGGGTACGGGGATCTCAGAACTGTGTAGCACTGGCTCAATATATGACTGATGGTTTGGATACATGAAAACAGGCGTATTTTTGCCTACTTGACGTTTAGAAGGGTTCCCCATGCAGAAGAAACAATTGCTTGTGTGGTCAGTTGGTTTCCTCCAAATTCGTGGGTTTGGAAATTCATAGCTCTTTTTTCTCCTCTGTACCATCCTGTAAAAAAAAAAAAAAATGAAACCATAAGTATAAATATACAAATACTTTTCACTTATTCTTATTAAAAATGTTAAAAAAAAATCCAATATCCAAATAAACAAAACAACACATTATATATATATATATATATATATATATATATATATATATATATATATATATATATATATATATATATATATATATATTACCTTCTAGAGTTCTGCAGAGCTCACAGGTGAAATGAGGTGCCCAAGGTTTGTCTTGATCTTCGACTGGCATGCCGAAATATGCATTGTAGGCCTCACACATTTTAGCAGATTTCTCTACACTCTACAGAGTACTTTTTTGCACTTGTCTTAATAAATTAGCCTGATGCTTACAACTTCTTGATGCCATGTGTGACGAGTGATTCTAACAATTGCGAGTGACGATGTCTGCACTGTGACGGCTAGAGTTAAACTGATCTGTTGAGTAGACATTTTTTGTATTTATACAGCCATCTGCGTTGGCACAATGTTCTAGAAATTCTTCAAACACAAAATTTTTTCGAAAGTTCTGGAAAGCTCTACAGTTTATTTTTCACCAAATTAGTGACTAATCTATGTGGAATGTAAGAGAACTGTCATTGCTGTCCAGATCGCAAAAATAATATATATAATGTAAATACTAGCTATTACTATTGTATTATTATTTCTATAACTTTTTAAATACAGTATATCATGTTCATACCATAACTGATAAAAACATACCCCTTGAAACTTTTTATATATTTTTAGTATTTGCATAAAAATAATGTTATTTACCATAGAGGGGCTATTCAAAAATTCAATGTCATAGCCACAAAAACCAACTTTTGAGATTAATATTTACTTTTTTTTATTTAATAGAGTCAGAGAAAATTGGTAAATAACACTTTTAACCCAAAGACAAGACAAAAGGGAAATTTTGTTACACGGTGTAATCAACAGTTGGAGAAAAGTCTTGTGCAATCAACGCGATCGAAGGCGCAAGTGTGCTTGGAAATAAATGGAAGACGAAAACTGTGCCTAAAAAAGTTTAAAAAATACATTATTATTATCCATATATAGAGGTGTTTTTTTTAGTCGCGAGCGACTCTACAACTAACTCACTATATCGGTCAGTCCCCGCTTTGCTTTTTTTTGTAATAACTTTTTAAATATTCGGCTGATTCTAACAAAATTTGAGATCCTTATGTTGTTTTATATTCGCTTTCGAATGATATAATTACTAAAGTCCTTCCGCGGTTAGCCCGGGGATAATTTTGTTTGGGCAATAACATAATAACTATTCTGCCGATTCTAACGTAATTTCAAACCCTTATGTTGTTTTACATTCTATTTCGAATGATATAGTTGCCAAAGTCCTTCCTAGGTTAGCCCGGGAATTATTATTTTTTTTGGGGGGGGGGCAATAACATCATAACTTCGGCCGATTCTAGCGAAATTTGTAACCATTATGTTGTTTTACATTCCCTTTCGAATAGCATAATTGCAAAAGTCTTCCCAAGTTTAGCTCTGAAATTATTTTTTTTAGCAATAACATCATAACTATTTGGTCGATACTCTGCTAGACTAGACTAGGTTATAATATGCTATATTCTGCTAGGCAAGTCTAGAATAGGCTATACTATGCTAGGCTAATATAGGCTAGGCTATACTCTGCTAAGCTATGCTAAGATATAATGTACAAGGCTAAAATAGACTATGTTATTTAGGCTATAAAATGATATACTAGAATAGCATTTAGTATGTTAGCTTAGACAATACTAAGCTATGCTTGACTAGAGTATAATAGGATAGTATAGGCTATACTTGTCTAAGCTATTTAATGCTAGGCTAGGTTATACTATGCTAGGCTAGGCTAAGCTATGCTAAGCTATACTAGGCTAGACAGGGCTATACTATGCTATGCTAGGATAGGCTAAAGTATAATAATCTAGGGAGGGCTATGCTCCGCTATGCAATGTAACACAAAGATAGGCTAGCTAACCAAGGCTATAATAGGCTAAGCTATGCAAGGTTATTTTAGTCTAGGGTATGGTATGTTATACTAGTCTAGGATATACTATCTAGGCTATAATATGATATGCTTGTCTATATTATGTTAGGTGTAGGTTTGCTAGGCTAGGCTATACCAAGCTAGCCTATAGTATGCTAGGCTAGTCTATTGTCTGCAAGAATATATTGGCTAGGCTATATGAGCCTATTCTAGCTTGGCTATACTAGGCTAGCTACTCTAGGCAACGCTAGGCTAGGATATAGAAAGCTAGGCTACACTAAGAAATGCTACGCTAGGCAAGGCTATACTAGGCTAGGTTTAGCTAGGCTATACTATAATATGCTAGGTTAGACTAGTATCTACTAAGCTAGGCTAGGCTATACTAGGATACGATATGCTTAGCTATACTAAGCTAAGGTAGGATAAATTAGGCAATAATAGGCTAGCTAGAGTATACTAAGCGAGGCTAAGTTAGAACCAAGCACAGCTAGGCTATTCAATTTTAGGCTAGGCTATCCTATGTTTGGCTAGGCTTGGCTATATTAGGCTAAAACAGGGTAAGTTATACTATGATATGATTGGCTATGATATGGTATGCTATACTAGGCAAGTTTAGGCTGGGCTATTCTAGGCTATTATTTACTATGCTATGCTAAAGAATGTGGCTATACTATTCCATTATAGGTTAGGCTAGACTATGCTATGCTATACTATTCTGTGTTATACTATGTCATGTTATACTATGGTGTGCTCTATTACGCAATGACGTGATATGCTATACTATGATCTGCAATAATATTCTATCCAGTGAGGGCACGCGACCTTGTGGTCAGCAGACCTTGTTTTATTCTAATAGTCTGATAAATTTGTCAGTTATCAACTTTGGATTTTCATTATTTCAATTCCTTGTGTGAAACATTTTTCATTTTGTTCAATCTGGAGGAGTATCGGGTTAGACGGTTTAATATTTTTAGCGGTCTAAAATAAATGAAGATATACGAACAATATAGATAGGAAAAAAAAGAGATAACTTGCGTGTTTTGTGTGTGTATGAGAAAGAGAAAGAAAGAGAAAAACCGACAGAGAGAAGTGTAGAAAGATATTCTTGGTTTATATAAACTATAGTCAAATGATCTAAGACAAAGTCAATCTAACTACTGCTCTATTCCCTATAAGAGAATTCCAGCAAACAGCTAGGGATCAGATGAACTCAGACTCCTTCCTATCGGTTCCTTCTCTCCATCCCCCAGCTCTGTCTTGCTTTTGTTACGAGGGGAGGTCAATAAGTTTTGCGAATCGGTAGGGCAAATCAGAGAAAGGGGGATGGCTGTTTATGGGGGTGTTAGGACAAGTTATGACAAGTCAGGATCTGCAACCGCACGGTCCTGCCTCGTCTATTTAAGAAGCAGTAGCTGATCGCAGATCGTCAGTAACAAATTTTTCAACAATGGAGAAGGTTGAGCACCGCGCAGTGATCAAATTTTTGACCAAGGAAGGCAAGAATGCAAAAGAGATCCATGAACGCATGATTTCAGTGTACACCGGCACCACCCCTTCCTATGCAACCATTGCTCGCTGGAATAGGGAGTTCCGCCATGGTCGTGAGTCCCTTGAAGATGACCCCCGTCCAGGACGCCCGTCAGACGTGACCAACGAGGACAATATGGCCCGTGTGGAGAGGATGATCCTTGAAAATCGACGGGTGAAGGTCCAAGAAATCGAGCGAGAACTTGGAATATCACATGGAAGTGTTATGAACATCATCCACGACAATTTCGCCATGACCAAGGTCTCTGCCCGTTGAGTACCTAGAAACCTCACGCCCCATGATCGACTTCAACGTCGTCAAAGTTGGGAGGAGTTGCTGCTCCTGTACAACCAAGACCCAGCGGAATTCGAGTCACGCATAGTGAAAGGTGATGAAACCTGGGTCCAACACTGGGATCCCGAGAACAAGCTCGAAAGCATGGCCTGGAAGCACAGGGGCTCTCTGACCCCTATCAAGTTCCGGACCCAACCCTCAGCCAGGAAGATCATAGCCACTATCTTCTGGGATTCTGAGGGAGGGTGGATGGTGGACTATGTGCCTCGTTGAAGGACCATCACAGGCCAATATTACGCCGAGTAAGTGGCTGGGTTGAAGAAGTGCATCCGTCAGAAGCGGCGCGGCAAGTTGACACGCGGTGTCCTGCTCCTCCACGACAATGCCCCTGTCCACAAGGCCAGAGTTGCACAAGCTGCCCTGCGCGAGTGCGGATTCGAGGAGCTCAACCATCCCTCCTACAGTCCAGATCTGGCCCCTACCGACTACTTTTTATTCCGCTAGCTCAATGCTGCACTGCGTGGACGCCGGTTTGAGGACGATGAAGATGTCCAGCTCGCCGTCCAGGAGTGGAATGAACAGCAATCGAGAGATTTCTGGTTGTCGGGAATTCGAAGCCTCAGGGACAATTGGCGCAAGTGCATTGAAGTCGAGGGTAGTTATATTGAAAACTAATAAAGCCCCTTTCCTCATATCTCGTTTCCTTATATCCGAATTGCAAAACCTATTGACCGCCCCTCGTACTCATAACTAAAATGCGATAAAAAACGAGATCATGTACACCATAAGGTTTTTCAAGAGATATCTGCAAATAAAGTGATAAAGAAGTGAAAACGACATAGATTAGACCTCAGACCTTCCTACAGTCTTTATTGCCTACAAGTTACGCAGTCATTTAGATGTCAGCTGCAACTTGCTGCCCATGCTTAACCTAATTCCCTTTTTCGTGGATGAATCAAATGGAATTGCTTTCCTCTAACATATACGATGACAGATTCAAGAGTGTTGTGTGCCGATTCCTCTACTACCTACCAAAAGAGGTTGGACTGAAACCTTCAGCAAAAATAGTTTTTTCTGTAGACTGTACACCTGATCAGAAGACCTGTTTCCATACCCCAAGAACTCCCTCGCAGTCTGTTTATGTACCTCGCACTCTTTCTCAATCTCTAAATGTCACCTCTTTCTATACGAGAGTCTGTTCATAATTTTTGGAGCGAGGATGCCTTCATCGCTTCTCTCCTCGTTTCAAATTAAATTCTCCTTGCAAGCTCTGCTACTATTGAAGCTTATAAATAAACTAATTAAACTATGGCTTATTCAGTGATAAGGCCATTTCCTCTATTCTCTGAAATCATTTCATACAAATTTTGATGCTGATTATCTTAACATCATTTCTCCACTTTGGTCACTATGGCTACTTTACGTTGACGATGTCCTAGCAGTATGGTCTTTGTATAATAGTAATTTTTACAATTTCATGATACTTTAAATGTTTCACCCATCCATAAGATTATGACTGTGAAGAAAACAAATAAAACACTCTATATCGTAATGTTAATGTTATGCACCTATGGTTAAAGTTCAAAGTACACCTTGAACAAATCATCCTGAATCCGACATTCTTTTGTTCTATTCGGTTATGTCTACCTAAAAAAATCAGATTTGTGTTCACTTTTCTTTGAGCATAGTGGGTATTTGACCAACCCTTTCTCCTTGATCACTTGAGATACCTGACTCAAGTGTTCATTCATTTACCATAGCTATCATATCCAATAGAAAGGACTCAACAGTAAAGCGGCATCTCTTTTTTTTTAAGGAAGTGATAGTTAGTAGTCCATTACTCGAAAGAGTAAGCATAATGTTGAATAGAGGAATGACCATAGAAAAAGAACATTGCATTTAAGATTAGCATGTCAGAGAGATGCGGCTCACTGCATACAAGGAGGCGAAAATAAAAGAGAATGGAGTGATAAACAAGAGTAAGAAAGCATATGAATCCTTGAGAAGGAAGATGAATAAAGATCCGGATCGAAATAGGAAGTTATTTTAGAAAGAAGTGAGAATAGAGATCAACAAAAGAATAGTTCTGTGAAATCTAAAGATATGAGTGATATGTAGTGATATGGACTAAAGATATGAGAAGACAATGACTGGAAATGAATGTACATATGATTAAATTAGGTATGAACTGAGCGCTGTAGCAGGGTAGGGAAGTGATCATGGCTATGAAGGGTCTTAAAATTAGAAGGCAATCGGAGTAGATAATAAAGTGGCTGGAAGTGTAAATCTTGGTGGTGATTTTGTTATGTAATTAATCTTATGGTTTTGTTGTAGGTCATTTGAAAGTTGAATAGTGACTCAAGTCTAGAAGAATGCTTTGAAATTACCTTTACCTAAGGAAAATGTATGTTTGAACGTGTAAGGATGGAAATGAGGGATTGGTAGGGGAAGAACGAGTTGTGTTTAGAGCGGGTATTTTGTGTGAGGGTCAAGTATTTGCATCAAGACAGCTCTCCAAAAAAAAACGGATAAAGGTCATAAGGTGTATTCAGGGTCCATGTCTCTGGAAAAAAATGTAAGACTGTGTAGATAAGGAAGCATTATGGTAGGTTCTATGAATGTAGCGAGCTGGCAAATTTTGGGATGGTTGGGGACATTTGATATGCTGTGTGTTTTGTGGTGGGATTATGGGTAAGGTAATGGTTTGTCTTGTTGCCATGGCTAATTAATATCTTTATGAATGGAAAAGTATGAATGGGAAAAGAGATTGGTGAAAAATAGTGATGGATTAGTTCTATCTATCGCGGCATACGCTGATGACCTGGTGTTAATGAATGAGAGAGATAGTGTTTGGGGCTTATAATAGAGGGAGGGAGTATATTATACTCGTAATTAGAGACATGTCTTAAACAATTGCGATGTTTTAAGTATCTATGACGTCTCGTGAATACCAGTGGAGCAAATGAAGCACATTGCTATAACGAAACTTTGATGGTAAGGAAGAGTCAAAGTTCTAGAATGGGAAGCTGTACGAATGGACAATTTGAAAAGAGTTGTTTGGTGTGCAAATGGTATATATGTAGAGTAAGGTAGGAGTGATAAAAGGTATTTTTTTATGTTGTGAAGATTATTGTGATTGAGAGTGTTTTGCTGTGGTAAGGTCATGTAAGAATTATGGTTGGAAATAGTCATATGAAGAATATATACACTCTAGTTCCAAAAGCCATGGGATAAGTAAATAATGTCGTGTAGACTTCACTCTAGCCTGACAAAGTCCAAAAACCTGTCATAATATCGATTCCGCAAATAGACGGAAGACCTATGGAGAGATACCGATGCATGCCCTAACTGTAAGCAGTTCACTGGCATTTATAGGTGGCGGATCTTGGGGGCGAATAGATATAGTTACCACATCCTATAAATGCTCGATTGGGTGCATGTTGCGCAAACGTGGGGAACCAAACTTTCGGGTCGTTTCACTTTTTTGAGTTTGCCGGAAAAAATTTGGTAAACTTAACTGTAAATCGAATTCATACTTTCTTGGACACAAATAAGTTCCAAAACAATTAATGGCTTCATTAAAAAAATGGATGACAAGCAATAGCAAGAAAACAGTTACCAGGTGCTCAGATATGTCAAGAACGAGAGTGAGATCAATTTAAAATATTTCAATTGTAAATAGATTCGAGACTAAAAATATTGCCGTTTTGTCGAACGAGGAGAGCATATCACTATCCAAGATTTTAATGGCGGCAGATGATTTGGAACTCTCAGCTGGAGTGTCTAAAGGAAACTACCAAATGCCTCTGCTTTATTTAATTCATACCATAGTGGTACCACAACCTCTTATCGATAATTGTGATATAATAGTTAATGGATGCATTAGTTTTCTGTGTAATCGTTAATACATGTTTCTATTAACTCCTCTTTTAACCGGCTCCGGCTGAAAGAAAGATCTATCCTCTCGAGATCTATGACCTAAGATTCGGGGCAATTTCACTTTTACTTTGAAGTCTTCTCAGCCATCCAATATTCCGCGAAGCTAAGGCGACAATAGAAAAGATTGACCTCACTTTCTTACATTTTAGTTGACTTTGGTTTTCTACTATGATCTTAATACCCTTAAATAACATAGGATATTTAAAAAAAATAGCAATCCACCTTTCACCAAAGGAAATACTTCATTTTAATTATTCGCTAAACATTTAATAAATCGACCTCGCGTCACACTTTAGAAATAAGCATTTATATATCGATTAAAATCATAGGTTATAATTTAAGGGCAATAGGTACCATCAACACTTTGACTGCCAATGTACCTAGGGTGATAAATTTGACATCAACAACTATGAAGCCAGTGTACCAGCGGTAATAAACTGGCCCTATATTATGTAATGCTTCATAAAGTGTTGTACCACTGGTGGTACATTTGGCATCAACAACTATGACATCGGTGTATCAACGGTGATTCACTGACCCTATATTATATAATGTTTCATAAAGTGATTCGACACCTAGATAGTAAAATGTGTTTATGACTTTGCCGTCTCAGCAAGAAGTACAGATGATACTTGAACATCTGGACATCACTGATGATACATGTGGCTTACAAGGCATAATTTTGTTAATACAGAGATATTGTATTACAATGTTGGAATGCAGAAAAACTTTATAAAACAAACATTTTATTGCCTAAAAACTTATTATGTCCACTATAACTCAAATTGTATTGTAAAATAAAGATAAAAAGAAAATTTATTCTTTGTTATGATCTTTTTGAAAGTGCTCCTAACAGAAAATTTTGTTCCCAGGCCATGAAAAACATTTTGTTGAGATCAGCTTGGTCTTTCTTCAACCAATACTTGGACCCTCTTTTTTCAGATAACATCTTTTTCCCAGTAATCATCTATTTTGGGATGCTTAAGTAATCCTATGCATAAAACTAGTTCAAGATTCTTCTTCATTTTATCATTAGTGGCACCCTTCAAGTTCCTTAGTCTACTGCTTCTGCGAACTTGATTGTACTGTAGTGTAAAACTTGTTAAGCATTACGAATGGTTTCTTCAACAATTGTATCAATTATATCTTCAGCCACGAAGAGCTTATAATAAGAAAATGGAATTATATGTATTCCGCTCTGCAACTTGGGGAAGTTGAAAATATCTTCAAATGTGCTACCATTAGCAAGTGATTTCTAATTAATAGAAAATGAAGATGAATGAGCTAGCAAAATATCATCATTAGAATCATCATCGCTATTTTTAAATTAAACAATAATTTCCTTGGCTAATTATAAGGTAAATCGTTACCACTGTCATCATTATTGGATTTAGAGACATACACTGCCTCTCTAATGTGTTAGACATATATAACAGAATATTATAGTCAACCTAACTTGAAAAATAAAATTTTGAAAATAGAAGATAAATTGAATATTTATCTATTGGTGTGTAAGTTAAAGTATATTAGTTACACGCCGTTGTATCACAGGTAGACACAGACCTATTTTAAATAATAAACATACAATCTTATTATATGATACAAGAAAAATAAAGAAATGAGTATCCTGTAAAGTATTTTTCCCCTAGAATAATATATATTGTTTCAGCATTGGAATATTCTGGCCAAAAATTTAAACGTGGCACTCAACCGTACAAAACATCAAATACCCTACACTTCATTTTGGGTCTTCCTGTCAAATTCCTCTTATACCAACCCATCATATCCTCCCAAATTCTACCTTAACATTCCTTCAACTAAAACTAATCTAATTTTAATCAATACTTCTATAAATACCTCTTCAAATACGATGGTTTTCTCATCCCATTTGAAAGAAAATCCCCAAATGAGGAACTTTTCCAAAGTTGTCTGAAACATGTAGAGAGAAGGTGGCTTTGGTGCAACCCCTGAGGCTGTTCTCTCCTCGGGTGCCGTGAAATAGATCAGTACAGAGATCAGAAAAAAGAACAGAAAGGAATGGGTTGGGTTTCTGGGAGATTAAAAGGAAGTGGGGGGAGGTGAGGAAGTAGTGGGGGTGATGGAGAGGTTGAATGTTACTGGTGCGAAGGGGAGAAAATGTTGGGGAAACTATGGAGATTGTTCAGAGTATTTTGTTATTAAGTAAATATAAAACAAAATTAGTGTATACCCACCTATAATTTATTGAGAAGAGGTTTTTAAAGAAAATTCTAAACAAGGGGAAGAGAAAATGTGTGAAATAAAACAGAGGTAGACGAGAAATAATGTTATAAACCTTTGAGGCACATAACTCTAAGCCTCATTTTGTTCGGAAGCTAAATAAGCTTCTCTGCTGTGGGGTTGACTAATGGAAAAACGTATAAATTAGAGGAGTTAGCCAATTAATTAGTGCAAAAGACAGAATAGGAAAGGTATTTGGGGGCATATGGAATATAAAAGTGGTAATAAACATAACAAATAAAGAAGTAAACTAAAAAGGCCGGGGGCATAGGGACGCCTCTCTCTATGATACGCAATCCAATTTTAGTACCCATAAATGAGTCTCTTTAAGTCTCTATTGAGTAGGGTTTTGAGACCCAATCGTCTTCCAAGTGAGTTATACGCAACATGTTGCTATGGGATACATGCAATGGCTCACTGACACTAAAAAACTTTGCTCCTTTACCAATGTGTGAAAAGTAGGACTGTTCAAAAGAGACTTAAATTCTATTTCTAAAATAGAGACTGAGCAGTCTTTCAAACTTCTCTCGATCGATTATAGATGATAGTCAATATCATAGTTTTAGTCTGTGTTTTTGCTCTTAGGCACAAACCAAATGCAGCACAAGTTTTTAAGCGTATTATTACCAATAGGCTCAATACTCTTTCAGAAAGCATTCGAAATCGGTAGGTTAGGCCACCTTATCAGGCTTTTTCATCCTCGATTTGACAACACATACACGGTTGTCCCCATAATTTACTTCCTTTTCCGATTTGCTACCCCCGGGTCCTTGATTTCTCGTGGTATTTCTTCATTAAACGTCATTCTTTCGCTTCTGTTAACTCTCAGCATCCGACAGACCATATGAGAAACGAGAGAGAGAGAAGGAAATTATTTCCTTCTTTTGCCGCTCGGAGCAAATTCTCCCAAAATGAGACCAGGAATCCACAGAGAAGAATATCTTTGTATTTCTTTTGTTTGCACCATCTTAATTAAAGAGTCGCTGCTTTAACGAACATGCACATGTGCACATTGAGTTTCTAACTTTTTGATGCGAAAAATGGAAAAATTCACGCATAAAATGGATAAGATTGTAATTCATGCTGGTGTATAATTAGCATCCCATATTCGCATAGAAATGTAATTGATGATTATCTTTCATGTACTACACTAGCCGTTTTAGCCTTTCGCACTTTGTAGGTGGTCATATACCTATCATAGTGATTCCATGCATATTTATATTCTTTGCTTGTTTTATCATCACTTTTCCTTGTTTAATCTATAAGCCTTTCTTTCAGACCCACCTCATGTTACTGTATATATCTAAATACATATTTAAATGAAAATGCCTAAATTGCATGTAAAACAATAATGCAAGTCTTTCTTACATATTTTGTAATTACTTTCATCTGACCAGATAAATTTCGAAAATTGTTTATGTGTCAAATTTTTGTGAGCTTTGACCCACTGAAGACTTTTTTTCTTTTGACCTCTGATATATATGGCTTCTTTCTCGCCTTCCATCCCTTTACCTCTTGATCTTCAAGTCTCTCAAGTCTCTCTCTAACTGTTTTGCTTGATATTTTTTTAACTTGGAGCCTTTTAAAACTCCTCAGCAAGTTCAGAAGAGGTTTTTCTGCGATTCAGTAGTGAAAACCCAATGATCGATGTCTTCTTTAGGTATTGCAAGATGTTTTCTGCTACTTCTTTTGCTTGATGCAAAATGTTTAGCTACTTGGAATACTTCATGGCTATCGAAAAGTTGATTTGTGTTTCTGTAAGTTCTTTAGTTTCAGTCATAATACTTATTTCGAACGATATTGATTATACATTAGTTATAGATTTAAACTAAAACATGAAATATTGTTTAAATTCTGATGTTAGAAAACAGCAAAATACAATACACATTATCATCATACACATTTTTGACTAATATTATAAATTCTTAAAAGTTTGATTAAATATGTTAGAAATATAAATTTGAGGGGTGCTTTAAATTTTTGGTGATATATATCTATATATACATATATATATATATATATATATATATATATATATATATATATATATATATATATATATCATTAACTAAAACTGGATATGCAGACGAAATTACCTTTGTATTTCTAAAAAAATATAGCGCGCTATATCCTATATTCCGGAAAGGAGACTTTTTCCTTTATTGACATATGAATGAACATTGTAAAATTATTCAGTAATCAACAAGTGATAGTTTGGAAAGG
The DNA here is from genome assembly GCA_963969495.1 of Ceratothoa steindachneri. Taxonomy (NCBI): domain Eukaryota; kingdom Metazoa; phylum Arthropoda; class Malacostraca; order Isopoda; family Cymothoidae; genus Ceratothoa; species Ceratothoa steindachneri. Next base: position 83,894,336 of record OZ018323.1, read on the forward strand.
ATGGTGAGACTCATTAATAAAAGAATACTCCGTTCTTGTATAAACTACCCAATTCATCTTCTGTTACCATGGTAACCATTTCTCAGTTTAATTATGATTGGTTAGTTTTATAAAACAATTAACTCCTGATTTTATTTTATCAATTTAAGCTGACAAATTACAAATTATTTAATTACTTAGTTTATCTGCTTTACTTACATAAGCGTTGAGTCTCAAATCTTTTATTTTGTTACACATGATTTACTAATTCACTTGTATATGCTATGCAGATTTAATGTAAATTGAGTGTAGTTGAATTTTTGTTTTAGCCCTCTACTCTCTCAATAGCTATAATGTTATTTACCAAAGAAATTAGAGTAATTTAAGTTACAAATTTGGAGATACTGATGGTAAAACTGCCGATAACATTAACAAAGCATTTGAGATGAACACCGCTACAGCGATTGAATAAGTTTAGGTTTGTAAGCATGAACACCAAATTTGAATCTCGACTGGGCCACAAGCCTGTATTTACTAAAGAAGAATTATAGGCTGTAGTGGCCAATAACCCATGAAAAACAGTTAGAGTATTTGCTTCAGTAGCCACCGAATCACGTTATCTCAAAGAAATAGGGGTTAAATTATTGACAGGGTGGATTCCACATGAATTGAAAGAAACTCGGAAATTGCATAGCCTTGAGCTATGTTTATCTCACATTGTAAGACAGAATTGGTATAGAATTTTTATGAGAATTTTGACATGGGATGAAAATCGATCCATTATGATATAACAAGGTGGTCTGATTAATAATGTAAAAACATTGTTGCACCCAAGAAAGGTTATAGTTACCAGTTTGATAGAATAGTGAATAAATCAATTTTTCATTTTCGGAACCATGTGAAACAATAACAGACCAATCGTAATTTCGACAAATTGCTGTTATGTAAGCTTGCCATGTAGTGATTCATGGGTTAGGTCACACTTTAAACTCTACACTCTTCATGAGAAAGTCTCCCCTTCCTCACTGCTCCCGTACAAACACTCACTGTATTCAAATGAAACCTTGGCTGTGAGAAAGGCCTTTGAAAGTGCTCCGAAGCTCAGAGTGACTGCGGCCGCGAAGAAAAAGAACATCTCGATAGCTACAGTATCGTGTGCAATAGAGGAGGAGGGCTGCAAGAGCTTGAGTTGCGTAGATCGGCCTCTGCTCATCCATTGTATGCAGGAACAACTTCGGGAGTGCCGTAGTCGCTTTTCCAACGCCATAAAGAGTCATCAAAATCGAATTCTATTTTTTTCTGATGAAAAATCTTCACATTTGATCCGGTCATTTTCAAGCAAAACGACCGCGTGATAAGCTTCGGCTAAGACGTCTACGAGGTCCGCTACTTATCCACGACCAAGCTCACGACATCCGAGATGATGCTTGACTTTGTGGCTTAGAATGGCGAGAAGATGCCTTCGGTGTGATTCGCAGCTGGTTACAAGTTCATCGCGGCCGATTACATGGACATCTTAGCCACGAATGCTTTGCTCTTGTTGAGAAGGATCACGAAGAAGGCGGCCTAAGTCTTTCAGCAGGGCAGTGTCGCGGCCCAAAAGGTCAAGACCCTGCAAGAGTGGTTGGGGTCAAACATGAACTTCTAGTCGAAGGAATTTTGGCCGTCGTAGCCTTTCGACCTCAATCCCATCGACTACAACGTGTTGGCGCATGTCGAGGGCAAGGCCTGCATGGTCTGCTACAGCAACGTCGACGAGCTAAAGTGCTACGCCAACCGTGAGTTCGCCAGCATGAGAAAGGACTTCGTTGGTGACGTTTGCGCGGGCTTCTGTTCTAGCCTGGATCGCGTGTTCGCCGCTAAAGGCGGCCACATTTGATTAATATTACAATTTATACTCATATTTATATGTTAAAACAATTTAAACGTGTCTAAGTGCATCAAAACTATCATCGTGTACCCTGCTGAGAGCGTCGTAACAAATGCAAAGGACCTTTGCAATACCTGGTAATGAACGTTATAAATAGTCTCATTTATTTCTCGTTCTTTATGAATTCCAACGATACTGTGTCTTCATTTTAAATTTTATTAGATGAGCAATTAATGTTCCAGAATCGTAAAATTAGATATTAGATATTGTAGAATAGTTTTTTTTTAAATTCATAACTGCCCGTTTTATGTGTACAGGCTGGTTGGTGTAAGATGCGAGGGACGCCAGAAAAACCGGGATAGATTATAGTCAGTGTGAAGTGTGACACTGTCCTCGGCGCAAGACTGGCCTGTCTTTCGTGACCGGTTCTGGAAAGGTCAAATCTTAATAATTCTAAAGATTAACGACTTCGACGCAATCAAAGATGGGTTTTTTTATAAATATTTGAATTTTGACAAAATTATGCACTTGCACTAATTATACCGCGGAAATTTACACTTATGCTGCTATAAAGAAAAATACGATTAGATTGGCAGCCATCTTGTCATTGAGAGCTTGTTTTGAACCCCCCAAATAAAGCTTGGCTTAGGTGGAGGTTTGGAGTTGTTTAGTTTTTTAGTTTCTCTTGAGGGTAGATTAATTTTTGTGGGTTCATTTAGTTTGTTTTTAATAAGCTCTGTAATGATTTGTGTGTTGTTTTTGTGGGTTCATTTAGTTTGTTTTTAATAAGCTCTGTAATGATTTGTGTGTTGTTTTCCTGCTGGAAAGAAACCAAACAAGAAGCATATTCTAGCGAACTTGAAGTTCAAAATGGCTCATCTTTGTGGCAATTGTGATAAAATGGTGTTTGTGTTCTCGCATGAATATAATTCGTTAATCTTTAGAATTACCACAACTAAACTTGTATAAATAACCTACTAACCTTCTACATCATAGTTAAATTAGCAGCCTCCTCAAATTTGATGCTAATCATCATCATGGTATTTCTTGGATTGGTGAGACCAATCTCTGTTTTTCCCTGCGACTTATGACGTCATACCAACGGGATAGCAGTGGCAAATAATAGCCGGTAGCCGGATGGTTCGAAAAATACTACTTTTTAGTGATGATAACTCGGAAAATAGTGCTTTCATTTCAGAAGAAATAGCAACAGAGAATTAAGTAGATTTTCTACAAAAATGGTGGAACCGTTAATGTGTAGAATTATCTAATCTTTATAGTGCTGGGGTTCAGCACTTGTGCAAAGGATTTCCTTGTTAAAGACGGATGGGAGCCTCGCCTGTGCAGTCAAGTTTTTATCACCTTCTTAGTAAGAACTTAAAGTGAAAGTGTTTTCTTCACTGTTACTTTATCTTTCAAAAGATGTAAAGTCTCTCAAGGTTCGATCCCAAGATAAAGATAAATAAAGTATGTGGAATTAGAGTGGAAAATGAGCGGCGAAAATGAAAGAAGGCGTTAGGTTAGGTTTGCACAGAGTTGCACAAACGTCAGATCTGGCTAATCTCTGTATTTAGATAACCTTAATTCTTTTTTCTTTTATTTTTCTCTTCTGTTTTTTTTTCTTTAACCTTCCCATTTTTTTAGTTTCTCCTGTTATTCTTTCTTTCTTGGACCTCGTTTATTTGTTCTTCTGTTATTTCTTAGATGTATTTAAGTTCGTGTGCAGTGACGGATCCAGGATAAATATTTGGTGGGGCTAATCGGAATTCCTTCCTCTGATCAGTCTGAGAAGAGGACATTGATGATTAATAATGTTTATCTTACACAACATTGATATTAAATAACATTATATCACACAGGATGATTAATATAGATAATCATCATCATCACTTCATCACTAACTCTATAATTTAAGAAGGAGATTTTTTTGAGTATTTGAATAATAATTTCATCATAGTTTGGTTATGACTTATGTTTTTCTATCAAAGTTATTTCTAATAATTCCTTTATAATATCAAAAAACAAAATGGTGAAGTTCAGAAATAAATATAAGTATCGAAATTTTGTGAATTTTTAAAACCCAAATGGTGAAATTCAGAAAATATATTTTTAGATATCTTTTATTCTATAACTATTGTCGTAGAATGCCCCCCTTTTTGTTCTAAGAGTTCTAAGAGTGCTAATATTGATATCTTCAGAAGAGAGCCGTTGGAAACACGTAAGGATATAGAGAAACGCACAATAATTCCCAAAATAAACTTATATTTTAACTTTAACAATTGAATAAACAAAATTTAAACATTAACCACAGCAATACTCCGAATATTATCATACACAAGAATTAATTAAATTAGTTTGACCCTCTAAAATTTGTTAATTTCGCTACACACAGCAATATATAAGATTTAGGCTTACGGACTCTACTGGAGTTTAAATACCTCAGGAATGTTATTGTCTCAAGACGCGTGCCGCCTGGCCAGATGTAGGTGGGCGGGATCACGAGGTCCTTTTGGCGAGGGTAGCAGCTGGGGGGTCCACATGGTATTCCGGGGTGGGGGGTGGGTCTTCAAGGACGAGAACAATTACGGTGCTTTATGCGGCACCAAGGTAGTCGTGGTCTCCCTGGCGAGAGTGAGTAGAACTTGGTTCTTAAACCAAGTTAACTTGGAGTTCGGTGTGACCACCGAGTAACGAGCTCGAGGGGGAACTTTTCTCCTTCGTTACTTAATTCTTCAGGGGCGAGGACTGAACTCGGGGAGGGTCTTGTTCAAGGGCGAGGATAACGGAGGGTGGTTTCTCTGACGAGAATAAGTTGAACTTGAAGGTCGGTTTGGTAACCAGTAACTAGCTCGAGGATGAGCTTCTTCTTAGTTCCAGTCTTCCTCAAGGGCGAGTATAACGGAGGGGGGTTTCTCTGACGAGAATAAATTGAACTTGGTTCCTCAACCAAGTTAACTTATGAGTTCGGTGTGGCCACCGAGTAACGAGCTCGAGGGGGAGCCTTTTTCCTTCTTCTTTGCTTAATTCCTCAAAGATGAGGAATACCCCTGGTGTTTAAGATGCACCAGGCGAGAGTAAGTTGAACTTAACAAAGTTAACTTAGCGTCCGGTTTGATAACCAGGGACTAGCTCGAGGATGACCTGCTTCTTAGCCCCTTAAGGTAGGTAGCCCTGCCTCTCTTGCAGGGTACTTCTTGGTCTGGCGAGCCAAGTAAACTACCAATCCAGTCTAGGTAGCCCGGTCTTAATCCGAGGACTTCGTCACCTGGAGACTGACGTATTCTACCTCGAATTTCCTCAGTGTTCCTTATTTATACGTTGTCACCCCACTGGGGGAGTGGTAAGAGGTGGGGGGAGCTTGAGGATGGCCCCAGGAGGGTTCTTATGCCAAAGGGTTTTTCTCACCAAGTCTTCATCGGCTCCTCGTTAGCCTTCGAGCTTGGTAGAAACACGTCTCCAATTTCTTATTTGACGTGAAATTGAATCTCACTCTCCTGGGGTAGATCTTGCATTTTAACCTTTAGGTCTTTCATAGCGCCGAGTGGTGTGGCGCTGCGGTTACGCGCTTGACCCGACGGTGCCTGGGACCGGATGTCTTTGCGGTAATCGCCTCGTGACTCCACCACGAGAGAACGGGGAAGGGGGGGACGATTCCCCTACAACTATATTTTAGCAACGTGAAATTTTGAAAGGGGGGAAATTTAGTTTAGGGTTCCTTTATAAAATTATTATAATTGGCGAAGTTCATAAAATTTAGAAAAATTAACCATGGCTGCTTTTTTTAGATTTCAAATTTTAATATTAGTGTCGAAGCACAAGCTCCCCCCGCGAAGTCATTGCCTGGTATCAATATAAAAATACATCTAATAAGATTTTTAGATATCCTTTCCCCACCCCCGCGAATCCATTGCCTGGTATCAATATAAAAATACATCTAATAAGATTTTTAGATATCCTTCCCCCCTAACCCACAGACATTTTTACTGATTCCCCGATACTTAACACAAGCAAAGATTTAGTTATTATTGCTTCATTTTTTAATGCTCAGTGATTTTTGGAAGATTTAATTTTCATAGATATTTGAAATTGAAAAATATATTGACAAAATGTTTTGGTACTAGAGTAGGGTACAGTATTAGTAGAGGTTAGCCAACCTAGCTCATCTATTCGGATCCTGACCGGTTAATGAAATAGACATAAAGGTCAGTATGACAATCGCTGGTGAGCTAGAGGTCACCAGGGGCTTGTCCTCTTTGGGGAGAGGACCTTACCAGGAAGTATTATGTTTTGACACAAACTGCGTTTATGTGGAACCTTGGTCGCCCCGGGGCTGAGACTTGTTCTGCGTCAGAGGCATGTAGATATAAATATCCATCGGCAAGATTCCTTGGAACAGAGAGTGTATTTGTGTGTGTTGTGCTGCGAAGATGAGAGAGGAAAGAAAACAGTGTTGTAATTGTTTATGTATGTGATGAGAAATGAAAGATCTACCCAACCCAATACAGAGCTGCGCCCAGCGCATCCACCGATTGGTAGCCGGATCTCTACATGCGCTGACGTTTGTCTCCCCTCATGCCAGGATGGAACCCCGGTACCGCACGGTAGCGAGCCAACGCGATATCCACTCAGCTAACATGAGCTCTTGGTACAAGAGTAGTATCGGAGACTTACGCTTCATTCTTCATCTCTAAAACAGCTAACAAAATATTCTCCTCCAGTAATATTTTTGTCCGAAACATGTCCTGTACTTGTACCTTTAAAAAAAGGTTTTCTCTTCAATAGAGCTTTTATTTGTATTTATCTAACAAAATGTACGCCACTCTAATATTAACGAATCTCACATATAACGAATGTTACAAAGGCTGAATCATTTATTCCTCTTGTTGTTTTTTTTAATTCTACCTTTCCTTTTTTCCTATTTTGTGTTCGTCGGGGAACTTTTTCGAGCCGTGAGCGAAAATTCCTAATGAAAGAAGTCGGCGGGCGATAAATAAAATTCGACTCTTGTGTTTTTGTAAATGTTGTTTAAATTTATTACATGGTGATATATACTCGCGCATTAATATCTAGAAAAAAATTAAATCGCAACATTTTTATTGAATACCACCACGGAAAGTAGGATAGTATTACTTATGAGATATTGCCTTTTTTTAATATTCCATACAAATATATCACTCAATGGGTGATGAAAATTGGACTCGTGGGCGAGGGCTTTACCACCATTGGTCTACATAGACCACTCTAAAATATAAGAGTGTTGAATCGCTTTAAAACAAAACGCCAAAATTCATTAAGAACTGCTATGACCTCTTTGGTTTCGAGAGTGCGTTAATTACGTTCGAAATCTATGATGATAAATCATTCCGTCTAATTTTATTTTTTAAATTTATAAATTCTTATTTTATAATAAGTTTAGAATGATTAAAAGAATAAGAATATTTGAATGAATTATTGAAATGTACCATAGGTATTTTACGTCTTTTCTAAACAATCGATGATCGCTTTCTTTATATAAAAGGCGATTATATATAAAAGTAGGTCTTCAATCCTTGCGCTACAGATAGTCATTTATTAAGTACGAGTAACTTTTGATTGCTCCTCTGGTGAAATAAAGTCTAACAATTCAGCTAATTTACTTTAAGGCCACATTAGCTATTGCTGAATACAATCTACAACATTCTTCTTTACAATCTAGACAGTATTTAGCACTAAATCTGAAGAAAAGTTAAGAAAACTATTTCGTTTTGTTTTCCTACACATGTAAACCAAATTTGTATGATGCTAATAATTATATTATTCCTTTTTATGTCATCTTTATCAGCCTACTTCATTCCACTTCTGAATAAAGGTCTTCCAGGAAGTTCCTCTGAAAGACCTTCTCGACTACTGATAGAACTCCATCTTCATATTTAAATAGAGTCTTCTGGGTCTCTATATATTTTCTTCTGGCAAATGTACGGCACATCTCCATTTCAGAACATTCTTGTTTACTGTATATTTCAGTCGTGTTTATGTTCGTATATTTCTTTTATGATCCCTGTGGCTTGCTCCTAGCATGTTTTTTTTTTAGTTTCACCCAGTTTATGATTACTTTTGTCTTGTATGCAGGTTTCACTTTCGTGTGCTATAACTAGTAAGATAAATTGGTTGAATATTTTGATTTTAGGCATACAGCGCTTTTGCTGTGTGTTCTGCTACGGCCTGAGTATTATGCTATATCAAGGCTTTGATTTGCAGGTAGCATTTATCTACGATATTTTTGCAAGTTGAGAGGTGTCCTCAGCATTACTTTTTTATCCGTGAGCATCAACTGCATCACATTGGTGCTGCCGAGAGATGTTTTTGACATGCTTTGCGTAAATGACTTTTCGATCTCTTCTTTGACGCTTCGGATGCCTACCCTGGAGGGCCGACAAAACAGGCTCTGAAAAGTGCTTCTATTGATGACGAAGCGAACACATTTTCCCTTTTTTAGTAAGGCCAAGATCATGCGCTTTTATCGCCTTCTATGACAATAGGCAGACTCGGACCTGTTACGAAATGGGCCTCGTCTAGATGTGGTAGATTCGCATTGCTTTGTTGGTCTTGAATTCCACCGACGCACTAATTGGTAGCCTTCGGGTGTCCCTTATCCGTGCACTTTTCAGCACATGGGGTACTGATAAAGTTTATCTTATTATAGTTTTACCCCTCTATTTCTTTGCTCAAAGAGCACCTAGGGATGGGAGGGAGGTTACTCCTCCGCCTCCGAAGTTCTGTTGCTAGCAGGAAAGAGGCCAATCAATTTTTTTTCATGCACAGTGTATGATGCGATTCTACGTGAGGGTTCAGCTTTTCGTCCCCTCGCTAACAGTTCTCATTTCTTCTGCGGCAGGTCTCGACGGTACTTAAGCTGCCGTGAGACATCAATCATTCCCTGAATATTTCTGGTTTAGGGCAAGAAAATTTCTTCCTGAGTTCGATTTAACTCTTAGGCTAGTGACGATAATGGATCTGCCCACGACACTACCCAGGAGGACACCAACTTTGACCATTTGTCTCCAAACTTCTGCCCCGAAAGCTTCCAAAGCATCGGCAGAATTGCACTGGCGTTTCTTGGCGCAGATCAATTTTCTCACTGGATCCTGTGGCTGTGCACAGATGGTTCTATGTTCTACGAGGGAGTAGGCTTTTGCACTATCTCACCCTCGTTGAAGTCAGCATCGTACTTACAGACTTTGCTTCTTTCTTCAAGACCGAGCTGATTGCAATATCCCACTTGGTACGCGAGATTCGCACTATGCTCGGACTGGAGACCTTTTTGTAATTCATAGCTACTCATAGGCAAACTTATTGCTCATGAGACATTGAAAACTCTGCGTACTTTCATTCGCAGTATCAGTGACGACACGAATATTGCGTTTCGGGTATATGACGAGATTATCTTTTGCTGGGCTCCTAGGTAAGTTAGAGTTGCTGGGAATGAGCGCCCTGGTCGTAAGAAGAGGTAGACTGTATCTACACATAGAGTAATCTACTGGTGTTTTTCTCTCTCGAACACAGCCTACATGGAAGGGAATAAGACAGCTCAACGAGCTGCATGACAAGGAGATGAGAGATGGCGGCCGGCAGTTGGAAGCTGCGTACAATTGTTTAGCGAGTATTTCCCCGTTTAACTATACCTAAATGCCTCAATGGTATCAAAACACTTATGTTGCTTTTGAATCGGGCGCACTCGTGGGATGCATTAAAAACTCTCAATTACATAGATGTAGTTCTTGCTCCTGCTCTAAAGTTTGATCCTAATTTCTTAATGTTGTATGGAATGCAAAACGTTTTCTTCATTATTTTCCTCCTAATGCTAGCTAATGATACTTCTATTATCATTAAATGCACTTTCTCGGTACTTAAAACAAATGGAAATATCGTCAGCGAAGCAAAAATTGCCAAAAAGTATTTTTTAGAATTCTCTTTTGTTCGAAGCAAATCATTCTGAAACTCTCATCAAGCTCTACGGAAAACAGTTTAGAGGCAACGGAATTTCTTTCTTCCATTCTTTCTGCTTATTAGATTTTTTGGGAAGTGCAGCCTAGATGAGGAAGGCTAGTGACTACAAAGAGAGAAAGAAATATGAGAATTACTGAATAAAATAATACTAACCATTTACAACTCTAATATTTCTAAGATTTATTTGATATTTTTCTCATGAAATTTGTATATGTTATTTTAAAGATAACATTAATACTTTGAATATATTAAAGTGAGCTTTAACTAAGATTAAATTTCGCACACCATTGCCAACCCTCTCCAGAAATTTTATTAATGGTAATGACTATCATGAAAATATGAGGAAGTTTTAGCGATTGAAAAATGAATATAAATACATAGTCAGATTGTTAATTGGCATCGCATAATATTGTATTATATATCATCATTACGAAGGGATTTTTAGTCGCGTGCGAGTCAGTTCGCGAGCGACTCTACATCTCACTATGTCGGTCGGTCGGTCCCCGTTTTGATTATTTTTTTGTTTTTGTAATAACATTGTAACTATTGGGCCGATTCTAATGAAATTTGAAACCTTTTTGTTATTTTACATTCTCTTTCGAATGATATACATAATTCCCAAAGTCCTCTCAAGTTTAGCCGTGGAATTATTTTGTTTTGCCAATAATATCAACTATTCGGCTGATACTCTGCTAGACTAGACTAGGTTATAATATGCTATACTCTGCTAGGAAAGACTATAATAAGCTATGTTATGCTAGGTTATGCTATGCTAAGATATAATGTACAAGGGTAAGATATACTATACTAATTTAAGCGATATATGGTATGCTAGGATAGCATATAGTATGTTAGGGTGGACAATAATAAGCTATGCTCGACTAGGGTATAATACTATAGTATAGGCTATACATGTCTATGATAGTTAATGTTAGGCTAGGTTATACTAAGCTATGCTAGGCTAAGCTATACTAGGCTAGGCAGGGCATGAAAGGCTATACTCTTCTAGGCTACGCTATGGTATGCTAGGGTAGGCTATGATACACTAGGCTAGTCTTCGCTATACGCGAGGCTTTGATAAGGTAGGCTAGGCTATGTTATGCATGCTATGCAACCCTAAGCTAAAACCTAATTATATATTAGACTATACTATACTAACTAGGCTAGGGTAGGGTAGGGTAAGGTAGGCTATGATATACTATGCTACGATATGCTAGTCTAAGCTAGAATATGATGACTAGTCTAAGATAGAATATACTAGGCTAGCCCATTAGTCGCCGGAGGCCTTTATACGTCCTCGATTAAGTGCCACCTAATCGCTCGAGGGCCTTTTGAGGCCTTTCACGTATAGACTCGTATTTGCCCTGATAATTATGATAATTTGTAATTTTATTTCAAACTCTTATGTTAGTGATTAAGCATCTAATTAAAACACATAAATGGCTTACGTTTTTCTTCTTTGTTTGTAAAACGAAATTTATGAATGAGAGTAACTTGACTCTGTTCTAGTCCTCACCACAACACGACCGCTAAAAGAGGTCAATTTATTACTCACAACTGTGTAAACACGCAGTTTTTGATGACTCTTCCTTTTTTTTGGTCAAATACACTTATGTTTTTCATTTTTTATCCAATTAAAATGAGGAAATGCCTTAAGTTTGTATGTTATTGAAAGCACACAAACCAACAAGTTTATTTTATAGGTCAAAAATAGGCCCTGAGCAAAAGTTTCATGAAATGTAAGATATAAAATAGTCTCCCATGAGTAGCAGCACTGTTTTCTATAATTAGTAATAGTTTGTAAAGCGTAACTGATTTAAAAAGCATAAAACAACCATGGGTGTCGATTAAAATTTGTGGAAGAACTGAGAAGTATCAATCATAATTATAAATAGGTAGAAGGTTATTAATATTTTTTTTATGATATCAATAGAATAGTTCTTTTCAATTAAAATGATATATTATTTGATTTCTAAAAATAAAATTCAATATTTTATTTTAATTATTTTCGATTTGTAATTTTGCAGAGGTCGAGTTCGAAAAAAAAGCCGGGCGACTAATGGGCTAGGCTTCAGTGAAATAGGCTAAGCTAGGCTATACTAAGATAGGCTATACTAGACTTGGGTAAGCTTAGCTAGCTAAACTAACTTTTAATATACAATTGTAGGCTGCTCTAAGCTATGCTGGGTTATACTCTGCTAGGCAGGCTAGGCTAGGATACAGTGTGATAGGCCCAGATATACTATACTAAGTGAGGTTATTCTATGCTTGGCTAGGCTAAGGTATAGTAAGCTACTCTAGGGTATACAATGCGATTCTTGGCCATTCTATGCTATGATATACTAGGCAGGGCTATACAAGGGTATGGTATGCTATGCTACGCAAAGCTATGCTGGAGTATACTAGGCTAGAGTAGGCTATATTATAGTGCACGATTCTAAGTTAACATAGGCTTGGGTATGCTAGGCTAGGCTAGGCTAGACTATGCTTGGGTCTTCTATACCAAGGTATACCATGCTAAGCTAGGCTATACTATGCTAGACTAGTTTATACTATGATATGCTAGGTTAGACTATGCTTATACTATAGTATGCTAAGCTAGATTAGGGTAAGGTAGGCTATGGAAGATAAGCTATACTATGCTAGGCCTTTCAAGGCTAGGCTATGCTATACTATAATATTCTAGGCTAGGATATACTATACTATGATATGCTATACTATGCTATACTATGGTAAGCTTTACTATCCTATATATGCTAGGCTGTACTAGGCTATGTTAGGCTAGGGTTTACTATGGTTTCTAGGCTAAGATAACCATACTATATATTCTCTGCTACGCTAGCCTAGATTAGTCTAGGCTAATTCATTCTATACCAGGCTAAGATATACTATGTAAGGCTAGGCTATACTATGCTAGCTACGCTAGACTATGGTAAGTTCTACTATTATAGGGAATCATAGGCTAAACTTGGTTATATTAAGCTAGGCTAAGCGAGACTACGCTATCGTATGAGAGGATAGGCTATACTATGGTAGGCTATGCTATGACATAATATTCTCTGTTATACTATGCTAGGCTAGGCGGGATTCACTATGTTAGGCAATCTAGGCTGGTCTATAATATGCTAGGCTTTATTATGCTAGGTGAGGTTGTACTATAGTAGGCTATCCTACGGTAAGCTAGGTTTGGCCAGGTTACTATCCGAGACTATACTAGGCTATGCTATAAAATGTTATACTATTCTAGATAATACTAGGCTATACTATGCTTGGAGATACTATACTACATATATTATACTATATTATACTTTACTATACTATGTTTCGCTATGCTATGCTATGCTATGTTATGCTATAATATACTATGCCATGTTATACTATGCTATAATGTGCTATGCTATATTATTCTAGACTATGCAATTAGGATGTGACCATTTTTTCGCCTTTCCAATTCCTTAAATGAAGTGGAACAAAAGGTTAAGTAAGCTCCACCATTTTAATTAAAAAATATATATTTTAATATAATTTAGTTCTGCTTTTTAAAAGTCACAACTTTTTCTTCTTTTTCTAAATAACATTGTAACAATTCAGCCAATTCTAACGAAATCCGAAACCCTTATGTTGTTTTACATTCTCTTCCGAATGATACAATTGGGAAAGTACTCACATGTTAGTCGGGAATTATATTCTTTTGGCAATAACATCATAACTATTCGGCAGATTCTAACAAAATTAGAAACCTTTATGTCGTTTTACATTCTCTTTCGAATGATATAATTGACAAAGTCCTCCCAAGATTAGCCATGGAGTTATTTTGTTTTGGCAATAACATCATAACTATTTCGCCGATTGTAACGAGATTTGAAACCCTTAAGGTGTTTACATTATCTTTCGAATCATATAATTGCCAAGGTCCTCCCAAGGTTACTCCGAGAATTATTGAAAGTTTTCAAAGTCGTAAGCACATAAATCAGAGTATGTGAGGGCACGCAACTTTTGGTCAGCAGACCTTGTTTTTCTTAATTATAATATGATATGGACATTTTATATTATTAAACATTAAAAATATATGATTGGTTTAATTAGAATTCAAGAAGAAGGGAATTAAGGGTCAGAAGTTAGGAAGCAAATCATAAAACATGTGAACATTAGAGTACCTAACAACATCTGGCATTCGCATTTGAATTCATACAGGAAGACCGTTAGGGCGCAACCCCTTACCATTAAAAGAGAGTGACTATGTGGGGTGAAGGAATCTCCCATTTTGCAATAATCACCTTAATTAGGGTTCGAATTCAAATGAGGTTGCCAGATGTTGTTAAGCATTCCAATGTTCATTGTTTTATTAAGTGCTCCGCTCCTTCGGCGAAGAGCTAGAAATGGAGTCATTAAACTGGAGATTTACAGTTTAATGTTTGATCGTTTGAGTATAACAGTTTCCGTGCAATCGATTTGAATTTGGAGCCCATCTAGTAACTTACCGCAACCGATGTGGCTAAACTTTACTGTAATTTAAAGGTGTGATCTAATCGATTAGGACGTAACCCGCATTGAAACATAATGACTAATTATATACTTTGAAGCGAATACGATAAATTTATTTAAAAATATATTCAGAAATATTTCCTTGATCCCCAGAGGTGATTTACAATTATTGGAAGAAACTAAACAAAATTGAACCTTTAGTCTGTTTTCTGCCTTTTCTCATAATCCCATTACCCCATATTCCAATTTCCTTCCCAACCTTATACATGAATAATTCTTCTAATTGAGTCAACATCAGATAGTGTTTGGCAGGCAAAATAATAAAAAAATGACGAAGAACTTATAACCTTCTTCTATTTTGGTTCCCTCGGTCGAACTTACCATTGCTGCCATGAAGAAACATTATACGTCTAGGCATATTCATATGTCATAATTTAGATGACATTAATTTCCATACACCATAATAATAACCACCATTTTTTCAGTAATGTACATAGACGAATACATTGAGAAAAACGTATTTGATTGCATCTCAGATGAAAAATATGGAATATTTTATAAGTAAGAGAGTCATTATTGACTATTTGTTTATCAAGATAAAAATTAATCGGTTCTTTGAGATAGTCATCAAGAGAGATCTTCTTTGAGATTGCGGACGAATATCACCTCTGGATCTTAGCAAGTGAGAAAACTCTCAAAGATAGGTGGAAAAAATAAGCATAGAAATTCGAAATATCTCCCAAAACTATAAAAATCCCTAAAATATGTTATAGATTAATATCATCTCAGATCAAAGAATTTTTTACCTGCAGACAAAGAGAGACAAGAATTGGATGGATCTTCCCAGGGGCTTTGGAAATTACGCTCGGCAATCCCTAAATTTACGAAGGGCTCTACCAAGGCTGATTATTGTCAAAATAACAGAATATGGCCTAAAACACCTCCTCCCCGTGACGAGGGCCTGCCCCAGATGCCTTTGGACTTACCAGTGATTGAATCTCTGATCATTAGTGCATTTTATTTTCCGAGTGGAGAATCTCTTTCACGAGTGAGACCTTGTTGGCCTGGGGTGGTTAGGAGAGCGATGGCTGTATCAACCAACACCCATAGCTTATCCAATACCGTTATTCCCATACAGAGCCTTAGTGCCATTAACGAACATGCCGATAAGAAACTAATGCTTACGTCAGTATTTCCTCAATTTGTAATTGTAGGGAATTTTTTTATGGGGAAAGCAAGGACAAAATTCACACTCAAACACTATATCTTAAAGATCTTGTGGATTTACTTATATTGTGTTCATTAAATGTCTAAATGCCTCTTGTAGCTGGTAAAATTGGGGAACGTGAGACTGTTCTACAGTTCAGCTGAAGTAGGCTTTTGGGGTTCGAAATCAACGCAATATCTATCGGAAGCTACTGCTCCGCGAATAGAATACGATCAGGTTATAAGTAGAGGAATGCATCTAGTATGTTCTTCAGGACAGTTTCCTTGAAAGTATTGAGAGGAAAGAGACAGGCGACGTCCCCTCGGATTTTAAGGGGCTCGAACGTTAAAGACAAGATTGGGTTATTGATGAGGCAAACCGCGTTTTTTTAATGATATCGAATAAATTAGTGGAAGGTGACTGAACCAAATGTGTAAACAGTATTCAACGCAAGTGTGTATTGATCCCATATAAAGTTTCAATAAGTGGGAAGAAGTGAAGAATCCCTATTTTCTTAAAAGCATCTTTGGCTATGGCTAAATGCATTTCTTCCATGATAGATCTGGAATAATTGTTACAGTTAATATATTTAATGTAGACTGGGATTACAAGACTAAAATTGAAAGGAAAGCTGATATTCTGGTGTTGAATATTTAAGTGAAATGGATATTAACTGCATTCTGGGAGTATTAAATTAACTTATAGAGAGGGATTACGATTATGCTATTACCACTAAATGTGATATTAGTTAAAAAGATTGTTGAAAGCGAGAATTTATTTTTAATTTAAGGAAGGAGGCAACTTGGCGACTGAAACGCATACGAGTCACCGAATTTAACCTTAGGTTATATTATGAAAGATAATACGCAAAATTTAAAATAAAGAAACCTACAAGAAACAAAAAAAAAACTAAGAAAATTTAGGAGAAAAAGTATGCTCTGGCGTCGGAGGGAGGGCCTCTTTACTTCCAGGAGCAAATCTTCCACCCATAAACTAAAAGGCTTTATCGAATGCAAGAGGCCAGCCTCCTCTAGGAATCCTATGAGACAAGAGGTAGCGAACCCGCTCGTCGTAATACCGGAACAGGTAGCGTGATGGTGAATGAATAACGGGGCGAGGTCGAGGATGGAGGAAATGTTGTTAAAATGAGAGAAGATTGTACAGATGATGAATGACCATAGGAATGAATGGAGTGGGAATTTTATTTTAGGATGGCATTAAGGCCAAATAGAGTACGAGAAAAGGGAAAGAAAGAAAAAGAGGGACAAGCAGAGACAAGAGTGAGATACATAGAGACAGAGATAGAACGAGAGAAAGAAAGAAAGAGAGATATATACGGAACGAGAGTCGGAGCCAGAGTGAGAATGAAATTCAAAGACAGAGAGAGACAGAGATAGAACGAGAGAAAGAAAGAAAGAGAGATATATACAGAATAAGAGACGGAGCCAGAGTGAGAATGAAATTCAAAGACAGAGAGAGACAGAGATCGAGATATATAGAGATATAGAGATCGAGTGGAAGGGAGAGAAAGAGAGAGAGAGAGAGAGAGAGAGAGAGAGAGAGAGAGAGAGAGAGAGAGAGAGAGAGAGGGTGCGCGCTTAGAGCCTTATGGATCAACAGATTTGCTTTGAAGATCAGCTGATGTAGATCAATCAACATAAGTTGAGATAGATATTTTAAGGAGGAAACCTGGCATCAGGTCACGGATAGAACGAGAAACCCCGAAATATAGTTGTTTAGAGAGGGATCTGAAATTGCAGCTAACAATTCAAACCATTAAATACAATGGAGGAAAATCGTATTTTTCAAATTCTCAATCACACCCCTGCCCGGTGAGTAGAAAGCCCTGACAAGGACATGGGACAAGTGGTAGATACCACTCCTGTCACGAAACTGGACCAGTTACCATTCACCAAGATCCCATAGATTATAACATTTAATCAAACGTATTTTTTCATCTAGGGGACCGATCAATCTTGACAAAAATGTTCATGGGGGCGTTGCATTAAATGAGACTCGCACCGCGAGTGTGCTTGATTCAGAAGCGCCAAGAAATGACTTGATGCTGTTGAGGAATCGGAAAGTCAGGATAAGCTATAACTCAGGATAAAATGGCATCCAACTTTAAATTTGCCTCCGGTTTCTCTCATCTTTTGATTTCTGCTGTCTCTAAAAATTGTGGGAGAGCAAAATGCAGGTCTGTTCGCGCACTCTGTGCATATAGTCTCGCGCCATCGTCGCTGCGCTCATTTCATGCAACCCCTAGATGTCCACGGACCAGGCAGAATAATATTTCAATATGTGTAAGAATCGCAGCAGCTCTAGCATAAAGTGTAGTGTGAACTAGAAGTTGCAATAATTTAAGTGCAGTTAGCGCACTTTGTATGTATGAATTGCACATTGGTCTCAGAACCACGTATGGCACGTAATCCTTCGTACAAATAGATATATTTCAACCAATTCAGCCCTTAAGATAGATGCAGCGTTCAGAAGAGCCCAGCCTGATTCAAACAGGGTAAGAGATAGCTTGGAAGCCAGATCGTAAATTAGAATTAGATCATCTGTGGCCATTGTCAGGATTTCGCTGTTACAGGATTTCTGCTGCAATAAATAAAAACACAATGATCACGGTGCTGTGACAATCATTAAAAGGTGGTATCATCCAGGGTGGCATCTTTTGCAGAACCATTGGCGTAACTAAGTGAGGACTTACACAAACTCTCAAAGGAGTTTTCTAGCCCTATATTCGAAATGTTTACGGCATAATTGGTATTTCGGGCTAACAAGCGCATATTGGACTGTGCACTCCGTTAAGCGAGTGGCATCTCTATGCATTGAGGAGGAGCCGATCTGCAGGTGATTTGCGCACGGTACATCTTACTCAGTGGAATCCATTAAGGAATATTGAATCCACCTTCATCAGTAGATATACGGATAAGTAGCAATACTATTCACATCTGTACTCTAGCTTGGAGGGTACAAATGAACTGTAGAGCATTAAGGTGTATCCACATCTGTAAGTCAATTACTGAAAGCTAGAGAACGATTAATTTGCATGGTGCGGGTGTAAAAGAAGTTGAGGCTGTGAATGTACACCTATAAAGTGATGCGTCGGTCGAAAACAAGGCCAAGGACACTATTTGTTTCACTACTTCAATGCGACCCTATTTAGGAACAAGTTTAGATCGAGTGATGCCTATTTTGGCGAACGATTTATACCACGTTGGTTTTGGCCAAAGAAACCTGAACACCGTTTGCATCGGCCTAACGAGAGAAACGGCTCGCAGCCTTGTCGAGTCAGTGTTTGCATAGGCATCTGAGCACTGTGCTATGCTCCCAGAAACGGAAGGTCTCTATGATACCGTGTCGCCACTTGGTATCGCAAACCTTCTCCAGATCGCAAAAAACATTGGCCTCCCTCAAAGCTTAAGATAGTTAAATTTTCTACCTTTTAATTAGATGTTATGTAAACGTCTTTCATTCTTCAGTTTAAAATGGATGATCTTTGTGACTAGTGAGATAGGACAATGCTGAAGTTTTGGCGCGATTCTTATGGCCGCTTCGAGGATTAAATTGAATTTTGTATAAACCATCGACTTATATAAAGAGAAAAAGTTTGCAAACGATATTATAAAACTAATTTAGGTGCACCAACTATAGATACGTTACTTAGAGTTACCTCTTGTCCTTTGTGTAGGGACCTCGCAATATAATAGAGCGATGAACCTTACAATAGAAAATATTGATGTCATAACCATTATTTTCGCCTCATTTTGGCTTTTCGAGAAATCCTCTCGATATAATTAGAGCCAGATTCTGCGAGAGGTACTACAAAATAAGGCGCAGATGGCAGGAGTTTTTCAGCATTATGATATTATTGTTTTCTATTTCATCTCCTAGTAACCATTTGCATGCACACTTACAAGGAAAATGATTTCATTAACAAAGAAAAGGGAAACAAGTTAAAAGAAAGTTAAATGGATTAAATGGATTGGTAGAATAAGAGTAGACGTCGATCATTTTTGCTTTGATCGCTCAAACGCGCTATTTCAAGAACCTTTTTGAATTATCAGAAGATATCTTCTTGTTAAATTAAAAAGTTAAGTGTACTCTTATGAAATATCTCGCAAATTTATCGGACGAATTTCGTATTTCAATTCTTTGAACACGAAAGGCTCTAAAATTTAGTTTTAGACTAGTCTAGTGGAAGAACCAGATTAATGCTGAGGTAGTAACAGCAATAGTTAGTTTACTCAAAACTGCCACTAGATCAACTATTGGTACGAGGGGTGGTCAATAAGTTTTGCAATTCGGATATAACGAAACGAGATATGAGGAAAAGTGTTATATTATTTTTCAATATAACTACCCTCGACTTCAATGCACTTGCGCCACTTGTCCCTGAGGCTTCGAATTCCCGACAACCAGAAATCTGCCGACTGCTGTTCAATCCACTCCTGGACGGCGAGCTGGACATTTTCATCGTCCCCAAACCGGTGTCCACGCAGTCCAGCCTTGAGCTGGCGGAATAAAAAGTAGTCGCTAGGGGCCACATCTGGGCTGTAGGGGGGATGATTGAGCTCTTCGAATCCGAACTCGCGCAGGGCACCTTGTGCAACTCTGGCCTTGTAGAATTTGACGACGTTGAAGTCGATCATGGGGCGTAAGGTTTCTAGGGACCCATGGGCAGAGACCTTGGCCATGGCGAAATTGTCATGGATCATGTTGATAACACTTCCATGTGGTGTTCCAAGTTCTCGCTCAATTTCTTTGACCTTCCCCCGTCGATTTTCGAGGATCATCCTCTCCACACGGGCCACATTGTGCTCGTTGGTCACGTCTGACGGGCGTCCTGGACGGGGGTCATCTTTAAGGGACTCACGACCATGGCGAAACTCCCTATTCCAGCGAGCAATGGTTGCATAGGAAGTGGCGGTGTCA
This sequence comes from Ceratothoa steindachneri, assembly GCA_963969495.1. Taxonomy (NCBI): domain Eukaryota; kingdom Metazoa; phylum Arthropoda; class Malacostraca; order Isopoda; family Cymothoidae; genus Ceratothoa; species Ceratothoa steindachneri. Next base: position 83,914,804 of record OZ018323.1, read on the forward strand.
GTGTACATTGCAACCATGCGTTCATGGATCTCTTTTGCATTCTTGCCTTCCTTGGTCAAAAATTTGATCACTGCGCGGTGCTCAACCTTCTCCATTGTTGAAAAATTTGTGACTGAAGATTTGCGATCAGCTACTGCTTCTTAAATAGACGAGGCAGGGGCGTGCGATTGCAGGTCCTGATTTTTCATAACTTGTTCTAACACCCCCACAAACAGCCATCTTCCTTCCTCTGTTTTGCCCTGCCGATTTGCAAAACATATTGACTGCCCCGCGTAGTTGAACAAATTTAGAGAAACAGCTGATTTCATCTTATTATTGAAATTATCCTGATGTGCTCTTTTATCAACATTCCTCGGTTGCTTTTCATGTTCCCATCTAGTATATTCGGGTGGTAGAGATGGGTGGGAAAAGTCTTCAACTCTACTTTGATTTCTCTCATGGTGAGTATATCAAACGGTTTCGACACCGAACCTCCGCGGTATAGTTCGCAAGTTCTTTAGAGTTACTTATATCTCTTTGAATTGCTTCTAACTTATAAGAAACGCATAGCTTTGAGTTTGATAATTTTTCATTTGTAAAATAAAAAAGTCAATCTGTTTTGCCATATTTTACAAGAAAAAAAGTTTCGGCAAAGGCTTAAACCCAACTGAAAACAAAGGAATGAAACTTTTACATATATTCAATCGTCTATACTAATTTGGTTATGCTAAATACCTATTAAACTCTACCAAGTTGATGTGGTTAATGCTTTTGGAATTTGGAACTACAACCTAACGGTTCTATTGAATATGTATACATACTATTGTTGTAGCAATCCTTATTATTCTCGATTTTCAAAAACTTCGTTTACTTTCCATTTTTAATTCCTCATTTTTAAAGATAACACATACCAAGTGACACTTTATAATTCAAACAATTCTTCACATTTTTTCTCTTTTGGCTTTTTTACAGTGTTAAAAGGTGTTTCTAGTGGCTTAGGTCGTAGTGCACTGGAGATAATAAGGTCATATATGGTACCTTTCATGCTACCATGGCGGAGCTCGGGCATAATGATCCCAGCGTCAACAAAGAGTGACGAGAATTACAAATGGAAATGACACGAAGATAAGTGAGGGAACACTCTAACGTGAATAAAAAGTAATAAGAAGGAAAGCAAAATAGAAATAACAGGAAGAGAGAAATGGACATAACGAGAAGAAAAAGGAATAACACGAAAAGTGAAAAAAAATTAACGCGAGGAGAGAAAACGAAATGACGTGGAGAGAGAATAGAAATCACGGGAATAAATAGAAATGAAACATAGTTGGAAAAGGAAAAAGCGAAACGATAAAAAAGAAATAACACGAAGAACGAAAGGAGAAAGACGAGAAGAAAGCGAACAAACGAAAGACAGAGAGAGATATTAGCGTCATGAAAGAGAAATAACGTAAATTCGAGAATAAACTTATCAAAATATGGATTTATGCCTCTTCTTCAATGTTGACTTATGATTTTGTCAGATGTTTTTTGCTCGCAGTAGATTACGGGATCCTTTCAATATAAGACTATTGCGGACCAAAATAAATTCTAGGGAGTTGTAATACTACGCAGGCGTCAAAATGCAAAAAATAGAATATTTAATAAAAATTTTGCCTATAGAAGGATTGTTTGAATATTTAAAATAATATATTTGTGATAACATGAAACTTTTATAGAAATGGGAAAAGGGCAAATTATATTTATCAGTTTTTACCAAATATGAATGCCCTTTTGAAACATCATGTATTTTTTCTTCCATTTATTTATTTTGTGATTATATACGTTTTAGTTTAGTATAGTTGTATTTATCCCATGCATAAAACGAGACATGTACTAGTAATAATAATTTCTGCCTCCAGGTTCATCAATACAAATCTTCAGGATGACCCTAGGACTCATGATTCAACGTCTCTTCTTTGTCTTGGCTGTCATTTCAGGTAAATTCCCCAGGAGGAGAGCAAATCGGGATGGGTGCCAGGGGTATTTGCAGGAGGGCTATCAGGAGGAGGGTATTTGATTTTATTATAGTATTTTTTAAAGCGAAAAACAACGATGGTTTTGTCAGAAAGTTGGTGATGAGAGATTTTCAAATCAAATGGTGAAGTTGAAGTTAGATAAAATTTGTAAAGGTTTCATACCTCCTGCCTAGTTTGGATGGTAATGACCAGAAGGGGGTGGCAGATATCCTGAATCCGCCATCCTATGTTTTGCCATGCGTGAGGAAATAATTGCGTCATTTTCTTATTATTTATCATTAAAATTTTTTAAAAAGGTATTATGATCTGTATACTTACATTTTCCTTGTGTTGTCTGTCCTCCTTCGTTCTTCTGACGACTCGCTAAACTCTACCAAGTGTGAGAGATGATGTTAAATTACATACAAAGACAAGGATTTTGAAAATCTTTAACCGACCATGGATTAACTGCAAGCCAGAGCCGGATTTAGGCGGTGAGGCCCTAGAACCTTCCATCCCTTTTAAATTACACCTGCTGGTCTCAGAAAGCTTGAAAATATATATGCCTTTTAATTATATGAAAATAATATTGCCTTTTAATTTGATCAAGAATATTTAATAATAAATAACGTGTTACAAAATCACCCCCAAATTATTAGAGTATCCTCTGAGTTACAACTTAAAATATTTTCCCTCTTGATTTCCTAAGAAATGCTGCGCAACTTATCGCTTTCTACGCGCACCATGCTAAGCGCAGGGATTTTGCCATCATGACATAGTTGCTCTCAGTTCATTTTTCATTCTCTTTAGCTGTCAAAATGATCATTCTCCTGAACAATTTGCTACCATCAGACATAGAAATAGTCGTAATATTGCATCCGCATTAAGGAAAACTAAGTGAATCTTGTCTTGGAATATGATTTGATACAGATCTTAGTGTTGAATTTGTTCTTTTCCAGGATAATTTTGCTTGACATAATCATGGAAGTGTCTCACTTCACCCATGAGGTTAATATCAACATCAAGTAGCTACTATTTCATTAACAATAGATATATCACTACGACACTCAAATGATTACTTACCCGAGTAAATATAAATTACAAGAACCAAAAATAGAAAAGACCACGCACTAATTAAGAGTTATTTACACCGTAATACATCAGCTGAAACTATCATAACTCAGTTCATTTTGCCTGAAGTCGCTTTTCTTTGGTAAAGATCCAAGAACAACTTATTCATCAAACAGGACATTTGACGTGGTCCTCCTCAGCTGGTAGAACAAACCTAGTAAAATAGCACAAATTTGCAAATCACCAGCCATGCAGAAGCAAATGGCAAAAGCCTGGAAAGTTTCCGGGCATCAAACCATTTATATTAACTATAATTCCATGAATCATTTATAGGCTACTTACATACGGACATCAATACTAAATATTACACATCACCTCTAATTCAGCAATCTAGTAAACGCAATTATAGAGGATTAATTTGCAAAATCTTTATCTTAAGACAATACAATAGATAAAAAAAACAAGGTCTGCTGACCAAAAGGTCGCGTGCCCTTACTGGATAGAATATTATTGCATATCATAGTATAGCATAGCACAGCATTGCATAATATAGCACAACATAGTATAACATAACATATTATATTATAGCATAGTGTAGCATAGCATAGTCTAGCCTAGCCTAGCGTAGTATTGTCTAGCATAGTATAGCTTAATATAGCCTAGAATAGCCTAGCTTAAACTTGCCTAGTATAGCATAGCATACGAGTATCATATCCAAGCATAGCATAGTATAACCTACCCTGTTTTAGCCTTATATAGCCAAGTCTAGTCAAACATAGGATAACCTAGCCTAAAATAGAATAGTCTAGCTGTGCCGGTCCTAACCTAGCCTAGCTTAGTATAATCTAGCTAGCCTAGTATAACCTAGCATATTATAGCCTACTTTATCGTACCTTAGCTTAGTATCTCATAGACTATCGCATCCTAGTATAGCCTAGCCTAGCTTAGTAAACCCTTGTCTAACCTAGCATATTATCGTATAGCCTAGCTTAGCCTAGCCTAATATAGCCTTGCCTAGCGTAGCATTGCCTAGTGTAGCCTAGCTTTCTATAGTCTAGCCTAGCCTAACCAGGTATGGCTTAGCATTGCATGCTAAAGCCTAGCCTAGCGTCGCCTAGTATAGCCAAGCTAGAATAGGCTCCGAATAGCCTAGCTAATATATCTTTGCATACGATAGCCTAGCATACTATCGGCTAGCTTGGTATAGCCTATCTTAGCATAACCACACTTAACATAATATAGCCAAGCGTATCATATAGTAGCCTATCCTAGTATATCCTAGACTAGTATAGCATACCATACCCTAGACTAGAATAACCTTGCATAGCTTATCCTATTATAGCGTTGGTTAGCTAGCCTATTGTCGCATCACCTAGCATAGCCTAACATAACATAGCATAGCGCAGCATAGCCCTCCCTAGAGGCCCCTGCAGATTGTGAGGCCCTAAGCTAGAGCTAACTAGCTTATACCTAAATCCGGGACTGGTGCAAGCTATTCCTTCCCCATCTTATTTCACTATAACCCCCATACCCTCCCCTCTCTTTTCATACAGTCACATTTGAGTCTGATTCAAACAATGTACCATAGTTACAAATGTTTTTATTTAGCTCTTGGAACCATATAATACATAATTTTAAAGTTTCTTCCAATGAAGAGTAGTCACATGAACTTGCAATAACCAAGGAAAGCATTTGGTAGCTCAAAAACCCTTAATACCACGTAATATCTCAGAATAACCGCAGATATTTTGCAATTTCATACAGTCTCATACACATACCTTGCAATATTTTCCATCTGATATACTCCCTCAAAATCCTTGCAAGTCCACATAATGCACTTTATGAGCCTCTTAAACCCTTACAGTCTCCCCGATCACTGTATAATCCCGATTAACGGCCCAACTCTCTCAACTTGCCTTCCTAGATGGCCACGAGCATCGTTCCTCGAGGGGCTGGCAGTGGTCTTCGGATGTCCCAGTGCGTCACTTCCGGCCGGCGATACCCTCCCTAGCCCGGCCGCGATTCATCCACGAGTCCCCGCACGCTAACATCTCCGTAAGGAGGGGCGCTGATGCGCTCCTCCACTGCAAAGTGGCCGGCATGGGCGATCAAACCGTGAGTACTGGGGACTATTACGAGGAAAGAGCATGCTCTATTCTATGTACTCGTAGCTCAAGGGGCCCAGCACGGGCAACCAGTTTGTGAATACCGAAGTACACTAGAAAACTAGAAGGGAGTGGTTTAGTAGATTAGTACAATGCGACCCTCAAACAATGGGCCCCAACTTTCGATAGGCCTCATTTCTTAATTTTCTGCAAGGATTGAATGAAAATTTGGTGCTAACTAGTTTATTCTGTTTAAAAACTTCATATCAATACATGAGAGTCTTTGGACTTTTCTTCTTTATTCTGGAGCACGTGTTCGAGATGACCTCCATTCAGCTCTGTGCATTTTTTGAGGTGCAGCACAAAGTTGTCCATGACGTCCTTATAAAACGACCAACTAATGGCTCTGATCTCCTCCCTGATGGCTTTCTTCAGTTCCGTGAAGGTCCTGGGTCTCCCTGCGTACATTCTGTCTTTAAGGTAGCCCCAGAGAAAGATGAGTAACCACAATAGGGATCATTTCTTTAATGCAGGTAGACCGCAATAAAGGAAACATATCAACTAGCTTGTCTGTTCAAGTAAGAACATTTTCGTTTTTACCTTTCCTGCTACTGTTTGTTTTATTTAGCTCACTAAATATTTCTGTTAAGTATTCCACTTTAGACATCCAAAATTCTATTATTTTTGCCGGACAAAAATTATAGTAATTACTTGTGCAATTCGTTAACACGATTTAATACTTTGCCTTTCGTCAGTCATCAAACCTCAGTATACATTAATAATTTAACATGCTGAGCGTCCATTTCTTTGTACATGTCGTGGTATCGTAAGTGTATACCCTAGCAGCTGTGAAGGCAATTACACTCACGTGGCAAGCGGCTGAAAGATGACCGGCTGGGCGGAACTAATGAAGTGGGAAAGTGAGTCTTCCCTGGGTGCGGGGGAGTCTAAAGCGATTAAATCTAGGCGAGTGCGTAATTGTTGGGCGAAGAGTTCTTTAAATGTCAGGTTTCATTCAAGGTTATTGAAAGATTAAAACCCCAAATAAAGGTTTAATTACAGCAAAAACAAGATAAATATGGAAATATCCACACAGGGATAAATTGCGAAATAATGTCGGACTCAAAGGAAATAATAACTCAATGACTAAAGAGGCGATCAGGGGATAAATGCTTGACTCGGTCAGAAAGGAAAATAAAGACAAAAGGGGATAATCTTCGGGACGGAGTATAAAATGTGAAAATGCTTTTACCTTGTAGACTTGACCCTTGGCGAAGGGGAAGGGGGAGGGAACCAAAGCTCGGATTCTTACGGGGTGAGATAATCTTGCGGCACGGGCGAAGTAATCTCAACAGCGGGATTAGATTACCCCGGGCACGAGTGAGGTACGAGTAATCTTGAATACTGGGCGAATTACTATTGAAAGGTGAGGCGAGATATTCTTGAACTCGAGGCGAGCTGCTCTTGTATGCGGGAATAAGTAATCTCGAACGAGGGAGCGAAGTAATCTTAAAAACGCAATAAAATGAGTGGGTCGCACAATTCTCCGAAGAAATGCCACTTCGCGAATTTGCCTATTCACTGTGGCCAAAATTCACGGCCACTAGTCTAGCTGACGAAACCTTCTAACTCCGATGTTCGACTCGAAACGAGGGGTGTGTATCTTCGCGAAAAGCGGGCGGTACTCTCTCTTGAGTAACGGGAGACCTCAGACTAAATACTCCGTCGACTTGCTCGCTAGAAGGCCTCCAAGGCATGGCAGTCCCTGGGGAACATAGTGGCGCCGTTCTTTGTTTTCCAGGACGAGATAAGGCATTGGGAAGACGCTCGTTCTTCGTTTACCAGGAAAGATAAGGCCTTGGTGAAGGCGTCTCAGTGGGGTATCGTCCGGCTTAAGCAAACACCGTTGTGGACAGTCGCGTTAGCTGTTCCCACGCAAGAATTTCTTTGCTTCCTCGCTTTTGTGGAATCCTGTTTTAGGCCACGTGGCCTCTGCTCGAAGGGGTGGTATAAGGGTGGTCCTTCGAGGTCGTTCTCTCACAGTACAGTTGTTTAAATAATCGTGACTTCAATGGCCTACTATTTATATAATTGACCATTTCAACAACTTGATTTAACATAACCTTTAAATCTTCCTGCGATATTTTTAAAACGAGAACTTCTCTATGTAGAAATCGATGAGTAAGAATGAGATTTTTATTTTCTTTTTCTGCGAGGTATATAAATCCTTAATACAGCCTGTCAGGCATATGACTCCATCGGTGCAAAGGCCAAAACAGGACTTCCAAGACAAATTCATTTCTTTGAGGTAGCCTGTTAACATATCAAATATATCTATACCTCTTGTAGATGTGGATATTTCTTTCCAATACAAAAAGTGATTGATTAGTTCATTCTCGTCAATAAAACGTACAAATACAAGCAATTAACTTTTATTACTGATGTCAATGGATTCATCCACGGTTACAGCAAAATTTGAATTCTTAAGCTTTTTCTGAACAGTATCTTTAATATTTTTCGAAATATCTAGGATTTTTGCATTTTATTAGTGCGTCGTTCAAAACTTCACGGCACACTGGTTGAGAACCACTGATCCAGATTGAGCTTCTCCTGCGAACAGGGAAAAAGAAGATAAAAAATGGAATATTCCCTTATTTAGACCTACTTTTTAACGTGGAATCCGAACAATAGTCCCTAATTTTTCTGTCATTCGTTTTTCATCCATTCAGTCGGTCAGCGCAACTTCTCCGTAGGTAGCGGGAGAGCTGCCAATCTATGAAACCCATTCTGGGTTTCTTATATTTATTCAGTGTTGCATTTATGTATGTTGTGTAGCATTCATGTGTTTTTATGTGTTCGAGCTTTAGCCTGAGTTATTCTTGTTTGTGTTTATGCTTATATGTTTGTATCAGATGTTGCCTCATGTTGTCTTTACTTTGGATTTCCCTTAGTGTAATTCCTTTTACTGTGTCACTTAGTTCACTGTAGTTTGTTTGTTTGTTTTTTTTTTCACTTTTTGAACTCTTCGTCAATTTTTCATTTTTTCTTGTTCGAGACTCTTGTCTGACAAGATTGACTTAATTAGAATAGTTATAATAGCCATAGGTTCTTGTCATGTTGGTGTTTTATATTTCTTCTTCGTTTATTTATGCCCTCTTAGAGCTGGATCTAGTTTAAGACGCTGTCATGCTTCCTGTAAATCAATAGTTCATCATTCCTTTTATCTTGGATAATTTGGAGGGGAGTAGTAAGACATTGGCCACTATGTTTCAGTTGTCCTTCGTTGTTTGTTTGGTGGACCTCTTGGTTGGTTCAGCACCACCATCTTTGAATGTGTTTGGGTGTAAGGTGACGCAGTCGCCAGGAAAGATTCTGATTCTGTCATTGATGAGTAATTCCTCAATAACCTCATCGTCTTGTCTCGTCTTCCGCTTCAAGGTATATTTTTATGTACCTTCACGTAGGGCTTTGGCTACTTCTTGTTGCCTTTTTCCTCTCGGTATGGGGTACTACTCTTTGCTGACGTAAATTTTGAGGTTAAAGCCTTCTGCCTCAATCATCGTACTATTTCTTTCCACCGTCGTTTTTCTTCCTTCATCTTATGTAGTTGTGGTTTCCTTTACGGAGACTGTTTATTTTTACTTTTCTTCTTTTATTTTGTTTAGGTTTTCCCCTCTTGTGGTCTTAGCCATACTAAGGTTTAAGATTTCTGAGGAGGGTGAGTTCTCAAGGAACCACATCTTCCTTATTCCATTTTTTGCCAGAATGGTATTGAGGGTATATGAAAAGGTTCCTGCTTTCCCCATGCTCAATACGTACGGGTACAGTATGCACATAAGAAGCTGCATTGATTATTCATTAAGTACTGTGAGACGAGTTTTTGACTGCCTCATTTGTTCTACTTTTGTCTTTGCCATTCGTGCTTAAGTTCCGTTTTTATTGATTTCTGTGATGATTTTTCTTTCCTAAGTATTATTTCCTTCCTCTTTGAACAAGCCATTACCATTTCCCGGTGTGGCCCGCCACAGTTGAGGCATTCTTTCTCCGTCGGTTGGGACTCATTTTTCCAAAAGTGCCCTTGTTAGCCGCATTCAGAGCAACGTTGTTCAGACTCCGTGGATTTATTTTATTTTGTGGTCCTCCATCTTATAGCGGTTAAAGCACATCTGTATGTCGATGTGCTTCTCTCCTTTCATATTTTCCCGCGGAATTATCTTGCTAAACAAACGTAATCCAGTCTGGAATATTTTTTTCACAATTTCTGTTTTTGTACACACTATTTTAAAAATGCGCGTGGCTTTTAAATTTGATGAGTTTGTAAATCTCACTTCATGGGTAATTCTTTTCGATTTATCTTTTTATTCCATCTTTAGTGCGTGAGCCTACCGACATGCATATCTTCCGACATATGAGGCTGCTATTGGCCAAAATTTGAGGGAGAACTCTGGGTGCCAGACCGATTTTCTTTAGTGTCCTTTATTCCAACCTCCGACTCTACTCTTTCTACATCGCACTCTGCGTGGCAGATTACGATGAATCCCTTGGTGACGTCCAGAATTTGGATCAGAACAACTTTGAGGTGTACTAAGAGTGTTTCGATGAAAGCTGACGATCTCGAGCTTATCCGTTCAGTTAACAAAGCATGCATAACACCGATGGCACACGAAGGAGAAGAGAGAAATTATATGGTAATGCCGGGCATATTGTAGTAGGGCGGCTCATACTTTGGTATGAGCCGCCCTACTACATACTACATACTTTGGTATTTTCATTGAATCCTTTCATGATGGGTGCTTAAATGCTAGATTTTGAAAAAGAACTTTATTCTGTTATATTAGGTTGAGGAATAAGTTATTGCGTTTTTTTTTAATGTTGTGTTGATTTTAGTTTTGTTGACGTGATTTGTGCACATATTAAGAAACAATAATAAATAATGAGAGCAAAATTTGACTATTAGGCTTTTGCCTAGGCTACGTCTTGAAGTTGAATAATAAGTCATTGAGGTTTATTTAAAAGTTGTGTTAATTTAATTTTTGTTCTGTACCCTCAAAATAGAATGTCAAGTTGAAAGAAAGGCGCATTTTCGACACTTGTTGTTATTTATTTTCAATCGAGACGGGAACAATGCAAACGCAGCCAGAGCTCGTCGCGATATTTGTGCTGTGTACGGAGAAAATGCTTTATCAGAAAGGACAGCTCAATGGTGGTTTTCACGTTTCAAAAACGGTCATTTCAATCATAATGACGAACAACATTCTAGTCGCCCCATTAAATTGGATGAAGATCGATTGAACGACCTTCATGAAAATCCTCGTCAATCGACTAGAGAATTGGCTGTACAATTGACGTGTGATCAGAAAACTGTAGTGAATCACCTTATCGATGGGGAAAGTTCAAAAACTCGGTGCATGGGTTCCGCACGCTTTGAGAGAAAGCAACAAACTTCAACGCTCCACGATTGACGCAGGTTTGCTTGCTCGTCACAAGACTACTCGTGGATATAAGGACAGATTTCTTCACCGCATCATCACTGGCAACGAAAAGTGGTGTGTTTATGTCAAGTCAACATGAACCATCGAAAACAATGGCTTAACCCCAATAAAAAACCACTTCCGCCATTAAAACAAGGACTTCATCCACGAAAGACGATGCTGTGTGTGTGGTGGGATTGTGAAGGCATCATTCTTTATGAGCTCCTTGCGAACAACGAGATTGTCAATGCAGAACTCTACGTTCAACAAATGTATCGACTCGCCGAAGCTATTCGTGAAAAGCGACCTCATCGACGTTATGGAGTCCTTCTGCAACACAATGCTCGTCCCCACATTGCCAATATGACAAATGACGCCATCCAAACGCTTAATTGGGAAATCCTGCCTTATCCTCCATATTCGCTAGAATTGGCTCCATCGGATTTCCATCTGTTCCGATAACTCCCCAACAATTTGTGCGGCGTTTCGTTCAATACTGATGTGGAATTAAGAACCTGGTTAGACGAATTCTTCACATCAAAATCCAGAGATTTTTATTGCAGAGGCATCGAAAAACTAGTTGAACGTGGGGAAGAAGTCGTAAATAACAACGGGGAATACATTATTGATTAAATTGCATATTGTTATCAATTAAAAACGAGGTTTTTCTAAAATTGTTGATGGTAATGAATAAATTTGATAAAACCGCAAGAACTTATTCCTCAACCCATTACAATTGCTCCTACCTACCTCAATTTCCATTTAAATAAAAGTAAATTGTTCCCTTTCGTCACGAGTTTTTGTAACATATTTCTTTTTAAACTAAGTACACACAAAAACAAAGTAATCTCAAATTTACATGTTTATTGAGTGAGAAAAGTGTATGCTAAGCTCCACATAGAGCTGCATGGGTCACTTTGGGTCATATTCAAAAGTTAACCTTCACCAGAGCACACAAATCTTGCTTTGACTCATTCCCGGACAACAGACGTCTACTTGTCTCTTGTAGCCTGATTCCTCCATCCCTCTTTTCATGTGAAAAATACTTGCAAGAAGCCTCAGTCACCATTCTTACAACCCTCTCAGTGCTCTGTGTGTGACAAGGCCAGTCAGGTACTTTCAAAGGAGAGTCAATGAAGTTTTTCAATTCAGAAGTACTTAAAGAGCAAGTGAGAGGTGGCTCAGAGATGTCCTCTGACTAAGTGATCAAATCTCCAATCCTGGTAGCATCACAATTGATGCCTGGTATCCTTCTAAGCCTTACAAAGGAGTCTTCCAGTTGATTATCCGGGTCCCCTTCTCCCCTGATGGTCTGGATTCTTTCCACCCTTCAGTTCTCTCTGCCTGATCTTCAGAGCATAGGAAGGTTTGGAGAATGGCTTCACTGTATGTATACCAAGCTGATATCTTAACAGTTGGCAAAACAATATCCAACACCTCCTTCCTCTGAGACTTAAGGCAGTGAAGTTGATAAAGAATGTGCCTAGCTCCCTCGGTCCAAGAGTGCCTAATCTTACCATTAAACCAGCATGGGTAATATACACCAATGATGAACTCAACAATCAGTCGTAGATTCTTAAAGGCTTTTCCTTTGAGATCATGCTTTGAAACCCACAGCCGAAGAAGTCTGTTAACTGTGGTCAGCCAGCGCATGTGGTTTAATGGTCTTATTTCCAATAGAGAAAGCCCTTTAGGAAGCACTCCATCTCTGATTGCCGATACAATTCTATACCCGTAGTGTTGATCAGTGGAAAGATCTTGCACCACTTCCTGAAGTATCTTGGTAAGAGGAGGACCTAAAGGTATTTGAGTGAAATTTGGGTTGATATCCAATTCTGTAACAGAGTCAAGGACCTTTTCTATTGGTCAGATAGTGTTGGGCCATCCAGGTTAATAATTAGATGACGGGGAGGGAGTTCCCGAGTGTGCAGGTTACAGACCAACCAAACAAGCTTTCTGTCCAAATGGAGGTCCATTTTGCGCATTACTTCAGCTTTTATACCTGTGTTTACATTCGTGGAGTCTCCTGCAATGGTCATTAAACTTTTATCCAAATCCCTTTCCCTCAGCTAACCAAACATAGCCTTAGCGATCTTTTCTGCATGCGATTCTTCTTTTGTAGCCTTTTCTGAGACAAAGTGGAAGAGGTAATTGCTTCCAGGCTCACTGATAGTGTAATGCTCCTCTTTTGTTTTTGCTGGAAACACTTTTTCACTTTCCACTGCCTCCATCATAAAATTTGTTACATCAATTCGTCCATCAAATAGAACACAAGAAGTTCCCTTATCCTTCCTTGAGTTTTCCTCAAACTCATGTTTAATAACTGTCATTAGCTTTTCCTATGCTCTCATAACTTTATTCTTATCAATTACTTTAATTGTATCTTCCTCAGTAATGAATCCAGCATCTATTAAGGCTGCTGTTGCTATAGCTGCTGTTGCTATAGCTGCAGTTGTTCTCAGTCCGACACCATACCTTATACTAGCAATAGCAATATTTGGAATTTCATCATAATTCTTTCTATTCCTGGTGGAAGATTCTGGCTCTTGGATAGCTTCAAAAGTTACTTCATCAACCAAACTGTTGTCACCATCAGATTTTTCTGCCTCCAGATCTTTAAATTCTGCTAAAAAATGATCGATTTCTTTTCTTGCTGCTTTCCTGCTAAAACAGCGCTTTCCTCCTTACTTTTCCTCTTTATTTCTGCTATCCTTTCTGACGCTCTTAATTGTCTATTATGCTCTGGAATATCAGGAACTCCAATTAAAAAGGTACCTTTACTTTCAACTTTCTCCTTTTGTACTTTAATAAAGGCCAGTTCCCTAGTAGGTATTTTTTCTCTTTACTACAACAGCAGTTAATGTGGGATTGAATCTCACAGCCATGAGAACCTACTTCCCCACATCTGGAAATTTGACATTTGCATGTCAATATATCAAATAACTTATCTAGTTTTGCAATGAACTTCTCTTTTACTTAAATTTTCCTTTACCAAGGGAAACTTGTACTACCTCCTTCCACACCTCCTTAAGTTTTGATATTATTGTGACCTTTTGATTTACAACAGGTGGTTTGAAGAGCGCATTAGCTTCGGTCCACTGTTTAATCAGGCCCTGATACATGTCTTTTACCAGCTGGTCAACTTCATAATTTCTCCGGTCATCTTCACTTTGCTCCCTCAGGTAGATGCCGCACCTCAAAATATCTCATATTGTTGGTAACTCAGACACCATCGGCTCTTGCTCAGTCTCAACAAAATTAGTCAGATGAGAACTTGATTTGGACCTTGTCTTGATTTTCGCCATTGTCACACTAATCACAGGTATATCTGCAAATGAAAAGATGCCACTTAGATTAAGAAATAATCTCTACCAAATAATTATATGTTATTCTAAAATGATCCACAGCCTTTACTAGCATTTAAATAAAATGTAAATGCTCTATAAACAATTACCAGTTACAATAGTTACCAGAACTGGCAACACTACTGGAGTATTGCTTTCCACTGAGTAATGAGTACTGGCTACTTTCAATTTTGGAGTTAGACCAAACTTAATTAAAGGTCATTTTTAACAGGTTTCCTACTTCTTATTCTCTCTATAATACATTTTTACATTTTATTAGACAAATATCTTTCAGACTACATAAATATATTAATGATAGAACACGGTAAATTTGATCTTTTATGGGTAGCTAAAATAATAGTAAAATATAGTAAATGACCCAGAACTAACAATATTTCAACTTCAAATTGATGTAGATTAGATCAATCAGAATTCAACTTTTCTGCTAAAAGTATGTTCTTTTCACCAATATTCATCATTTGAATACCCCTCATCACCAGTTTCATAAAATTCTAGAGCATGACCCGGCCTAAATTATTATAGTCTCCGTAGAGATGGAGATATATTATGAGACCGGTACATAGAGAGGTAATGAAAACGACAGAAAACGAACAGAAATAAAACAATTGAATGTATGATTGAGAAAGTGATTAATGAAGCGAAACGTATTTTTTCGGATTAATGAAGCGAAATGTTTTTCGTCGGATTAATGAAGCGAAACGTTTTTTTGTCGGTACTTAAGCAGAAGTTTATAAATCTTCATGTATAGTATATTTAGAATAAAGGAAGTAAAATCTTGCGTATTTTAATCACCATCTAATTTCAGTCTAAAATTTCACAAAAAAATTATCTGGTAATAAAGCTAGTGAAAAAAGGAAACTTTTTCGAGATTATACTAATGGAAAAAAATATTTGTATGGATGGGGATTTCTAGTGGAGATGAAGACAATCGATTTCGCTGAAGGGAAGAATATTAAGTAGATTCCTCCAAAATCTCTTTATTTAAGTTATTGTATATGATGAATGGGTATTACATAACAGGATTGTTCCTTAGAATAAGAGAACTTATACAGGTGCAAGAGATAAAGTGGCGGAGAGCTGCTTTGTGCATTGAATTGGATAGAAGAGGAAAACAATTGAATTTCACGAAATGGAAAGTTTGTGAAGTGAGTTTGTTGTTTCTACGACAGCCGAACTCAGCACCAATGTCTAAGACAGTGCTTCAACTCGCGTATTTAGATTAGTGTACGTCTGTACCTAGAATGGTGCGGAGGCCGTTCTAATATGTGGTTTTCAGACGTTTGTGATGTTCTAATTTGCTGTCTACCCAAACTTCAATGTTCTAAACAGAAATTTATCTGGGAAAGGGTAGGGGCTTATAAAAGGATGATTATTTTTTAAGGTTAAGAGGTTAATTAAAGGTAAGGCAGTTTTTACTTCGGTACAACTTAGAATTACACTCACGAACGAATCATTTAAGTAAAAGACAAATACCAACCGCACTCTAACAACGTAGCCTTCAAAACTACTCACTCTTTTCTTAAACCATTAACTCCTTTCCGGTTTAATGATGTGTACAACGTTGAAATTTGATTAGACAGATTATCATAAAAGCAAACATTTGGGTAGCGCACATAATAGAACAAAACAAATGAGGTTTTCACTTCAATTTATTTAGAAAGCCAAAATGGTGTCGTTAATCGGATAGAAATCACATAAGTCGAATAAGACTCCCCTTTAATGTGGAATGATGGTTGATAAGTTAAATGTGAAACTTGCAGACATTTTTACTTTCAATAAACTTATCCCTTGTTGTTGCAGCATTGCCAAAACCC
This sequence comes from Ceratothoa steindachneri, assembly GCA_963969495.1. NCBI lineage: Eukaryota > Metazoa > Arthropoda > Malacostraca > Isopoda > Cymothoidae > Ceratothoa > Ceratothoa steindachneri. The sequence goes on from OZ018323.1 coordinate 83,930,603, forward strand.
GTTCTAACCGAAGGACATTGATAATTTCCGCTATAAATGATAACTAAATAAAAGAAAGTCAGGAAAGTTTCTGAAGGTTATAATATAATAAAATTAATGTCACCAGATTTAATTCGATTAAATGCCTAAACGATTGGAATAACTCTCTGCTGAAGAAAATGAATATTGTTGCGTGAACTAAGTAATTGATCAGTACTCAGAACTCTACATGTTCTGGTGCAAACTGCCGTTGATATGCTAATTCTTTTATGTACAAATAACTAGTTAAAAAGAAAACAACTCGTGATAAAACAAACAACTAGTATAAAGCGAACAAATAATGACGAAATGAACAACGAGCAACATAGAAAACAACTACTGATAAAGCAAAGGAGTGTTGAAGCGAACAACCAGTAACGGAGCAAACATCGATTGACGAAGCAAACAACGAGTGCGGAGGCAAACAAAGAGCAATGAAGTAAACAACGAGTGACAAAGCAAACGAGTGCCGAGACAAACAACGAACGACTAAACAACAAACGAGTAACAAAACAAAGGAGTCACTAAGCAAACAACGAGTGACGAAGCAAACAACAAGTGACGTAGTAAACAACGAGTGACGAAGCAAATAACGAGTGACGTAGTAAACAAAGAGTGACGATTAAAACAATGAATGACAAAACAAACAACGAATGAAGAAGCAAAAACTAATTACAAAGCAAACAACTGACGAATCAAAGAACGAGTGACGAAGTAAACAAGGAATAACCAAGTAAACCGAGTGACGAAGCGAACTCATGAAATTATACACTAAACCTGATATTTTATCTCAACCGTCGCATGTGGTAGGTGACCCCATTCGCCCGTCGCATTGTGGGCGAGATCCTCAACCGAATAATGAAATATATATCGAGATAAGAATGACAAACTGGTGAGTCTGAAGAAAGCAGGGGAGGACCTTCATGGGTGAAGGTGTCCGAGTCGTAGTGTGTATTTTTAACACCATCCAGCGATGGCGGAGCCTTTCGTGGCCCCTTGAGGTTCGCGTCGGGAGTATATGAATATGAGTGCCCCCATAGGCGACACAAGTACTTTATCGGCAAGGTTCCAATATAGAGGAGAGATTGGGTATGTTGTGCTGTGAAGGTGGTAAGGGAAGTAATAGCAGTGTTGTGATTAGCTATGTACATAATGGTGTGTGTCGAGCTATTAACCTCATGATATGGAGAATCAGCGTATTCGTCAATTAGCCGGGGGCTCATAACGCCGCGAATGTTTCGCGCCCGTGCTCGCTAGGACTAAACCCCTACCTAGACGTCAGAAATCTAACACCGCATGCACTGGGTGAGCACACTTTTGGCACACGGCGCAAGCGCAGTCCTGTATTTATCTCACATTTTCAATTCTATTTTCGATGAAACTCGAAGGCAATTTTGTGTAGAAGAGATGTTTCACAAGCCATTGATCGGTGATTAAGGGCAAAGAGTGTGAAACTGAGGAGATTTCTTTGCGAGACACACTCGTCATGCTAAATTGGACCGGACAGGGCTATCATCTGCAACCGTATGCGGAATCGACGATCTCGCAAAAACTACGAGATAAAGATTAGGAGGCGTCCCCTCGCCTCCATCGTGTGGAGAATCTCCATGATACTATATCGCCATGCGGCATCATAGGCCTTCTCTAGATAAAAAAATCGATCGTCGCTTAGTGCTGTCTACGAAGGAAAGCATCGCAGACGGCCTTTTCCAGTCGTAGCAGAGCATTCGATGTCGAGTGCAATATGCGGAATCTGCACTGTGTGGAAGACAGGTGGCCTCCGCTGTCCAAGAAAAAAGGCTTGTCTAACATTTACCAATTTGTCCATTAACTTCCTATGCAGGACGTTAAATAGATTAGGCGGAAATCGGATGGAAGAAAGTGAAATCCAGTCAGCGGCGTTCAGCGTTATCACGAAGTGCATTGAGTGCTGGCGGAGCATCATCCCGGATAGAGAATAAGGAGAAAGCGGTCGCACAGGACTCCACGATGGATGCGGGCTCCGAGATTGCGGTCCTATTCTCCTGGAGAACAGGAGGAAGTGCCTCACGATAACTTGCCTCTAATCCTTTTGACCCTCTTCCACACATCTGCTAGAGGAACCTTCTCGTTAATTAAAGACACATATGCTCGCCAGTAAGAGCGGCGGGCCTGCTTCTAAACATACAAGAATCTAGCCCTAGCTTCACGAAATTCCCCATTCAGTGAAGTCATTTGGGCGGCGGGTTTAGTGGATGAAGGTGTAATGCTTTTGTTTGAGGGCCGTCTCACACTCAGCTGATCACCACAGAATTGGATTAGTGTTCAAAGCGACCTAGACGTTCTTGGAATAGTAGTAGGTCTACGGCGATGAGGTTACCGGAGAATTCAATGACACCATCCACCGACCTAAACTCCTCGACTGGGATAGTGAAATCAGTCATTTCCTAAAATGTGGACCACCGTCCCTTAGCAAAGCGCCACCAGGGGGGTGTCCTTCAGGCAGCAGCGGTCCAGAAAGCGATATTTAAATGGGAAAGGGATCACTACCAGGAAGTCATTGACTTCCCCGCAACCAAAATCAGGCTATGCATCCAGATAGCGCAGGGATTGATCAATACAGATAAATAAAGCTGTTATCGGGCAGGGATGCGTAAGATCTTATACATTTAGGACACCTATCTCCAGTTCGTCAATCAAGTCGGCATAGGAATGACCGCTGGGATTGATCAAGTAATCTCTCCAGATGAGGTATCTACCGTTCTAATCTACGATCAGTATAAATGACATCGGCAACCGTGCCACGGTGCTGTGGAGGTCCCTCGCGTCAAAATCGGCTGACAGTGGAATGTACGCACAAATAACTACATACCTCCTATTCAGGATTTGCTGCACTGCTATTGCCTAACAGGAGATATTTAGAGTAAAGAGAAGAACGAACATATCATGCCATGTGAGAATCGCGCTTCTTCCTGCTCGAGTCCCATCCCGTCGTAATTGGGTGGCAAAACCCTTATTCCCCGGGAGGATGGACAGGAAAAATGAGCCCAGCATTATCTCCTGCAAAAAGATGGCTAAAGGGGAATGGGAGGAAGAGATGAGTCTCCGCAGCTCCTCTCAGCTGGCCCGGAGTCCGCGACAATTCCATCTTAGGCCTAGCTCGGAAGAGATGTGGGTCCATCTTCGAAGATAAGACCGTCTCAGGAAAGGCTTCAAGCTTCCCGGAGACAGATCTCCGGTTGATGAGGGCCGAACAAGGCACTGATGGCATTGTCGCCTTCGAGTACTTATAAGAGGAAATTGGATTTGCCATGCGAGTCTTTTCCTCCATCTGCCTAAAATCCCTAGCCGAAAATCCTTCGGTGCAGTCTTCCTTTCGGTGGCATCCTTAGGAATCCCGGAAACGCCCACACGACCACCTTTAATTCAAGAATTTTGCCTCCTGTGAGTCTAACGACTCGGTGGAGGCACCCGGCCGTTTAGCCTTACGGGAAACGGTCACGCTGGGGGTAGGAGGAGGTACCCTGGTTTTAGCCGAGCTATTTTTCCCGCCAGTAGGACCGGCAAAGAGGTTCAGAATGGGCGCAGGAACCACCATAGTATTTGGCCTTTAGGAGACAGGAACAGAGGGTCAGCCAGGAACAAGTATTTAGCCTCGCAAAATGAGAGACGATACGTAGCCAGAAACGCCAGGATTTCCTTTTTCAGGTGATACATAACACCTTGTTAGGTTAGCGATTCGTATGGCCGAAGCAAGTATGGAAAAGGGTAGAAGGCTATCTAGTAAATAGAATAGGGATAGGTGGGTCGAATAAAGAATATAGTGGGTGATCACCTATTATTATCATACCCTGCTACTAGGTGATTCCAGGATGGCATGCAGTCCACCAAGGCACCATGGCTACCGCACCAAACTCTTTACAGTGAAAACACTCCTTCTGGTGGAAAGTTCCGGGAGAAAAGGTTGGGTGGAGAGTCGTAATATTAATAATAAATAATACTTATAATAAGTAATAACACTGTTAAACAGTGCAAAAAACGGAATATAAGAATAACCTTTTCTATGGTTATTGTTTCTCGTAAATTACCATCTTACTTATGCTAAATACACTGATGGTTCCGTAGGGATTTAATCCAAACAATATTGAGCCGAAACTGACAACTCTAAAAGTTATGAATAGATTTTGATATAATTTTAATGGGGTATTCCTAAGGTATTTGTCAACCTAACCTATGAAATTTATGAAAGTATATTTAATATATTTTTAGTTATATGGCTCCAAATCCGTGGTAACTTACATAACGCTTGTTAATTTTGTAACTTACTATACTTGTAAATGCTTCATATTTTTACTTTTTATTTAATATTTGTTGCTGTTACTATTTATATTAATTTTCACATACTACAGTATTTATCTTTGTAAGAGACAGCTAAAATGCCTAGAGAATGCAAAAATTCCCCAGATCTCTTCTGTTATATACATATGTGGATCAGTTACATTAAGACAATACAAGAGACTGTTGACTAAACATGTGAAGAAACTTGACTAGCTATACTTTTGATGTAAAGTGTGTAACTAGGGCATAGGCTGGACAGCTTACACATCTGTCAGGTGTACAAGTTCCCTTTCTGCTTGAGAGAAAGGCAAAGCGCCCAGCCTCATGTTTGGCGTACCAATGGTCTGGAGGGAGCCAAAGAATCATTCACCGGATTGCTACTTCTGCTTAACATATATTAAAAGTAGGTATTCAATGTGTTTTCTTTCCTGGTCTTTAATATATTTTGAAAAGATGTATCAATTAAGAAGATCAAAATACATACTATGTTGTACTTCCACTATTTCTGCAAGTGATCACAGCCAGTAATATCCATTTTTGATCTGATTTTATTTTATTTTACTGCAGGTTGCAACAGAAAAGGCAAGAAAGCTATCATATATCCAGATCTTCAGTCTGCTATTCGCCCAGTTAGACATTCAAGTACTATTCATGTACCATAGTCGCCCCATGACCTACCAAGCAATAACACGAGCAACTCAGATGATTCAGAATCTCAAGATACACCATATGTGGCACATCTTGAATCTGACAAGAAACCACACCTCATCACCTAACCGGAACTCAATGATCAAGTTTGTGGTTTAACACTTACTTAACAACACAGTGAACTCCTGTCCTCACTTCTGCAACAATGGAACCTGTTGGATAAACATGCTCGAATTACATCATTTAGACAGCGTTCTGCAAATCTACAGCAATTGTTCACTTTTGAAAACAACTTGACTTATTGTAATGATATCAGAGGCCTATTCAATGCCCTTGAGCTTACCTTTGAACCAAATGAGTGGAGGTTATTCATAGATGCATCCCTTTACAGTATAAAAGTGGTTCTGTTACACATTGGGAACACCATGCCTTCAGTTCCAGTTGCCCACTCAGTCATTATAAGGGTGACATATAAGAACCTTTCTTTTATTTTAAACCGCCTAAGTTACAAGGAGCATCAGTGTCTAATATGTGCGGACTTGAAGTAGTAGCCCTAGTTAATGGGCTACAAACTAGATACAACAAGTTTATGTGCTTCCTTTGCAAGTGTGATAGTAGGGCCAGATCAGAACTTTATGTACGCTCAGAATGGTCACCTCGGGAAACTATGACGCCTGGATGCCATAATGTAATTCATGAGCCACCCCGGAAGGAAGGACGTGCAACACCTCCCGATACCATGTGTAGCAGGCAACACAAGGTACTTCCCCTGTATCAATATTTGTTTTTGCAAATTGTTGCAAAAAATTGGTATTATTCATTTATTTATCTATCCAATTTGATAAGATTCGTATCAATGCCTCCAAATTTTTGGTACTAGGTAGGGGTATGAATAGTTTCTAGAGAAAGTGTGATTGATTAAATCTACATAAAATTTATACACTTTTTTTTAATTTCCTAAGCGGCACAAAAATTTCGGATAATTTAATACTATCCATTTCACCAATAAATTTCCCCTCTTATTGTTGCCTTTTCATTTCTTTGCTACTGATCACTTTGGCTGATAATTTAGGGCCAAATCCTGAGTGAGGACCGAAGTAAAAAATGTAAAATAATCTGGATTTGAATGAGATGATGCCGAATGTGATAGCAATTAAAGACAAATAGGATTCTGTAATATATTTTCGCACTGAACTTCCGTCTACCTATTTTGGCGATATCCGTAGTAAAATCTATCGATTGGGTCAGTTAACCCGGGCTGATTTCTATTTCTTTCAAACTTCGAGGTTTAACACGTGGACGAAAACAAGTTTGTCATAGTGAGTGATCATCCACTGGTAGGGTTACCAACCTTCCTTATTGGAAAGGACAGTTGTTTATTCAGCTTTCTTGTCCTTGTCCTTATTTTAGTTTGGAAAGGATGCCAAATGTTCTTTTTTTTGAAAATCGTTTCCATCATAAGACATTAATGGTAGAATTTATTTATCTGGATATAGATTTAGAAGGATTTTTCTTAGGAATTAGATATTTTGTAAATATTATTTGGCTTATATATATATATATATATATATATATATATATATATATATATATATACAAAGAAAGCAACTACAGGATCTGCGGGTGATAATACAACCACCACAGGGCTATGACATTATATTTTCTGCCTTTCAAATAAAATTTGAAGACAAAAAGAAAGATGCAGAAACCTAGTGTAGCTGACTATAAATACATATAGTACAAGAAAATAAGAATTGGACGCGAATGAGCAAATGAGACAAGAAACTGGAGGTTTGTAAAGGCAAGAGAGAGGGACATTAGGAGAATCCAGAATCAAAGGGAGCAGAGGGCGGCACAGTGAAGGCGATCCTTTACCGAGAAGACAGAAATAACGCCAGGGGGAAAAAAGTTTTGAATTCCTGGCCGGCCAGGAATTCAAAACTTTTTTCCCCCTGGCGTTATATATATATATATATATATATATATATATATATATATATATATATATATATATATATATGGTGATGTGTCGTAGATTGTCTTCTACTTGAAATAACGATGTCAGAGCTAACATAATTTTGTGAACTGTAAGTTTTAAGGCTTTTTGTGCTTATTTGTAGGCTTAAGTGTTCCTTTGATTTCGTTAATAGAAATAGTGGGCAGTGCCGTTGCAAACTGTTGATAGTTAGTTAACTGATCAGTTAATTAATCTTCGTAATATAAAAATAGACGCAATGTAAACAAAACAAAGAATTTGGCCTAGTTAGCGTCTTGCACGTTTTATTGTGAATACTTGTTTGAAGGAGCATTGCATTATCTACCATATATCTATAAAATATGAGCCTAATTAATAAACAAGGCGAAATGATGGATAGAACTTGGTCACTGGATTATGGTGGTAAATATACACATCTTTTGGTGCCGGACCAGGTTTCTAAGTACTAATTTCATATATACAAGGACGGTTTGTATCATAGACGTATACATCGAGAAAAAATAAGGATAGAACTGAAATAATTGAATATACGCTAATCTCTAGATGGCGGTTATAATAATTACAAGGTGGAAAAATCGTTATGAAGCAATTACAATTAAAATTTAGCTGGTGTAGAGCTCGCTAATAAGTTTTGCATTTTCGAACAAGTGAAGGTTTTGGTCCATTAAATAAATCGGTTCAGCATCGAAAACGGTCACAGAATTTAATTTACGGAAATCTACATACATGGGGTAAGAGTTATCTGGTTTCCGTACCAGAACTATTGGGGAAAAATAATTTATCGTCGAGGGTTCAAGGATATGGGGGTTGAGCGGATTGTTAACCTCAGCGTTAAAAGCATTTCTTGGATGAATTGGAAAGGGGTAAGATCTTGAACAAATGGATTTTGATATGATTCGTCTCTTCTAAAGGGGGGCTGGTTTAACACGCCCTTTCACCTTGGTTTTCTGGCTGATGTCACAAGATTGGAAAGTATTCCGAAATGTCAACTGCAGCACCAGGCAGGTAGAAATACCGGAAAATCCTCTGACTAATTTTATCGTGGCTGAAGTGGCCAGAAAACACGCTATCGTGGGCAATTTTTAGGACCAGGGGAACATTCGAACGTGGAACACAGAGGGCGTGAGTCTCGGGGTTGTCATCATCCGAGCAAGCGCGATGTAACAAGCCTTCTTTCACGATATAAGAGGCTGTCTTCTTACCGCGGACCAAATCCTGCTCGAGGCTCCGAGATTTTTCCCACAAGGGAAGGAGATTTGGGCACTCCTTCTGTCTTTGAGCGAATTCTTAGCTCATAGCGCCGCTGGAATCCGAATCTAAAGGAATTTCACCGGCATCGGGCATCTGGGATTCCTTCTCTGCCTGGGGTATCGTGATAACGGGCTGAGCCGCAGGGTTTGACGAGACTTGGGGGCACTGTCCTACCAAAACGGAACATAATTGGATAGGGGCTGACACGACGTCAGCCCATCCGGAAAAGTACTGACACTCGAGGTAACAGTTTACAATGGGAAAGCGGTTTGCACGTCCCAAGTAGTCACGACCTACACCAAACTTTTTGTGGTTGGGAGCCACCGGGGGAAGAAGCTCATTCGATACCATGATACACGTGCACCCGGTATCGCGGAAGAGGGTGGAGACTCGGCACCCATTAACGCATCCATTTTCAAATATAAGACTTCCTTGAGATTTCTTGCCGAAGAGGAAATTTACATGGTGCCCTGGGAGACTGGGAGACGAGATTAGAGCTGGGATTTCTGGTCGCGATAGAGGGGAAGCGGGAGCAGCATTCACTTGGTGGACTTGGTGAATGGGATTACCACGGAGTTGTGAATTTTGGGGGCAATTTGGGCGCCTGTGGCCTTCGACACCACACGCAAAACATATGATTGGCTTACGGGGAAACGTTGACGCCTGGGGATTAGATATAAGGGGCTTGACGTCACTGGATTCCGATGGAAGGAAACTTCTGGGCTTAAAGGGACCCGTAACCTCGGCGAATTTTGGGGAGTTCTTATGAGGGAACCGCGAGTTATTAAATTTATTCTTAGGGGATGAAGGGGGGGCTTTTTCTTTTCCGTTGGGTATAAGTTGTGACTCGCCGCATAGATATCTGCTTCTTCTATGCACTCTTTGAAGGAGTTGCACCGAAGATTCTTCACAAAGGAGCAACTCTAGCAACTGATCCCTTAGAACAAAATCTACCAGGGACTCATAATCATAGGGGACTTTTGATGCGTCTAACCAAAAATTAAAAGTACGGGAATAATTATATCCAAAATAACGGAAGGTCATATTTGGTTGGATGCGGGCGTGGCGAAATTTGGCGTGGTAAAAGTCAGGCGTCATATCGTACGCACGAGAAGTTCGGATTTAAGGATGGAGTAATCCACCGTAACTTCAGAGGAGAGCGATACGACTAGGTCTCGAAGCGGCGAGCTAAATAGAGGAAGAAGCTTAGCAACACCGTCCGTCTCTATGTCCCAATGATTAACTTCAAAAATTTTCTCGAAGTGAGTAAGAAAAGATCCGAACGTGGGGATCTTTGAACGTGGGGAGTTTAACGAAGGCTGATTGAGGGGTTCCTACACGGGAATTTACTAAAAGGGTTTTGAGCCGATCACGATTCAATTCCAGTTTATATTGATGAATTCTCTCACGTTCTTCGCTCTCTCTAATTTCTTTTTGTACAGCTCTTTCTAGTTCTTCTCGTTCTCTATTATAAGCTTTCTCATTTTTCTCCTCTTCCTGTATATAAGTGACAAGGTATTTAGCACTTAAACCGAGGGATTATCCTTGGAGTTTAAATCTCTCGAACGAGGAGATTTTGTTCGTAACAAAAAGAAAGGGTTTTTAAGGGGCCATCAGCACGGGACGGAGGAGGCTTGGCTCACAAATTATTGACACACGGAGGAATATGCTTGTTTAAACAAGGAAGCTTTGCTATCCAAATACTAACACTAATATAATATACGTTTAAACAAATCAAAAAGATAAAATAATGCAGTCTTCATGAGATGCGAAGGGCTCAGACTCTACTAATCCTTGGGGGATTAAAGGGACCGTAAGAGAAATTCTGCCGCCTAACAAAATTTTCCTATTAAAGGTTGTCGGTCCAAACATACATACAAACAGTAAGTGATAAATAAATATTGCAGGGTTGTTTCCTGTTTCATTTTGTATGTCTTTTCAACTCAAACGGTACTCAGCTCTGAAAATTCAAATAAAGTTAAAGGGTTGCCTTTAAAAAATCTCTTCAAAGACCTTTTAAAGACCTTACACCTGACACCAGATTTTAGAATCGAGTAAAGTATATATAAGTATATGTCGTGGTACTTTGGGACTTGGGACCGAAGTAGATTGAAAACTGATAGTGAAAGAGGAAATTGTTATGAGTCCAGTGGGAATAGTTTATTATTAACTTTGCGGGGTCCTTTTAAACAAATATTTCAGAGTGCAAGTTGGCCAAAGATTAATAGGTAGCTGGTAGGCGCTGGGGTTGCAAAAGAAAGACAATGACAAAAAATATAACTTTACTAACAACAAAAGTATATTTATATTTACATATAAATTGGGTTTTAAGAGAATGGTCGCCCAGACGGGGTTAAAGGTCCACATGCGATCAAGTAGGTTAATTAAGGGATTAAAGAGATCAGATTCAGTTTGGTGATTTAAAGGGGAATTTTAAACTGGGGCGTTCACACAAATAATGGAGAAATTGAGTAAGCCAGATTCAAGATCAATCTGCAGGCAGCAACGGTTACGATTACCTTACGTGCTCGTACCCGAAAAGAGGCCAGTTGGGGTACGATGAATGCGACGGAAGAAGTCGTTTACCTCTTGTTTCAGACGAGGGAGCAGTTTTCGCCTTCGGAGTTGGGAATCTTTGTCAGTACTTGTCGATTGGCTATCGCAGAGTTCACTGATGTCGGAGCTTGCCGATTGACTAAGACAGAGTTCACGCATTAATTTAGCTTTTAACTTAAATTGAAATAGCCGCTGGGGGGAGGTGGAAGGGCGTCCTTTAGCTCGTTTGTCAGAGTAGGTGGAAGTCTAACAGTGCTGCTCTCTAAACTCAGTCGAAGCGTTGTATATGCGCCTGGTGAGGTGGCTTCAGACACGCACGCGAATTTAAGGAAAAGTCGGTGGTTGCAATGTCCAACGGATTTCAATCTTCAAGCGGAAAGCCAGAATGTTAGCGGAAAGGTGACCGTGGGGAGACGAGGACATCGATCCCTAGGCAAACACAGCTGGGGCGTGTGATAACGGCGTCGCCGCCTCCTTGCCCAGGTTTAGCCATGCTTTCCCAGCTCAATGCGGTGATCTCAGGATCCATGTTGGTACAGAAGGGCACGTGGCCACCATTTGACATCATTCTGCTACATTAGACAAGATATTAAGGGAAACGGTCATATGGGTATATATTAAGCATGTATATATTTGCTAGAGTTGCATTCAAATAACAAGTCCTTCTTTATCAATGGATTTATACAAATTTAAAGTTGCAAGATAAGGAATTCCTTTTGCATTGGATGATATATGTATGTGTAAAATCTGTGATTGGCGAAATTTTTATAGCTCCTTTGTAATTAACTACTTAATTTACACTGTAAACATGTATTAATTTGTGTGGGGTGTTTGCGTTGTGGCTTGTTGGTGACTGGTTCCTTGTAGTTTTTTCTTGCTGCATTAATTTCTTATGTCCTTATGTACTCGTAGGTAGGCCCTACCTAGGCTCGGTGTTTATTTTATTATCTGTGCAAATTTTTTAATTATTTTAAATGCGATTAATTACACGAGTAAATACGTGACTTAAACTCTTATTGCCTAGCTCAGATCGTTAAATGTTAATATCTAATCTTAATACTATAAATGATTAAAATTTTTAATGATGAACACTCAGTGAAAAAAAAAGAAATGATTGTGCTCATATAACAAAAATTTGGAAAATGATTATGAATGGTTGGCAGCAACTAATAATCCATAAGAAGCAAAGTGTATTATTTGCTAAAGTGTTTTTAAAAATGGATACATGAGTGTTTCAACAATAACTCAACATAAGAATTCAAATGGTCATAAAAATAAAATCAGCGTTTCATCTTCCCCTTCTTCAATTGATAAATTTATCATAAACGCAAATTATAAATAAGAAGATATTAGAGTTGCTTCGGAAATAGCTCAAATATACCATGAAGTTAAACTTGATTATAATTTGAAATTAAATTCCAAACTTTACCTGCATTCAAATTAGCAGCAAAAATATCTTGCGATCGAACCAAATCAGAAGCAATCGTAACAAATGTGATCGGTAAAAAAGCATTAGAAGTAATCTTGAACGATTTAAAAACCTATGACCCGCCTCTATATTTTTGTCTTTAAATTGATTTGGCACAGTGAATTATGTAATTAACTTATACGAGAATGTTGATGAAAGTGCAGATGGAATGTTCAAATGTTTGAGAAACAATATGAACAATTTGCAACTTTATTGAAAAAGTGTTTCTTCTTTTATTGCAGATTACGCAAATTGCAAATTTGGAATAAAGCTTCTTTATATACTAATATCCTCACACCCAATGACGCTTTTGCTAAAGCTAATTGCAATGCGCACATTTTACATAATGCATTGAAATATGCCTTGGAAACTTAGATTTATGGTCATTTTTCATCGTCAGCAAAGAGACGCGAAATTCTTAAAGATTTTCATTCATTTGTAGAGACAGAATTTAGTGAAATTCTTCGCCATGTACCTCCTAGGTGGCTATCTCTGCATCCATGCATTGAAACAGTTTTATTTTCTTGAAAAGCCTAAAGTTTTTTATTTTTTAAGAAAATTAACTGATTCTTTTAAACAATTACTCAAATTACTTTCAATTAATAATGATTCAACAGAAATTTCCCAAATATTGAAATTATTTGTTGTTGTTGCAACATGCAAAGGAGATATTTAAACTATCTATTGAAGGACTTAAGAAAATTGAAACTTCAGCAGCAGATGTTTTCAATATTTCGGATAATTTAACAAATAAATTAAAATCTCGATATGCTGAGGAATCTTTTAGCTACCATGTTCACCCACTTATGAAAAGTTTAGATACCGCTGACGCTCGATAGGTTATTGAAGATTTTAAGTTATTTCTTATTTCAGCAATTACATATTTGTTAATTAGTTTCATTTGTGCTTCTAAATGGCGAAAGGAAATAAGCGAATGCTCCGTAGAACTAATGAAAAACTGAACTTTTCATATACTTCAACTTGAAAGTTAATTTGCTGAAAAAAGGATGACACCCAATTGCTCAAGTCAGCAAAAAGCCAGAACGAGTATAATTTAAAAAAATAAAAATCTTTTATTAAGTTAAGAAAGAAGTTTTTTTTTACTTTTATGTTTTATTATATGAGCATATATAGCAATAAAATGAAAAATATTATGTAAATACATGTTTTCTATTTGTCCTTTATTGAAACCTGACAAAGTTGGCAACCCTTTCCACTGGATACATTAAAAGAATTTTTAATATATTAAAATAAAAAATCAGCGAAGAATGTGTGAAGAAGTTCATAGAGAACATGTCAATGTGAGGAAAGTTGGATGATTGGACTAAACCCCTGTGCTCGCGGCAAAGTATATAATACTACAATGATATACCAAATCTTATATATAAATATTTAATAAGGAATTAAATTGATGAATTAAAGGTATTAGTTGAAAGTATTGATATTATTGGAGTTATAGAGACAGATCGAAAGTAGTAAAATATGTAAAAATTTGGTGGGAATTTACTTTAACAAACTACTACATTTTTATAGGGATAAGTCAAAAAGCTTTCAAACGCGGAGGCGTTTTTTTATATACTCGTATTTAAAACGAGCTGGCCGCGATAACAAAAGATATCAATGTAGATATTACGTGTGAGGTTTTAGCTATCGAGTTTGTAAAATATAGTAATAAAATGAATTTTGTCCTTGACTATATACCATCAAGGGATAGGAAAAGACATTATATTATTCTTTTTGAAAAAGTTTCTACACTAATTAGATAAAAAGTTACGGTTTTATGCGGTGACTTCGATTTTCCTAACGCAGATTTTTGCATCAAATAGTAGACTTAATTTTAACGAAAATAAAAGAAGTTAGACGATAATATACCTGTTAGCGAAATGCTTGGGAGTAGCAATCACAACATAATTCTATTCAATCCAAATATTTCTAGAAATGTTTGCGAGATTTTTCCACACGTTTTAAAGTTCAAAATCTTACGATATTGGTCTCTTTTTTGTGTGGTGCTTAAAACTTTTAAATTGAGATTGAATCATAAACTATGAAAACATCCAGGAAATGTATTTTGAATTTCAACTTTCATTTTTGCAACAAATAATGAAATAGCACACTATAAGCGTGGAATTTCTAATATCTAATTTTAGGTGCCCTAGATAAATAGACTATAAGGGTACGATGGTATAATATAACATTTCCCAAATAAACAATAGCTTTGAGAATCGAAACCGATACTTTAATTACCGTCGACTTGTAAAGCTCAAAATAAGCACAGTCAAAAGAAACTATGAAAAAGAGCTATCGTCTGTGTTGAAAAACGAGCTAATGCAATGTTATAGATATGTATATGATCGTAAACCAATTAAGTGCATCGTAATCCTTCAGTATGCCAGTATGACTACAGTCCCTAGCGTCTCAATGTAAACGTCCGCATTGAGGTTACTTAAAAAGACCCTCACTGCCGACCACGTCCAAAGCCATCAAAGAGGCGGCAAATTTGCTGTGCATGACCGTAGGCACTTTGTCATTATTGTCAGCCTCATCTCACTGCCGTTTCCTCTGTAAAAGAGGCTAGAGAAACAAATTTACAATCTCCTTCACGTTTCTCCCGCGCAGAGGACCGCGTGTATGGTTACCGTTTGTCGATTTCAGCTGGCATTCTCAAAACAAACAACGTATGTTGTTACCCGCATGAAAGCTAAATTATTAGTGAGCGTGTCCAAGGTTCGTACCTTGGTGCGGTCATTAGCCCTTAGAACACTTTAAAATTTCTATCGATTTACCTGAAACATACTTGCATGTAGGTCATGATAAATATATTCTACGAAGAGATTAAAATAGGAGGGCTAAATTTAAAAATAAAAAAATAAACAAGGAAAATTATAAAGCATTGATTTAGGTGTTTTAATCTAGAATGAAGTGATGACAAATATGGGTTAACTGAATTTTGTACTGTAATCATCATCTATTTTGTAATTTTGGGGTAAAAATAAATGTTGAATCTTTTTTATTTCATAAATGGTCGTTTCCTAAGAAAAGTGCATTATCATTGTTGCTCTGGAGTAAGTGACCTGAAATGCAATGAGATAGCTGCTGAGGGTAATGTATCAAGGAACACCATATTTATAAAGACTGGTTACACTCCTGTGAAGAAGTCTCCTGGACACACCAGAGATTTAGATGAACACCAAGATCACACCCTGGTAAGGTCCTAGGTTATGGATTGGGTTTTATCTAGTGCCTAGCTTGCTCAGGATTTAAAAGAAGTAGGTATGAATGCTTCAGTGCACACAGTGAGGCAGAAACTTTTCGACAAAGATCTAAAGTCGAAGAGAGCTGCAAAGAAGACTTATATCACTAATTAGAACCTTATAGATACATGGTATTGCAAAAGTCATGTTACACTCCTTGCACGCTCTCAACAGAGGAAACATTGATAGTTTGGATACAGGTAGACAGGTTTCTATTGTTTTAATATATAAATGTGTGTTTAAATTGTAATATTAATCAATATGTCTGCCATCGGCGTCGATCACGCGCTCCAGGCTAGACATAAAGGCCGCACACACGTTGCGGATGAAGTCCTTCCTCAGGCTGTCCCACACGCGGTTGAAGGAGGACTTCAACTTGTCGACGTTGATGTAGCGGAGATTTCAGGCCTTGCTATTGACATGCGCCCACGCGCTGTAGTCGAGGGGATTGAGGTCTAGCGACTGCGATGGTCAAAACTCCTTTGACCAGAATTTCATGCTCAACCTCAACCATTCTTGCACGGACTTGGCCGTGTGTGCTGGGGCACCGTCCTGCTGAAAGATGTAGTCCGCCTTCTTCGTGATCTTTTTCACCCAGGGCATATCTCGATGGCCAAGATGTCTCTCTAATTACGTGTCGTTGACACGTAGCTTACCTCAGAGACATCTGAGCCAGGGATAACCACTCGGTTTTTCTGCTTGTTACAAGGAGCTACAAGGAAAATAAGTACCCTAGAAGACCTTACGGTCCATACAAGGAGGGTACTCTTTTGGCGCAATCCTTGAAGGTGTCCGTTGGCAACCTCGAAGATCACTCGTGAGGATCTTAACGGCGATTTCGCAAGACTTTATCTAGTCTTGACTTGAACTGGTCAACAGATTCACTGTTGACAACTTCCGTAGGAAGTGCGTTTTAACTACCACAGATATTTAAGTGAAGAATTTCACACACAAATCACGGTGGTATCGCTTCAGTTCAAGTTTGAAGCCGTGATTTATTGTTCTCCCCTCGTTGAGCTGGAAAATATCCCCGTAGTCCAGTCTGTCGAAGCATCGAAGTATTTTAAACACTTCGATAAGCTGACTACGTAGTTTCCGGGTCTACAGCGAGAACATATCTAATTCCCTTAATCTATCTTCATAACTTTTATGTCTGATAGAGGGAATTAGTTTAGTTGCCCTGGCTTGCACATGTTCTAATCTTGAAATATCCTTTCGAAACGAAGGACTCCAAAATTGTCCGGCATACTCCAGGTGCGGTCGGACAAGTGAGTTGTATAGACACAGTACTATCTCCTTGTTCCGATATCCAAACTGTCGCTTTATATACCCTCACATCCTTTGGGTTTTCTTTTCCACCTCAATACACTGTCTCGAGAACTTGAGGTTACTCGTGATAGTTACACCCAAGTCCTTCTCAGTGTCGGTGGATTTAACAGCAGGGCCCTTAAGGATATAGGGTGATTGAGGAGTTCGGTGGCCGATATGCATCACTTTGCATTTGTTTACCCGAAAGGCATTTGCCACGTATCAGACCACTCCCCAATCTTTCGAAGATCATCTTGCAAGACGGGCAGTATTTCCATCCTTTGCAACGTTCATACAAAGTTTGGTATCGTCGGCAAACTTAGAAATCTTGGCAACCATGTCACCGTCCATGTCGTTGACGTAGATGATGAATAGCAGTGGTCCCAGGACAGAACCTTAAGGCATCCCGCTAGTAACGGGCACCCACTCAGAAGCCTACCCATTCACCACCACCCGTTGCCGTCTGCTACTTAGCCAGTTCTCTATCTTGCCGGCTACTTTTCCGTCTATGCCCAGCGCTCGCACTTTCCGGAGAAGGCGGCGATGTGGTACCTTATCAAAGGCTTTCTGAAAGTCTAAGTAGACCACATACACTGCCTTGTCCCGATCGTGCTCACTGAAGACGAAGTGGAAGAATTCCACAAGGTTCGTCAGGCATGACCGTTGCCATAGGAAGGTTTTTTATCAGATTAAAATGAGAATTCGATTACAAAGGCTCTTCAAGTTGTTGAGAAGGCGACGACAGCGTTCTTGAGATAGGTCTTGCATGCGGTCGGTGAGCAGAGGCTTTCAACATACCTTAAGCTATTGCCGCCCTCCTCCTTGACGTTCCTGGACACCGTGGCTACCGAGGTGTTCTTCTTCTTCGCAAGCGTAGTCACCTTTTAGCTTTGGAGCAAATTTGTAGGCATATATCTCAATTACACGGTTAATAAGTTGAGGTCTGCCTGAAAGAGGTTGATCTTTGAGGTCTTTCCTGTTTTTTATCCTAGCGGGATGTTGAATTTGTTAAGACCCGCCGCAGGAGATCAGACATCTCGATTCTTTTCACTTCTATCTTGACACACCAACACAGACTAGAAAAGGTTCCTTAAGGACACGCGCTGGATATGTAGATGTTTAAGTTTGTTTGACGGAACTTTTTCTATCACACAAGCAAACCTCTCGAAAGATAAAACAATGGAGTGAACAAAACTTTGGTAAAACCCAGTATTGTATGCTCTACTTTTGTATAGTAAATATGACTGGGGACAAAGTGCTATTGTCTAGTGAATCTTCTGTGTAGGAGATCAGAACTCTCGATTCTTTATACTTCCAGAGAGAGAGAGAGAGAGAGAGAGAGAGAGACAGACAGACAGAGAGAGCAAGAGAAAGAGAGAGAGAGAGAGAGAGAGAGAGAGAGAGAGAAAGAAAGAGATAGAGAGAGAGAGAGAGAGAGAGAGAGAGACTAACAACGAGTAACAAGGAAATTAGGTACCATAGTACATCTTACGATCCATTCAAAGAGGGTACCTTAGAGTGAACTCTTCTGCAGGCGTAGTCTTCAAAGGATTGACGCTCTAGAAGAGCACTCGCGCTACGCTTTAAGTCTTCATGCATATTTATCTCTCTATTTTTCAAACTCTATTGTTGATCGTCCTTTTCTTAATTGTTTTTGTGCACATTTTTATTCTAGGAGCAGAATTTAGATATTTGGACCTAACTTGTATATTTAGAGTTTTAACTTTCTTTTGTGTCACTTAAGCTCCTCCGATTTTTAATCTAAATGCCGCTAATTCTTTATACGATTGGCTAATTATATTGGTTTTTCCGTTCTCTCTCTTGACCTAATTGCTTATTTAATAGAGTTTCATGTTGTTTTCCATCATCCCTTGATAATAAACTTGTGCTGGGTGACCCTCCCCCTGGCGTTATTTTTGTCTTCTCGGTAAAGGATCGCCTTCACTGTGCCGCCCTCTGCTCCCTTTGATTCTGGATTCTTCTAATGTCCCTCTCTCTTGCCTTTAAAAAAACTCCGGTTTCTTGTCTCATTTGCTCATTCGCGTCCAATTCTTATTCCTCTTGTACTATATGTATTTATAGTCAGCTACACCAAGTTTCTGCACCTTTCTTTCTGTCTTCAAATTTTATTTGAAAGACAGAAAATAAAAATGGCATAGCCCTGTGGTGGTTGTATAATCACCCGCAGATCCTGTAGTTGCTCCTTCTTTGTATATATATTTATATATATATATATATATATATATATATATATATATATATATATATATATATATATATATATATATATATATATATATATATACAAAGTGGCGCGTGAGTAAAGCAATAAATGCAAAATGTCCGACAGGAAAATAAAAGGCGGATTCCAAGTACTTTCGAACTTGTTCAGTTCATTCTCAAGGAATGAGAAATGAACTGACCAAGTTCGAAAGTACTTGGAATCCACATTTAATTTTCCTGTGAGATATTCTGCATATACGAGTATATGTATATTATATAATTTCGAATTCATTTGTAATAGCCACCATTCGCCTTCATATCCTTCTCCAGGTGGGACCTGAACTGATTGTATGGCATTAGATGACATTACCTACACAATGGCAGCCCTCAGAGAACCTAAATTGTTGTTAGTTGCCTTTTTGACATCCTTCCTAACACTGCTCCACACGAAATAATTTAATTAATTGCAGTTGGAGGAGCTAGGTGGCCACAATCCAGGGTACAAGTGGTGCTGGACGTCTTTGAACAGCCATACCTGTGTTTTCCTTGCCTTGGTTGCGGTGACAGAGTACTGCTGGAAAACCTAAGGTCTTCCAGTGCAAAGTGGTTCCATCCAAGGCTTGACTACTAACTACATTACATCAATAAAAATATCACATTGACCTTGAGACCGTGGTGGAAAAAGTGAAGAGGCATAGCGTTGAGCTCGCTGTTTACCACTCACCGAACCAATGACGGAAAATTTGACCTGCATAACCGTAGACAGTTCGTCCTTATTGTCAATCTCGTCATACTATCGTTTCACATTGTAAACGAGGTTCCTCGGCTAGGTAAACAAATTCACAATCTTCTTCATGCTTCTCCATGCGCAGAGGGTTGCCAGTAT
Organism: Ceratothoa steindachneri; assembly: GCA_963969495.1. Classification (NCBI taxonomy): domain Eukaryota; kingdom Metazoa; phylum Arthropoda; class Malacostraca; order Isopoda; family Cymothoidae; genus Ceratothoa; species Ceratothoa steindachneri. The sequence continues at coordinate 83,950,525 of OZ018323.1, forward strand.
GGCATACTGTTTACCTCGATTTCAGCATATATTATGAGAAGAAACCGTGTATACTGTTACTTCTTTCTGACCGTATCCAAACTCAGGTGAACTACATTATATTGGAGCGGTTATATATCCTTATTGTTTCAATTTTGTATCATTTACCTAAAAAGCAATATATATTTTGCAAGTTCCACTTGCAAAATTCCTTCTTCTTCAACCTTGCTCAGAAATGAACGAGGGACTACTCCAGACAAGAACGAAGTCGATACCCGAGTGGTAGATGCCTGTCCGTGTCTATCGTCTGTCATGCGAGAACTCTAGCCATAGGTACTCGCGAGGCCGGGTATAGAGGTGACGCGTCACGTTCGTAGCTGGAAGCCATTGGGAGGCGGTCCAAGGCGTACAAGACTGTACGTGGCTGCTAACTAAGACAGGGCTGTATGGTACTAATTTTCAAAGCTTTTCCCGAAGTATTTATACTGCCTCGGCGAAAGCGGGTCGCCGGAGGCTTCCCAAAGGTGGACGGGAATCTCATTAGACTTGGCACGCCAGGGGAGAGGGAGATATTCTTGACGAGCATTGGACCTTGTAGAGGTATAATATGAGTTTAGTATATATATATATATTAATCGAGGCCAAAGAAATAATAACAAAAGACATCTGGGTTTAGCTTTGCCCCTCCGATGTTCTCCGGTAACCTAGGAGAACGGACAAAAGGGTAAATGTTACGAGAGAGATTGCTGACCTCAGGTCAAAAGGCAGGCCCTTCGAGGGTGTACTTATAAACAATCCATTCAAAAGTGCAAACTGCCGATCTCGTATTACCCTCTCTCAGAGCTACAAGACGCCAAGCGCGGGAGACCAACCTGAGGTCTCACCTTGCGAGTCCCACCTCCACCTCCCCATTACCCCGCAGTAGTAATTTGGATATATAACAGGTTGACCCGAGGAAACGAGGCTTTTTGTTCGTTCTAACGGAAGAGACAAGTAAGTCACCGGTTGAGAGATTTTTCGAGTTCGAGAAGGAAACAGAAAAATTACCGGTAGAAAGTTTTCTGCAAGTTAAGGAGAACTTGCAGTCCTTGTAAAAAAACAGATTGTACCAAGGAAGCTCGGCGCCGTTCGAGCCCCAAGATATTGAGTATCAAGCTAGCCAGTTTGAGGACTTTAAATCTTACTCTATCTGAGTTGGACAAACTCCAACTAGATTAGAAAAAAAGAAGACAACGATTTCATCTTATCCGAAAGAAAAGTAGAAGGACTAAGCTTTCGCTTGAGCATCCACTCACCCCAGATCCCTCGTGACGTCACCCGTCAACTCGACAGGCAGGTCGACGAACGCCATCTATTGAGCAAACAACCAACTCCGACCAAAATCTCCGAGGATAGTCTAACTGGTCGCGGGTATTTAATATCCATTACCTTATGTAAGTAGAGAATAATCCTGTTGTTTATGTCCCCGTGCATAATAATTAGTACATAGATTGAATGTCTGGCCAAGGACAAAGATATTAACTTAAAAATTGTTACCCCAGTAAAATTCTATCTCGAATCGAGCTTCGAGAGCTAACTCAGTAATCTTATTTTCTTTTTTTTTAAGTGTATTAAATCTGTATTTGTTTTATGTTATTTAGTGAGATGGTTTATGTTCATTAAAGTCTATTTTTTTAGTAAAAGCACTGTTTTAATTATACTCGAACGAGTTAGAGTGACAATAATTGATAAAGTCAAGAAAGAAACCCCTTTTATTCATTCACTAGAATAAAAATAAAGATTAGCACTCTTAGAGAACGATCCTCAAGCGATCACCGAGGCACGAACCGAAGCCTCAAGTCAAAGTTTATTTGGTTTATTAATAATTAATAAAACAAATATTAATATATATATATATATAAATATATATATATATATATATATATATATATATATATATATATATATATATATAATCTCGGCTAACCTACGACAGACCTTATTGGGTAATTTAAGCTCCCTTTTATATAAAATTAATAAGTTGAGGCGTCATTTTATATCTAAACACTCCGAATTAGTAGAGATAATAAAAGACAATATAGATATTACCATTGAAATTTTAGCTATCGAGTTCGTGATAAATAATAAAATAAATTTTTCGTTGTTTATCTCTGTGATAGAACGAGTTAATTTCAACTCCTATCCCATATTATTAAAAACCACGATGCTGCCCACGTGCATCTTCGATTCGAGGCTTGGAATCTTATCTCAGCTACCGGATGCCAATGTTTAAACAAGGAGGTTATCGTCCCCCCGTTCACCCCCATACGCCGACCTCGCCAGATCGAGTTAGGCTTATGAACAGATAAGGCATTTTTCTCCGGCCCGGCTGTGCGTTCCCTCCAAGCTTTCACTCCATTTTCCCCCACGCCAAGGAGATGTCCTGGCTATTTATATGGAAACTTTACCACTAAGATCAGATTGGAGATCCAGATTTTCGTCGCGAAACATCACCACGACCCTCTCTCCCTTTGTGCGCCAAGGGACCTCGACCTCGAGATTCACCATCACTTGTCCAGAAGGAGGACAATATTCCTTGAGTGCCAAAGGTTCGAGCCTTTCCGACGTCAAGTCCCCAAGGCTTCCTCCCCCCCTGTTGTTCAAAGGAGAACAGCATTAGAACAGCCATTGTTCGTTTTGAGCCCTTCGCCAAGAAACGGTTCTCATCCCCCCTGTTGTTCAAGGAGAACAGCATTAGAACAGTCATTGTTCGTTTTGAGCCCTTCGCCAAGAAACGGTTCTCATCCCCCCCTGTTGTTCAAGGGAGAACAGCATTAGAACAGCCATTGTTCGTTTTGAGCCCTTCGCCAAGAAACGGTTCTCACCCCCCCTGTTGTTCAAGGAGAACAACATTAGAACAGCCATTGTTCTTGAGCCCGTAGACAAGAGACGGTTCTCATCCCCCCCCTTTGTTTAGAAGAGAACAACCTAGAACAGCCATTGTTCGTTTTGAGCCCTTCGCCAAGAAACGGTTCTCACCCCCCCCCCTGTTGTTCAAGGAGAACAACATTAGAACAGCCATTGTTCTTGAGCCCGTAGACAAGAGACGGTTCTCATTCTCCCCTTTGTTCAGAAGAGAACAAAGTAGAACAGCCATTGTTCTTCAAGCCATTCGTCGAGTAACGGTTCTCCTTTCCAAGACGCCTCGTCGGGATCCTTTTATCCCCCCCCTTCGGCTGGAACTCGCCAGCGGACCGAATATTCCTTCAAGTACCTTCCACTGCACCCTAATGAAAAGTTACGTAAGCCAAACGTCACCTTTTGAGTATTGATCCCTTTTTGCCAATTCTATCCTGTGCTTTAAATTGTTTATCGAACCATCCCATCTCTTTAACTCTATATTTGTTTTACCTTTTTTTTAATCCCTTAAATCCTTGGATTAGCCCGAGTCTCCACGACCCTTTCCATTCTGTTTATGTCAATATTTTCCGTTTTTGTGTATTGTTTATAGTTATTATTAATAAAACTCTATTTTATTGATGATAGCAATATTATTATCCTTGAGCTCAGTTCCACTTCTTAAGCATATCGAAGATATATAATATCGGCCGTCAGACAGTAACGCACTCTAAAGATAATTAAGGAAGTTCCCTCAACGAATAGTGTAATATATTGTATCGTCGGGAGTGATTCTACGACAATCTCATCAAGAGTAAGAGTATAATATTTGTATTTTTAAAACTCTCCGGTTCAATTAGACAAAAAGTTTGCGGTGACATCAATTTTCTGAACGTAGATTTTATAAATGAAACTTTGCTAATGCAGTTAATTGATTTCTATTATATATAAACAATAAATATTATATTAGAAGGTAGATAAACCAAGACGTGAAAAATGTATGTTGATCTTTTTCACACCCTTTTAAAATTTATGAACTTGTCAAAACCACCCCAAAAACGGCACAAAAAGTGATTATAATGAACTAGCTTATTTATCCAAACAAGAACACAAGGGACTTTATAGAGATACAAGTGATTAATCGTAAAACAATTAGAATTCTGAGGGTCCTCCTCAGAATGCCGGAGTGTCCTTAGTGACAATCGGGAGTTTGTGGTGTAAACATCAAATGCAAAGTTGGCAAATCTTTTATACCGTTGAAGTACAAATAAGTTACGTAAAATAAAAGACATACTATTGTTTTATTACGCCGATGCACTTTTAAGTATTTATATAACGTAAAATGAAATTATATATAATATTAAGAAAATAAAACTTTCCAAATTGCCTGGTTCTGTAAAAATCAAGCCAAACCTCTCTAAAGAATTAGGAGAGGAACTGTTAAAACCACTTTCTACACTTTTCATAAAATCTCTTCGAGATAAAAAAGTTCTTAAGAAGTTCAAATAGAACAATGTAACGCTTTTATTTAAATAATAAAGACTAATCTTCGAAACTTTGAGTTGTTTCCATTACGTCGGTCGTTGGTTAACTCTTTCAGGCCATTGATAGGCCATCTGGAGAAAATTAAAATAATAATTTACTCACAGCATGGCGTTTGATATGGACGTCATGCTGTACTAATTTTTTTATTCATTTTCAAAGTTGTTACCAAAGTATAACCAAAATAAAGCTGTAGTTATAGATTATCTCGCTTCAAAAAGGCTTATGTCACCGTTCCACATAAAAGACTCCTGATAAAGCTAAAATCGCACGGAATTGGTGGCGGCCTAATAAAATTGCCTAAACTGTGGATGGAATATTACAGGAAGAGAATTGTTGTCAAGGGAGTTCATCATGGGTATAGAGCAATAACGGTGTTCCTCAGGGATCTTTTCTCGGACTCGTGATTTTTTTAATATATATAAACGATTTTGGGATTAATTTTTATATATTTTTTTTAGAAAATGAAACAAGGTACAAGTGCGAATGACCAAATTGATTAGGAAAATAAAATTAGTTCGGATCGGGTGCGCATAGGTTGATAAGATGGCAGAATAAATTCAACCTTGACAAATTCAATGGTATGCGCTTAGGTCATACTATTCCTCAAGGACATAAATATGGGAGGTCGAATTTTAGGCACCTAAGATGGGAAAGGATTGAGGTGTTTTAATCCCATTGGATCTAAAAATATGGTTGAGATTTTGCGTTTAAATCGAAAGATAGTTTTCTTCCCTTATATGAAAGACATAGTAATAATGCAACGCGTTCAGCGTTGAGTGACAAAATTTTGTCCTCATCTTAAAAATTGATCGCACGAAGACGGAGGCACCGCAATATTCTTTCACTGAATTATCTGAATCTTCCTTGCCAACTTCTAAAAGATTTAGTCGCGTGTGAGTCTAATCGCGGGCGACACTACATCTGACTATGTTGGTCGGGCGGTCAGTCCCCATTTTGCTTTTTTTTGTCTTTGTAATAACATCATAACTATTCTGCCAATTACTAACGAAATTTGAAACTCTTATGTTGTTTTACATTTTCTTTTGAAAGATATAATTGCCAAAATCCTTCCAAGGTTAGCCCGGGAATTATTGGAGGGGGGGGAATAACATCATAACTATTCGTTAGATTTTAACGAAATTTGAAACCCCTATGTTGTTTTACATTTTCTTTCGAATGATTTAATTGCCACAATCCTCCCAAGGTTAGCCCTAGAATTTTTCGTGGGGAAATAACATCATAACTATTCCTCCACTTCTAACGAATATAAATTGTTTTACATTCTCTTTCGAATAATATAATTGCTAAAGTCCTCCCAAGGTTATTCCGGTAATTATTAAAAGTTTTGAAGGTTGTAAGGGCACAAATCAGAATAAGTGAGAGCATGCGACTTTTTGGACAGCAGACTTTGTTAAAATACCAAACTAGTTCATTAATATAAATTATGACTTAATATTTGATCAAGAAAAATGAGCGGCCACTAAAAATAATTGTTTTAATTAAGTAAACAAAGGATTTATTACTGCGATACAACAAAATTCTTATGGAATAAATTTTTTGGAAAAAATCGCCCAAAATTCTTTGATACCACTACAGTAAATACGTTTAGGAATAGAATCGATAAATATTACTTAACAAAAACAAGAGCAGTGAAAATATTTTTCTATCCATTACCTTGCTCCCAGCCCAACAACGTCAATTTGCCTTAACATCTCTAATGCCTACTGGAGGATGTGTAGCCAAACAAAAATCTATGACGTATTTTCCATTTCTTTTACTCCACTACTTTCTTTACAAATATAGTTCGTACATATTTTATGCTTGATAAGCCGTCGTTTGTATTCCACTTTAAATTCAAGGGAGGAGCCCTCTGACTTTTAGATTTTCCTTTCTTTCTTGAACTAACCTCGAGTGTTTCTTAGGGTATTTGCTAGTTAGTAATTCGGTTGGTTGTTAAATCACATGAAGAGTCACTCCTTAGAATTATTTAACAGGTGATTTTTGTATTAAAGGCCCCAATTTGGCGACTGCCAAATTGGGCGTAAATAATTGGAGTAAATAATTTAGCCTATTATTCCTAGGCTAAATTAAAACACACAAAAAACAAAAACAAAATATGCAAGCAAAAAAAAGGCAAACCAAAGGCAATAAGAATGAGGCACACTCTAGTGATATGGGGAGACACGCTCCTCCCGGCACCTGATCATGCGCCCAACACAAAATATACTTAAATAAAATGGAATAAACCAGCTTCCTCAAGAAAGTCTAGGGTTACACAGCACAACGAGGAAGCGATTGCAATCCAGCTCTACCTTGTACTAGTATAGGTAACGTACTGCAAAATAAACCAGAATGGGACACTCAGTACGAATGTGGCGAACATTCTGGGAGATAAAGCTGTTGTCGCAGTAGAGAATGATGTAGGGGAACACTACATCAAATGGAGGTGAGTCCCACAGATGTTCCCAATTTGAAGACGATAGAAAGCAACCGTAATCCATCGAGGCATTTGAGGGTAGGTCAATGGGAACAGACACGGCACGATAGCACGCAACTTTAAGTTCCAATCGGACTTCTCCCATCTTCTTTCTCAGGCAGCTCAGAGGGCTCACCTGATTCTTATGATGTAGTCAGGGTGAGGAAGAGCAAAAAGCTGATTTAGTCGAACTCTTTAGCGTGTTCATAGACGCACTTAGTACGCGCAATCCGACATGTCCAAGAAACAAGCATAAGATAATCCAGACGTCCGTTTGGTTTGTGGGAACACTAGCGACGTAGATACCTAGAACAACGGGTTGCTGAGATTCCAATACTTCGCGAGCACCCAGGGCACTTTTTGAGTCTCTAAAGACCAAATCATGTCTCCAAACCGGGAAAGATGCATTATTTTCCATACTAAGCGGTGTATGAAACCAACGAGCTTGGCCGTGAAGGCAGACGCCTTGCCCGGTAGAGTCCCGCTGACTTCAAACAGACAAGATATGGCGTGGACACCAACCACATCTAGGGGCGTGTCGCCATCCATTTACACTGGCCCGGAACCAGCGTGATACGAAGAATGGTCTTGAAGAGGCGTGGCGACAAATGGTCAAAGGTGGCTCCCTCCAGAGTCACGTCATAGGCAGAACCAGAAGCACCACCGGCCAGAGATCGATGCTAAGCTCTCGAAGTAGTTACCTAGCCATAAACCTGAAGGGTTTAGCGTATGAATGGTGTCCCTCGGTGTCATAAAGAACGTCGAGATCAGGGGCAGATCGATCGAAAGGCGTTAGCGACTGAGGGTGATGTCAAACCCACGCGTACAGCCGCATAGTGCATTATACAAGGAGCAGAACAAATGATATTCGCCCAGGATCTACACGCAGGCTCTCAATGGGACGTGTGGAAGGTACCGTTATCCAGACCCAAACCGCTGTGGTGGATCGCATACACCTTTCGCAATTCACCCTCGGATGAGGATGCATAGAACTTGCATCTTTAGTTAATATTTATCTAAATAAAGAAATAAAAACAGCAAAAGGGTAGCTCTAACAGTAGTTCAATTGCTGAACATTGCAGAACGAAGGCTGCGGATATGTGCTTCTCAGGAGTGGCTCCGGTCGAAAACAAGACCAGGAAAACGGTGCAAGTCCACCATTTTCAGGTGAGCCCCATTTAGGAAAAATTTCGAGTTTGGGGGGGAAGCCGTGAGAGGGGAAAGAATTACACTACCTTAGTATTGGCCAAGGAAAATTGAAACCTGTGCGCTTCGGCATAGCAAGAGATACGGTTCAATTCCTGTTGGAGTCGATACTCCAGAGCTAGCAGCTGGGCTGTACATAGGGAGATCGAAAAGTCGTTTAAGTTGAGTATATCGATAACATATTCCGGTAGCACTGAAGTGATAACTTTGCTTCTCAAGGCAAAATGTGTAACACTGATTACATTTCTCAGCGGGCTCTTCCCTTTCTCCCATATTGGGTTAGGTAAGCGTCTCCTAAACCTAAGCTCAATCGACGATCTCGTGGGAAATTCACATGTAAGATTTGGGAGGGTCACCTTACCCACATCATCAAGATGTTCCCCATTAAACCATAATGACATGCGAGATTATGGGCCTTCTCCAGATCGATAAAATACCGTGGTGTAATGTTGTCTAAGGAGGTATTTCCAGCCGAAGCAGAGCATCAGAAATCGGGGGAAACTTGTGTTAGTTTCATGGTTCAGAAGAGAGGTGGCATCCACTCTCCAGAAAAAAAACTAATATAAATTTTGATAATTGCTCTATCAACTTAAACAACTAGAAGGTTAGAGAAGTTGGGCGGAAATAAGCCGGAGTAAAGTAACATCTCCCGGTTTGCGAAAAGTGAGCTCAGTAGCTACGAGTATTTACCAGAAGTCTTAGAGAATACTCTCTATCAATGTTCCTTATAAATAAATCTCGTAAAAAAACATGCCTCGCTGACCTGTCAAATCATAGCATACCGGCATCAACCGGACGAGGGGCGGTGTCAATGCATGAAGTGACTGAAGCGGTTATCGGGATATGTTATATAAATTCATCAGCATCCCAGCTAGCCGATAAGGTTGAGAAGGACCTGGCCCTGAGGATGATCATGCAGTCCACCTGAGAGTCGATTAATATTTAAATCCACGAGCACGAGAAAGGACTTAGGCTTAGGCAAACGGGTTACGATGCAGCAAAATCCCACGCGTTGAAGTCAGCTGACGGTGAAATTTATTCAGAATTAATAGTATACACCATATCCAGCCGTAGCTGCGCTGTCACTGCCTGAAATGAGGAATTTATAGTAAGAAGAAGAACGGGGATATTTGCGGGGAGTAAATCATGCATCTTCCTGCCGGCCCAAATCCCGTGATGTTGGAGGCGCCAAAGTCTTATGCACGCGAGGTTCAGCATAGTCTTCTGCAAAAGGATGGTTAACGGGGAACGGGAATAGACGAGTCTCCATAGTTCCTCCCCTTTGGTCTGAATTTCACGGCAATTCTATTGAAAGAATATTCCCTCTAGACCTCACATGTATGCTTAACGAAGGTAGAACTCTGGGGATTGTTAGTCAGACAAGGCACTGAAAGCACTGCCGCCATTCGCTTAGAAACCCCTTTGGCGGTCAAGCCTTTGAGGAGGCGGGTGTCTCTCTTCTGGAGGGTCTCACCTCTTTGAGTCGCTCGGTTTAGCATTGGGTTGGGGCTATGGAGCCAAAGCCTGCATGGTGCTGTCATCCTTTCTGGGGCACCCTTAGAAACCCACGAGGACGGTCTCACGACCGTCCTTGGAAATTTTACCCCATGTGTATCTAACACTTGGCTGGAGGCGCGTGGCTGTTTTGTCTTACGGGAAACGTTCTCCCTGGAAAAGATTGGGAGATATGGTTTTAGCTGATGCGGGCTCAGAATCGAACATACTTGTAGGCCTGTAGAGGACATAGGCAGAAAGTGTCGCACCCACAGGTTACGACAGGAAAAAGTCTTTAGCCTGAACAGACAGAACCTCCTCCAGAAGATACATGCCACATTAATTTGAAGAAGAATCGTGTGATTCTACGCTATTGACATACTTGGCCGTACCCGATGAAGAATGATTGTGTTCGTTTGTGGAGCAATTTAATAGATTTGGAGTAAAATCAACTTTTAATGCCTACTTAAACCATTTATGTGGGAGAGGTACCAAATGTGACAAAGAGTGAATAAGTGAGGGTAATGTTGAAATGGAGCGGAGACGAAGCGTGCTTCACCTTCCCCAGGCTCCCTCAGAGAGCTCAAGTCAGCCTAGTGACTGGTTTCCCTAATAATTTGCACTCAGCATACATAGGGTAGCCCCCTGACAGGTGAGGTGGGGTGATTCTTCATATGAACAAGATTCAGATAAATATTCTAACCAAGATCACAGGGACACTAGAGAACCTCAAACCCTACCTGTCCTAGATATTTTCGGGTCAAATGACGCCAACTTTAATCAGGTTATATTAGCAATATGAATCCACTAATGTGCACAATGATCACGGTGGGTACACATGCAAGCCACTCGTTTTTCCTTTGTTGACTTAGTAATCTTTTCTTGTTATTGATTTGCTTAAACAACCCAGACTTTTATAGCCGTGTATGAGTCCTTTGGTGTAATTAAAAGTCCTAGATTAATATTTCGAAAATCCAACCTGATCAGACTTGCCGAATTCTATACAATTTGTGCCATCTTGGAGAATCACCCATTAATCTCACAAATGGAAAAACTAACCCCTGTGCCGTCATACCCATCCTTGGAATTCACACACCATTTTTCACCACAAGCTCCTGTCTCGCAATTGCCCTCCTTCTCCATCCATCTTCAGAAAATCTTTCTCAAAAATTGGTACCCAATATTGGCTCAAATTAATTAACTGGCAAAGGTTTCCGATAATAATGAAAGGACTCGCCCCCACCGCATATCATGTTCCAGGCAAATTAACTTTGCAAGATCCGATCAAAGAACGAATCTTGAAAATGAATTTTCCCCAAATCTAGATCTGATGACGGAAAATGATCTAAAGGAAAAGGGGAAAAAAATTAATTCATTCTTCACTTTTATTAAAGATAAAAAAAACGAAGACTGAATCTAATCTTGCACTTTTAATTATGCTTTTTCTTTCATGGGTAATATACTCCAATGTGTTTCTTTAAACATGAATCAAGGATAATGTTTAAAACAGTCTCTGCTCCCAAATTTTCAACTGCTTTCTTTGTTTTTCTTGTCATTCCCATATATATTTTGTCCCGCTAACCACTTTTGTCGATATAGTCGTAGTTCTATTAGATTACAGAGTAACCAATTAAATACTGTAAAAATATCGGAATTGAATACGACGATGCATAGCGTGGTATCAATTATGAAAAAAGTGTTCAGTAATATATTTTCGGCATGTACTGACGCGGCATCATTTTTATACAAATTTAGTTTTACACATTTCGATATACCCCTTGCCAGTCCACCATCTTATTCAGTCTATTGGGATTGATTTCTGAATGTGACATCAAAGTTTTTAAGTTTGATAAATAGAAACAACGAAATCAGCTTAAGTGGACAAGATATACTTCCGAATACCTTAATAAAAATTTTGAATTTACTAAAATGCGAAAGAGGAAAGAAAAGAGGGCATTTCCTTCACAACCATTTTATAGAAGTGGGTATAATAAGTAATAGTGTGAAAAACATGAAAATGAATGTAAGTTCGTAGGCAGATTTTATACTCCAAGTGCAAAAGTAAAAAACAAACAAATACACACAACTGTCCTGCACCTCCCATTGGGCAACCAAACCTAGTGTGGTATCTTTCTTTGTATTTCAAAGCAATAATAAAGAAGTTATACAGAATAATAGCTACAGCAATTAAGACAAAGGCAAGGGATGCTATGTAGAACAAAATCTACCAAAAGAGTAAGTGTTAAGGTTCTTTCCGTGACGCCACTCAGTGACGATATTGCTTTAATTCAATTTAGAAAAAAAGAATAAAAAAAGGTTTTGATATTGGTTTTTAGAGGATGCATAATAAAAACCTACATTGTGAGAAGTGTAAGACCTGCTGTACACATTTTACTAAACATCTTTGCACATAATGGAGTACATTCTTCGCATTTAGCAGACCCTTCCCTTAAGGAATTTTAATCACGGCGTAATAAATTTATTACATATAATATTATTTCTTTTCCCTTATTCCATACATCTAACCTCCACAGTAATCTATCAGAGGCATTTTCTGGTTCTTTCCTTTGTGTGGTCAAAGGCAATTCCAATTTTGTTCCGTAACCAATTTAATTTTCTTATTCCTATTAGAAGGCTTCAGAACGTTTCTCTGCCCCTTGTAGTTCCCAATCCTCATCCTTTGAAAAAGCTTTGAAAGGACCAAAGGAAAAGTCAAATAAAAAGGTAAAAGTTATATTTGAAATCCCTTTGGTGGAAGAGGATGGATGAAGTATGTAGAGAATTTTGAAAGTTAGTCTTTGGTAAAAAACCGATTTTACTCTGAAGGGCCGAGACCAGTTTGTTTGTACTGTATACAAATGAAATAATTAGCTGAGGGACAGTAGTCTAAACAACTTTGAATTTGAATTAACAAAGTAAGTAAGTAAATAAATTTAATAAGACCAGGCAATGGCTTGGCCACTCCCCCTACGGGGGCGGCGCTTGCGCTTCGCTACTAAGATTAAAATTTAAAATCTCAAAAAAAGCAGCCATGGTTAAATTTTTATAAATTTTCTGAACTATGCCAATTATAATCATTTTGAAAAGGAACTCAAACTAAATTTTCCCCTTTTCGAAATATCGTGTTGCTAAAATATAATTATAGAAGAAGATATATAAAAATAAATTTTCTGAACTTCACCATTTGTAATTCTTTGGGTTTTAAAAACTTCACATAATGTCGATACTTATTTTTATTTCTGAACTTCACCATTTTGTGTTTTGATATTATAAAAGAATTATTAGAAATAACTTGGATAAAAAACATAAGTCATAACCAAACTAAGATGAAATTATTATTTAAATACTCAAAAAAATCCCCTTCTTAAATTATAGAGTTAGTGATGATGATGAAGAAAAGCAAAAAAATAATGTGTAGAAAGGAATATCTGCGAACATTCAAGAATAACGATACTAAAACAGTGACCAGAAAAACACACGAGAAAGATAAACTACAAAATCCTATACAGAAATTGGAAATGTAGTACGTGTATTTCCTCACACATTAATTAACACAAAAATACATGCAAGACCCCAAATAGAACAGAAACAGAGAATTCGGCGATTAAAAAATGTAGGGTGTTTATTGTGAAGTTGCCTCGTTCGGCTGCGAGAACGAAGGAATATATAAAGATTAATTGGTCACATATGGTGCTGTCATTATAGCCTTGCGCTAGGAATTGGTTGCTCACGTTATTAAGACTCGAACTTTTGCTACCCTGACATTACCTAGCGCGCCGAAATAATGAATAATGGCGCTGTGATCGCTGTGTTGGAAATTGTATGATACTGTGGTACGGTGTTTGGCAAGAATTGTATGATATGCATCACTTTATTTTTAATATGAGCAAAGAAGTTACTACGGCAAAAAAACATACTTTTATGGGCTAATGGTAAAGACTTCATTAATAATGAAAAACTATTTAGAAAGAAAATATAAAACCAAGAATTGTCTTGACTTGATAACTTCAATACGAGCAGGGCAGATAGTTTTATTTTCAATACACTCTACTTTTGAGACTTCTGGGCTCATCTTTCAGCCGTACACTGAAATTGTGGGGTAGCCCAAAGACGTCTCATTAACACTTTCAATACACAGATCTTTACACCAGGAGCTCATAAATTTGGTCTATTTCATGAGTTTTCAGCCTCATCACATTCCACGTACTGAAGAGAGATGAGGCGAATCTTTCCCTTTCACTCGGCAAAGAAGGAGCGCGCTCATGCGTTGCTTAGAAGAGGGAGTTATCTGCAAAGAGAAACGAAGACTAAGACAAGAAGACTAAACTCGTATAAAATATACTTAACCTAACCTCTTAACCTGAACTAACTAATTAACCTAATCTAACTATAACTTAACCTATCCTAAAACACAATCTTGAGAAAGATGTTTCAACACACGTTTGAACTAATGTAGGGCCGCACCGATGACTCAGGAAATGATCTGGAGGGACGCACGCAATGTTAATTTTGACAAGTGGCCGCGGGCTGCACTGAATAGCTTCGCGGGCGTCGGGTTGGGGACCTTTGGGCTAGAGTACACTTCTAGATTCGAAGAAATCTCTTCCAGGGAGCTAAGGAAGCTGGAAATCCTAAAGGTCACGAAGGAGCTTGATTCTAACCGAGACTTAATCGTCGATCAGGAAGAACGTAAGAAAAGTAAAAGAGTAGTGTCAAATACCTCAATCGGGAAGAGTCCTCTGAATCAGATAATGTATACTCCTGTGAAAACCAGCCGGAAAGTAATGATTGTATATATTTAGTAAATATGACATCTATAACGAGTAAAAACTGATTAATTTACCTAAGACACAGATAAACAGATAAAAAGCAAGAATGATAATGGTGTGGCTCTTAAAAAGTAGTAGAATGGTAGAGGTTGGAATGAACCTCTTTGTACATGAGCTAAGGAAGAGTGAAGATATTCTACAGAATAGGTAAACATTTGAAAGTGTATTGGCCTGATCAAATTTATTGCATCCCACAACAAAAGACGTAAGAAATTTTGAGGAAGACATAACACTTTCAAATAATGGCTCAACTGAAAGTAAAATTAGAATTCATATTAAGAAAATTAAAATTGCAGTGTTAGGTCCCGGTAAAATCAATTCAAAACACCTAAAAGAATTTGGGAAGTAAGCCCTTAAACCTTTTTGTACATTTTAGCAATTCTCTTAACGTGGGAATAGTTACTAAGTAGTCTAAAGAGGCAAATGTAAAATCATGTTTCATTACAGACTAATCCTGTAAACCTTTGGTCAATTGCACTTAATTCAATCGTTGGTAAAATCTAGGAGTAAATAAAAGTGTTAGAGGTAGGATCGTGAAACATCTGAAAGGGTATTACCTAATAAAAGACTAAGAGCACTACATTTGAGGCAAATCCCCATACTCAATTTATTTGCTTGCATTATTTTTTCCGAAATGATCGCGACGATTGACCCCAAAAAGAGATAGATGTATTTTATATCTATTTCTAAAAGACTGTTGAGAGCGAATCCACTAAATAGATTCTTGATAAAGATAATAAGATATTTAAAATAAGGTTCCCAAACAAAAGTCAAGTACAGCCGCTGCAAGAGTCTTTAGACACCTCGGAAATTTTAAGAACTTAGATAAGTACAGGGTCGTAAAGTTTTCATTTGCAAATCCATCAGAATATAGCAGTGAAAGGAGAAATAAATAACAAAAGTTATGTATATATATATATATATATATATATATGTATATATATATATATATATATATATATATATATATATATATATATATATATATATAAATATATATATAACGAGAGAAAAAGCTGCTTGTAGTAAGAGGAGAGGTTGCTTGATTGTGGCGAGGTCACCAGTTCTTTATTAGAAAAAATATTTCTTCTCTGCTTATGAATCCAATTTCTGGATTCATAAACAGGTTGATATAAAAACCTTTATTTTGAATTTGAGGTTTATCAGGATGAATGACTGGAGTCGGTAAGTTTAAATCCCCTTTTTGGTGGAAGGAGTGAATGTGAATACGGCTAGAAACAGTTGTGAATCCTATCCACCGAGGTCTGTTTGAGGAAGTGAGGTAAACGTCCTTTCTCGATGGATGGAACAAAATATCAAGACAAATGGTAGAAACTTGTGCTTACTGAAGTGATTTGATTGACTGTTTGACTATGTTATATTGTGTGTCAGATAATTTATGTGAAAATAAAGTGGACGTTTTTGGGTGACGAGCTTTGTCTGAGGTGAATGTACGTTGATGTGTGTTTGAGAGAGAGAGAGAGAGAGAGCAGAGGAGAAATGCTTAATCAAAAGAATTTATGGGATTACAGCTAAATGATGAAAAAAGATTGATAATAAAGGCGGGAGAAAGTTTGGGAAAATGTTTTATAGAATTTATGTGTAGCAAGTTGCCGTTAATGAACAAATAGAACGGAATGTGTGAACCAAGGTTGTTGTGATTTCGAAGGAACATATGTGACCAAAGGCAAATTCAATCGGCGGTCGAATTATTTGAGCATTGGAAAAGACCGTGTACAAGAGTGTGTGTATGTTTGTCTAAATGGATATATATATATATATATATATATATATATATATATATATATATATATATATATATATATATATATATATATACTAGCAAAGATGCCGATCGTTGCCCTGGTAAAATATGCGTTCGTAAATAGACTAAGACGGATTTGATATTTTTTTATTCTTCACAAATAATATTCTCATTCTATGAACTAAACTTAATCTTGTTCAGCAAAGCTACAGAACTTTTTAGTACACAATATTCTGAATTTTTCCTTGTAAATTATATAGAAACAGATCACTTTAGCTTCTAACTCTAGAGCAATCAACATAGAGTTGACCATAAGAAAAACAGGGTTCCGCTAATTGTAACTATGCCACTAATTGAGTCTCATATTAAGATTTTTTTAATTCACTTTGCAAAAGTTAAAAGGATTGGAAAATGTAGTCCACTGAATGTAAATAGCAATTCTGAACCTGATGGATTTAGGGATATTATGTAAATGAAGACATCCTCTCCTTTTCCACTTCGAGTAAGAATGGCTGCCTCTATGGCATGTGGTATCGAATTATTTACAGCCAACCAAGTGCCATTACAGAGATTTGTTAGATCGAAATAGGCAAAATCATGATTTAGATTTATTAGTTTCAGTTCAATTGTTGAGTAGTTATGTCAGGAAGTTATAGACAGTTTTAGAACTCTGTGAAATAAACAAGTATGATCCAAAATTGTATAAACTGTATAAACTGACTTGTAAATTTGTTGACTTATTGAGAGGAAAAGTAGTAGCTGTTTATTGATTCTCAAGACGGTGTTTTTCTACGAAATCAATATAGCTCTTTCACAAAGCCAGTTGTAGGTTTTGTAGTTTTGTTAAAGATTGTGTAATAACTTTGCCTTGAGATTATAAATAATATTAATAACTATGCAGCTAGAAGATATTTCTATTCCACCATCAGCATCAAGATGTACTTTGCCGTTTCCAAGTGTCAGAATGTTTTTGGCAAATTGTGCTGACAGTTGATCACCAAAGAGCTTTGCTCTCATATTTGTGTTTTAATATTTGTACACAAAGATGATTTTAGGCACCCCGTACCTCATCTCTCCTGGTTAATTTATGGATCACTGGAAATGTCTGCTTGAAGTCAACTTACTGGATAGAAAAAATTCATAAGCAAGATATAGACTACTTCCATTATTTTCCGCGGAAAATTTTACATAAGACTACACATTTATTTTTTATGTATATTATCTAACCTTCTTCCCATAGATGGACAAACACACACAGACATAATTTGTATTATATATATATATATTTCGAGAATTATTTGAGATTGCACAATCATAATTATGCGGTTAAGAAGGCAATTCTGTGGTTAATTAGCTCTTCATCGAAGCCCTCGGAAGGAGCTGTTTTCGTGAATGTGAGAAGAACTCCTTCCCATGGCTTCGATGAAGAGCTAGTTAGCCAAAAAATTTCCTTCTTAACTGCATATATATATATATATATATATATATATATATATATATATAAATATTCCATACAATCAACAAGAATGAACAAAATACAAAATAAATAATCAAAAGCAGTATCATAACAAGAAAGATACATATAAGAGATAAGCAGATGAAGCTAGGTAAAAGTTATAGCAACACTGAACTGATACAGGTAGTTTAGTAGTGTGCCAAGAGTTCCTTTGAGAGTGATCAGAGCATATATTCCTTGAGGCAAGGTCTCTACAATAGTGAGAAACCTGAGGGGCTGTGATGCTAACCCACGTTTCGGTGATGGCCCCTTTCTGTTGTTCATTAGAGGCTCTTAGTTCCTGCCAGACATTTTCTGGTGGATTCATATCCGGAGACTGAAGTGGTGGCCAGTCCATCAGTATCATATTGTTTTCGGAATAACTACATAGTCTAGGCAAACTTGTAAAATGGAGCATTGTCTTGCTGAGAAAAAACAAACCAAAATAGTACAAGGGTTGGTTGTAAATTTTTTGAGTCCAATCTAAGTGCTCCTGGAACCTTTCGATTAGGATTTCGAAATCCCTATATCGGCACATCGAAAGACAGTTCTTGTGATAGTAACATCACAGGCATCAAGAAGCGCTAGTGGCAATTTTATCATCGGAGAGAGCAAACATGGAGACATGAATGATATTAAGGTGTCTGGAGACCCTCCCTCAGTTGCCAGGCTCATTCGACTCGCAGCAAGAGTCTCGATGCCTGTATGATTTTTTTTAATTGAATGATTAGTTGCATTTATATAGAGGATTGTATGGAATTTTGCCCTATACATAAAACATTAATTCCAGATAATGAAACGTAATTTATCTTTTGCGGTAAAAAGATGCTTAAATTAATCATCTTTATTTGCAATAAATTGTCCCCTCACTATCACTTTATCTCCGAGCTTGGCGAATAATGTCTGTAGTTTAATGCATGTATCTACATAAAACATCATGAATTTCCTCCACAGGTGAGAACTTTCTACACCAAACCTAAAGATTAAGTTGGTATAAAAGGTAAATATCAGACAGCGAATTTCCGAAGCCATTGACCTCATGATTCCAAGAAATGGGGCAGCTAAAATTTGATACACAATCCTGTACGTGTACTAAAAGTGTGTTAATGTTAAAATTATAGTTAAGTCCGTTTATATATTTTTTGTGTATATAAATATGTAAAGGCTGTGTATGTTGGGCAAACGAGTGACTTTAACCCTTCGAACACGGGTCACGAGCAAAGGATATTCCACCACAATTTTAAAAAGGACAATAATAATTAAAAGTGTTCAGAATTTTTTATTTTTTTAATATTTGTAAAAAAAATGCTGTTTGAATAATAAAACCAGTAAAAAACAATTTTCATAATAAAATATCAAATAAAACTAATTGGACTGTAGTCGAATATTGCAGGCACATTCCTATTATTAATAAGTTATTCGACCAAGTTCAAATATCGCGTAATTAAACAAACATTTGTTCTTACTGTTCGAATTCTTCATCTGGAATATCAGCGAAAGTGTTGTCGCCAAAGCTTGACTCAGTTTCAGAATCGGAAGTTATTATTTGAATGTCACCAAAGCGCTCTATTTCATCATATTCTACGTTTTGTTTACGCTTCTTGCTTTCTGATACCATCCTGACAAATAAAAAAAATGAAATTTAAATAAATTTACACTTATTCACATCCTAAAGACGAAATATTTTAACATAAACGTACACACGCATATGTATAATAATAATAATTACTTCTATCACCGAACGAACAAGAAATGTGAGCTGACTTCCTCCTCCAAGACAAGCTGCTTGCTACTGAAGTGAGCGACAAATGAAGCCTGAATCGATTTAAATCTGTGTATAGAAAGAACAGAGAGGCATCATCGTAGATGCCACGAAAGATAATGTAGTCGTATAGAAAATGGTGCTGAAAAAAACTTAAGAAAGGATAGTTAGCGTTGTTGTTCGACTGGGGCGGCAGGAGGAAAGGTGAGGTGGAGAGGCGCCCATACCACGGAGACGTCATTCGTGTTGCCGTCGCTTTGTAATTGTGAATGTATGCTTAGATATACTTGGGGTATAGATGTGCGTAACACGTGTGTTGTTGTCCCTGTATAGGTCTGATGTTGTGCCATGTGGTGCTCTGTCTCAGTCTAGATCGGTGCGGAGTGAGCGAGCGGTGGTTTTGAGCCTCCAAGCCTTATGCTCTGGCTGCAACTAAGTTTGAATATCCCGTAATTAAACACCATGAAATAATAAATAAAACAGAAAAAGTTCTTTCTTTTTAAATTCAAGTTATATATATTTATATTCCAAATTATATAAATTCATCTATGTATTTGGGGGATTTTTCTCCAATTACCCCCAAACCGTATGCTCTTTTGGTAAAGGCACCATGGGTGGCGAGACCACCTAATGCTTACGTCACAAGACAAACACGAATCTCACACTACCTTGAGCAAACGAGCTCGGTTTCACACGAGCCAGTCTAAACATCTGTCATGTAGCAGCGCAGGCATTGGTGTGGGCGTAGGTTGTGTTGTTGTTCGATTTGGTATGGTTGTGTGAGTGTACCGATGACCTCAATTCCTTGGTCTAGCCGTATATTTGTATATTTCTCGTCTGACATTGTTATTAAGGTCCAGGACTTGTGTCTATTGTAATACAGATCCTAGAGCGTGTCCTCGCCATACTCGTTTATGAGTTGGGCGAATATCTTCTTTGAGTTACTTCCAGCGTACAAATAGAAGGATGGGAAATCCCTCTGTGGTCATGGCCGGTCCCACTGGATAGGGTAGGTACCCCACCCCTCGTAATCTTGACCTTAGATTCCGCAGTGAGCTAGACCACAAATCATTTTTCCCAGAAACCTGCAATTATGTCTTTCTAAATGGAAGGCAGAGTTGTACCGATTTTATGCGTCCAGAGTCCCATTTACGGCTCAAAATCAGACAAGGCGGGAAGGGTGAGCGAACTATTTAGGCCATTATGTTTTGTGACGCCCAAATACGGTATTATATCTCTCTGGGGGGAGGGAGAGGCGATGTCTGGAGTCAACTGGCGGCCGATGGTAGGTGCGGGCAGACCTCTGCGTCGTCCGCTCTTTGCACAGTCTTGTGGGCTAATGGTGTTCTCCGTAGGATTTCCTATTCGCTTACCTCCTGAACCGCAGGGGAGAGGAAGTGTAAGTCAGTCACTCTGATGAAGAAGCCTGCCTCTCATGGTAGGATTTTCCTGGCAGTTATATACCAGAAGGATTTAAGTCGAAAATAATATATAAGGAATATTTTTTTAACTAATCGGAGGAAAGTCGAATATCACGCATATACAAAAAAATTATTATGCGAGCAGTCTAACATCGTGTTCAAAGGGTTAAAGATATTGCTAAATGCAAGAATGCTAATCTTTTCATCACTTATCATTTTTCTAAATCAATTTATTATACTTTTCCCATTCAACATTCCATCATCCTAATCCACCTTATCAATAACTCTTGCAGACCTATTAAACATGTTTCGTACGATGTGAGTTACATAACGTACACCGATATTTTCGAATATCGGATGTCTCACCAATTTTCATGGCGTTTTTTAATTTGTTCGAACTTATTATTAATGATTTATTAACCATTAATTATTATTCTTTTCTATCACGGATCTTTTGGATTTGGTGTGCATTCTCCGATATATTGGTAAAATTCAGAAATAATGCAGTTTCTTACGCGGATTCCAAATATGCATTTCTTATTTTAGAGGAGAAATATTTAGTTTACAAAAAGATCTGAGAAAGATCATGAACCCTAAAAGACGCCAAAACCCTTCTAGAATAAATGTTTCACGTTGATTGAAAACTTTGGTTCAAGAAAGTTGTGGTCCTTGAATTTGCGCTGAATTTCGTACTTTAAGCATTAAACCAATCGAATAACTTAAAATCTGTAAAAGTTTATTTTAAGATAAATTTTATAAATATTATTTGTATCATAATAAGATAACCTAACCTTACCTACCCTTATCTAATCTAGCTTTTATTTAAAACTAAGATTTTTTCTAAAGAAATAAATACATATTGGAGATCAGCTTAAGAAACTGCATAAGTAATAAAGTTAACAAAAAGACCGGAGAACGTAAACCAAACCCCAAAAGATCCCTTTTCACACATTACTTATATTAATTGTAACAAAATGAGCGACATTCAAATTATTTGCTCCACGAATATTCTACCCATATCCCTTTTCTGACAGAAAGCATAGATAACGTACGAGGGGCGGTCAATAAGTTTTGCAAATCGGTAGGGCAAAACAGAGGAAGAGGGATGGCTGTTTGTGGGGGTGTTAGGACAAGTTATTACAAGTCAGTATCTGCAGCCGCACGCTCCTGCCTTGTCTATTTAAGAAGCAGTGGCTGATCGCAGATCGTCAGTCACAAATTTTTCCACAATGGAGAAGGTTGAGCACCGCGCAGTGATCAAATATTTGACCAAGGAAGGCAAGAATGCAAAAGAGATCCATAAACGCATGGTTGCAGTGTACACCGACACCGCCCCTTCCTATGCTACAATTGCTCGCTGGAATAGGGAGTTCCGCCATGGTCGTGAGTCTCTTGAAGATGACCCCCGTCCAGGATGCCCGTCAGACGTGACCAACGAGGACAATGTGGCCCGTGTGAAGAGGATGATCCTCGGAAATCGACGGGTGAAGGTCCAAGAAATCGAGCGAGAACTTGGAATATCACATGGAAGGGTTATGAACATCATCCACGACAATTTCGCCATGACCAAGGTCTCTGCCTGTTGGGCCCCTAAAACCTCACGAAACCTCACACCCCATGATCGACTTCAACGTCGACAAAGTTGGGAGGAGCTGCTGCTCCTGTACAACCAAGACCCGGCAGAATTCGAGTCACGCATAGTGGTAGGTGATGAAACGTGGGTCCATGAGTGGGATCCTGAGACCAAGCTCAAAAGTATGGCCTGGAAGCACAGGGGCTCTCCGATTCCCATCAGGTTCCGGACCCAACCCTCAGCCGGGAAGATCATGGCCACCATCTTCTGGGATTCTGAGGCAATATTACGCAGAGGGAGTGGCTGGGTTAAAGAAGTGCATCCGTCAGAAGCGGCGCGGCAAGTTGACACGCGGTGTCCTGCTCCTCCACTACAATGCCCCTGTCCACAAGGCCAGAGCTGAGCAAGCTGCCCTGCGCGAGTGCGGATTCGAGGAGCTCAACCTTCCCCCCTACAGTCCAGATCTGGCCCCTACCGACTACTTTTTATTCCGACAGCTCAAATCTGCACTGCGTGGACGCCGGTTTGGGGACGATGAAGATGTCCAGCTCGCCGTCCAGGAGTGGATTGAACAGCAGTCGGGAGATATCTGGTTGTCGGGAATTCGAAGCCTCAGGGACAAGTGGCGCAAGTGCATTGAAGTCGAGGGTAGTTATATTGTAAAATAATAAAAACTTTTCCTCATATCTCATTTCCTCATATCCGAATTGCAAAACTTATTGACCGCCCCTCGTATTAATCATTGCCGATTTCACTTATTTTCAACAATCACATTCACTGATAAAATAAAAGCTTCAAAAAGTATAAATGACGATATCGCTTCTCATTGTTTAGTATTTTTATACACTGAATCTGAATTTTACATCATGCAACGTAACATAACTTAGGGGAAGTAATGTTCTTTTGACACTTCCACTAATATTAGTCGTAAGTAGAGGCATCAAAATCATGAAATTTATCATACTGATCCACATCTGAATTCACTTTAACCTCGGACACAGTATGTGAAAGTGATAAAAAATACGAATCCCTCTCTAGATTATTTATTCATTTCCCTCGGAAATATTGTTGAAATTCTCTAATGGAATTATTTCATCAACATTCTTTTTAATATGTTATCTTTGCCACTTTACTATTCTTGTTGTTTCTATATATCTATCATTATCTTTCATCTCTTCATATTCTTTTATCAGTGAGTAAAAATGCTTCGGATTTTTACAATAGCTTTCTTGGTTTTCTAAAAAGAAAAGGTCACCATCCTTCAGTGACCTGTATGACTCGCCCTTAAGTCTTAAGCTATATAAGGCATCACCTTGAGTTCCATTACCATATAAAGGAACTGAGCTGTTTCTAAAACCACCCAAAATTGTTCATCGAAAATGATACATCCGATCAACTTCCAAAATCTCAGATTAAGTCCGTTGAATCACCGATTGAAAAAACACCTGGGCGTCAAGTGGAAGCTCATAATCCGAGTGACTAGTTAGTTTTCTCCCCTTAATCCAGAAAAAAATTAAATAAAGTCAAAGAGTGAGGTAATCAATGGGGTTTTCTTTTTATGTATGTACATTGATATGGAAAAAGTAAATAGACGCACAGTTTTATGATAAAATATTTTTTCCAATTTTTTCCCATTATTTTGATTAGTATTTGTTTCATGGATTTTTAGTTTCATATTGTATTGATTAAACATGTCTATAAAGCTAAATTCCTAGGAAATTTAACATTTTCCAAAAGGACGGTTGTTGGTTTCTTTGAGAGTGGACTCTCACATAGACAAATTGTTAGGAATCTCAGAATACCCCTTTTCTTCCGCTAACAGCATTATAGTTAAATTTAAAGAAAAGGTTAAAGAGAACACCTGAATCGTAATCTAGTCTTTCTGAGCCGTCTGGAATATATATTCGTTCTGTTCGAGGATCCATTGACAAGAAACTTCCAATAAAAAATACAAGATTGAATATGCAACCAAGAGGAAGCCTCTTTTAACTATGACCAATATTAAGAAGAGGAAAAGAGCAGCAAGACTTTGGAATTTTGGCACATCATAATTTTTTTCTGACGAATCTAGTTTTAGGCAAGTTTCAAACATTGGACGGGTATTGGTTTGGATATTATCCCCGCCGGAGTTTTTTTATAAATAGATCACAACCAAGGATCAAATATTGGGCTTTACTTGTATGGTGTAGGGAGCAATTTATACTGATGGAGGTCAGATTTAGTTGTGTGTCTTTGGTAATATCAGGTCAAAAAATTATATTTCTACTCTTAAAGAAGGACATTTAGCAATGTTTTCAAATGTTCAGTTTGAAAAAGCAATTTATTCATGAAAGATGGGGTTCCCTGTAATACTGCTAGAAGGACAAAGGAATGGGAGGATAAGAGCGGCATCAAATGAATTCCTTGATCGACTCATTCCTATATAATGCATCCAAGAGAACGAGACTACGAAAAAGTCCATAAAACCAGGAACAGGGTCCGAATTGCTGAATGTCTTCCGCCAATCTCAGAACATACTAATCATATGCTTAGACCATTTGCAGCTCTAAAAGCTGTTTTAAGTAGTTTATAAGGAATAGATAATAAAATTTCAATGTTTGAAAAACTATTTAATTCTCTAAATTTACAACTAAAGTTATTTTAATATTTAACTAGGTGTCAATTTACTTCTGCATCTCTCAGTATATATGATAAATTAACTTCCCACACTCCGGTTACAATTTCAAACATTTTTATTAAAAAGTTAAGTTACATAAAATTAGATTTTTATTTAATGACATCCATTTAATAATTTTTTACATAATATAGATATAAGGAACGAGCTATTTTTTATTCTATGTTATTTGTCTTTTAATTTTTATTTCATGAAAATTTATATATTGCTCCTAAACGTGTTTAGGGATACACGACTATATACATGATCTCCTTATAATAATAAAGAATTACATGACACCGTGATATATAATAGATTTATTTTTAAGGCCCAAAGAAATGAAAACTCGTAACACAAAGAAAATGGAAGATATAGAAACGAAAAATAGGCCAAACTATTTTAACTGTTATATGAAAATGAATAAAAGGGTTGGATTTGAACCTATGTCATAAAGCGCTCTTCGCTTAAATGACCAAGACGCTCATCGCCAGAGCTACCATCCTCAACCATCAAAAAGGTTGATTCAAGAAGCCTTTTGAATAACGAAGTGTAGGTTTTTATCCAGTGAGAGACAAGACAAGTGTTTTTCTAGTAGGAGGGGGCACCTGCCTTTTTGTTTCTAATAATAGAAAATCAGATGACACGGTGATATATAATAGATGTATTCTTAAGGCTTATACGATGAAAGATGTGGAGAGACTCCTCTCGGAAGATGCAAGCAAAAAGCTATTCCAAAAATCGGATGGAGGCTCTTCCATTCATCAGGAAGTTTTGGTACAGTGCACAATTATTCCCCGATGCCTCGACCCCTTCTTCACTGACAATTCTTATGAAGAAATTAGGACCGAACTGTAAAAGAAACAGAAATGGGCAAACATCTCAAGAGTAGAGAAGTTTGGGAAAGCACAATCTATAGTCAAGATAATTTTTTCAAACATCGAGATGGCCCCAAAAGCAATAACCGAATGTCTACTAGGCTTTTATTACCTATGGATATCACCTGAAGAAATAGAGGCAGAACAATTTATTCCCCTCGAGAGCTGTTTCCGGTGATACACCGTCGAGAACCATGCCACAAGCGAGTGTCAGGATACCAAGGTGGTCTGTTCCAACTGCTCAAATTCAGGTCATGGATGGAAAGAATGCAAGAAGGAAATATTAAAGGAGGGGACCACAAAACATTTGTCATAAGGTGAAAGCTCAAACAAGAAAAGGAGTCGAAGAAAAAATTATACGTGGAAGCAGCAGCAAAAAACACCACTCTAGACTAATGAAGGGTAACTCTCAAACTAATAATGCCGAGAGAGAATCAAGAACTAATAACAATGATTATATTTGCTCATATGACAAATCCTGGAACCTTCAGCAAAGGCGTCAATAACCTCCAAAAGAAAAATGGCTTCAAGAGAAATTAGGGTTCCCCCCAAACCCTCCATCAGATGATATATTAAAAATTAGTTATATTGACGAAGAACCCTAAGAAAAAGAAAATAAGGAAGACACAAACAATGAATTCTCCAAATCTAACTCAAGTAAAAATCGGATTCTTCGTCTAAACCGCAAGAAGTTACCGACAAACGTGGAAAAAAGTACTCCACAAAGCGAAAACAGGAAAAGTCCAGCGAACTATCAGAAAAACCACAACAAAAACCGCCCATTAAATGTGTATCGGTACCGGTGTCTCAAAGAAAGAAATCATCGAGAAAGGATACCTCGTCGACGAGGAAGACACTGCTAATAAAGTCCTTGCCTTCCCCCTGTGTACCCTCCCCTTCAGTACAATGAAGAAGCATTGATGGACTGAATACACAGCGGAGACTACAAGTGGACATTTGAGGGACCATACACGGAAGAAGAGGTGGAAGGAATGGTACCAAGTAGTGCAATCTACATCCCAGCAGCCAGTATCTACACCGTCAACCTACGGACGTATAAGCTAATAAAAAGCGGTCAAAAGACGTCGGAGATCGACAGGTGAAAGATCGTGGACATTGAGTGATTAAAAACCAAGATGCGAATAAAAATATAACAATCATTTAGTAAAACAGTAAATCATAATAACGTTATAAGTTATAATTAGTAAATAACGAGTAAAACAAAAGTGGTTAAATCTAAAAAAAAGTGTTCAGAATAAAAAGTGATCATACGTAAAATGTGTATTAGGGACCAAACTTAATAAATGATAAACGTGGACAGGGACAATATATTAAGTGTATTATAACTTATAAAATTAATGAAATATAAAGTGAAAATAAACGAGTATTATAATTATTAATGTATAAATTAATGTAATATAAAATGTACAAATCCTAATTATTAATAATATAGATATAGCAATCAATTAAAATTAATGTAGAAATGAATGTAATTTAAATTGTAATAATCCTAAATATCAAAATTATAAATATAACAATTAATGAAATAGTAAGCTTTTAAGAAAGTACAAATATCTAGAAAGAATAGGTAGTCAAATCTTTTTATATAACTGATAGGCAACTAGCACGTACACAGATTGGGTTGCCCCCAATGCCAAGTTTGTTCGCGATTGAAAAAAGACATTTGTGGACAGTGAGGCAGAGGCTTTTCGAAATAAAGTGTCAAGTCGGATAGGGATGAGAAGCAGCCTCATCCCAACAAGAAGAACCTTCTGGAAAGGCTCCACTTTTGTATGTAATATAAAGCATGGATTGTAATGGTAACTGATTTTTTAAGCATTATGGTGCACCTTGTCACGAAGCAAACACAATCACAAAGTTCTTGGCTGAAAATAACATCAAACATTTGGGACCTTGGTCCGGAAATTCGCCTGATTTTAACCTAATAAGTTTGGGGAGATGAGCAGCCTTGCGGTTGATAAACAGACGCCATTCAATTGTGAGCAGTTGCAGGTACTCAATGAATAAAAATGAAGCAATTTCAGTCAAAATATCATCACAAATTTGGTCTCCATTAGACTAAAACTAATTGAAGCCGTCCTGAAGAGCAAGGGACATCATTGTAAATATTCACTGCACACATTAATTGACTGTATTGTTTAATAAAATAAGTTTGTGCTCAGATTTTTTTATATATTTCACCTTAAAATTACCAAACAAACATACTAAAGCAAAAAGCAACGTTTGATTAGTTCTATTAATTTTCCTATATGAAAAAATATAGTAGCCCCAAAACTTTGCCCATGACTGTAGACTCGTAAATAGAAAACTTATACAGTCCTCACATATTTTTGTTTAACCTTCAATTTATGTAAGTCAAGAGCTACAAAATACAGAGTTGGGGAGCTTTTTTTTTGCCTTCTTAATAATTTATTTTTAGTGATATTTCTGTAATATTTATAGCGTTTGGGTAAATTATCTCCCTTGTGTGTTTTTTTAAGTTAGGAATAGGAATGCTAACACCGAATCCTGAAAGGACACTAAAAACGTTTGTAAGGCGTCTTTGGGAAAGAAAGAATAACGAGTTGCCTGGTCTAAATATGTCACACTGAAAAATCCTAATATCTAGAAAATAAATATAAATCTAATTTACCTGATTTGGTTTTCACTTCCAAACTGGAAGCAACAGATTAACAATAAACACAGTTCGGTTCCCAACTTGTGTGTGAATGGATGGCTCCCCTTTCGTCCCCTCACTAGCACCCTCATCCTCCAAAACACGATTCCCAGTTCAACGTGGGCTCTGAACTGCGGGACAGAGACTTGAACGGAAATGACTTGTAAACAAAGCGGTGAAAAAAGGTGCAAGAAAACTGAGTCTAAGAGTAAAGATAGTAATGAGAGTTAAAATAAACACAATCGACAACAAGTTGGAAAATAAAATTGGATATCTTTTTTAACCCAAATTAAATGGTAATTCAAAACAAAAATTAACGAGAACATCTGCCGGAGAAAGATGTTTTAAAAAATCTGTATAAATGTGTTCAAGATATATAAATGCAAATCTATATATTTGGTCCATCCTACACCTACCGCCATTGCGGGAAAATGTGAAAATAGAAATCAATTTAATTAGTTGGAAAGAATGTATGACTAACTCGTTTAACGACTATTTAAAGATCAGATAAGATTTGGGATAGCATTTTAACTATCAAATGCTTCTAATTACCGTAAGTTAATAAAATAATAAAGGAACAGTCCATTAGGGATAACTATAAGTAACAGGCTAATGTCAAAGCAGTTTGACTTAAGTATTTCAACGACTCAGCTAAGTGTAAAGCAAAGAATTACAACCTAAGTTGTTTCCGAAACCCTGAACTAATACAGGGTTGTAAATTCTGGCTAATTTAGCCAGGCAGGTATAAAGACGGAGTAGACCTAACCGGTTAAAGATTAAATACAAGGTTTTGACCTAAAAGACAAACTGAAATAAAAATTTTGTTGCTGGCTGCGATTCCTCAGCCAAAATCAACAACATATTATTGCACTAATAAAGCATAGCGATAATCTTTACCTAATGTTCGCTAATTCACCAGAAACCCACTGAAGCCTCAATATTTGAGTGAGAATACCACTAATTGATCGATTGTTGAGGTTTACCAATAAGAATAATAAATACTCCACCTTTATGTTAGGTTTACTCTATTAAACACAAGTTTTGAATTTTATGAAAGGAATTTGTTTGTTCACAGGTTTCGTGGTACAAGCGGAAGCGAGGACAGATTCAGCTACTCACTTTCGGCTTTCAGACTTATCACCACAGCGAGAGGTGAGGCATCGGCATAAAGCGACACTTTATCACTCATTCACCGCAGAGATAAAACATCTAAGCTACTGTCCCCACACAACTATACAATGACTAATCTGCTTTAATGAAGGATCAAATTTCTCTATTTGGAATAACTTGATGCACTATAAAATTATCTTTCTTGCAAATTCTCTCTCCAGAAGTGATTTATTTATATTTTTCAGATATAACCTGCTGATAATTTACATTTTGTCAGTTACTTGATCTCCTTTTGTTTAATCGAAGGCGCTTCTACTTTCTTGCTTATGTTTCCTGCAGGTTACTCAATACTATATATACCTTTTCAAAAGACATTCACCTCCACGAAAAAATCCTACTCCATAGTTATTACGTCTATAGAACAATGGCTTCATTATAATGAAAAGCTCTATTCCTGTTCAGGTTGCAGCGATGCCATATTCTTATATCTCTATCGAACTTGACGAATAATAGAATATCCATCAGCAATGGTAATATCGTCAAATCTTGACCATACAATTAAATATCAAAACACTGAAATTTAAGTTGGTGTTTGATAGTAGAGTGGTTCTCCCCCATGAAGAGCTAATATCTGCATAACCCATTTTATCCACCTAAAATGTGTATATCTTTTTACAGGGTGCCTCTAAGGTATGGACACTTAGGAAAAATTCATATTTTCAATAAAAATAACTACATTTTATTTAAATTGAACTAGATTTGATTTAATTCAAATATTAATAAATGACATCTTCAATATGATTTCCACCATTTGTGACGCAGAGTTCTATGCGCTTTACGAGGTTTACATGAAACTGATGCATTAACTCCAAAGCACATTCATTTGTGATGCGTTTCCTTAGGTGTGTCGTCTCTATAATTTTCATTGAGTACACCTTCTCTTTTAGCCATACCCCAGAAAAAGAAGTAAGGGGGTAAGGTCTGGTGAACCAGGAGAACACTGTCCAGACCTTAGAGACAACCTCTATAACACATTTTTACTTCATGATATATGTAGGTTGAAAGCATTACTAATTCGACCATCAAATTTCAAAGCAACTGAACATCAGACCTATAACATGCAATAAATGACATTAGATATCGTAGAGTGTGTATAGTAGCTAAATCCTTATTTCCTCACCCCCCTCTACTTTTACCCTTTTATTTCTACATTCCACTGTTCTCCACTCATTCTTTTTACCTTTGTATTTCCTCATTTCTATGTTCTTCCGTTTATTCTTTTTCGAAATTCATTTCCTCATTTCTATGTTCTTCCTTTTTATATTTCCTCATTTCTCCGTTGCCTTTTATTTGATCATTTCTCTGTTCTTCCCATTATTTTTCTTACCTTTAATTTCAACCTTCCTTTAGTCTCCCGCCATCCTATTTGCCTGTTTATTTCCTCATTTATCTATTTAACTTCATTCCCTTTATCTCTTTTTGTTAATTTTATCTTCTAATGCCTTATATTTTTGTTTTACTTCATTCTTTTTTAGTTCTTCATTTCGTCATCACTGTTTTCCCTCCTTCCGGTTACCTTTATACTTCCTCATTCGCTTGTTCTCTCCTCATTCTTTTTTCTCAATTTCTCTGTTTTTCCCTCAGTCTATTTTACCCTAACAATTCCTCATTCTCCTTTTCTACACTCATACTTTCCCACCACTAAATAGACTCGAATACAGGTAAAATAAAGAATTAAGCTCATAGGAATTGGATTTGATTGCCTCTCGCGTGGGATTAAGGAGGAAAAGGTCACCTCCCCTCTCCTAGGGATTAAATGGGGCCTTTGTGTATAAAATCCTCTGTCATCAACTTTGCAAAATCATCGACATCGGTAAAGGGTAAGGAAAATTTCCTTTCACCCATACACTAAGGCAAATGTCAGGATTCCCTCGTGAAGCTGGAGTTGACCTATTGGATGTAAGGATAAGAGCGCTGGGTAATGAAAAGGAATGTAGGGGGAAGAAGGGAGCTGAGTAGTTGTTCTGACAAAGCAAAGTAAAATTAGTGTATGGTGATCGAGCACCCTGTGGCGAATACCAGTTCATTGTTATTATTCTCTGGTTTTAAATTTTGTAATTGAGATTTCGCAATTTTCGTCAGGTTCTCTTTGACTTTCGTTCAACCTTACGATTGGAGGCTGAGGATAAAGGATGTGAAGCACAAGGATGCTGGAATCTATGAGTGTCAAGTGCCAACACACCCTCCCCTCATCAGGACCGTCAACCTTAGCGTCGTAGGTAAGTAGCTACTATTGGTTCGCTTCTTATGAGTGCCAGATGGTGGTTCTGATTGGAGGGAATGGGTCGATAGTTACTATATTTTAGTTTCAAGATTTTGGTCGTGTCTAGACGTCCTGGGAAGTGTTATTCACTGGTTTCTGGTATTCTTGAAATGGGTTCTCCATCCGTAGCACTTAAATCATTTAAGCGGGAATGATTTTCCTATCTTCCTTTTGCATGTTTTTTCCTCTGAGGTGTATTTACTAGTTAGTTAGCCTTAAGTTCCCTTTTAACGAATCATAGCTTGCGAATTACTCTACTTACCGAAAGTTTTATTCTCCTTCGTCCCTGTCGGTCTCTTTGGGCCAGACCAACGCTGGTTGGCTCAAAGTTCGATATTGGCTCGTTTCGACAAATTTTCCCTTACGTCTCTGTTGGAAATGTTTCATGATGTGGGTTTTGTTTTCATTTTGGGCTAATTTTCCTTCCAGAGTCAACGTGATTTGTTTATGTTTTCTTCCCTTTTAAATCTCTCTAATGAGAATAGATCTGAAAGCACCATTTCATGAATGTAGGGTTAAATCCTTAGAGTTTAATGATTCCCTAAATTATGTTATATCTGTGATTCGCTTAAATGTGTTATTGCTTTTCAGTGGTAATAACTTAGTTCCTGCCATTTGAGACCATTATCAAAAGTCCTGTCAACCTCAAAAGTGACTCTATTTTACCCTTTATGCAATAAAATGCACACTGCATTTTCACTTCGTAAAAATTTTAAATTTATAATTAGGCCTTAATCACTAAACTAATTAGTCTTATTGTTCGAAGTGGAATGATCTATATTGCATTTGGTAATGGCACATGCGAGCAAATTGTAATATATGGACATAATAAGGTTTGGAAATAACTCATAATTTCCGCATGTTGAAGCGAATAAATACTCTGTCCAATATTAAGCCCAAAACATTATGAAAATAGCTGTGTATATCATAATGTACACATCAATTTCCATAATGTAAGTTCTAAAATATAGACAGGAATTTTAAAGCGTGTACGTGAAAATACTTCCTATTAAAACTTGGACAACTTGTGTCATTGACATATGAAAATTACAGTTTTTGAACAAACATTAGCAACTTTGATATTTTATTTAAGGTTTATGTCATGGACCTTTATATATATATATATATATATATATATATATATATATATATATATATATATATATATATATATATATATATTATTTCCTTTTCCAAGAAACTGAAAGTAAATTGAACGAATCGACGACGCGGTAGTTTTTGTCAATAAATTAATACTCCTCAAATTATTGAAAAGAAAGTCTCATAAGTAATTAAAAGAAAGACAAACAATCACTGAAGACATAAATCCTACCAGTTGTCAACACTATGAGTTTGACCCCTTTAACTAGCTCTCACATGAATCATGCACTACAAGACAGAGAGCGGTACAAATACATGCCCTACACGGTAGTTTTAATAGGTTTCATACTTTATAAAAATTATCTTAGAAAACAGAGATAAAATAAAAATGCCGAAAAAACTGTTTGCTTTATTATGACCAAACTTACTTCTCCTTTTCTCTACATAACTAAACGAAGCGAAAATCGACACAGGTGAAAAGCGGACCAAAATGAAATTCTGGACAGTCTTCCTCTCTTTTGTCACACTTTTACCCAAAATATGAAACATGGAGGTTTTCATTGATTAGTATTCGTGACAAAATAAGCCCAACGAGATTGACCAGCTTTCGTTATATCAGCAATTTTTAACGCTTGACCGATTTAGGGGGGGGGGGGGGCTTTTATGTATTCTAACCAATTAAAAATTCGATAGCGTGGGAATAAACAAGAAAGGGTTAGCTTGCCCTGTCTCACGAATTAAATGGCGGCCCTTGTGTATAAAATCATGTCATCAACTAGAAGCTTTGTGTTCCATGTTGAACCTTGTCATGTGGTGTAAACCAAATGTGGTTCGCGTTGGATTAGCCCTAGGTAGAACGCTTTTTGGTGGGAAGTTTTGGCGCGGAATGTTTTGTGTCTGTGACAGAATGTTAATTTCAGGTCACGTAGAGCATCACTCAATTTGTTTAATCCTTATCGGTAAAAGAAAGAGAATTTTTTTTGTGTAGTCATTATTGCCCCTGTATAGGAGAAGCACTACCAATACTAATTAAATTAATAATACTACATTTACTACTAATACTGCTAGTACTACTACTAATAATAATAATGTAAGAGCATGACAGAAAGATAATGTGGAAGTGGATGAAAGAGGAGAAGTGCATCAAACAGAATACGTGGGGTACTAAGGTTCAGATGGGTGCACAACACTTCAGTGTTAACCCGGTCTTTTGACGAAGTTCCTTTACAAGGAAGAATATTTTACTACCAATTGATGGTGGGTTGCGAACCTCGAGTAGTTTTTCATGACACCCATGGTTAAGACCCGAATAGGAAAGCCATCGTGCCATCAACCACCCATGATGTGGCTTATGCTCGTTCTACGGGGACAAAGTGCGGTTAAAAAGAGATCGAAAGCAGAAGGGAGAAAAGAGCAATGGAAAAAGAATATAAAACAAATTAAAGGAAAGGACAATGAATGTTAATAGAATAGAGAAGAATGGAAATAGAACGGAAAAAGAATAAAATACAATGGAAAATAAAAGAAAAAGAAAATGATAATATAATAGACAAGAATGGAAGTATAACGGAAAATAATATAAAAATGGAAAAGAAAAGAAAAAGAATGATAATAGAAGAGAAAAAAATGGAAAATAAATAGAAAAGAGTGAATGACACTTAATGCTTTCGGGATTTATTGTATGAAACTTTAATAAACGCAATTACTGTGGTTGTTAGGATGTAATTCATGCCTGGATGAAAATTTATACCCTCACACCGTTAAATGCGGGAAATAGTGTGAGAGAAAATGATGTTAGGTCATAAATTAAAGCGATGTAACCAAAAGAGGCATTTTCATTCAATACCTCCAAATAGGGTGAACGCAAATATAGATAAAGAAAAAAAGGGCATGTAGAGAATGAAGAGTGTGAAATAGGTTGTAGGTGAGAAAGAACCCTGATCACCTCGAAATTCTGGGGTCAGGAGAACACTGTCGAAGCTCTTTAGACTTTTAGAAAATAACTCAATTACTTAACAGTATGAACTTCCACTCTTTTGTGTGGTAGAGAAGATACTGTCAGGAAGGGATGAGTGGACGAAGATGAAAAATGTTAAAAGTGGAATTCTAACGGAGTGAATTGGGTAGAAGTTGTGAATTGTGCATGGAAGTATATGTAGTTGGAGTGTAATAATTCTCTGAGTAATAAAACGGAAAATTTTGTAATCCAAAGAAGTCGAGTTTATTCATTGAAGAAAGGAAACAAAGAAAGTGAATAAATAGAATGAAAAATATATTGGACTTAGAAATAGCAAAAAAACAAAACCCAATAGATTATCAAAATTAAAAATTTATACACTTGTTGGAAGCAGTGTAATAGGGCCGACATGTGTAGCATACGTTTCTCTAAACGGGGTGTTGTTAACTGTAGCCTAGGCAACCATGCTGCAGCTGACATCTATATCACTGAATCTATTCATATAAACTTAGGTGCCCGCGTATATGTAAGTCATCATAATTGGCAATATTTGTATTTCTTCCTGCCTCAACCCCATCTCTCTCTTATACTATCATAGTCGGTCGGTATCTATATAATATGTACAGCACGGATGCAGTTCTCTCTCCCATCCCACGTATAGATAAAATGAAAGAGGCGCAATTTATGGATTAATTCAAGAGTCCACAAAAATATTTACAAAAGATTGTCGATGACAGAAATAAAAATGAATTCGTCGAAAACACACTCGGCTCCAATTTAAAGTGGCATGGTGAAGGAGAGAAGGCAATGATGTATGTGTGTGTATTTGTATACAGGAGGGAGCGCCTCGCTTTGAAGCTGGCATAACACACTCGGCCCAGTTGTGGCAGCCATTAATTCCTACGATATTTTGATGGCCTTGGGTTCGAATCTCACCCCAGCGTATATATACACCCTCAAGCATACTAATACCTTGGTAGGAAAAGCTATAATTTCTTGGTTCTCTGTGAATCAATTTTCCAGTTGGTCTGCACAATATAGCAATACTAATGTTATATTTCATTATTTTGTGTTACTTCCTTCAATTTTTATTCCCGATTCGTCCTTTTTTTTGGCGAACCACGAAAATAGCTTTTGAATGAAAGTAGCCAATCTAGGCATATTTTGGAGAAAATAAAGGATAATTATACACATTAAGCTTACCTAGCGTATATATTTCACATAAAACGATAATTTTAATACACGATTGATGGACATAATGAATTATTTACCCACATGAGTGCCATTTCGACGAATTACTTCTAAAACTCTATCATGCATGGAATCTATCAATTTCAATAGTATCAGTTTGGAGGGCCTCTGCTGCCGTTTTGATGGTCACCCAATAAGACTTCTTTAGACGAAAATTGACGTCCATCGACATAAATATCTTGTTTAATGATGGACCTTAAATTTTAGATCGGGTTGAGATCCGGACAGGCTAGCGGCCATAACATCAACTTGTCACCTTTTATGCCGTAAAGGTGTACTTCGGGCCCATTGAAGCCTCAAAGTTTCGTGACGGGGCATTAAAGGAGGCAGTTTCAGGGGAGTACCCACGGAAGCAATGGTGCCAAGGATACGGTCCCTGGTGGTCTTCCTTACATGGGGACAACCAGCGGCAGTGGAAATTACTTTGCTTGTTTGTCCGGTTTTCCTCCGTAACTGGCGGCCAATATTCCTCAAATTCCTAGCTGTTACAGTCTTGTAGGTCTCATAATCGGATCACTTCTTCCTTAGCGAAGGGTCCTTCAGAAGTGGTCTAACCGCCTCTACATGGCTAACTAACTTTTCCGCAATAACATGAACAGAGGTGCCTTCAGCACTTTCCTTGATAATGAAAGACTTCTCTTCATCGTAGATGCCTTTTCTATTAGTGTGGTTCACCGAAAAAACACGAATTTGAAATAAAAATAATAAAATGTAACACAGCATAATGTAAATATAACATTAGTGCTACCGTATTGTGCAGATCAGCTGAGAAACGTTTAATCAAAATGGATTCACAGAGAACCAAGAAATCCTAACTTTCCCTACCAACCTAATAGCGTGGTTCAGCGCATGATCCACACATACCCTGTACAATAAAAACCAAACTACCATCAATCAAAGGGGAAGAGTAGCATCGAATCTGTTGTGCCAGCGAACACCTTTTTTAAAATTATTATTATTACAATTGTAGCCGTACAGTAAATAATTACGCTACTATCTACGAGTAAGTAATATAGAATAATACTTATTACTACCTATATTTATGACTTAGTTAAAGTAAAATTGATTAAATTTCAGAACTTCCTTCCTTAAAATGCAATCCACTTTCACCTGGAAGACGACTTTGCAAAGATTATAATCAAAGAAACCAGGTGAAACTGATCATTATTATATTTATTATTATTATCATTGAAAGTTGTTAAAATATTAGATGATCCATCTCTATGGAACTATAAAACGGAGTTTTGATTTATATTCCTTTCTCTTTTCATAGTGCTTTCTTTCTCTTTCTCTCTCTCTCTCTCTCTATTTCACTCACTCTCTCTCTTTCGGAAAACATCCCATTCATAATGAATGTAAAAAACAAAGGAACTAGATAAGCAGATAATGACAAAAAGAATGGGGCAAATAGTAAAACCCCCCCCAAATAAATTAATGAAATAAATGAATATCGAAAGAGAGATTGCCAAATTTCAGATTAACAAAAAAAGAAAAGAAAAGGAGGAACAATTAAACAAATAAAGATAAGCAAAAGGAAATAATTGAGGCGACGTTAAAGAAAATGAAGGAAGGAAATGCAAGAAAAATTTAATTTTCCCCCTTTACCCCAAAGGGATTTTAGCGTTTGTACTCCTGCTTTCTCGTCATCTCTACAGGCATATATGGATCAGCTCTGTAGACTTTATCATTTTGTTATTATTATTTGTGCTCAGTCCGTCGAATTGGAGTTCTGCCTTCTCTAATCTCACTATATTTATCTCCTTCACATCATTCTCTTTCATCACATTCATCTTTTGTCACATAATTTTCTTTCGACACTTTCACATCCTTCAAAATACTTATCTTTCAGTATATTAATCTACTATCACATCATTCTCTTTCAGCACATTCAAGTCTTTCCATGTTATACTCCTTTGCCTCATTCCTCTCCTTCAAGATCATTCTCGTTTATAATTCAAGTCCTTCAAATATATTTAGCACATTCCACAACCATTTTCTTTCACTGCATTCATTTCTTTTCACAACATTCATTCTCGTTATCTACATTCATCTCCTCCCACAGCATTTTCTCCCAACATCACTTAAAGTCTATTTCACCAACTTTATCTCTTTCCACATCATTTTTTCTCTACATTCATCTCTTTCCACATCATTTTTTCTCTACATTCATATCCTCCAATATCATTTTCTTTTAAAACATTTTCCTCTTGTTAAATCATTCTCTTCATCACATTCAATTACTTCCGCATCATTCCCTTCCACTCATACGTTTCGCTACACGGGAGCGAGTTGGAAAGCGAAGATGTGCCCTTTGCCCCTTCAAAACAAACAATGAAATACAAGATTTTATACAAAGTTTTGTCCAATAATAACATTCATTTAAGAAAAGCGAACATTTATAATTAAATTTCCGTCGTATAAAGTTCCTATAAACAACTCAAGGCCTACGCCCAGAGTTATATGATAAATAAATTGACGCAAAATCCGTGGCCAGAGAAACCTAATAGGTTAGGTTAAACAGTTTATAGTAAATAAATCAAACGAATTTTCGTAGCCATAGAGATCACACAACCTAGGCAAAGCGTTAAATAAATCAACCAAATATCCTTAGTCATGGATACTACGTAACTTAGGCAGATAGTTAAATAAATCAACCAAATTTACCTAACCATGTAGACTATGTAGCCTAACCATAAAGTTAAATAAATCAACTGAATTTTCGTAACTATGTAGATGTCGTAACCGAGGCATAGCGCTAAATAAATCAGCCAAATTTCCATAGCAATGTTTATCACGTAGCTTAGGCAAAGTGTTAAATAAATCAGCAAAATTTCCGTAGCCATGGAGACCATGTAGCTTAGGCATAGCGTAAAATATTTCAACCAAATTTCCTTAGATATAGATACTACGTAGTGTAAGTATAACGTTAAAGAAATAACTAAATATTCCGTAGCTTAGACGAATGGTAAACAAAAAAAATATTCTGTAACCATGTAGACCACATAGCCTAATCATAGCATTAAATACATCAACCAAAGTTCCCCAACCAGATTTCAGTAAATATGAAGACCACGTAGCCTCCTCATAGCTTTAAATAAATCAACCAAATTTTAGTAGTCATCGAGACCACTGAACCTAGGCATATTGTTATATAAATCAACCAAATTTCCGTAGTCATCGAGACCACGTAGCTTAAGCATAGCGTTAAATATATCAACCAAAGTTCTAGGAGCATGGAGACCACGTAACTACAGCACAATGTTAAATAAATCAACCAAACTTCCGTAGCCATGCATACTGCGTAGCCTAAGCATAGCATTAAATACATCAACCAAATTTCAGTAGCCATAGAGAGTACGGTGCCTAGGCATAGTGTAAAATAAATCAACCAAATTTCCGTAGCCATGGAAATCTCGTAGCATTAAATACATCAATGAAATTTCAGTAGCCATAGAGACCACGTGCCTAGATAGGCCTACCATTAAATACATCAACCAAATTTCCGTACCAAGAGTCTGTGATTATTTACAGGGCAAATGTTTCTATGCAATCTTGTATGTAGTCAAAGAGAAGAGAAATGTATACACAATTCGGTAGATAAACCCAGCTAAGAGGACAGCGGATATATTAAATATGTAATAATAATTACTAAAAAATGTCTATCCTATTCCCAGTATGTAATTATTTTTAACGAAAATCTGTAAACGAAAAAAAAATCAGAAATATAAATAAAAAGGATTATTTACGAGACTTTATATGCGTGATTAAAAAATATATATACATAATTTGTCTGAAAACGTCAATAATAGTTATGAAGAAAAGTTAAAGTAATAAGTTTCATATTAAAATATAAATTTTGTAATTGTTATTTAATTAAAAGTTATAAAGTCCATGACTAAATGACACTTTAACAAATGTGTTCAAATTGTCAGCTGCAGCAAATAACTTCACAGCTGCAAAATTTCAAATTTCATTTTATGTTTCGCATCTTTTTAAGGTATATATCACATGATTAAATTAAAGAGAAAATACTCATTAAAATTTATATATAAGTTAAATAATTCATTGTTCTTCATTCATTAGATTTTACACACGATATATGTCATTAGGTAGAATTTATAAAACAATCGAAACTAATTAAAGCTCTACTAATAGTTTTCATTTACCAAGCAGTTAGTATCCTTTGATATGAATATCAATTCACAAATGAAGTGGGTTAATGAGATATACAAAAGGTATTTTATTCCAGTTTCGTAGAAAACTAGAATAAAATTAAAACAAAAAGAAGTATAGATGTTATTTTTCAACATAAGCTCCGGGGAGTTCAAAATACTTTTGCAAGTGATGGTACAATCCATTTACCCATACCCTATAGAACTGATAACTGAGAATTATATCAAGTTGAAACAGCTCTTTTAACATCTTCAACAGAAGAATATCGAGTTTGGAAATAAAAAACACCCAATCGGGCTAAGTCATCCGAATCATGTTTCTTATGTTGATGCTGTTAAAAGAGCTGTTCTAACTTGGTTTAATTCTCAGTTTTCAGTTCTATAGGTATTGATAAATGGATGGTACCATCGTGTCGTGGTATTGTAAGGGCCTAGTGGTGGTATACGTACCTAGGTTTGTTACGTACTTGAATAAACTCCTTTATTACGTTTTCTCTAAGAGTGCTATATTATTTTACGTTGTTTTAATCTTTGAGGATTTCTAGTGCCATGATCAGCGTTTCGAGGATTGAATTAAATACTTCAAAAAATTATATATCTTTAATTACAACATAAAAAAGTGCAATCTAAAAATAAACAAACTATACAGCTATGAATAAACGAGTTTATGCTAGAATTACTAATTTAAACCAAATGAATATAAAGTTATGGTTGACTCAAAGTTCACTTTAATATTGGACTCTAATTGACACTCAAAAAAATAATTTACTTTCTTAACCTTTAAAACAACCACACGTGAGTCTGGCTGACGACTGACCTTGGCCGTAAATTTTATGTAGAGGAACAATGTTTTTTGCGGTCAGGCGCGTGGACGTGTTCACAGCCACCCAACTGTTTGACTAGTGCGGAGTCGGGCTTGAAGCAACAGGTGATTACGGCGAGGGAGATGGATGGTGTTAGGCACGTTGTCTTAGTCAGGAGATTTAAACAATGGGACCGTGAAGGTATGCTTTTTCCAATTTTCGGGTAAATCTTGAAATGGTTTGCACTGACGAGCGATGAGCAAACAGGAGAATCATTTGACGAATGGGCGGGAGGGGGGGGAGGGAGTTCACTTTGGGTATTCCTTAATGAAGAGTACTATCTCTGGTTTTGGTTGCAAACCTGGATAAGGGGTTTCTCTGACGAGAGATGTACGAGAGTAATTCTCAATACAAACAAAGCCAATTTTCGGTGTGACCACCACGAACTGGCTCAGCGTGAGCTTCTTCTCTGTTCCTTCCTTTGATTGCCGGACACTGTGCAGGACTTGGTCGTGTCGATCACTAACTCGATCTTCCTCGTTCTTCTACAGTTATCAGCCTATATACTTCACCACCCCACCTGGGGGGTTGGGGAAGGGGAGGGAGATGAGGTCTTAGGAATTAAGCCTCTCCTCTAACGGCTCTTCTCCGAGCGTCTTTCACTTAGCCCTAAATGCATCTTCTGGCTTTTGGTCGCCACTCCTCTACTTTCGTCTATGACGTGAAATTAAATCTCAGCTCTTAGGGTAGAGGAAGCCTTCTGGTGGTCAGCGAGTCGAGATGAGAGAGAGGGGGGGGGGGGTAAGTAATAATCGGGTTACGCTGCCAAGTGCCAGGACGTTTTGGTGACCGAACAGGGCCTCTGTTTTTAGGGTGGGATATCGATTTCCCTACACATCGCCTTAACTTCAATGGACTTTTATCTTTTCCAAACCTTAAAAAAGCAAGGAGGACACTCGCTTTTCACCTGTTAATATTAAAAAGAGTTGTTTTAACATGGTTTAGTTCTCAGAGTCCTCACATTTATAAAAATGGATCAAATGAATAGTATAATCTCTTGCAAATGTATTGTGACCTTCCCAGAGCATATGGTGACAAAATGAAATCGATACTTCTTTTTGTTTTAATTTTATTTCAGTTCTCTACGAACCATTTAAAGATCTCAAGTAGATACTTAATGTAAAATTCTAACTAAGTGATTTAATCCCACTGATGTTTTGTTTTAGCCTTTCAACGCCCGAAAAATAGTTAGCCATAATCTAAAATTGTAACTTGGTTTGCCTTTTCATTTGTGCTAAATATTATAATTTAGTGTACTACATTTTATTTTTGTTACATTATTTTTTATTACTCTCTTCCATTTAAGAATGACTAAAACACATTAGCATAATTAGCTACTAACTTTTATAGAACGCCATAGTTGGGAACGTGTATGTAACTGTGAAAAAGAGTAAGGTTTTGTTCTGAGGGCACACCCAGAGCCTTCTTCTATTGAAAAGTGATTCTAATGAGTTGTCTTTGCGGAGTGTGACGTCACCGCTGGGTAGAAAAAAAGTTCTGCTGACCAAAGAGTTGCGCTCTCACTTATTCTGATTTATGACCACACCTAACATAATATACCCAAGCGTATCATATTTTAGCCTAGTCTAGTATATCATAGACTAGTATAGCATACTATATCCTTTACTAGAATAACCGTGCATAGCTTAGCCTATTATAGCCTTGGTTAGCTAGCCTATCGTAGCCTAACATAGCCTAGCAGAGTAGAGCATAGCCCTCCCTACCATATTATACTTTACCTACCCTTGCATAGCATAGCATAGCCCTATCTAGCCTAGCATAGCTTAGCCTAGCCTAGCATTAACCATCCTAGACAAGTATAGCCTATACTAAGCATAGCTTAGTATTGTCTAGCCTAACATACTATGTATATGCTATCCTAGCATATCAATTTATAGCCTAAATTAGCATAGTATATCTTACCCTTGTACATTATATCTTAGCATAGCTTATCATAGCATAGCATAGCCTATAATAGCTTAGCATAGTATAGCCTATTCTAGGCTTGCCTAGCAGATCATAGCATATTATAGCCTAGTCTAGTCTAGCAGAGTATCAGCCGAATAGTTATGGTGTTATTGCCAAAACAAAATAATTCCAGGGCTAATCTTGTGAAGACTTTGGCAATTATATCATTTGAAAAGGAATGTAAAACAACATAAGGGTTTCAAATTTCGTTGGAATCGAACAAATAGTTATGATGTTATTACAAAAAACAAAAGAAAGCAAAACAGGGACCGACTGACCGACGCCATAGTGAGATGTAGAGTCACTCGCGACCTGACTCGCACGCGACTAAAAATCCATTACGATGCAGTGTAAATAAATGTATATAATGTGTACACTGACCTCATATCTCTTTCCTCTCAGAGGGGTACAGCGTATGTGCATGGTAGTGAGATAGAAGAAACCTATAAGTGCTTAATGCGCAGTCAAAGAGGTTTCCGCATTTTTTAATTCACTTCTTTCTTACACTTGGATTTTCAAGTGTTGCTCAAGATATACGTATTGTTATTAATTACAGAAGCAATATGTACATTAAAAGGTCAGAAAATGACAGTTAAGAGGGCGGATGGAGTGTATAGCTTGAGATTGAAATGCTATACGTATTATTTTCCATAATTTGTTTCTGAAATAATTTACCTTTTACTATAAGTTCTGGAAGTCCGTCCGTTCTACGCGAAGATAATCGCATAGGAGAAGTAATTACAGCTAATATTTGTGCAAATTCTTTTTCCTTCTAAATTTAAATGAATGGTAGGAAAAGAACTCTTACTGGGAGAAAATAAGCCCTTTCTAATCAAGTTTGTTGTATCATTAAGAATTTAGTATACGGCAGTAAACAATTACCGTAATCTTTTAGTTTAGGATAAAAAAACAAATTTAGGAACTTCAGCCCTGTTTCGTGGCTTTAGTTCCAAATGGGCGGTGATAATTTAGTCGCTCTTGAGCATTTTTCCGTCTCTGAATATCTTTAATGAGCGATGGCGATCACACCTGCACTAAATAATCTAAATATCCTCTACCACATGATTATATGCGGAAAGAAATATCTTTTTTTTTTCGAAACTGCAATTGCCTTTCGGTAATATTTTTATTGTTAACCTTTCAACCCAAATAATTCTTGATTTTAGCCGCTTATTATATCTTGCCGTTCTAAGAAATTTTACTTTCATTCGTACAGTTACATATGTACTTTTCGCGTTTCCCGCGATGAACTTTTCTCTAGTTAATGATGTCTTCTCTGCTTTACAAATTACAAATGGGGAATCTAAATATAATACTGCCAAAACATATAATAAAATATGATGAGGCTTGATTTTCTTATCAGGTCTGTAGAAATCAAGTTCC
This sequence comes from Ceratothoa steindachneri, assembly GCA_963969495.1. Lineage (NCBI taxonomy): Eukaryota > Metazoa > Arthropoda > Malacostraca > Isopoda > Cymothoidae > Ceratothoa > Ceratothoa steindachneri. The sequence continues at coordinate 83,995,280 of OZ018323.1, forward strand.
GTTCACTTATGCTTTACAGAAATTTATTTTCACCACAAAATAGAAAGATTTTAGCCTTTAAAACTAAAACTGGACTGACACAAAAACTAAAAGTCAGACAACCAAAGCGAGATTAATGATCGATAAACTCACAAACTGTCATAAAGGAGAACACAGAGAGTCAAACACACGCGTTGCTGGTCGGGAGCGGAGGAGAGGCACAGCCATAGCCAAGAAACCTAAATAAAGACAAAAAAAGTCAGTCGGAAATAACCAAAGAAAGCGCTGAACAAGCAGTTAATGTCAGATAGAAGAGTGACGGCTGCTTTCCTCAAAAGACCTTCACAACAGGATGGAGAAATGTGTTTTCTGTTTTTGCTACCATTACTTCGTTTCCGATAATAAGTTTACCTTATTCCGGGCTATTAGGGGGGATTTGGTGAGTGCCTGCCAAATACAGCGCCGGCCAAAAGTATTCGGACACCCGGACTTTGTATCATTCCTTGGATATGTCTATAAATATATTGGTGTAGGTTTTCAATGTGTATGTCCAATACATTTTTAAATAAAAATGAAAATATAAGCTTTCTTATAACTTTTTTAAAAAAATCTAAACTGGCGATGCTATTGAAATGTATGAAATCCTTGTGTCAGTATGCGGTCTGTTACAGTCAAAATGTTTTCTTTTAACACATAATATTTGTTGATAGTACTTTGCTTTAATTCCTATCAATATTTGTAGATAGTACTTTGCTTTAAGTACTATCAATATTTGTTGAGGGTACTTTGCTTTAAGTACTATCAATATTAGTTGATAATACTTTGCTTTAATTTCTTTTAACAAAAGAGAAATTAGGTATGCTATTGGCTAGTAAGCAAAATAATTACTTTGGGGTTAAATAACCAAGTGCATCTAATATAGATTTCTTGTCTCTATGAATAAATTGCAAATCATTTTAAAGTTTACATTAAATAGCAGTACAATTAGAAAGATCAAGTAAACTTTTAATAATACAATAACAGATTAGTAATGTTTTGGAAGTATAATACTCCTTCTTCTGTTCAAATTGATGCCAATCTTGAACAAGAGAATGTATTCCTACAAGAATTTATGGATGAGGAGGAGTTACTACAGGAGTGTAAAGCACAAAATAAAAAAGTGGTTGATTAACAGATGGACTGTAGTGCTTTTGTTTACATTCTTAGTTTAAACCAACCTGAGATTCTTAAGGAGTTCGTCACCCTTGTAGTAACTGATCCTTCACCTGACAAAGAGCTTCAAGTCCAATTCAAATATTCAAATTTGGCTTCTGAACTTCTCACCTGTAATGTCACAGCCATTATTGACAAAATTGCTACTTCTTCCAATTTAATTCAAATGTTATATTGGTTCCTTGGGAAAAAAAATCCTTCAAATCAACTATTTGCTTTCTTTGTATCCATGGTTTTTGGTATGCTTGTTGAGCGGAGATCAGAGCAGAACTGGTACTATCAGTTCACTTGCTTCTAGGTTCTGGGTTTTTTTAAGTCTCAGGGCGATTTTGTAGAAGTCACTGTGAAGCATATTGGAACATTAGCTTTTATGGATTTGCTGACCAAGTTCCTTTCCGGTGTAGATGATGATGACCAAGAGATTAAGTGTGGCATTCATCAGTGGCTAAATGACTGTCATTTCATTGAGCAGCTGATTGATAAACTCTCATCTAACTGTGATTATGACGAGCATTCTAGTGTAGATCAACTTTTGTCTGAAATTGTCATAACTGGGCAAGATCTATCGAACAGTAGGTTGGACTTACAGATGAATTGTTCTAAAAGTAAGCTTTTGAAATCATTAGAAAGCAAAGAAATGATAGATAAATTGATGGACAGTTTACTCCATGAAGAGAGAAATAAATCCTCAGTTAACTTTGTTATCATTCAAGGGCTCCTATAAACAATCAAATTTACACTATTCAAATTCTAGTAAAGGAAAAAACTCTGAATTAGATTCTAGAACAGCTTTTTAAGAACTATTTTGGCTATATTATCCAATTTACACAAAATTCTTATGCAACCAGAAAAATTGGGAAATCTGACAAAAGCCTTTGGAATGGAGATAGAAAGGTTAGGCAGTACTCGACTTAAGGTTGTGAGTCTCATCTCTGCTTTGATTGCAACGCAAGAAATTTGTGTTCATTCTCAAATTACTCTCCTTCATACATTTCAGCTTCTTTTAGACTTTTCTTCAAGTTCTCAATTAACAATTTTTTACATACTCAAGTTACTTAGTGTATTTACACGCTGTCGTAGAATGACTCCCGACGATACTATATATAACACTATTCGTTGAGGGAACTTCCTTAATTATCTCTAGAGTGCGTTTTACTGTCTTGGCGGCCGATATTATGTATCTTCAAAATGCTTAAGAAGTGGAACTGAGCTCAAGGATAATAATATTGCTATCATTAATAAAATAGAGTTTTATTAATAATAACTATAAACAAAACACAAAAACGGAAAATATTGACAAACAGAATGGAAAGGGTCGTGGAGACTCGGGCTAATCCAAGGATTTAAGGGATCAAAAAAAGGTAAAACAAATATGGAGTTAAAGAGATGGGATGGTTCGATAAACCATTTAAAGCACAGGATAGAATTGACAAATAAGGGATCAATACTCAAAAGGTGACGCTTGGCTTACGTAACTTCATTAGGGTGCAGTGGAAGGTACTTGATGGAATATTCGGTCCGCTGGCGAGTTCCAGCCGAAGGGGGGGGAATAAAAGGATCCTGACGAGGCGTCTTGGAAAGGAGAACAGTTACTCGACGAACGGCTCGACGAACAATGGCTGTTCTACTTTGTTCTCTTCTGAACAAAGGGGGGGGATGAGAACCGTCTCTTGTCTACGGGCTCAAGAACAATGGCTGTTCTAATGTTGTTCTCCTTGAACAACAGGGGGGGTGATGAGAACCGTTTCTTGGCGAAGGGCTCAAAACGAACAATGGCTGTTCTAATGTTGTTCTCCCTTGAACAACAGGGGGGGGGGAAGAACCGTTTCTTGGCGAAGGGCTCAAAACAAACAATGGCTGTTCTAATGTTGTTCTCCCTTGAACAACAGCGGGGGATGAGAACCGTTTCTTGGCGAAGGGCTCAAAACGAACAATGGCTGTTCTAATGTTGTTCTCCTTGAACAACAGGGGGGGGGGTGAGAACCGTTTCTTGGCGAAGGGCTCAAAACGAACAATGGCTGTTCTAATGCTGTTCTCCTTGAACAGCAGGGGGGAATGCCTTGGGGACTTGACGTCACTAAAGGCTCGAACCTTTGGCACTCAAGGAATATTGTCCTCCTGGACAAGTGATGGTGAATCTCGAGGCCGAGGTCCCTTGGCGCACAAAGGGAGAGAGGGTCGTGGTGATGTTTCGCGACGAAAATCTGGATCTCCAATCTGATCTTAGTGGTAAAGAGTCCATATAAATAGCCAGGACATCTCCTTGGCGTGGGGGAGAATGGAGTAAGAGCTTGGAGGGAACGCACAGCTGGGCCGGAGAAAAATGCCTTATCTGTCCATAAGCCTAACTCGATCAGGCGAGGTCGGCGTATGGGGGCGAACGGGGGGACGATAACTTCCTTGTTTAAACATTGACGTCCGGCAGCTGTTGATAAGACTCCAAGCCTCGAATCGAAGATGCACGTGGGCCTCCTCGAGGTTTTAACTAATATGGGATAGGAGTTGAATTTAACACAGATTCAACTCGTTCTATCACACCCCTCCATTCCAGGGGAAGTTGTCACTTCGAAAAAAAAGAGAGAAGGGACAACGATAGAGCTCCGTTGTGGGGAACTCGTTTTCTTGTACCAACCGTATCTTCCTGCACCTAACTAGTATTACCTCAGTACATGATTATTTTGATCTTTAGATTACAGGGGAAAATAACCTTTAATACAACTTAATAAAAAAAAAGGGGCATGGAACAATGAAATGTTATAAACTTAGTACATACGGGACAAAATAATTTATACGTAAATTAATAAGAACAAATATATATACATCAAAAAAAATTAGACATTGAGCGTTACAAAATTCAGACATACATTAAATAACTATATTACAAAAGAATCTTAAATTAAGTCGTACAAGACGGTATATACCTACATGGAGATACTAATCCTATGAATACAATTATTCTACGCTATTCGGTAACGCATTCCTACTGAGTGCGTCAGCGACCTGGTTATCGGAACCTTTGATATAATTTATTTTAAATTGATACTCTTGCAAGAGTAAACTCCAGCGCATGATGCGGCCGTTTGAGTGTCTCAAATTCCTAATATAGGCTAACGGACGGTGGTCGGTTCCTATTCGAAATTCTTTACATATCAAGTACAGCTTGAATTTGTCTATGACCCAGATAATTGATAGAGCTATCTTTTCTCTAGTGGCATATCTCTTTTCGCGTGGTAATAATAGATGGCTAGCATATGCAACTGGATGACTCGTTCTGTCATCCACGTATTGAAGGAGTACACCTCCAATGCCCTCGTTGATCACGTGGGTCTTAACTCCAACGGATTTTTCCGGGTTGGGCAACTTAAAAATGGGGGCAGAAATGAACTTACTTTTGAGCTGATTAAAATGGGAAACAGCGACATCATTCCAACGTAACCGATCGGAGAAATTCTTTTCCTGAAGGGGGCATAGGGGGGCCGAAATTGCAGCGAAATTCGGAACAAATCGCTGATAGGGAGAAGCTGATCCTAGGATCGATCTTAATGGCTTCTTTGTAATCGGGATGGGCATGTGGGCGATTGCCTTAATCTTGTTCTCGTGGGGACCTGACTTGCTTTGTCCTATTTTGAAACCCAAATATTTGATGGTTTCGTGGGCAAACTGGCATTTGCTGGGGCCAATGGTGAGGCCATTTTCACGCAGTTGCTTGAAAAGAGCTAATAGGGTGGATAAATGGTGATTCCATTTAATTAGTTCTTGGAGCTGACTCTTCTGACGTGGTGTCAGCTGCGCGTCACTATCCAGGTCAGAGGGTTCCAAAGACTCGCCTGGTAGGGAATGAGGAGGGTAATCGGCATCAGGTTGGATGCACACTGTCTGGATTACCTTAAGGGACTCCGCGGGGCAATCCTCTTCAAGCGCCGATGCTTCGTCCAGTTCTACGAAGGTATCTCCATGGGCGCGTTGGGGGTTCTTTTTTTCTTGGGGTCCAAGGACAGTCTCCGTGTCCTTGTCTGGGGCCTTATCACCTAAGGGTTTTAGTGAATCACATTCCTCTTTTTCCGTCCTAACGTCCTGGTTAGGGGTCTCCGAGAAATCGGACGGTATCGGGGTTCTGATGAGGACGGGCTCCTGGGCTTCTTTCTTATCTCGGCCTTGAGGAAGGGCGGCCTGAAACACAGGGTCGAAACTTACTTGGGGGCTCTTTCCTATAAGTACGGAACAGAATTTTATTGGTGCTACAATGACTTCAGCCCAGCCATTATAATATTGACACTGCAGGTAACATCTAGCGACGGGGAATCTGTTCGCCCGCCCAAGGTAGTCACGTACCACCGCAAATTTTTCGTGGTTAGAGGCCACTGGGAGGAGTTCGTCGGACACGATGAAGCACGAACATCCTGTGTCCCTGACGAGAGTCGATACTCGACAGCTGTCCACGCTGCCCTCCTCATATTTCAAAGTTCCCGCTGAACTTTTATTCCAAAAAAAATTTACCTGGTGGCCTGACGGATGGGGAGAAGTTTCTGCTTGTGTCTGCACCACCGGGGGAGCCGGGGTTGCATTAATCTGGTTAACTTGGTGGGCTGGTCCGCTTTTAAGCCTAGAATTTTGGGGGCAATTCCAGCTCATGTGGTTTCCTACACCACAGGTGAAGCATATGGTTGGTCGCTTCGGGAAGAGAGATGGAGGAGAAGTCTTAACGGGTGGTTTGGAGTCCCGTTGTTGGTTTTGGGGAAAGAAGTTTTGGGGTTTTACGGGGCTCGGAAACTTTGTCAGCTTCCCTGGGAAGGAGCGCGAGTCCGTCCTTCTTTCTTCTCGTTGGATTTTTTTTTCTCGTTCTTCTCGTCGGATTACTCTTTCCCTTTCTATTACTTCCATTTTTCTTTGAAATTCTGCTTCAATCCGAGCTAATTCAATCTGATGGTCAGCTTGTCTTATCCGTTCCTCTATTTCTTCCTTTTTTCTTTGCTCCTCTCGAATGTACTTAATTAGTTCTTTTCCGGAAAGTCCACAGGACTCTCCTTGCGCTTTAAAGATTTCGAATGGAGTCATCTTTGCACTTGGGGGGCACTAGTCAACCAACTAAAATTCCTTGCAACAAGAATTATGCCTCTATAGAATTAGCCTACCTAAATATGGGCACTGACCTATTCGTACTTGGTTTCTTACTCTAAATAACCACTGACTAAAATCACAAAAAAACAAACAAATTATTATAACCGTTCCTTGAGCTACTCCAGCTTCTTAAGTTTAAAAAAAAAGGGGATAGCAATCGTTAAAACAAAAGGGAACTACTATATTCTATTATTATAACGAATAACACTATGCTTTACTCGACTGAGACTAGTGTTTGCAAAGATATAGCGTTAAACCTTACACACCTGATACCAAATTAAATAGTATATATATATATATGTCGTAGAATGACTCCCGACGATACTATATATAACACTATTCGTTGAGGGAACTTCCTTAATTATCTCTAGAGTGCGTTTTACTGTCTTGGCGGCCGATATTATGTATCTTCAAAATGCTTAAGAAGTGGAACTGAGCTCAAGGATAATAATATTGCTATCATTAATAAAATAGAGTTTTATTAATAATAACTATAAACAAAACACAAAAACGGAAAATATTGACAAACAGAATGGAAAGGGTCGTGGAGACTCGGGCTAATCCAAGGATTTAAGGGATCAAAAAAAGGTAAAACAAATATGGAGTTAAAGAGATGGGATGGTTCGATAAACCATTTAAAGCACAGGATAGAATTGACAAATAAGGGATCAATACTCAAAAGGTGACGCTTGGCTTACGTAACTTCATTAGGGTGCAGTGGAAGGTACTTGATGGAATATTCGGTCCGCTGGCGAGTTCCAGCCGAAGGGGGGGGGATAAAAGGATCCTGACGAGGCGTCTTGGAAAGGAGAACAGTTACTCGACGAACGGCTCGACGAACAATGGCTGTTCTACTTTGTTCTCTTCTGAACAAAGGGGGGGATGAGAACCGTCTCTTGTCTACGGGCTCAAGAACAATGGCTGTTCTAATGTTGTTCTCCTTGAACAACAGGGGGGGTGATGAGAACCGTTTCTTGGCGAAGGGCTCAAAACGAACAATGGCTGTTCTAATGTTGTTCTCCCTTGAACAACAGGGGGGGGGGAAGAACCGTTTCTTGGCGAAGGGCTCAAAACGAACAATGGCTGTTCTAATGTTGTTCTCCCTTGAACAACAGCGGGGGATGAGAACCGTTTCTTGGCGAAGGGCTCAAAACGAACAATGGCTGTTCTAATGTTGTTCTCCTTGAACAACAGGGGGGGGGGATGAGAACCGTTTCTTGGCGAAGGGCTCAAAACGAACAATGGCTGTTCTAATGCTGTTCTCCTTGAACAGCAGGGGGGAATGCCTTGGGGACTTGACGTCACTAAAGGCTCGAACCTTTGGCACTCAAGGAATATTGTCCTCCTGGACAAGTGATGGTGAATCTCGAGGCCGAGGTCCCTTGGCGCACAAAGGGAGAGAGGGTCGTGGTGATGTTTCGCGACGAAAATCTGGATCTCCAATCTGATCTTAGTGGTAAAGAGTCCATATAAATAGCCAGGACATCTCCTTGGCGTGGGGGAGAATGGAGTAAGAGCTTGGAGGGAACGCACAGCTGGGCCGGAGAAAAATGCCTTATCTGTCCATAAGCCTAACTCGATCAGGCGAGGTCGGCGTATGGGGGCGAACGGGGGGACGATAACCTCCTTGTTTAAACATTGACGTCCGGCAGCTGTTGATAAGACTCCAAGCCTCGAATCGAAGATGCACGTGGGCCTCCTCGAGGTTTTAACTAATATGGGATAGGAGTTGAATTTAACACAGATTCAACTCGTTCTATCACACACGCATTCTAAGCCAGTCAGTGTTGAGTGGTATTCAGAAAGAAAAAGTCTAGAAATGGATGGACTAAATAATAATCCTCAGAAGAAACTGGAAAATTGGGAAGAAGATCTTGATGTGGAGGTTTTGTCATCAAAAGATAAGGGGGATCTCCTTCAAGAAGAGCAGCTTCTGAAAGAGGCCCCTAAATATGCAGTTATGAAAAACTCACTTATTGGTCAACATTTTTTTTGAATGCAACATTATACAGAAGTTACTGGAAAATTCTGTCCCAAAGAAAAAAATCGCTACAATATGGTTGGCTACATTGGTGACCTGCGTGAAATAGCTAACAGCATTGTTGATTCAGCAAAGGAGGGACTTTGTACAGAGCTGATTCGAAATGAAATCAAGAAACTTCCAAATGATGTGATAACACAGTGGGAAGAATTTACTCTCATTGGTCTAGTTGAAATAAATCTTAAAAATAAGATTATACCTCTACAACTGCCATGAATCTTGTATCGCGATCCTGAGGATGATTCCGAGGAGGAATTTTACTCCGTTGAAAGTTTGGTCATTGTGAATAATGGATATAAAGAAGGTGATACGAAGAACATTAGTGACTTGCGTTTTGTTAAAGGGAATTTTAGTGTAGGAAATGACCTTCATGAATACGACGGCAGGATGGACAAGTTTGAAGAGATTTGTGCAGCAAGAAGCAAATTTCAACAAATTTGCTGGACTTAAACTTCAGTGTGTGTACGATCATTCTCCAAAATTTCAGTTATTTTGACCGCTTTGCATAAAAGTCATGTTCTTCCAAAATATGTTCCAAATAGGCTCCGCGACGTTGGATGAAAACTTGCATACGCCGGGCAAAATTGTCAATTACTCGTACACATTTCTCTTTAGGATTTGCCTGATTTTTGCTCTGATCGATGACTTAAATTCACCAATCGTTTGAGGGGCTTTCTGGTACACATTATCCTTGAAATACCCCTACAAATAAAAATATGGGGGGTTAAAGTCCGGAGAATGTAGTGCCCACTCAACGCCACACTTCCTGCTGATCAGTGTCTCCCGAAATCGTTCTCTCAGCCCAGGCTAGGGAATCATTTGATGTTTGGGAGGTAGCCCGTTCTTGCTGAAACCACTGTTTATCTCGATCTAGCCCTCTGCGTCGTACCAGTGATGCTCCAATCTTCCTCAACACTGCCTCTTAGGGCTCCGTATTCACCGTCTGAGGTCTCTCATTTTCGTCTTCGAAACAATATGGAGATGGTTGCTACCCATGCTGTGAACTTTGTTAAGTGTAACGTCCTCTGTAACACATCATCCGGTACGGCTTACTGCAATAAACATTATTTTTGCTGTTCACATATCGTGACTGCAGAAAGTGCGCTTCGTTAGAGAACCAAACATGATCCAAGAAGTCTGGATTGTCTTCGATTGTGTCACAAAACCATTCATACATGGTTACGCATTTTTCCATGTCCGTCTCCGTAAGTTTTTGCTTTATTTAAATCTGGTAAGGATAAAAATGAAGATCTTATTTAAGAACACGCTATAGAGGGCCGAAAATCTATGCTCTAATCCCAATCGTTCCAACCCACTTCCTACACTAATTCGGGTGTGAGAAATCGAAGGAGAATGAAACGGATTGTATATACACTCCTTTACTTACCAAAAAATACAATAATATTAAAAAAATATGGGGGTAATTATATTTGAAATCTCGAGTATAGATATACATACAAAAAAATCAAACAATCCTATCACCAACCAATAATTTATCTATAAACTAGAGAGAATAAATAAATGCTACTAAAGAGGCTTAATAAACAAATCGTACAAGGAGGCCTAATAACCATACTTGTACTTAAAACGATACAAAGAGGCCTAATAAACAAATCGTACAAGGAGACCTAATAACCACACTTGTACTTAAAACAATCCAACAAAAAAAAACCTCACGTAGTACCACAAAATCTTCGTATAACAAAACAACTGGCGCCTCCGAGCTCGGTATAGATAGGCGACCTTGTCACGCTTGCGTGGCTATTATAAGCCCTCATTCATTAAATGCAAAATTATTTTAAACTCAACAAAGTCAGACACTCTTTACAAGAGGAACACGCTTTGAAACTTTTTCAAATACTAGTGACCTTTGTTAGTTAACAATTGGTAAATAGTTCGCTTCTAATACATAGGTAATTTACAAGGTTAATCTTTCCAAAATATGGCGCCTGGAAAGGAATTTTTTTTTATAATAAAACATGACATCAATTTATATTATATATAAAAAAAAATATTAAAAATCCCATTTCCACTCAGACACACATTCTTACAGAGGGAGGGAGAGGGTATTGGGAAAAAGGGGTTGGAGAATGGCCCTTCACACACAACGCCTCAAAGACTCGAGAGATTCCCAGCTATTGAGTGCGGCGTCTAGGTGATTTCTTTGGGCTCCGCCCCAATGTTCCTTTCTGTCCTAGCACTCACCCCCTGACCAGAATAAGTGTCCCTCAGACCCTTAGAATTAAGGTTTTGCATATTCCCATACTCTCTGAACTTCTGAACCCATTCAAAAATTCTGCTATTTGATGGAGCATCACGACACCGAAACTTTCTCCGAAATTTGCTTGCACTACAGTGTATGATTTGTTGGCGAAATAGGTCTCCACGCAAAATGTCTTTTCCTTGGTTGACCAAGACATGTTGGAGAAGAAAAGCGTTCCAATATTTCATGCACAAAGGCGACTTGTATACCCCGAAAAAGAAAAGAAGAAAAATTAAAATTTTATTCAAAGATTTGTGGGTTGTTTTGGGGGCTCACTCTTATATGTGCTAATGTTACATATTTTAGCAAATTTGGCATTTTGTTATTTTTTGTTGATTGTTTGGGGCATATATAGACATATATACAGGGTTGTGGAGCCGGAAGAAAAATTCATTGCTCCGGGTCTAGCTCCACCTTTTTAAAATGTTCGGCTTCGGCTCCGATCCCATTCAATTTCTAAAGTCCAAATCTAATCTCGAAGTGATAATTGATAATACTCAATAATAAATAAATGAATGCATGGACAATTTTGATTTGCAGTAAAGGCCTAAAATACTCTTTTTAATTATATCTATTTAGTATACAAATTAAAGGAAAATAATAATATATATACAATTTTTAATTTTTACCCCCAAAAAATTGAACAAAATTTAACACAAATATGAATTTATTCCTTTTAAAATTTTAAACTTTTAATGTTGCAAAAATATGAAAAAATTGGAATTGAAAATTATAAATAACAATTTGTCCTTAAAAATAAGATGCATATATTAAGTCTTCTTTCATTATATATCTCAAAATCAGATTTTATCATTTTTAATTCTAAAAAATAGACGCTCTACACTAACATGACTAGTTGGTAATGCAATAATTACTTGTGTAGCATCTTTTATAAATTTAGGGTACTTTAGTATTGTTTCATGTAACGATAACTTTGAATGACGGTTAAATTTATCAACCTAAACAAAAGACTTCCATACTTCTAACTTGAAATTACTAAATGTAGAGTTAAGATGTAGAGTTATAATGCACAATATATTATTTTCTTCTATTTCATACTCTTGCAAAACGCCATTCACAAGCTCATAGAGGTACTCACTTGTATGTTGGGCTTGAGTATCTCTTACTGCCAATGTACGTGTCACTATGTTATTACTTTCATCAATAAATCTAACATTTATTGAAAAATAGTTTGCTCTTAAACGTGGGCAACCATCCATTTTTAAAAATAAAAAACGTGGACTTTTAGTTAATTTTTAAGAGCACATTTTTGTTCCTTTGCTTTTCAACTAACGAAGATCTAATATTAGTTGGTTTAGAAGAGACAAAAAGAGGTAGGGAATTCTGTACCACTAATTCTATTATGTTTATTTGAACTGATCTGGTGTTGTAACCACATTCACATTTGGACTGGTAAAATATTTAGTAAGCTTTGGTTGCCAGTGTTGAATTTAGTTGCTGATACACCAGAAGTACTGGCTAAGGACTTTAACATTTTCCTCTTTTCATTAGCTTCTAGAATCTTAGAAATTTCAGGATGATTAGGATTTATGTGGTGCTTCCAATTATATGCTCTTTCCCTATTTTGCTTGAATATCTACTAATTTTTCCTCCACAAGTTGAATTCTGTTCACCAGCATCTACAACAATTACATTTACAAATATAATATTTATCATCTTCAGTAACAGTAAAATAGTCAAATACGCTAGACTTTTCTCTTAATCATTTACTCACTATAGAGGGCTTCAAAAAAAGAACTAATATAGCATAGTGTGGGAGAATTCCACGTGGAATTTCTTTTCCAGCACAGAAGTAAAGTCCTTGCGCTGGAGAAGATTCTAGAAGTTGGTTAGGCTTAAATGGGTAAGCCTCCCTCCCTTTCACAAGCGGTAGCCTCGAACCGCGTCCACCACGGACCACCTTTACGCGGGTTAGAATCGCCTCGGCGTGAAGATTCAAGGCCATTCGAGAGTAGCGCTGTTTCCCAAACTCCCGCGGGGAGAGCCTCGTATATATATGGGGCTCGTCTTCCATGTGGAAGACACACAGTTGAGGAGTCTCGCCCGGACCCAAGAAGATCCCCCTAGTTCCAAGTCAGGTGCTAACAACAAAGCAAAGTGACGGCTGAACTATTTGTGTTTCGGAATTAGCCCTAGCCAGTGAGGTAATTCCATTTGACGATCACTACCGAGCGATTTTTCCGACTTCATTTATCAACTCCTGTCGAAGCCCTCCTCGATCGCCCCTCATTTTCGGGTAGCCGAAATACTCTCTCCTGGACTAGACGTTACCGGTCCAGTCCTTTTGGAAAACCGTCATCACGTTAACTTCCCGCTCAGAAGCTCTGAGCGCCCTCACCTCACGTGCAGAAGACCTCCGTGAAGCCTTACCCTGACGTCTCACCCAGAATCCTCCGTAAGCCAACCCCTAACCCCCTTCAGTAACCCCTTTGAGTTAATCCTCCCCATTTGAATAGTCTCCTTCTGTAATACATTAATTTTTAACTTCATAGTCTGATGCATAACTCAGCAATTCCCCCCCCATCCTCGTTTACCGATGTAATTTTGCCCATTAATTATCTTATTTTTATGTAAATAAAATTATATTTTTGTACATGCCTCTTTAAATAGCCTTGAGCTTTGCCATTGCCCAAATTTTCCTGGACCTCGTTGCACTCTTTCTCGCTGTTCCGCCCGTCGAAACTCGTGGCGTTCCGTCCCCTTGTCGGTTCGCCTTTAAGTTATTGGTCCCTTCCCCATAGATATAATATGGTATTGATATAATATAATGTCATCCCACGGCACATAATTAATACTTATATCTTAGTCTTAATTAATAAAATTTGATTTTGTAGTTTCATTCTTATTTCAAATCTATGTATTTCTGAAATGGAGTAAATATTTATTTCCAATGTGTTATTGGATAATTAAAAGTACACTGTTGTTACAAATAAGTAAAACTACATATTACATAAATATTTTAGCCTAAGAGAACCGAAGCTCGTAATTTAATTTCGCCAATCTCTAGTTATTTCTAATCTAACCTTTGGCTATTTTAAACCAAATTTTCCTCAAATATCTTACACGTAACTTAACAATATATTGCATATCTCGAAATACACAATTAAATTATTGTATATTTCACGATATACTGTAGAGTGTTAATTGAAATTTAGTAAAATTATTTGAACTGATTTGATTTTACGAAATTGTTTTGTAAAACAAACAGTTGCCACATTTACTTTTTTCGCTAAATGCATTCTAAAAAAAACTCTCTTAATGGTATTGTTAATATTACGTCACTAATAAATTATTATTTCTATGATTTCTTAACCAATCTCCAGGGTTTCAGAAAGTCACCCACCCCTATTTTTTGCAAGTATTTTTTTCAATATTTTAAAGGTCAATTTGGATAGTGATATCACATTAACAATACCATTTAGAGAGTTTTTTTTTATAAAAATTGCTTTTGCTGCACAGTATTTAACAAGTTTGTTTCGGCAAATGAACTTTAGTTCCACTAATGCTATACCCGTAATTATTATGAATTGTGATTGTCATAAAAGTGGCCACACAGTTGTGGTGGTGGCTAAGTGACAAAGTATTTGATCTATCAGTAAAATAACAGCAGTTTCAATAGGCTGAAAGAGTTCTATATGTAATTGCCTTAAAAACTTTAAATTTTTGCTTAGGCCCCAAGATTTCTAGCTGGAGCCAGGCTGGAGCCGGAGCCACTAAAATATCACTAGCTTCGGCTCCTCCCAAGAAGACACACACACACACACACATATATATATATATATATATATATATATATATATATATATATATATATAACTGTATGGAAATCGATATCCAACCCTCAAAACTGAGGCCCGTTTCCCCTAAGAGTTGGTATTTAATTTCACTTCATATGCGAAATTAGAGGAGAGGTGACCAAATGCCAGAAATTGCCTTTAGGACTAAGTGAAAGATGCTCTGAGAAAAACCGTTAGATAGGGAGACTTAATTGCGCCGTCCTCACCCTCCTCCTTCCCCTACCCCCAGTGGAGAGGCGAGGTATATAATCCAATAACTGCAGAAGAACGAGGAAGATCGTGTTAGTCATCGAGACAACGAAGTCTGGCTAGAGGCCCGGCAACCAACGAAAGGGATACAGAAGAAGCTCATCCTGAGCCAGTTCCTGGTGGTCACACCGAAAATTTGCATTTTGTCTCAGAAAGATCAAGTTTGCGATCGAGACAACGAAGTCCGGCGAAGTGCCCGGTGACCCTACGAAAGGAACACAGAAGAAGCTCATGCTGAGCCAGTTCCTGGTGATCAACCTGAATGTTGAGTTAGATTGTATTGACTAACAAGCTTAACTATCTCTCATCAGAGAAAACCCCTATCCTGGTTTACAACAAAACCCAGAGATAGTCCTCGGCATTGAGAAATACCCCAAAGTAAACTCCCTCAAGCACTCTCCTTCGTCAAAGGATTCACTCGTTTGCTTATCACTCATCAGTGCGAATTATTCCCTGATTAACCCGAAGAGTGGAAGAAGCATACTTTCCCTGTCCCGTTGGTAAAATCGTCTTACCAAGACAACGTACTTAACGCAATCCATCGCACGCACCGAATTCATCTGTGGCTTTAAAGTTATCCTCGCGCCAGACAACCATCTGGAGTGGCAGTAAAGACGTTCACGCGTCTGCCCAAAAACAACATTCTTGAGGCTACATAAAAGTTGATGTCAAGATCAGTCTCAATCCCGATTCTCGTGTGTTTTTTTTTAAAGGTAAATAAATCCCATTATCTGTTTCAATGAAGTTCAATTAGCGTTCAATATTAAAGTGAGTTTTTGGGCAACCATTACTGTAGATTCAATTGTGTAATTTAGTAAGCCTCACTTAAACTTGTTTAATTCAAAACTGTGTATTTTGTTTGTTAGATTTCAATTTTTGTTCATGTTGCAATTAAAGGTCTATTTTTCTGAAATCATCTAATTCAATCCTCGAAACGCTGAACATACCACTAGAAACTCTCAAAGATTAAAACAAAAAATAACGTAATAATAATAAATAATCAAATATAGCACTCTTAGAGAAAACTTAATCACGAAGTTTTGAAGTACGTAACAAACCTATAAGTACTTACACCATCACTCGGTCCTTGCTATACCACGACAATAACTTATTGCTATTTGTTCCTCCTTATTTCACTTTTATTTTCATAATGATATAGTATACAAGTAAAATCCTTACGACCCTATATTTATCTCAATTAATTAAATTTCCGAGTTGACTGGAAACTTTTGACCTCGGCTGTATTTCACCTCCACCCCGGCGGAGGGTATGACTAGCTCACTAAATCTCCTATACTAACTTTATTAAAGTTTCGACGTTAAATTCTTCGCGGAGATGATTTTTCTCATGCAAAATCCCATTGTTTTTAACGCACATTTTTCACCCAATTATATTATTTTACTGTGACATCATTAATATATTGTCCATTTCGCATTATTGATTACGAATAAGAATAGTTATTGATTTTTTTATCTTCGAAAGTATAACCAAATATTGTTTTTTATATTGGGCTGAGAGCTAATTCTGAAAAAAAAAGCTGACATTTAAGATGCAAAAACTCCTTAAGAATTCTTTTTGTGTGAAAACTTTTGTGCTCTACATAGCTAAGGACTCTGAGTCAAACCTAAAGCTGACAAGTATAGAAAAAGAAACTGGCCAATGGTTATAAAAAGAAGCAGGAGCAGTGAGGTGATTTAAATCTCTAATTCCGCATCTCTAATTCTGGGGCTTAGTCCGCTCGGCTATCACTTATCTCACAAATACGCATTAATGAAGAGCTAATAAGCCAAACGTTTCGTTATCCTCAGCTACATATCATCTTCTTATCGGTCAAAGAAATCTGCGTTGATTAAAAATTACAGTACCATCCAAAAAGATCAGAACGCCTATATTTCTATCACAAAATCTTCTTTAACTGGTACCAGAGAAATTCCAAAGTTTCCAAAATTAATGTACAATAATTTATAGGTAGAAACTACGTATAGATAAGATTTATGCAAATCTGGATTAACTAAAGGAAAGTTATCATCAAAGAGGCAATTTACTAGAAAAATTAGTGTCAAAATTCATCTAAACGACAGCGAAAACAAATATATATTGTACTATAACGATTAAATATCAGTGGACAAATTAAAGTTATAAGTAGTTAGTATTTATTTTAGAAGCCTTTATTCTCAAAGATGTTTAGACATCTGCCACCGCAATGAACAAACTGTTGACACTCTTGCGCTGTAATCTTGCTCCATTCCTCTTAAGAACAGGAAAAAGAAAGAGTCTGAAAAAAAGCTAATCAATAACCAATACGGGGCAGCTCTTTGAAAAATTTCTTGACCTATTTTCGGATTCCTCGCTTTATACCTCTCTACGAATGTCTTCTATACATTTTTACTTGGATTCAAGTCCAACTCTGTGCAGACCAATTTATTACAGTGATGAGCTCGTAGTCCACGAAGGTCTTCACCCAAATGACCGTAGAGCAGGGAGCGTTATCCTGAATGAAAATTGAAGGTTGGGCCTCGCAGGCTCACAGATGGGGCCGAGTATACTTGTGCAGCAATTCCTTTTCACTGTAAATTAATATAATGTGCCTTTTTATAATGCATAAAATAGGCAACAATCTGGAAAATGGATCAGGATGCACTGCTGGCACCACACATTGAAAATTTTACCTTACTACTTCTAGGTTGAGAAAGTAGCCAATTCGTCGATTTTTTTTAAAAATTTTATTAAGCCCTTCTGACGGCTATAGACGAGGGAATAGCTGCCGAAACAACGATGTAAGCCTATCAACATGCTAATAAAATAAAATAACTACAAAATATAAATTGGGAAGTCCAGATTTATAAAAGCAACAAAAGAGGGATATGGGAGACGCCAAGGTGAAGAAAGGGAGCATTAGTTTTACAGTGAACCCTTTCCAAATGAGTACACACGAATACCAGCTCCATTTTTAGGATTAGATTTCAGCAAACTGCCTGAGAGCATTCAGAGATGATGTAGTGAGCGGATAGTAGATGTCAATGAGTCACAGAAAACGAAGCTCAGAAGAAGGAGAGATAGATACGGGTGACATCAGCTTAGTAATGAAATGATATACTATGACAATGAGAAGAAGATAAATATGAAGAGACGAAACTTGCGGAACACCAAAAAAAAACAGTATCCGCCTCCTTTAAATGCCCAAACATTCAAGGGCAGTTCTGGAGCTCGGAATGATAAGCTTTGCTCAGGTAGCTTGAGGTAGCTGATCTTTACAATGTCTCTCTTTTAACCTACAGTAGTTAGACACAAACCTTGTAAGAAAATGAGTAACACTTTCTATCGAGCCACATCCAAGGGCGTACCCACCAGCCAGATAAATTTCAAACAAATGTTATATATATCCATGCAGACGTCTTTTGTGCAATGTAATAACCAAGACGTTTCATTTTTTACTGGTCGGTGTATCAATATATGTCAAAATGTGTTAGGTTTCTGACTTGTAAAGGCTGCAAAATGTTAGAGCGCGAATCGCTGGGCCATTGGTAATAAAAGCTGACAAGTTATTTACCGATCGAGAGGAACCCTGTCTAAATTTATGCTGGTATATCTGACAAGCGTACGACAGGACGGATGGCGAAACACAGTGACACATACCGCATACCATTAAAACACATTGTGTCTATAAATTACAGAGCTAAAATAACATCTTTTCAATCTATGTAGTATCAACTAAAAGAATTCTTCGACAGCTCAATGCATCTGGACACCATGGTAGGGCTGCCATTGTTAAATCATTTTTCCCTTTATAAATGTTAAAATAACGCCTAAAATATTGCAAAAAAACACACACAATAAGTGGGCAATAGACCAGTGAAAGAATGTCATCTCTGACAAATTCTCCTTTACGTCTTTCTCTTCTTCAGAACGAATTTATGTATGGAGGACGCCCAAAGAAGTCTTTGATCCTGATTGCCTGACTTCAACCGTTAAGAATGGGAGTGGTTCTGTGATCGTTTGGGCGGCTATATAGTTGCATTCTCTTGGTTTTCTGACTGCGCAAAGTGGTAGGGTTCGTTTTAAGGAGAATTTGTTAATTTATAGTGAATCAAATCATGCAATGGTACAAACAATTTTACAAAATGGTGGCATAATCTTCAAAAAGGATACGCTGATTCAGACTGCTAAAAGTGTTCAAAACTGGCACGAACACCACAGCATTGATGTAGAACACTTGGATTAGACCCCACAATTGCCAGATTCTAACATGATCGAAGATCTCTGGTTCTCTAATGTATTTCGGAGCAGTAGGTAAGGAAGCGCTTTCACAGTAAGTTCTTCTTCAGTAATAGATTAAAATTCTTAGAGCCACTGTCTAAATAAATAATAAATAATAAAATTGTTATTTAACATGGTGTTTCCATTATTCCCTCCATCCCCTATATAGGCGGTATTGAAATCTGTTTTTTTATAGACACTTTAAGAGGGGGTTTGAAAAGCGGATTCCAAGACTTAAGATTGTTTTAACTGTGGTCTCCAGTGTTAAATCCTCTTTTTTTTTATTTATCCAATAGAGACGAGCGTGGGATGACCTTGAACGAAAACCTCGTTTAGGTTGTAATTCGAGGCGTGAGTTGTCGTGGACGTGAGGCTGAAAACCACTTTTTGAGATCGGACCGCAAAGACTTGTAGGAAGAGAAAGTAAAGGAATAATTTTGAAGGGAATAGTAGCATCCAGGAAGGATTTAATACCACATAGGTGTCTTCATTTGAAATAGGGTTATACCTATTTAGAGCTAAAAATTATAAGGTCTAATTTATATCATGAAGACTATAATGAAAACAAGTGCCTGCACTCTCTCATGAAGTCTAGATTGTATGAATGAATATAAGCGCACAAAAGGTTAGGATGTGGCAAAGAGAGAAGAAAAAAATATTCCTTTGATCGGTTTTACTCATTATTTAAGCACGAGGATAGCAAATGATTCGTCTGACATACAACCCATAACAAATAAAGCATATTTATTCTAGAGTGCAACAACGACATTGATTAGACATTATAGGGAGGGAAAATCACCAGCTAATTCTCCTGATTTTTAAGAATAAGAATGAGAAAAGTAAAGAAACCTAAGGCACTGTAAAACCCATGGCATTATGTAAAAAAAAAAAATAGATGCTGCAATTGAGAAAAAAAATAAATATTTCCACTTCTCTCCAAGGCTCAATCGACTGTATATTCTGATCAAATTTTAAAGCAGGATTTGCGTCAATTTAGATGCTACAGAAAAATGAACTCAATATATTTCCTTTGAATTAATATTTTTAATTCATTTTCTAATATTTTAGCCGAAGCTGATGATTTTTTTTGGCTGCTTGGCATATTTATCACAAACGAAGAGTGAACCTAATAATAGGACAATCAATGTCCTTTTCCTTGAAGAAATTATTTTTAGCAATTAGAGGAATAATTATTATTTTATTTTTGGAATATTTGGTTAATATGTTTGAATTACTTAGTATTTTACTAAATGGTGTATTATTAATATAATGTTATTTTTTCTAAAATCAGAATTTAACCAATATGTCTGTATCGTGGTATACGGCCGAGTATATATGTACGTTTGATCCGTACATGAATAACTCCGTTCCTTTGTTTTCTAAGAGTGCTATACTTGCTTTTACTTTTTTATATTTTGATTCTTTAACCAGGGAGGATTCGTGATATTATATATCTATTGCCATATGCAGCGTTTCGAGGATTTAATTAAACAACTAGGGCAAAAATATACTTTTAATTACATAAAAAAAATGAAATATTAAAACTTTAAATATACTAACTAAAGAACATAAATAAGTCGGATTCATTTTACCTTTAATTAAGTGGGAGACGAGCGTGGGATGACCTTGAATGAAAACCTCGTTTAGGCGATAATTCGAGGCGTGAGTTGTCGTGGACGTGAGGATGAATCGGACGAACAGCTGTTCGTCTCGCTGCGTGAAGGATACCGCTGGTAAAGGTTATTTGGGAATAACAGCTGACTTCGAGGTAAGTGGGTAGCGCGTGTCGATGCTTCTTGACTTGACGATATAAGCGAGGGAATTGTGGGTGTACGATTATTTCAATCCCGTGGGTTACATTTGCAGGCTTCTCGATGATGAGACTTGACCAAGAGGTGAATATTTTCTCGAGTGGGATTTCACATTGGTATTCTTCAATGGTGAGGGATATCTCTGGTTTTATTCGGAAAACTGAGATAGGGTTTTTTCTGAACGAGATTTGGTATAAGAGCGATTCTCTATACCGATGATTTAATCTTCGATGTGACCAAAAGGAACAGTCTCGGGAAGAAAAATACCGCTCGGTTCCACTTCTTCTTGATTTCCGGTTTGAAACCGGGATCGTTTTCTTGTACTCTCGATCGCTACATCGATTCTCTTCTTCTTTTCAATCAACCAATCAATGGTGTATAGAAAGGACAGAGAGGTATCACTATGTAACACAGGGGAACAGGCTGTTGTAGAGGAAGAGTTGATAGGTCGGTGGCTAGACACCGATGCGTGGTGTGGTTGGGCGGGTTTAGAGGTGTTCGTGACTGGACGACGGTTAGAGGTGGTCAGGAATGAGAGCGTGTCTGCTTTGTCCGAAACACGTTATTCATGATGCCCTCAACTTATACGAAGGACGGTATGGGTTGCGGGTGGTCATGGGCCGCAGAGTATCGCGGTGCCATCGCATACCGTCTTACATGTAGTGGGGGTGTATAAGGGGTCTCTGGCGAGTTTCCCGATTTTCTTTGTGAGTCTGGTGTGAGCGTATGTTTTGAGGGGTGCTAATTTGTTGTTGTCGTGTAGTGTGGACATTCTCATGTACAAAGGAGAGCGGCAAGCACGCTTCAGAGTAGAGTTCTTAATGCGCTCCGTCTTCTGCTGCTACGTATCACTCGCAGCTACAAGTGACAGTGGGGCGTACGCGTTGTTTGTCTGCAGCGTTGTGTTTGGACGTGCGGCTCTTGCTTGTGTTATGTTCTGGTGTATATTGAACCTAATGGTCTTGTCGAAAGTTACCCCAATGATTTGTGTATGTTGTGTGTAGTCGAACCTTGTTGGGTTTAGATGGTTCATGTCTGGTGGATGTGAGAAGATTTGTAGGTTATGCATGAAGTGATCTCTTGCGATGAAGAGTGTCATCTGTGTCTTTTGAGGATTCGTTGCAATCAGCCATTTATCCTCGTGTTCTGTCTTAGCATCTAGTATTATTTGTGCGTGGAGGGTGATCTCGTCTAGTCCACGGCCGCTGTCGAAAATGTTCTTGTCATCGGCGTAGGACACTGTGTATGTGTGGCAGTAGTTTTCGGGTGGGCGTGGGATGTCGTATGTGTACATGATGTAAAGTGTGCTTGCCAATACGCTTCTTGGGGAACGCCTGAGCGTGGTGTGAAGGGTTGTGAGAGGGTATTGTTGTATTTTATGTGGTATCTCAGTTAACTTTGATGTTACAGTTAATAATCTCCTTGATGTTTTCAAAACATTAATGGCAGCTACATCACTAAAGTACATAGGAAAAGTACGGACATGGAAAGGTGCCTCAATGCAGAGAGTGAATGCCCTGAAAGGTATAAAATAAGCGTAATCGGCTCATACATCCCCCGAGCTTATAAATGCTGCATTACGTGGGAACTTTTCCACCAAGAGATGCACGAGTAAAACCAATACTCGTGAATAATGGTTTCTCAAACAGCATAATTGCCAAACAACTACAATCATTTTTAAATAACTATTACAAACATGCAGATAAAACTTCTACCTCAACTACACTAATATATATATATATATATATATATATATATATATATATATATATATATACAGAAATACTAAATCCATTTATCAACAATCTCTAATTATTTGAATGATTCCATTAGGGTGGTGCTTTCTATTTTGGTCCAAGAGTGTCTTATGCAACTTTCAAATGACACTTATTGATCTATGACTTGAGTAAATGAATTCATACTTAGGTATCCATCTCATAATGCAGTTCTTCGAATTAGAACTTAATTGCATTCTCTATTACATTATTCTAAATTTTAAAATGAAACGCTAAAAGATGATCATTATAAATGTCAAATTAATTCCATTTTGAGATTCCATTTTGTCATCCCGTGATTTCCCGGGAAATCCGAGGTAAAATTCTGGAAAACAAGGAATCATAGTAATTAGTAAAGAAGAAATACACTAATAATGCTGTTTGCGAGACAGTTCCTTCTAAATATAAATTCAATTATTAATTTCAACAATTATATATCATTTAATAGTGCTATCCTATTCTAATCTTTTTTTTGTTTGTTAAAATATATGTCGTATTCAATAATCTAATTTTTTTCTTAGAAAAATAAACAACTTTCTGGTAGCTTATCTTGACGATCTACTATCTCAATCTTAGGTCCCCTGAACTTAAAACTCTGAATGAATCTTGGGCTGCTGATCTTTATATTCCCCTTAATACACGTCTACCCATTAAAATGTTCTTTACACTAGTACAAATCTATATTCCAAACTAGTTACCGAATGAAAGCTAATAAATTATTTAAATTTCTATCGAAGTTTGAAATGACTTCAATTTGTCTTGTGTTTGCATACAAAACCTTGAATCGCAGAATTATGGTGAAGATCTCGCCATCCAAACTCCTCAGATACGAAGACGGGTTTTTCCTATCATAGTGAGAGAAGAATAATTTTGCCCAGTTTTCATTCAACCTACCTCACTTCACTCCCTATCAAATTTACATATGGATTGTCAACTATTTTAACTCCTTTCCTTTCGATTATTATCTAAATCAACGGTAAAAACTTTCTCCATTTTCCTTTTCCCCATAAATCTATTAATTTCTCCTCGTATTTATATTTCTTCTTTGACCATAATAAGCCATTAGCTTTTTGATCATCCTGATTCCGTGATCTGTCTTTCAAGTGACGAAATCGATGTAAGTGAAGTACAAGAACCTCATTAAACTCTTTTATTATTCACATTTCCTCAATGATGTGGCTCATATTCAAGCAGAGAAACAATATTTTTTCATCTAAATGATTGAATAAAATTAGGCTAATTTCTAAATCATTATATCCACTCAAGTGAGGAAAGGGGGGTCTTAAAGGATATGATGGAGAACGGGGATGCTAAGTGTGCACCAGATGAAGTGGAAGGGAAATGGAAATAATAGATAAATGATAGTAAACTCTATATCCTGATCGTTTTCTCTTCCATTGCCATTTTATTTCTCTCCTGACAACCGTAGATGCACCATCATTGATTACCTTGTCGCTTGGCAACCACCAAACAATGAAGTTAAGATTTTGATTAATCCTCTTGAATCTGTCTAATGGCGTTATTATCGTTTCTAAGTGATGTTGCTTTCTTTCTTGCTAACTTCATATTTCTCGGCCGTCGTTAAACTACGTGAATTTTTATTAGCCTCCTTTAATTTTACTGTAACATCATTCCTGGTAGAACCACAAACTCCATTAGCGTCGGCGATAAGGAGTTTAATTTTCTGTATTTCTTTTCTGTGTTAGCAAGTTCCTTCATTCTCCTGTACATATTAAATGCCACGACACTATTAACCACTTTTTTCCATTATTAGTGGCATATGTAAATTTATTCTTATTGGTCTTTAATAGAATATCTGACCTAAAATTTACAAGGGAACATGGTTTTTGATGTTATGAAAATTACTTGGCTCCGCTCTTGATCTCTGACTTTCGGGTAGAGAGACCTTCGCACTAAACTCTGCGTGGCTTTGAACTCTTATCAGTAGAGTAAAAGCCTATTGGTTCTTTCTGGACATCGCCTTCCCCTATCGCCATTCAAAACTTACCGCAATATGTCGACCAACTGAAGCAACCAGCCAGGCTCATTTTAATAGTAAGTGTTAAGCTGTTTCAATTTTACCTCCTCAAACCCCGATGATGTTCACAACCAAATTTAATTGTTCATCTACCCATTCTGCTATCTCATGTTTTAACACAGGTGGTAGGTTTCCTTACCCAACTCTTAGCTTGAAAATCTCTAGACCCCTCACGCCTCCTTTGTGAAAACCGGGCAATTTTTTTGCCCATTAGAATAATATCATGCCGAAAATCGAGGTTTCTTGCTCATTTCGTTTCTTGCTACTCTTGCAATAGTTTGGAGTTGAGTTTTCAGGTATGTAATTATAATGGTAAACGAGAGTTTGCCCCAAATAACCTTTGAATGTCATATAATGATGTTAGAGAGCTCAGGTCAACTAGGTTGTGATTAATTCATATTCCGCCATTTTCTTTAAAGTAACTTTCACGTAGCTGTCAGTAAAAGAAAGTATTCTTAACTTTATTCCCATATTAAGCTTGCGCAGTTTCCGTCTAGATTGATCAACAATATTTCCTCTTTACAAACTTTGATTTTTCCAGAATTCTCAGATTTGTCTACACAAAAAGAGTCAACGCGCATCAGTTATAGGTAATTAAATTTGGTAGTAATTTTAGCCAAACATTCGACCTCAGAAAGATGAGGACTAAATCCTTAGGGTTGTGGTCATAACCCTAAATAAAGAGGTTCAATCAGGACTTTTATTTACAGAACTTAAGGATTTGTTTTTTATTTTTTTAGAACGCGAATTGGCCATAATAAGGAACAATTAAATATGTGACCAAACGACTTCTTTCTGCCACTGGTTCATATATATGCCGGTGCGAATTCGGAGCCGAGTACAAAAGAATTCATCCGAAGTTTCTTCTCTTTCCAAGCATCCGGGAATGCCATCTTACCTTGGATGGAATCTGAGATTTAATTGTAGAGAAATGAACCAAACAAAGCAATGTAGGAAAATAAATGACTCTCCTTGCCTCTCTTCTTATGGTGCCTAATTTGGAGACCTAGTTGTGTATGGCACTTAAGGATCTCGAGGGAATTAACTCCAGAGGAGTGGTTTACTGTCTCCGTTCTTATACTGCTGCCAATTGTAGAGAAATAATTAGGGAAGGAGTTTTAGAAGGAGTTTATGTTTCCACAATTGAGTTTGTCCTTCTTATTTCGGGTTTGAGGTTCATTACGCTTGAAAGTCTATTTAACTATGCCGAAATTAACCATGTTATACATAGATGTCAGACAAATGACAGGTAATGGGTCATATAGAACAAAATAACACCTATTAGCTGAATCATCACTACCAGTCGCACAACATTTACAACAAACTAATTAGTTGTTAATCTGGTGACCAAAACAAACGAATAAAGGATAAACAGACAAGAGTAGAGGCTACCCGGCATGAAGACAGGAAATTACAATCGAATTTACTCGTGGATATAATCTTAAAGAAGAGGTTACGGTCGTGTTTTGATTAAACATATCTAATGCTCCCTCCGTTTATGCAACATTCACCTATTTATTCTCTTTATTATCCATTGATTCTTCTTTATCTCCTTTCTTCACCTTGGCTCATACCATATATATTTATAAATTGGCATCTACATTTGCTGAAATCTTCTATTGAAGTTCATACACCCAAACACCCATTCTATCCTTGTATAAAGCCTCATTCGTCAACATATTTATACATTCACATGTAATCGTCAAACTATTCCTCTATACATAGACAATTCTTCGGCATATCCCTGTATACAACCAAATTCATCGATCGATCCATGTATGCTGCTACTTTTGTCAGCATATCCTTGCATACATCTGCAATCGTAGACATGTTTATTTATGAATGTACATTTTTCAGAATGTTTCAGTATGTAATTACATACCTCAACATATCAATATTCTTTTTGTTCTAGCAAGAGGTTAATTACATCTCACTTTAGACGGTTGATACCAACTGAGATATGTAGAAATATGCGAGAAAAAACGTGCGGGTTACATTTATTAATGGCTTAAAATTCGTTTTCTCCATTACGGCCACGATTTATAAGTGGCTTTGTTTTAGTAAGAAAATAACTAATGAGGGTCACAGAAAGGTTAAAATAGGAAAATGGATAGTACGTAACCCTAATAGACAAGTCAGGGTAGTGCAGACGGTGTAGGCGCGTTACTATCCTGAAATTACCAACGCGATAATAGTTTCATTTGTATGTAATAAGATAATAAAGAGCATAGAAGAAATGAATGTGTAGAAAATGAATTAATGTCGAGAAAGATGAAGGATAAAAAAGTCCTCTAAGGCGAAGATTATTCAACCTTAAATGCTTGATTCGAGAGGCTACAGTGTAAGCTTTAAGCTCTTCGATTCCGAATGATTTTGTTCCTCTGTTTCTTGCTTCAGATCCAGCTGCTCTTAGTAGCGGGAACTTCGCAACAGACCCATTATTAGAGATCATGCGGTTTCCTTAATGCTCTAGCTTTTAAATGATGTTGGAGATATTGGCGCTATTAAAGAAGTGTGCTTACGCGAGATGACCAACGAGATAAAGGCAAGCCATGACTAATTATATTTTATTAGATTGGTAATGATGAATAGTTTGTTCGTGCTCTCGAAATGATGGACACTCACTCGGTGATTTGAGGGGCGGGTGGTGAATGAACCGAGTTCTATCTTAAGTAACGAGAGGGAGAGAGAGAGAGTGTAACAAGGAGTAATAAGGAAAAGAGGTGCCTTAGTAGGCATTACGATCCATTCAAAGAGGCTACCTTTGAGTGAACACTTGAACAGGCGCAGGCCTCTAAAGGGTAAGTTTGACGCTTTAGAAGAGCCCTGGCGCCACGTTCTAAGTCTCTAAGCGGCTATTTTTCAAGACTTTGTCTAGTCTCGACTTGAACTGTTCAACAGAATTGCTCTTGACAACTTCCACTGGAAGTGCGTTCCAAGTGCAGCAGATGCTATATGTGAAAAGTTTTTTACACATATCACGCTGGTAACGCTTCAGTTCAAGTTTGTAGCCGTGATTTCTTGTTCTGCTCTTGCTAAGCTGGAAAATATCCTTGTAGTCTACAATATCGAAGCTTCGAAGTATTTTGAACACTTTGATAAGCTGACCACGCAGTCTCCGGTTTTCCAGCGAGAACAAGTCTAATTTCCATAATCTATCTTCGTAACTCTTGTGTCTGATAGAGGGAATGTGTTCGTTTGCTCTGTCTTGCACACGTTCTAATCTTGCGATATCCTTTCAACGCGAAGGATTCCAAAATTGTACGGCATAGTCCAGGTGCGGTCAGACAAGGGAGTTATACAAACACAGTACTATCTCGTTGTTCCGATATCCAAACTGTCGCTTTATATAACCTAACATCCTTTGGGCTTTCTTCTCCGCCTCAATAAACTGCCTCGAAAACTTGAGGTCACTCGTAATAGTTACACTCAAGTCCTTCTCAGTGTCGGTGGATTCAAGAGCAGTGCCCTTAAGGATATACTGAGATTGGGAGTTTCGGCGGCCGATATGCATTACTTTGCATTTATTCACATTAAAAAGCATTTGCGACGTTCATACCAAGCTTGGTATCATTGGCAAATTTAGAAATCTTCGCAACCATGTTACCGCCCATGTCGTTGACGTAGATGATGAACAGTAGTGGTCCAAGGACAGAACCATGAGGAACACTGCTAGTAACGGGCATCCACTGAGAAGCCTGTCTATTCAACACCACCCGTTGCCTTCTGAGAGAGAGGGGGGGGGGAGAGAGTATATATGTGTGTTTAGGGAGTTTTTAGCGAATGAGAATGTCACTGTGTGTTGTTACTGCCAGACACCAGACGCGGCTAATTGATGTGGCTTCTTTCAGTGAGTAGCTCTTGAGGCGCATTGTCCATCCAGTTGTCTCCTGACTAGGTTATCGTCTGATTGAATAACTCTTTTCAATATCCAGGAAAACTGCTTTTTTATTTTGTAGTAGATACGATAATGTATAATACAGTATTTTATTTTAAATAACTGGTAAAATCTCGGTACTGCATTATAGATTTGCTAACCGAAAGGTTGAAGAGAATTATGCTGTTGATTTTTGAACCTGATTCTCTCTGTGTTTGGTAATTAATACACGTTGCATTTTCCCTGTAGTTTCAGAAGAGAGTGGCACAATTTTTTTTAAGATTCTAGAGTTAACATATGATTTTCTTATACCTTCCCCACAAAATAATGTAACGTGTGTAACGGCTTTCAATTGGGCAATGTGCAAAAGTTCTGTTACACTCTAGGGGATTTTATCTTTCGAGAGCTTTACCCGTGATAGAAAAAGTTCCGCCAAACCATCTTAACGTTCTACTACACCACCATATGTCATTACAACATCTTTCCTATTGTGTGTGGGTGTGTTGAGTTGTAAGTGAAAAGAATCGAGATCTCTGCCCTCTTGCGCGTGGGTCACAACACCTACGACATCTCTAAGCTGGTCAACATCAGCATAGTGACCGTTCACAGAATCGCGGAGAGGCTCAAGAACGGGAAAGACCTCAAAGAAAGAGTTCATTCAGGCAAACCTCAAGTTGTTAACCGTTTCGATGTGAGAAAGGCCTTCGAAAGTGCTCCGAAGCTCAAAATGACAGCGCTCGCAAAGAAGTAGAACATCTCGGTGGTCGTGGTGATTAGGGCCATCAAGGAGGAGGGAAGCAAGAGCTTGAGGTGCGTTGAAAGGTCTCTGCTTACCGACCGTATGCAAGAACAACGTCGTTAGCGCTGTCGTCGCATTCTCAATGACTTGGAGATTCATGGCAATAAAATTCTTATTTTTTCTGACAAAAATCCTTCACAGTGGATCCGGTCATCAACAAGCAGAACGACCGTGTGGTATGCTTCGGCCAGGGCGTCCACGAGGTTGGCTACGTGCCCACAACCAAGTAACCGGCCTCTGTGATGATGTTCGGCGTCGTGCCTTCAAATGGCGAGATGATGGCTCCAGTGTGGTTCTCAGCCGGTTACAAGCACACCGCGGCCGATTACAGGAACATCTTGGCCACAAATTTTCTGTCGTGGGTGAGAGAGATCACGAATAAGGCAGACTAAGTCTTTCAGCAGGATGGTCCCCGGCCCACATGGCCAAGATCGTGAAAGGGTGGTTGGGGTCGAACCTAAATTGAATTTTGGACGCCTCAGTCGCCCGACCTCAATCCCCTCGAATACAACGTGTTGATGTATGTCAAGGGCAAGACCCGCAAGGTCCACCACAGCAACGTTGACGAGATGAAGTCCTTCGTTAACCGCGTGTGGGTCTTCACGAGGAAGGACTTCGTCTGCAACGGGGGCGCGGGCTTCAGGTCTCGCCTGTAGTGCGTGTTCGTGCTCTCGAGAGCGACCACATCGATTAATATTACAATTTAAACACATTTATATCTTCAAAAAATAAAAACGTGTTTAACTCCATCCAAACTATCATTGGCTCATTTGTTGAGAGCGTCGTAACGAGTGTAACAGGACTTTTGCAATACCCGGTAGTCTTAAAGTAGACAGTCTTTTCAAGTAATTTAATTCTCTGAAACTATTCGTATAAAACGGAGATATTTTTTGTTTCCTAAGCTTGTATTTTATGGGTTTAAGGAGGAGTTATAAATGAAAACAATAGGTCAAATGCGGTTTTAAAAAGGGTTAAGAAGCGTTAATATAGCTTTAACACTCTAAATTTGAATGAACGTAACCTTTAACCTTAAATTGAGGGCATTTGTTTACTTTAGAAATATGATTCAGGAAATTTAGAAAATTCTATATTGGCAAACCAAGGTCGTTGATATTTCTTGTAAGAATGGGTTGATACAGATTGCATATTGATCCAACTTTACTCTATCGCCTAATATAATTAGTTCAAACATATATTTATTAATTTTCTTGATATTCAACTGAGTTCATTCGTATACGTTTATTAAAATCAGCATGGATTAATAAAGCACTATTTAACAATGATAAATCTTTCATGACGCGAGTATCATTACAAAATGATGATATCGGCAATATTTCTTAAATATTAAAGGGAAAATGGGTGGTCCCTAGAGCAGTGGTTTTCAACCTTTTTATAAGTGGCACCCTAATTGCTATCTAGAAGCAGCTGCCCCCCCCAAATATAAAATAATTTACGTATAAATGCTTAATTAAGTGGGAAACACTTCAAAATTAACCAGAATTGAATTTAACTTAATTTAATCAAAATAAGACAAAAAAAAAATTGGAAATAAATAAATCTTAACTTTAAAAGTTTAATTGGAATTTGAGCTTGATGAGTAGCAGATAATTATTTACTATTGGGAAGTATATTTGACACGGCAACTCTCATTTCTTCATTCACTCTCTCCAATCATTCTCTTATTTTGTTTTTATGTTGCACAATGCAGAGAAACTAGTTTTAAAATACTTTCAAGTATCGTTAGATTTCTTTATAAATGCTTCAAATACATATTTTGGGGGCAATTTAGGCATTTTTTAAATGATTTCTTGGTTGCTCCTGCACCAACCTTATTTGGCTCACTCGGCATCCAAAGGTGCCACGGGACCTCGGAGGAAAACCACTGCCCTACAGGGACTAATTCAATTAGATTTGATGCTCATCCCTGTATTATTGAACTTAAGTAGCGAGCCTAAATAATTATTTTAGTCAATTTATACAGTAAACAACTCCAAAACCAATGCCCGAATCCCCGTTGCGTGCCTGATACTATGATAAAGAAAGATTATTCGAATGTCTGGATGATGCGTAAGCGTGAAAGAGGCCAAGCAACTCACATCCACGTATAAATGTAATTTTATTCATCGGAAATTTCTTCAGAAATTCAAATGTTGGTGAACTTCATAGGGATCACAATTCAATTTAAGGAGAATCGGTACGATCTCCCCGCCACACTACTCCAAGAGAAAGTGGTGCTCTTTCTCAGGGCATCATTTGCGTCTCTTTTAAATCTCACTATCTTTATCAAGTCTGTTTAGACCTAGCAAAGGGTGAAAGAGGGCATTAAAAGTTCTAAAAAACAACAACAAAAGAACCTCAATTTAAAATATTTCTTGAATAAAATATCTACCTCACTTTCACACTTTATAAGGTGTCTATCAATAGAGTAATGATATCTAAAGACTTAGGCGACCTAAATTGGATGTTAATTTGAGAAGATGTGAAGAAGCGGTAGTATTCAAGTAAGTTCATCAAAAATGATTTTGTACGGAGGGAAAACGAAGATAATTTGATAGTTAAGGTGATATGAAAAAAGATAGGTAGGTGAGAAGAGGAATTCATTGGTCACCAGTCAATTTATAGAATTAAAATTAGTTTTGAAAAGAAGAAAATTAGGAATTTCAATATTTTCCAGTAAATCATTTAGCTTGATTTTAATGTGGGAGAAAGCAAATAGGAGGAAAAAAATATTAAATATGAATAACGACAATGGTACATGAAAAACGCATTTTTAAAATTCCAGGAAAATATTTTGTACAAGAGATAAAAAAACGAAAAGATTCTTTATGCAGTATAAAATAAAAACCTCAAGGATGAAAAATGCAGAGGCAGAATGTGTATATTAAAAGAATTCAACGATAGATGCAGTTAATCCTTTGAAAGCAGATCAAGGTATTCAGTGACAAACAGAAATAACAATGATAGATATTAAAAGAATTTTGTTGCCGAAAACAGAAATACCTCACAATTCCTAAAATAATTCCATCTAATGGGGAAAAAGGTCTAAATATAGATGGTTGTAGCAAGCAAAAATGAATCCTTAGCTAAGTTTTACGGCTGCAGAAAACCAAATGAATGAACTACATGATTTTGGCTGTCTAATTTTACTGTAATTCCAACCCTACTTTTAGTTCCGATGCAAAAATAATAATATAATGTTAGAGACGTGTATTAAATCTACCTGAATCCGTTAAGCTTAGCTTCGCCACACAAAACCTCTTAGGGAATATAAGAAATATATAATAATTTGTATTCATTCTGTAGACTATAAGATTTAGGTTAGATACTCTATGAAATAGGCGACCGATAATGTTATTTATCTCTCTCAGGAAAAATTAATCTTCTTGCATATTAAGATCTGTTATATAAAAGATAAATATGAATGAATGAATTACACAAGAGAGATAACTAGGCAAATTGACAAACTTCAATGTTAATTGATTATTAAAGTGTAAAATGAATGTATAAATGATCTAAATAAACATTATTCTGAGCTGCAAGGTCGCATGTTGCAAAATTACATGAATTTGGCCACCGCACAGAAGTATTTGAGGATATACCACCAGGGGAACTTATGTGTTTCGTCGGAGAGAGTCCGGTACTCGTTTACAAAGCATGGAGGTACTAAAAGCAAATATTTACATACCATAGTTCGATAGAAGAGATAGAGGGTAAGAAATTCTGCTGTAATTAGACATCAGGCGAGCGAAAGATTTACTGCTACGCCAGATAGCGAATTGATATTATCCCTTGCAAATATTTGAAAGCGGAAACTTTGCTTACCTCCATAACGCAAATAATTTTTAATAACCGAGATCACTAGGAAAGAAAGTCTGAAAGATATGGATTTCCACGCTATGACTTAGTAGACCAGGGAAGTGCTGTTGCTCAATTCTCATTTCGCATTGGCCATAACGGCTAGAGCTACATTACATTTGACCTAAGAAGGTTACGATTTGATTAACTTTATCATTTTTAGGTCATTCCGCTTGGCAACTGTTTCATAGATATAGGTGACCATATTAGGGACACTAGTTCTCCATCAGCATAGATTCGTAACAGACAAGAACGTGGATAAATTGGGCTGTGAATGTGGGGAGGGAAATGATAGCGGTGTTGGGGTTGGAGATACGCATGATGATGTTTGTTGAGCTACTTAGCCCGCAGGAGTGACTGCACTGGGGAACAATGTTTTTGCTGAATTGACAAAAGTAAATTTTCCTACCTAATTCGAGCATACTGAATTCAAATCTGAAATCAGATTCTCTCTAAATGCTACAGATTATTAGTAATATCAATAACTAATATTATACAACAATTTTCACTTTATTACGCCTATCATCATGCCATGAAGTAATTTTGAATCATCTTTTTGCGTTATTTATAGTAAAGCAGATTTTTTGCTCGAACATTTTATTGCATATGAGAAGAAACTTGAATTACACATTAGGATTACAAATACTGTAATCAAATAAATGCTAATTTATTAATGACCGTACATCAGGCTGGAAGACCTCTTCTTGATTTGAATCGGGAAAAAAATTGCGTTTGTAACTCTTTCTCTTGTAAGTCTTCTCTACTGATCTCTTCTAATCGGCCAGCAGTAGTCCACCATCATGTGTCTATCCCAGTGACCCTGGTATCGCTCTTTCATCGTCATCAAATCATGATGGGAGCGTTCCCCTTATCCGTCGCTCACGGCTCAGAGATTCTTTGGGAATCGGTCGAGGTGACTATTCATGGTGTTCACGAATCTAGAATCACTCAGAAGTCTTCTGATTTAGGGAGCATCAAATACTCCTGCTTTTATTTTTTCGTATGACAAAGCAGGAAACGCCGATACTATATACTGAAAAAAATCATAGTCAATGCTCAACGCCTTGATATACTGCTTCATAAACCCCAATTTGAGATGAAGTGTAAGGAAAACGATCTTCTCTCGACTTACGATTGGCTCATTAACAATGTTTAGCATTCCTGCTTCCAAAGTTTCCCGAATTGGCCAATCTTTTGGGGACCAGTGTTGTCACGTGCTCGACTGTCCCACATACAGATATAGCATGGAAACTTTGTATATCCCTTCTGCTGGCCAAGAAGGAAGTTGACCATCTTAAGGTCCACACATATGATACAATTGTGTTAATGGTACTTAAGTAAATCCATACCATTCTTATGTCATCGTGAGTTTCTCTCAGATGTACAGAGTGACCGAGAGGAACTGCACCAGAGTCATTGCCATTGCGCAAAAGGACACACTTGAAACTACGCTTGGAGCTATCCAAAAACCGTCTCCACTCAACAGAGCTATAGGTGCCAAGTCCCAACTCGGTAAACAGACCAGGAACATCATGGTAGTATACAAATTGTGTGTCCTCAGATAAATACTTAACAAATGTACTCTCCTTTGTTCGGTAATATGATACGCGTACCGACCTGTCAAACATATGTCTTTCACTCAACCTGGAGGCTAAAAGTTCTGCAGCTTTCTTGGAAAGCGCCAAATCACGTATCAAGTCATTCAAATCCTCTTGATTGAAACAATGAGTAGCTAATGACTGTTCAGCATCTGATGATGAATCTGCAGACTCTGAAATCATTCCGTGGACGTCCATATTCGGTACATCATTTTCATCCTCGAAGGAAGCATATCCACTGAAAATCAGAACTGGTAAAGACTCAGAATGAGGTACTGGCCAGATCACCGAGGGAATGTTAGGATAGTCCATCTTGTGCCGATTTTTCTTGCCAATCCTTTTAGTATTAACCAGACAGAAATAACAGTCCGATACATGATCCTTTGGCTCTCGCCACACCATGTGGATTCCAAAAGGAAGATCATTTCTCTTTCCTTTCGTCTACTCACGAAGATGTTCCACACAACTATGGCAAACAGCATGTGGGGCCCACTTCTTATCTTGATCGCCAAGAGGAACATCAAAATATCCCTTATAAGTGCGGGTCACAAAGTTTGATATATTGCGACTTTGACGAATTAGCATGTAACAGCCACATATGTAGCAGAAGGAGTCTGAATCATTAACGCAATTTCCTCTTGATGAAGCCATCACTCTAACATAAGACCTAAAAATAGAAACATTAATATCAATATTTTGCACAATAACACTTATTACTATCTTACTACTATGTACTGTGAATTATTTGCTTTCTACAAGCACCCTTTCTGTCCGTCTGGAGGGCAGTTTTCGGAGAAACGAGAAAATAGAAATTACAGAATAACTATAGCATGTAGGTAAAAATGGATTATATATTGGAAATCAGCATAAAAATACGAATTAAAATTGGCAGATAAATCTAAGTCACCAGAAAATGCGATTAAAATTGTTCCCCTGTGCTATCAGCGTGTACACCCAATGATAAGATATGTTGAGTTTGAACCCCTGCCTCGACGCCATAAATCTATCGCCGTATCCATTGGGCTAGCGAGAGTTGCAATTGCGGTTTTTTGCCTTTATCTTATAAATTGCTTTGTACCCAATTCTTTAAAAGAATTTTATTATTAAAGCATATTTATTGAGTTCAACCCAACCATTACAGTACATTAATTCTCAACTACAAAACCATCATAAAACATTAATTCTGAACTGCAAATAATCAATTGAGAATTTACTTTCGTATCTCCATTTTTAGTCGCACTGACGAAAAAGCACGAAACGCCTCTGCAAACGTGTGTCCAGTTTATTTCAGCGAAAAGGAGGTGAATAATCTTGTTCACATCCACGCGTGAATCCTAGACTCTTCTGTTGCAGACTGATTCTTAATCTTCACGGGCAACTACCACGGATTTGCTCCGCAAAGCGCACTGATTTCCACCCGCACTCATAACAAGGGCTGATTTCCACGTGCCCGTAAAAGAAAATGCTAATTTCCAACTCCAGTCTAGCATGGGTTGATTTCCACTTCCACATGCAAAGAGCGCGGTTTTCTAATTCCACACACATCAATCACTGTTTTCCAACTCAACACTCAGCAAGCCCTGTTTTCCAAGTGAAGTAAATTTCCATTTCCATGAGTTTAATAACCTGTATGATTCTGATTGGTTTTCTTCATCATGTCACATCTGAAAAACTTGATCAAAATAAGATGATTAATTATATGTTTTGAGAGAGTTCTCGGGTGAAGGGAGGAGACGGATTTATTAAGAGTTCGGGTTGTAGCTCGCTTTTATAACAGAAGCATTTGGGTAATAAAACTGGGCCATGAGCTAACGCTCTATTACACAATTTAAGAGAGCCAGTGAGTTTAGTCTAACAAAATTTATGTACTAGATACTGATCAGAACAATAGAATTAAAGACAGATTTCCATCAGACCAAAATTACAGTTTCCATTAAAAAGAGTTTAGGTGGATTGACTGCTTACGACGTTTATTTATGTAACAATAACGTTACTGGATGTTCTACTTTAGCGTAAATACTAAAGTAGAGCAAATGTTGAAGCACGTGGTACACAGACTGTACATTTTGGTTTATGAAATGAGACTATGACGATATTTGGCGACAGACGTGAAAGGATTCCAGCCTTGAATGGCACTCACGGGGATAATTAACTTTATATTTATTACACAGACTAAATTTTCAGCTGGAAGAGATAGCTTTCCCGCCATCCAACCCCATGCAAACCCAGAAGATCTGCCTTCTTTGCCAAAGGGGTTAGGTTTAGGTGTTTTGTGCCGTTCTGCTACCTAACATCAATTATGCCCTTATTTGAATAATTGAACTTTATACCTAACATTTTCACCTGACCATTTTCTGAGTGATCCTCTTGACATATACCCTAGGGTAGGAGTGTTTCAGTTAGGTTTGCTTATATTTACTTACTAGCTGAAAATTTTCTGACTAATTTTATGTGCGCAAGGCAAGGATAGAGCGCCAGGATGGCAAAGTTGCAAAGAATTTCTTGATATTTCATTGCAAGGATGAATGCACTGATGTGCATTGGTTTTGCAATTTACGTGCCTTAGTGAAATCTAAATCCAGAAAATTTATACCTAAAGATTTCGTGCTTACAACTATCTAAGCCTATCTGCTACTTGCATGTACCCTTCTCTTGTAAATCAACCTGCTTTAAGTCTGATCAATTCACATTGATTGATAATTATAATTGCTGAATTGCTTTGAACAAATATATGTTTACTTTCCCACACTGGGATTTAAGTTAGTGGCACGTAAGAATGCGTTTTTCAAGACTTTGCATCACCATCTAGTATCAGTGAAAAATTCGTTGATTTCTTTCAATATATCCGTTCTCTTATGATTCATGTTCTTAGGTAAACAAAAGTTAGAACACCTTGTCCAATTAAGATACGTCATGAAAAAAATATACCTAATCATTACTATTGCTAGGATAGTCTTGGAAGCAAACTTCAAAATTTATTTCCTACTTCCTTTGCTCGGCCGATTTAGGTTTCATTATTGCAAACTGTCCAGTATCAAACTTGTATAGGAGCGTACACAATTTTTCCGTAACCTGAGTTACTTAGCGAGGAAACAAATTACGGAAACCTGCATTTCGATCTTATTGTCCAACAATGAGAGCGCGCCTTTCGGACACGGATCATCTCAAGATAAAACTCTGGTTATACGGCAACTTACTTTATTTATAAGTAATCATGGGAATAGCCATTTATTTCTACCACTTGATAGAGAAAAAAAGCTTCAAGAAATCTATACTCGCCGCAGCGAGAAATGGACGATGGGGGTGCGGCAAGCACCGTCACAGGTGTCTCTCCACTGTTGCCATATCTCCACAGATTAGCTGCCCACCTTCTCTCTCTCTCTCTCTCTCTCTCGCTTTCTCTTTCCCTCTCTCTCTATCTCTCTCGCTTTCTCTTTCTCTATCTCTCTCTCTCTCTCTCTCTCTCTCTCTCTCTTTCTCTCTTTCTCTCTCTCTCTCTCATCGTCCATTTCTCACTGCGGCGAGTATAGTAAAATATTAAAATTGGAAACATTAATAGTAAAAATAAATTCTTCTAATGGCAACGTCTCAATTAACCTCGAATGCTTTTGTTTAGGTTGTGGTTAAAAACAGCGAAGATTATTACCAAAGAAAATCATACTTATGAAATTTAAATTTCTACTTAAAGGGAATATATTTAACATTCTTTCATTCATATTCCCGCACCATTGGTTTTACCTTTTAGATTTAGTGTTGGTAGCAATCCAATTCTTCACCACCATCGGTTCTTCTTTTGATTTCAGTGCCATCGATGCGCTTGCTGGACGACAGAGGAGTGCCACTTAAGGAGAAGTTCTATAAGACGGGCTCAATCATCATATTGATATGTGAAGTCAACAACGTGCCAACCAAAAAGACGATTCACTTACAGTGGCACCACGGGGAAAGGAGGCTTAATTATGATGATCCCAGAGGAGGAGTTAGGTAAGATCGGTCCTGGTACCTTCTTTATTACACAAGAAAAATACAAGATTATTAAAGCAAATTTTATTAATAGTAAATCTTCGTCGAAACTAATGATACGGTTGGAAAGACCTAACGAATCCACATAATTAAACGGAAGTAAAACTCATATGCAAAGTGGTGCCATTATATGATCGGGGATCCATTAGGACATTTTACTAAAGAAGGATCTAAAACCTTCCAATTTACAACGCCAAAGGAGGTACACAGGGCTTTACTAAAGATGTTTGTTTCTTTCCGCTTGGACCTCACCCAATTAACGACAAGTGTAAGAGTTTCAAATCTTCCATAGAATGCACTTAGAAACTTATACGCAAGCGAGCGAAATTAAACATATACTTCAAGGCAGCGAGGTAGGGATGGGAGCGTAGAGAAGGAAGAAGAATATTGCAGATTCTACGTACAAATGGGGAGAAAAGACGTCATCCATGAAGAAAGACGACTACAGAGAAGAAGCAATAAAGAGGCAGAGGCTGAACTTAGGGTTCTAAGGGTATGATATAGGTTCAGAGGAGAAGATAGGTAGGGAGATGTGCCCTGCTTTAGATAAAAATTCCAGGAAAAAGGAACTTGAAAGTGATTCTGAATCGAATGAGCAGTCAATGCAGTTGATAGAGTAGGTAGATCGTACAGGGGACACGACTTCAGCGGAGCAGACACGGGTTGGAAAGTTTTGGAAAGGTTAAAAGTTTGACAATTAATAGCATGAAATCCAGCGGTAAGGGAGCTGCGAGAATCAGGGATAACGATAAATTATCACTAACTATAGAGAGCTTCTGAGCCAAGAAGGCAAATACATATAATTCGTAAATAAGAAAGCTACGATAGACTTCAAGTCATTCAGCATTATATAGACATTCAAAAATGTTGGATAACTTGATCGAAATAAGTGTGTGTATATATATATATATACTAGCAGTTGGGTGCCCACCCTCGCTCCGCGATGGCATTCAGGATAGTACGGGGATCATTTCGAGGCCTATTTGCATTCCGTCACTATGAGAAGTAGATATCCAACATTATTTTTTTTCTGGGTGTTATTCCCTTTTTGAAGTTATACGTACTCCTTCGTCGAAACAAGAAACCATTCATGGATTTATTAGTTATATTATTTGAGTTAGTGCTTTTTAAAGTAATGAAGAGGCTAATTGCAGTAACGACCATGTACTACTTTCTTATAGTAAACTTGCTAATGCTAATAAAAATTTTTGTTTCTAAAGTCTCCATTGTTGATTTAAAGGATACATCTTGCTGTGAGCAAACTGGGTACATCTGGCCTGAAACTTATTGTAAAAAGGATAGAAATTTTGAATCACAAAAGCACAGTACATTTTACTGATTTAACATTAAAAAAATGAGATCAACCGTTAAATTCCAACACAATTTGTATTGATTTTAATGTAATAAAACATGTAGACATTTTACTAATTTAACATTAAAAAAATGAGATCAACCGTTAAATTCAAACACAATTTGTATTGATTTAAATGTAATAAAACATGTAGACATTACTAAAATTTAGTAAACCAAATAATGGCAACTAAAGGCAAATACTGCAAATCTGCAGGATATACAATAATTTTTGCCATTCAATTTCCATTAAGAGGGAAAATAAATAGATTTCTCCCATTTCTAACTCTTGAGCATCCAACATAGAGCTGACCATGATAAAAGCAAGGCTGTAGCAAATGAAGTCGCACAACCTTCAGAGACTGGCCTTGGGCTTTGTTTATAGTCTTTGCAAAGCTGACTGTAATATGAAATTGCAGTCTTTTGAGGTATCAGTGGAATCCGTTGAATGAGAACCAATTCTCCTTTGCCCTGACCAGTTAAAATTTCAGCTTGAAGAAGGTGAGGCATAATTATTTTCACAATTAGTCTTGTTCCATTAGATAGCTTCGGAGGATCCAAATTTCTTAACAACCTCACTGGCGCTCCTTCATTTAAGGAAAGCTTATGGGAAGGAATTCGAGAAGGATCAAGGGAGTTAAGGAACTCAGTGGTATAGTTAGCTGCTGGGCCAAGGTCAACAGTGCAATCATAAAAGAAATATTTTTTATCTCTTTTAGCAATTTTTGAAGAAATCTCCAGTTTATGGCATGCACTGTTTCATTTCTTTGGGGTAGAATGGCCCGTTGCCAGAACCAATTCTTGTTTTGGAAATGATCCTTTTATTCTAGATAAACCATAAGTTGCAGTTCTTCAATATCCTTCACCAAAATTCCACAACCTCCTGGAAGTGAAATATCCCCATCTGGATTATTTTCAATTGTATCATTTCCTAGCTCCATAAGTTGGGAAGCAAATATCATAGCATTGACATCTCTATGTAGGTTAACCATCAAGTTTTTATTCAAGGACAGTCTTTGAACATGAATGACTCCAAATGTAAGAATTCTTTAAGCAGGCATTGAGTTCATCAGCCGCTGTTCCTCTCTTAATCACTGGCCAAGTTTGTCTAAAGACTCCTCACAAAGAAAGGGTCACTCCGGCCATGAGCTGGTTGTTTTGACTAATGTCCTGCCGTGTTTTATCTAAAGCTTTAAAAGCCTTTCTGTGAGCCATAGTGCCTTCGTCCCAAACAATAACTGAAGTTTCTTGTAAAAGATTTGCTACAGTGATTCCTCTCTTGATGCTACAGATGGGATTTTCATTGACATTCAAATTCAATGGAAGCTTGCATGTGAAATGGGCTGTTCTGCCTCCTAGTAGAAGTGTGGCAGCAATGCCAGATAAGGCTACTGCAATTGCAATCTTTCTCTTGGTTCTCACAGGTGATAGAACAAAGTTTATAACAAAGGTTTTCCAGTTACTTCTGGAACATCCAAGAAGAATATTTTACTTGGCGAAATTTAAATTTCTTAGGATCATTTAATATGCTGTTGTTTTATCCCGATTTAAAAGTGGCTCATTGATCGGAACCATGACAGCAAGTTCCTCAATATTATAGTTTTTCTCTCTCAGGGTTTCTCTGTTCACTGAAAGTGAATATCTGTTTGGTTTCAGAATCCCAAATTGACTCAAATTCCTTTAAGTTAAGGATATATCTTTGTCTTCGATCTCAATTATTGGGTTCATTTCTGCCTAAGGTTGTCGTAACCTGAGTTGATGGAGAATATCTGCAGATAGATCTTCCTTATACTTTTTCCAGATAGCCAATGGGTTAGATAACACAGGTGACAGTCATCATAGTAAATAAGTGTCACATTTTGTTTAGATGATGTGTGGTAGCTGCCTCTTCCAAAGTTTTGTCCCAATGTTCCTCATTTTTTTTAGTCCAAGAGCAAGGCATGCTTGCCTGTAGGTTTTCATTTCATTTCCATTAACCGTTCTAATCATTTTGAAGTCAGTTGGTCCTCTCACAAGGTGCAATAATAATATTATAAAAAAACATTCTGGATTTCTAGGGTGAACAGTATGAACCCTACTAAGAACATCACTGCATCTGATTCCTGGAACTGTTGGGTGGGGTTCTCCAAAGTCACAGCCAGGTACTGAACTGAGTGACTTCTGTCATGAATAGGGAAAGAAAGTATTTTCCAGACTGCCTCATTACTGGAAATATATCTTCCATTGGAAATTATTCAACTTCATTGTGATTGTCCAGGCTGAAAACTGCTTGATCACTACCTTTGTTTATATACTTGCAAACATATTTTATCGATTTCACACTATGTATTACAGAATTCCCCATTGATATGGGCATTGAATATTTTGCAAAGGAAGAGACTATACGGAACCACCCACTTGTTGCCTACAATAATATCATTTCCATTTTTTTCACAACGAATGAATATCCTCCATATTCTGTTGTTCTTCTTTTATAGATTGAATATCCATTTGTATCAGTCCGTGTTTCCTTAATTAATTCCCTTGGATATTTTTTGCTGCAGCTTTTGCCTACCATACATGGGCTATTTGGATTAACAGAACTACATGGTCCATGGATCATATTCTTCTTGATGATTTCAAACAACATTGAATCTGTTTCAGCATTTGGTAATTCTGCACTGCCAAATTCGCAAATAGGCATATGGCAAGCCTCGCTTTCGCCATTCCATTGTATACATATGACATCTTACTTGTCCAAAGAGCTTTCCTTTAGTAATCAGATCTATGAGTTTGTCCACTTTAATTTTGAATATTCTTGCTACAATATCATGTCTGTCAGTAGCAGATTGTCCAGGAAGAAGATTCTCTTGCAGATGAAAATCTTCTTTGATGTTCACCATTCGGAGTTTTGTCTGTTCTGATGATCAATTTGACTTCTTCATCTGTACTTCTTTCCTGGGCTGTCTTGAATTTTCTGATATAGACATTGCTTTGGTGAAGGAATTCTTGGAGATTCAGCACTATGACTAGTTTTAAATCCTTACGCATGTTTGCTTTGGTCTGTGCATGAACTTTATGATCCTCAATGAAGTAGATTTGAACAAACTTTCTTGGCTCATTCAGCAAAGGATAAATTGAACCAATTCTGTGATAGATTTGTCCTTGGACTCTGAATGTTGACTTCCACCCTGGCAAAGTTTCATCATTAGCTCCAAATGATGTCATAGAAAAGCAATTGTTGTAAGCTATGATGACTCTTAAAAATTCAACTGAATCTCGATTTGATCCATCTAATAGAGAAAGTAATGTTTGGCTTGCAATAGGTAGTTCTTCCAACTGAACTCTTTGCATTTCTGCAACAAAGCCATTGGTCTCATCCTTGAACTTTAGTGTTTTTCAATACTTACATTCATTTTCCAAACTTCCAATGGACAACTTCGGGGGGTTTGAATAATCTTCCTTGGGATCATAATTAAATGCTCCTCTATTTAGATCAGACAAAAATGCACCTACGAGTATCACTTGTCTCATTTGTGCAGCGTTGGTTGTTCTTCTGGCTTGCTTTGATAAGTGTCTTCAGAAGCCCTGACTCTTCTTATCCTTTCAGCATTAGCTTCTATCCTCTTTCTCCTGTGTCATTTGTAGTTCCAGAGGCCCTTATTGACGCGCTCTTTCAGCTCTTGCAGCTTTTGATACTCTTATGGTTTTTGTTTGATTTGAATCTTCAGCAACTCTCCGAGACTCAGCACGATGGACTTGTCGATAATACCCAGGCTTAATGCCTATATCTTCTTTTTCCATACTTGAGTGAGATAACATTTCATGCGATGCCTTGAAGAAATCTTAGTGCAAGTTGTTCCAATATGCTAAAGTGATGGTTTTATTTGCGTTTTCATCATTGATATTTATCAATGATAGGTTGTTTCCATTAGAAATTTGTACTATGGCATTATAGGCTTCGGCCAATAACTGGATTTCAATGTGGTCTCCTCATCTTTGCCCAGATCGAAGTGCTTATAAGTAGTTCTTGAAGGCTAGTTCAGGGTCACCTGAATTTGTATCAAGAAAGAGTAAGAAACGTTCTTTTTTCGATTCTATCAGTTCTGAACCAAGAGCTTTAAGCAACAGATGATCTGCATAAATATCAAGTCGCTGCAAAGCTTTGGCAAGGCTATGAAATAAACATTTGCCATTCTCAGGTGCGCGTTCAAAAACCAAATCAAACTGGTTGGCAAAATGAATGAAATTATGCACAATGTCTGTGTTGGCAATTGCATTATTAACCATTTCCACATGGCTGACGCAAGAAGGTTTAATGCAACGACGCAGACATCGAACTGATCTCTGCATCCGGGTTTAACTTTTTGGAAGGAAGATCATCTACGCCTTTAGAAGTGTGCTTCTTTTTAAATTTGGAAAGGTTTTAAAAACTTTTTCTGAGTTTTTTTGGCCTTATGTTCTTGGGTATAAAGATTTCTTATCCTCTTGTATTTCAGGTTATGCCCCAAATTTACTTCTCTGAGGCGACATTGGTCAATATTAGACTGGTGCACTAAAGAGAAGTATCTGAACAAACAACAAGTGACTTTAAAGTAAACTCATTCATTATAAACAACCTTGGGCAAACAACTGCTAGTTTCTAATAATTATTTTATAATAGCAAAAAAAACAACACATTTTAAAGTTCAGAAATAAATATAAGTATCAAATTTTTGTGAATTTTTT
Source organism: Ceratothoa steindachneri (assembly GCA_963969495.1). Taxonomy (NCBI): domain Eukaryota; kingdom Metazoa; phylum Arthropoda; class Malacostraca; order Isopoda; family Cymothoidae; genus Ceratothoa; species Ceratothoa steindachneri. The sequence goes on from OZ018323.1 coordinate 84,040,050, forward strand.
AAAACTAAAAGAATTACAAATGGTGAATTTCAGAAAATTTATTTAAATTTTGGCATGGAAATTATTAGAGTAAATTTAGATGGAGAAAAGAAAAAAGAATCATGATAGGCCGTAAGCCAGAGACCGATAGTATGCTGGTTAAGCGGACGTTGCTTCTGTAAAGAGAAGTGGCGAAGCTTCTCCTCTTGTTTCTAATGATAAAATTTCTTTCATACTTATGACGTCATCAAAGACTTTCAGTTACATATGCATAACCCCCTTTTTGTGGGCCCAAATGAGTATACAATATGTATGTACTACTGGCTCCAAACCCCATCTACATACAAATTTTTTTTAAATCTATGGAGCCGTTTTTGAGATGGACACGCACACACATTCCCTTTTATCCATAACCCTATATTTTAAGAAAGAGATTTTTTCAAGGTGTTTGAATAAGATTTTTTTCTTTTAGTTCGGTTGTAACCTAAAAAAAAGAAAAAAAGAAGAAGAAGAAGAAGGTGTTCAGGGTATTAAAATAAAGAGTCTATAAAGGGGATTAAAAAAGGCGGTTAAGATTAGCAAATAAGGCTGTAGGCCACACCCTGCAGGGGTGCCTGTGTAACCAAGCTCTTCCTGTTAAGGAAGAGAACAGCGGCTTGTTTATATAGAAGACTAGGCATGCGCTTCCCTACTAAGATTGAAATTTAAAATATAAAAAAAAGCAGCCATGGTTAAATTTTTATCAATTTTCTGAACTTCGCCAATTATAATAATTATAAAAATGAAATCTAAACTAAATTTTATGAACTTCACCATTTTGTATTTTGATATTATAAAAGAATTATTAGAAATAACTTTGATAAAAAACAAGTCATAACCAAACTAAGATGAAATTATTATTCAAATACTAAAAAAAAAAACCCTTCTTAAATTATAGAGCTAGTGATGATGATGATATATATATATATATATATATATATATATATATATATATATATATATATATATATATATATATATGGGGAGGTGATATTAATTCAACTAATATTACTATTTCTTGTAGTTCTGCGAGCGTGGAGGAACGAATAAGTATGAGGGCAGATATGTGCAGAAAGAGCACTGCCATTATTTATGAGCCGTTTCTCCGCTAGCGCAATGGGAGCTAACTTCTTAGATAAGGTCACAAACAAAATTTACTTTATTTATCCTCAAAATGCGGCCGTTTAGACGGGCAAGGGAGAGGGAGATGAGGGGAGATGAGGAGAAGTGGAGTTGATGGCTGAAGTATGGGAGATAAAGGAATGGTAATGGGTTGATTTCATTTCTGTCGTTGACGGGGGAGGGGGGCGTGAAAGAGATTTCTTAGTAAAGCAGCGAGAGAGAGAATGAGAATCAGCTTTTTATTTTGATGATCCCCGCAAATGGATGCAGCATGAAAACAAGCTGCAGATAACAATTGAAAAATTGCGCGCGCTCCCGTCGCAACGCTCGCTTATACAATTGCATCATATGAAATCTTCATTAAATATATTAAATGGCTGCCTTTATGTAACATGGAAATTTCATTTACGTACACATCACATTTTGGAAAATATTTTAATAAAAGAAAATCGTTCTCTTATTTTCTCTGTAGTGTAGTTCGATATTGCTGGGGACTGGGGATGGAAACAGTTTACATGCCCCCTGCCCCTTTGCAGGGGCAGTGGATAGAAGAAGGGATAACTGGAAGGAAAGGGTGAAATTGGAAGATAAACAGAAGAGAGCTTAAAACGGTAGTAGTGGTGGAACTTGTTCAGGGTAGTAAACGTACATGTGCTTGTGTGTTTTTCCTGTGCGGTTACATTATCAGATTAAGAGATAAACGTTACTCCTTATATTATGCCTAAGATAAGATTAATTAAACACAACTCTGCTTTATGACGCGTCGAAGAGAGGAAGGTACGCAGTGACCCTCAAATTATCATCCAAAGTTACCCTCACTCTCTCTTGCACCACTTTTAGAGGGTGGAAAAACGAAAGGAAAAATCATTTGCTCCAAGAGAAATTAACTTATATTCAATTGGGTCTTCTTTTGCGTCCATGACACGAGTAAGTCTAGGTATGACCTAAGCGCGAATGGCACGCAAGGTTTCAGCTGATATTTCCTCCCAACATTTTTTCCAGTTTGCATTTCAGAACTTCGGCACTTTTCAGGAGATTTACTACAGGGCTTCTGCTCAAGCCTCGACCACACTGGAAAGTCCATTGGATTCAAATCTGGCGAAGTGGAAGGCCAAACTTGCTTTGGCCAAAACTTCTTAAAATTTGTCTGGTTCTAGTTTTGAACTATTTTTGTTATGTGTGAAGTTGTTCCATCTTGTTGAATAGCTACATCGCCATTTTCCAAGCTTTTTAGAATTTTATTCAGTTCATTCTCGACGAAAAGAGTATTAATATATATATATATATATATATATATATATATATATATATATATATATATATATATATATATATATATATAAATATATATATATATATATGCGGTTAAGATAATGGCATAATTAGACAACTGCTCTGCTTCAGAAGATCGAGCAGATGATCCTATCCTCCTTGAACTGGAAGAGACAACACTTAAGGATGGCCCACCAATTTGTCTTGGATATTTTTCTATCTTTTGAGCGTTTTTGCTAGTAAACGCTGTTATTATATTAATAATAACAGTTTTCTGTGACGGTAAGCAAGACGACATAAAAGGGGTGTCTTTGAAAAAGGCTTTTTGGGGCTTATGGATGGGCCCTCCCTAAGTGTTGTCTTCCATTCCAAGGAGAATAGGATCACCTTCTAGACCTGAAGCAGAGCAGTTGTCTACTTATGCCATTATCTTAACCACACCAATTTTTCTTAGATATTTTCCATCTTTCGAGCGTTTTGGCCAGTTGACGCTGTTAATATATTTTTAACAACAGTCTTATGTGACGGTAAACAAGACGACATGAAGGGATGTCTTTGAAATCAGCTTTTTGGATGCTGATGGATGGAACATCCCTAAGTGTTGTCTTCCAGTTCAAGAAGGACAGGATCACCTGCTGGACCTGAAGCAGAGCAGTTGTCTAATTATGCCATTATCTTAACCGCACCAATTTGTCCTGGATATATATATATATATATATATATATATATATATATATATATATATATATATATATATATATATATATATATATATATATATCGCACTCCTTCTGGTTTCAAATTATAATTCTTCCTCCTATATTCACTTAAACTCATCTCATCAAATTTACGTTAAACGGTTTGTTACCTGCGGCGAAGCGTCAAGTCTAGGAGTAGCTATAATTTAAGAGGAGTAAACTTCAATTTCCAAAAGGATTAAAGTTCAATTATACCCATTTAGAGTCATGAAATGACCCATATGACCATGGGACATAGGGTTATCAACCTTAGAGATTTCAAATATCTTATCGGATTTGGCACTGGATTGCGCCATCTAGTGGCAGAAGCCTCATTTAGCCATTCAAAGACACTTGTAAGTGATTTGAACCATGGGAAACCAATAACCATTTATCATCTTATCACAAAACGCCGCAGGTCATTCGAGGGACTTTTCCTCTTGTATTTATCTCCATGTTTCTTCGTACGCTTCACGTGGTTAATCCTAAATTCTTTGACAGTGAAACTTCTAAAATTTTTACCTAGGACACAATCTTTGCTATCGCCTTCATTTCCTTGATAAATGTCTTGAATTAACTAAAAACCTTTTACGTCTCGCACCTTACCGTCTTTTAACTAACAAGAACTCTCGTACTTCCTTTTAATCCGGCTTTTGCTACTTTCCCTCATATTCTAAAATCACTTGGCATTTCTATTGTATTTAACTATAAAAATAATATTTAGTGCAGAATATATATATATATATATATATATATATATATATATATATATATATATATTATATATATATATCACATTAACGAGATATATATTCGGTGCAAGAAATAATAAATCACAATATTTTAATTCGATTTATTTCCGAACAGAACTAGTTTCGGCTTCCGCCATTATCAACTGTATAATGAAATGTAAGATATGCAACTCCAGTATAAAAAGGCGAAAAATTAGCCGAAATTCAAACAATGGAAACATAATGAAATATATAAATAAATGTATTGTTCTTGAGGCAACTTTTAATCCCAGGGATTGGGCCATTCTGGCGGCTTATAAATGGATCGGGCAACACTATTCGAGATATATTTGTTAAATTTATATGGTATTTCAAAAATATTAAAGTTATCGACCTTGCTAATAATGATTGATTCAGCAATCCTCCTTTTTATATAATTGTTGGATTCATAAATAATTTGGGCTTGGTTAAATTCGATGCTATGGCCATAATTTTTGCATATGAGCGAAGAGAGTGGAGGAAACTGAGCCTCTCCTGATATCCGCGCGATGTCCTTTGATCCTCTTACTAAAGCGACCCGACTCATCAATGTAGGATTTGGCACAATCTTTACAGGGGATTAAATATACACCTGTGTCTTCGATAGTGGGACGCAATGTTGTCAAAGACATTTGGATGGTATGTGTGTATTTGAATGTTATATTTGTTATTTTGGTTAGAATACGATTTTAAGTGTATAGAGCTGGAGCATATGGGAAGATTATTCATTTTTTAAAGTTCTCTTTTAGGGGGTGGAAATAGAATAAAAGTTTGTCTGGCCTTAGAATTTCATTTGCTTATGAAATAAATAGTATATTTTAGCTCAATGATAATGCAAATAAGGGGGTTGATTTCATCCTGAAGGTAAATTGGGTCACATCTTCTATAGGCTCGGAGGAAAGGAGAAGAAAGAACGGATATCTTAACAGATTTGTCATGCAATCAGAAAAAATGTCTGTAAGCATTTAACTTGGTAGGCTTTCGATAGACAGAGCATTGTATCCGATTATTTAAACTGATTGTAAGAGATTTGATTTGATGAAAAGGTCTAGAGTGTATTAGAGATTTGATAGAGGTAAATAAAGATTGTTAGATTGAGCCTGGTGCAGAGGGCATCACTTGCTTGCTTCTTGTAGTTTATTTTATTTTATTATTTTTTGCCTTCTGCTCCGCCCACGGGTACACTGGTGGTTGAGATAGCCGATGGGTTCGATCATCTGTTTCTTCTTGCCTCTTTTGTTAATTTATATTACATAAATAAATTCTTTGTCCTCCGTCGTGGATTTCAGACCCTCCAGAATTTTTCTTTGTTAACTTCAGAGGTAATGATTCCTGTTTCTTTTTGTTTATTTTTTTAGTTTATTCTTAAGTTTTGGGCACTTTGCCAATTTTGCATTTTTAAATTGTAATTTATTTGTTTCCTTTCTCATAGTTTTTTTCGCGTTGAGTTTTTACCTCGTTTTTATTTGAGTTTCTCTTTCAATTTTAGTTATTCCATTCTAATGATTAATTATTCACTTCAGTTCAGAATACAGCAAAAGAGTATAGGAGTGAATGGATGGAAGGACCAAAGATACAAGATTATTATATACCGGGCTTGGCTAGGCTTACCGAAGGCTTGTGATCGAGAAAGGACTGGAAGGAATCACGTAAAAAAATAAGTGTTTAATTCAAACGAACAAAAACAAGCAATACAAATTGTGAAGTTCGCGTTACGATTACGGTCAGGAAAAACTTTACTACCGGTCAAGAAAATGAGTTTACGAGTCAAAGAGTTAGGCGGTTATAACGGGGGTTTCGCTACGCTAAACGAACCGTAATTAGTTCTTTACTAAATGTGAATGAATTTACCTCTCTCGAATTCTCCATTTTTATTCTATAAATAGTATAGAAGGCGTGGTCTCTTTTCATAACCAGAACAACATTGTCCAAAAGGTCACCAGTTCGTGGCGCCTGCAAATTCACGCTTTTTTGATATAAATTTTATCATAGCTGAACCACCGCCAACTGTCTCGGCTTAATTCCATTTCCAGACGAGAAATGTTCGTTTTATTACTCTGTCGTCAAATTGTTATTGATATCTTAATTCCCGGCTTCCCGTTTTAATTCCTGACCAGTTTAAATATATATATATATATATATATATATATATATATATATATATATATATATATATATATATATATATATATATATATGTAAATCAGCGACAAAATTTGTTTCAATTCTTCCTATTCCTGCGAGGCACTTTACTGGTGCAATTTACATGGCCATTCCTCCACATAACTCCCCTCCCACTAACGGAGTTCAGAAATAGAATTGCACATCCGAACTAGACAAGCAGGTACATTTTTAACATAAGCACAGGTCAATGAAATTAACATCACTTATACAGGGATACAACTGTGCTCAGAGATGGCCTGTACCACCTGCCTTTAAAAAAAATACATGAAATATCTCTAAGTTGTGTCTATAATTATTACATTGCTAAAAGTTACAAGGCAAAAATGGTTCAGCGAGGTATGTATGTATATTTATGCCTCCTTTAATATACAAATTTTAAGGTACATAAAACAAATAACACGGATCAGCGAGGCTTGTATGTGTATTTATGCCTGTTATGACATACAGGATTGGCGATCTATTTATGATTACGCAATGTTCAATAATAATAATAATACAAATTGTTCCTAGCAAACGAGATCCTTCTCCCGGAGCGCGTGATCATTCCTGGCTGCTCATTTTCTTCCTCGGTTCTCGCTGTGGTGTATATCTGGACCCAAACATACGTCGCATTCTGCAGGTCTTGGGGCAGGCAGGAAAGGCTTAGGTACCAAGTGTAGGTGGCATAAAGATACTCTCGCGAAGTCGATCTGTGCCATTGTCAATGCCAGCTCTTTAATAAACTTAGCATCCGATTTCGATGAGGACGACGAGACTAAAGGTTTTGGGTAAAATAGTGTGGTACCCGTTACTGCTGTGAAAGGAGAAAATCCCGACTCGGTGGGCAAGAATGCCCAGGAGGTTTATTGGCAATGCCAACAGCCAGAATTGTCGACGGGTCATCATAGAGCCATTCAAGGTCCTGTTTGTCCTTTTCACCATCGCATTTGTGGATGGTCTGTATGGTGTAGTGCGGAGCCGATGAAAATAAACGAGGTTTGACAATTCTTTGAATAGCTCGGATTCGAATTGGGCGCCTCTGTCGGTTAAAACATCGAGCGGGACTCCAAATCTGGATATCCACCCGTCTAAGAAGGCCAACTAACCGTTATAGCACTTATGTCCGTGATCGGTATTGCTTCTATCCATCTTGAGGGTCGGTCGATACACTAAAGTAAATATCCCAGTGCGAGGAGAAGGATTAACCCAGAGGAGTGAATGGTGGGAGCGGTCCGGCACAATTTCGATATTATGGGCAAATAAGTGTGGCGACGGCGGTGATGGCTGAGCGGGAGCAGGTCCGTACAGAGCCCCATCTTTAATCGAATATGGCATCAACGGGCACTTTAGTGAATAATGAGGTAACATTAAGACTGATTAATCTCCGGTCTGATGTTACATTCATATTGTCTAACCTATTTCAAAGATAAACTAAATTTTTATATGTGAGGGTGATATGGATTTTAAGATTGGTGAAAGTTTCAATGGCAAGTTTACGAACAAGTATTTTGCATGGCTATGGGTGATCCCTTATCTCCCTTATTGTCAAATATATATATGTAATATTTTTAAACGCGGGGAGACAACTGTTCTTCATGATGAGGAATCCCTCGTGATGAAGAACAGTTGTCTCCGCGCGACGAGGCCCCTACAAGACGTAAACCTATTGTATAAATACTGGTACAATGTCGGTGACTGCGTTCACCGCAACTATAAATACATAGGGATGCCTTCTAAAACTCAGTCGCGCAGGTTGACGATGCACCTCCAGGATGGGGCTATCAAGCGACATGCCGCAACGCATCATACGTCAATTACAAGAGAAACGCTCACCCAAAACAGCTCCATCATCTTTCGTGATTCTGACAGGCGAAGACTCCGAATGGCCGAGGCAGTTAAGATTTGCCAACGCAAACCTTCAATCAATACACAAGTCCAACCAGAGACTATCCTCCTGACGACTCGCCACCATAATCTGCAACGCCCCCACATTGAACCAAAATTTCCCCTGAACTTTTCCTCCTTTGTTTATACCCAAAATCAACTTTTTGTTTTCGAACATATTTTCTAAACATATCCATGTCTTTTCATGTTTGGACATTGAACATTAGGCATAACAAGTTAGTAAGTATAGATTAGTAGAGAAAAAGTAAGAGAGTATAGTGGTGAAATGGTTTTGACCTAGATAGTAAAGGTAAGTTTATTATAAGTTTGAAGGCGGTATATTTCCCTGGTGGAATGGTATCTCCAGCAAAAGTAAATAATATAGTAAAAATATAGCACGCAAGAGCAGGGATGTATTGATCCCTGGTGAAAGGGTCGCTCTGGTAATGCTAGTCTCATGTTGTGTTGTTTTGGGTGTCGAAATTGGTTGGCATTCAAGCCTTTATAGTAACTAGTAAAACTCGCTACTACGGTAAGTCAAATTTCGGTGAAAAGTTGTCGTAAATTGGGTTACATGTTTAAGTTGGTGTTACCGTTCGGGTAAGGTCTTCTTTAAATTTGGGGCTAGCTTTTGATACTACGCTTGCAATGTAGCGTAGATGTTATGGCGAGGGGTGTTCTAATCTCGGTCGACTTTGCTCCTTGGGAGGGAGGAGGAGGAGCCTTCCCCTTGCCGGATCTCTTCTTACGGAACTCTGCGTCCGTGAGAACAACGTAGGCTTCAGTTGAGAATTGGACAGGGTCGCGGAAGAGAGCCTGCTTTACCAGATCTTCAGGTATGTCACTCTCGTAGTCCCATTTGTATTGCCAGGCCCTAAAGCCATCGAAAATATATTCTGGGCCTGCGTCGTCAGGAAACTTGTTCCCTTCGGCAGCATATACTCTGAGATTTAACATCCTCGAATAGTACATGTACTTGGGAGCCCGATTCTTTGAAGACGAGGACCTACTCGGTCGACGTGACTGTGAGGCCTTTTTGGAGGGGGGCGAATGCTCCACCTTCTTGGGCCTCACAACAGCAACTTCCTTTCGCTCGAATTATGCTTCTGTTTGGATAGTTGGGTGCGTGTGTGAGTCCGTTTGTAACTTCTACCGGGAAGCCATAGCTTGCACTCGAGGATCCCGTTAAAGAGCATTACTGGTGTCCAGAGCTTGAAGGCCGCTCTTCTCGGTCTGTGGTTGGAGATTTAATCGAAGAACCTCGTTTGACTGAGGGTTTTCTAGGAACCACATTTTTTCATGCCCTTATTCACGAGCATGGTGTTCAGTTCCTTCGCAAAGGTGCTAGTCTTGGTTAAGTTAGAAATGTTTACATAATATATGCAACACTTATTTTTGTCGATTTCTCGTTTTCGATTTGCAGGTACGTAGGTGCAGTAGCAACAATACTCTCTACGACCGTTGCCTTGGCAACCTTCGCGTAGGTCGCGTTAGCCTTTCTTTCCTCCTCTTTTCTGCCTTCGTACTTTGTTTTATGTAGTTGTTCCTTCCTTAAAGGACAGGTCATTGCCATGGTTTTGTGTGAACTGCCACAATTGAGGCATTTCTGGACTAACTTTTACATTCGCGCCAGGAATGGTCTTGGGCGGCGCACACAGAACAAACTGTGAGCGTAGAGTTAGGGCAGGTGGTGGTGTGTTCGTTTTACCTGTAGAACATTTGCAGGTCAACGAACTCCTCACGCTCAATCTGACCGTAGCAGATGAGGACGTAAAAGAGGAGAAGCCCGTTTTCTTTTGCATTAATCGCTATTGTGGTTTCCGTGAAGACAACTTTAAAAACCTGGATGTAGTCTTTAAATTTGATTATTTCGGCTACCTTTGCCCACTTATGGTTCCGAAGAAACTTGTCCGTGATTTGGTTGATTGAGTGGCCTCCAACCTAGGGGTCTAGGCGTCGTCAGATCACACTTCTATGCGTGCGTATTTGTGGTGGTGTCTAAGGTTCGAAATTAATTTTCCGAAGGGTGTCTGAGGCACGCGAGGAAGTGAGGGCTTCGATGTCAGCCTCCCTCGAACTGATAGCCGCGTAGCCATTTGGTAAATCAATTAGCCGCACTAAGGGTAATATTGCGTTTGCCATAAATTCCCTCGAAGACCTTGCTCCTGTCCGGTTTTTGCTGCCCTGGCAAGGTCTTCAGGGCAATACACCGCGTCTCACTCATCTCTCCGACATTTCACCCAAGGGCGTAATTTGGGAGAAAATCTGGGGGGATCCGAGTCTGTAGGTGAGTGTAACTGGGTGTGTATGTTTGTAGTCTTAGGGATCCGTTATGAAAATAAGGAAGAGTGGTACGGAAAAGGTGAAAAAAATGTCCAATGAACTAAAGGCAACTTTACCTTCAGGCAGCTCAGAGGAGTCCTTCTTCCTTTCCCCTCAACTAGCCTCCCTCAAGGCAAGTTAAAAAATTTAAACATAAATCTATCCATGTATCTTTTGAGTTAGTTAATTGGTCCGTTTTCTTACGGTAATGATCAAACATATTCAATATACTTTCCTGTAATATCACGTTGACCATTCTGCCCCGAAGATAACCTACTGTTAGGTCGAAAGACGTCTAGGCAAATAAAGTTATGCCTCTTCCGAGCAATTTTCTTCCCCTAGAGCCATCTGTTGAGACTATAGTAAAAGCTATAAGAAAGCTGCGGCCGTTGCTGTCGACTTCAATGAATCCTGCATAAAAATGGCCTCCTTTCCCCCCAAATATATATATATATATATATATATATATATATATATATATATATATATATATATATATATATATATATATATATATATATATATACATCTGCGAGGAAAGTTGTTGCAATCCTTCCTATTCCTGCGAGGCACTTTGCTGGTGCAATTTTAGTGTCAGGGCCATGCCTCCACAAGAGATCCTGAACTTAAATAGATACGAGAAGAAAATTGAAAGATAAAGACTAATAGTGATAAATTCGCAGTGATACTCATTAACAGGAGAAAGGTAGAGAGCATTAGAGTTGAGGGCAAAAGATATGAATATATGGACGAAGCTAAAGTATTAGGTCTGAAAATAAGTAAAACTGGGTACATAACACATGTAGCGAAGAGGATAAGCATTGTTAGGGTGAAGCTGGCGCAACCCGGGAGGTTTTCACGGCTGTCGCCCAGTCATAAGAAGAAACTCAACATGAGCAATAGTCAGAACCATCCTACTAAACCCAGCTGTTCCGCTACATAGTACTCCGAAGAGACTCAAGATTAAAATTCAGATGGTAAAATACCAGGGTACCCGATGGATTACAGGCACTAGGTGGATGGACATAAGAAGGCAAGAAGAATTACATAGGGAAGTAAGAATGAAACCGATGAATATAGTCCTCCATGAAACTCATGCTAGCCGAGTAGATACTACGTTGGCCTCCCAACGTCGCGGTACCGGGTTCGATTCCGAATCCCAGCATGAGTGGACACAAACGTCAGCGCACGTCGAGATCTGGTTACCGATTGGTGGACGCGCTGTGCTCACCCCGTTTTCGGGTTGGTATCTTTTGCACATCTCACTCCAGACATAGCCAATTACAACACTGCTTTCTTCCCTCTCCCGCCTTCACAGCACAACACACACTCTGTTCCAAGGAATCCTGCCATTGGGTATCTATATCCACGTACCTCTGACGCTGAACAGGCCCCTCTCCCCCCGGGTGACGAAGTCTTCCACCTAACGCTGTTTGGTGTCAAATCATAATAATACTTCCTGGCACCTCTCCCCAAAGAGGACTGGCTCCTGGGGCCCTCGGGACGACCAGCGATTGTCATACTGACCTCATATAAATTTCATTATCCGGTCGGAGATCCTCCCAGTATCATGGAAGGATTGGCGCTGACTAACTAACTAACTAACTAGTCTTGCATGAGAGGGCAGTGAAAATCTGGATAAAGAATGATAAGAGCTAAGAAGTGGTTGGGAGGACAGACTGAGACCAAGGGAGGTAATCGAAATGAAACTTCAATTCCTTAGTAGCAGAAAAGAGATAACAACGAATCAAGTCCCAAGGTTTGTGTAATCCTGAGACTAATAAGCGGGAGAAAATTGGTTCATACAAAAAATGGAAATTATATATAAAGGGTGAAATCCAATTTAATATCGATTATTTAGTCGAGAGAAAAAGAATCGAAAGGTGATAGGAAATAAGAAGAAATGAAAAGAAAGGACCATCCAATCACCTGAAACTACATGCACACCTCCTCACTAACACTTCCCTACACCTACGAGTACTTCTAATTTCAACACTATACTGTCATATCTACCGCTAAATTCTACCTTCATACACCTTAAGAACCTTATCATGCCAAAGGTTAAAGAACATTCTTTCCACATCAAAGCCTTATTGTAAGAAAGTGAGAGGCTAGCATAGCTTATAAAAAGCCTTCTAAATAGTTAAATATGCTGTGAAGTACATTATTCAGAAGAAGGGGAGGAAAGGAACCGTCAGTAGCAAACTAAGGATAGGTGCGTTGAGGAAAATAGCGACTCGTGCGTGCTGCAAACTAGTAAAAATGGTGAAAAAGATCCAAGAACAACAAGGAAATATTTGGTAGAAGAAATAACGTCAACCGGCGTAAGGGTCACTCGCTAGACAGTGTGCAACACATTGCGAATTGAAAGACTTCGCAAATACCGTGCACGAAAGCTTTCTCTACTGACGAAGAAACACGTTAAAGCTCGTTAAGCGTTGGCCATAGAGATGTTACACACCATAGACCATTTTTCTAACAAAATATTTTGGTAGATGAAATAAAAGTAGAATTCTTCGGCAATAACATTAAGATTGTTTGACTTGAACCTAATACCGCCTACAAATAGAAAAATACCTCACCAACGGTGAAGAAAGGAAAAGTAGCATAATAATTTGTTGCTGCCACTTGATGTCCCGATACGTCGCAGACAGCGCATGTGGAAGGCGTTGAGCTTGTGTTTCTGTCGTGCTCGTATGGTCCAAGACTCGCTGCTGTACAGTAGAGTGCTCATAACACAGACGCTGTAGACATTAACTTTCTTGCGCTCTGACAGCTTATTGTTGGTCTACACTCTTGTCTTCAATTTGACCATGGTGGTGGAGGTTTTGCCGTTTCGTTTGTTGAGCTTGGTGTCAAGAGAGAGGGAGTCAGAGATGGTAGAGCCCTGGTAAAAAAAGTCATGGACGAATTCCAGTTCGTGGTTGGAGATGCAGATGTGAGGTAAAGAATCTGCATTTTGCGCCAATCCTTTCTCTCAAGCTCCGACCAAAGTTATAGCAGTAGAAAGAAAACGCTCAGCGATTAAAGCCTTAGAAGTCTAAAGTGAATATTGTCGGAGAATTAAAGAACCGCAACTTCAAATGGGACTACAGCATCTAATCATCGTCTAGAAGTCATGTTTCGTCCAAGTCTTCGGTGAGTACTTCACGAAGCTGTGCATTTTGGAAAGGCTTCAATTGCTAAACCTTTTCTTATGCAACTTAACATGCAGCATGGAAAGGCGTGGTGTATATACTAGCAGGGGATCTCGGAGCAGTAGTGGGCCCCGGAGTTATGGTTTGCCGGCTCACCGGTATGGAGACACGCCCCGGTGACTACTAACCACTGCGCCCCCTTACACTGCATTGTGGGCTCTGCCCTTTTAGGCAAAGGTTAGAGCGAGGATACCTCAATCAAAAACCAGGATCGGGAGTACCTACAGGCGAACACCAACAGACCGTTGTCTCGGTAGCTCCCTCCAGCCGAGGATGAAGCCTGATCGTCTTTTGAGCCTCTCCTGCCACTAGGGTCCTTATCCCCTCGGTCAAGGTACGGGTCGAAGACTGCACACATTCCTACCCATTTAAACTTAGTGCAGGTTTGATGCCTTCAACGTGAGGCCATCCGTCACCATCGACCTCAAATGACTTTCATCAGCAGGTACTGGATACCTTCACAGCATAAAAAGAACGATGAACTCATATGAACACTGCCAACTTTACAAAAGTATTTCAGTAGCTCCGCCAAAAATTTCAGGATGAGTAGACATTGAGGGTTTCAGCAGGGAATGATCCTAAGAATACGTCAAGGCGACAAACTAAGTGACTCAATAGGCATCCTATTAATGTTTTTGAATAGGCTAACCAGTCCTCAGACTGGATTCCCACACATCTTTGGAAAGAGTTGAAAATTAAAGTTGGAAAAAGGCAGCTCCACAATCTTTGGATTTAAAGCGAATATGTGTTAAAGAATGGCAGAAATTCTCAGCTAGTGTCAGCAAGAAACTTGATTCATCTTAAAAGAGACGTTTGGAAGTTCTTCTGGTTATCAATGGACAATCGACAAAATATTAATTTCATTTCTCATGTCACGTTATAGATATTTTAACTAGATCTGTTCTGAATATCTTTCGATTCTAGTATTAGGCTTTACAATAGTTTTACAAATTGTTATTGTCTTCTATTACATATTTATATGTGCTTTATTTCTTGAAAATTTCAGGGTATTCTGATGTTCTTAAATGCAATGAATTTCCTAAAATACATTTTTTTATAACGCTAAGGATAATTATTTGACCCACTATATATATATATATAGTGATCATGTATACAAAAGTTTTCCCCATTCATATACACTTTCTTTCATACACTTAGGCATCGCCTAACGACTATGTGAGCTTCATTCATCTCCTCTTAAGACTGCGTCAGCAAAAGCTCTTTAACTAATATTTATTTGCCTTTGACCTCTAACACCAATAATTATGGGTTTTTTTCAATTCCCCTCAAGAGTCTG